>CAJRST010038888.1:16358399-16416588 GCA_907169785.1 Menidia menidia | reverse complement strand
TTTTTTTTTTTTTCCTTTTCTTGTTTTTTTTAAACGACCCCGCTCACGCGTCGCGGGGGTCAAGTGGACGCGCATTTGGCCGCTGGTTGTTTTGTGGCGCGAGGGGGAGAGAAAAAAAAGGAAGAGAGGTGGCGGTTGAGATGAGATCAAGAGGTTAACTTGCACATTTGACCCGGGGAACAGCTCCGGGGCTGAGGGATAGAAGCTGCGCGCTGTCGGTCAGTGCCGCGCGCGCGCTCACGACGGAAGTTCCACTTGTCAAACTAACCCCAACGCAAAAATACGTGCAGTTCCTTTCCTTTTCCTATTTGTCTTACCTTTACAGAAATGTTCCAAATCCCCATGTGTGTGTGCGCGCGCGCGTGTGTGTGTTTTAAGGGGAGGAACACCACTTTGGGCCAAAAGTGCCCTTCAAGCAACCGGTGGCAGCCAGCCCAGTTCTCTCGGTATTTATTTCCTTCCTTTTATTTATCACGGTTATATTGAAAGAAGCATGTGTAAGAGATCACTGTCCGACAGGGGCCAGAGACGCTTGAATATATATATATTTTTTTTCTAGCACCGCAAGGTTTCCTTTGACAGCTTTATATACAACCTGTCTGGCATGCGCGCGGGGAGCTTTCCAAACCGCTCAGGAGTGTTGAGACCCAGACTCGTCTGAAACGCAGTTTGGCCACACTCTGTGCTCCCTAAGCGTGACTGTTTTAAGTGTAGCAAAAACACATCCTGCCCCTGCTGTACAGAAATCCTTTGCGTGGAAGTGTTTGTTTTTTTCTTTCTTTTTTTTTTGTCGCTGATCTGCTGCGCGAGGTGGAGGGGATGGAGATGACGGCGTAATATGGGGGGGGGGGGGGGGGGGGGGGGGGGGGGGATGCCAAGGCGTGAAACAGCTATTGTGCGGTCTCGGGGGCTGATCTCGTCCTGCTTGGCTGGACCCAAACACCCATTCGGTGCGCGTATTTGTTTCCCCAAAAAATGCTAAACAGATGATGAAACGCACTAAATTTACACCTCCTTACCCCCTAATCCCGCTCACCAGAAACAGGAAAACGATGCCAATGAGCCCTACGATGATATCATAGCGAGGCACGGGGGTATTGCTTTTTCATTTTTATTCTCTGGCTAATGATGCCACCTGCTGACTACATAAAAATCAGGCCGAGTACCAGCAGCGCCCGGAGGAACAGAGGTGCACAGCGGGGCCCTAAGATGTTTAAACAGGTAATGAATAGGTAATGGCGGTCAGGAGTGGTGAGAAGTTGCCATGCGATACCGTTAACCCCTTCTACGTCCACCCAGAAACCCCACAATCTCGATCCCCGGCAGGCCCCGGCATGTGTGGGATCACATTCCAGATGTGTTATCTGTTACCGGGCCGCGTTGCCAGATGTTGGCCAAGGCCAAAAGTGATTAGATGAAACCAGAACAGCGCTTCAGGGGTGGTAGGAGGCGCGACATTTTCTACTTGCCGGCACCAGAGGCGAGGGGTTGTGCTTTTATAAATGCCCCTGAGTGTCTGAGAGGAATTACATAAAAGGGGGCCGCCTGGAAACGTGACGCTTCCAGGTGCTAGGCTGGTGCGCGCCTCGACTGCGGTTTGGGTTGGAAATGGTGTTTTAATCAAATGCAGTTTCTGGTGATGAGAAGCGGAGCGGTGCAACCGTCTTCTGGGGTCGACTTTTTTTTTTGTTTCTGAGCCATGGAAATCAGGCCCTCCAGCTCCCCGGGCCCGGGTCTGTGGGTGGAAGTGTTAATGTTGGAGCCTGGCACTCCGGGTGCAACAGTATACATTGATTAAGTGCCTGGGGAGAGGGGAGAGGGGAGAGGGGGGGTTAGGAGGGCTCCAAGTTGCTGCTTTAGTTCCAAATTTGCCCTTCTTGCCTTTGGAAAAAGTGAAAAAGCCACCGGCTGATGGCATGTCTCTTAACAAGGCCCTGTCACATGACGCCATTGTGATCCAGGTGATTTCAGCTCTGCATCCTGACCTGTTTTCCCTTCTCTGGCCGTGTCCAGCCAGCCTCCCCTCCTCTCTCTCGCTCTCTCCCTCTCCCCCTCTCTCCCTCTCGATGTTTTGCTGGTCGAGGAGGCGTTCGAGGGGGGGCTCTTTAGAGCAACCAGGACGGCATATTTAAGCAGATCAGCCCGAACGTCTGAATGTGAACAGGATCACCTGAGAGGGATTACAGTGAGCTGAGTCTTGACCTGAGTCTAACGGTCCAGGAACACAACCCCTGTCTTCTCCCTCCCCAGGCGCCATCGGCTGAGCCTTTGCCAGGGCCTGTCTGAGCACAAGAGACAAGGAGTGAGTGGGGGGGGTAGAGTATCTGGGGACAGGTGCGTGTTTTGGTGATGACAAGGGATACACGTCCTCCTCATTTACCCAGCCCCAACTGCTTCCCGGTCACATTCAACATCTCTATCGGGGACTATTATGGATGTTAAGCATAATTAATTTCTCGTGCTATTTATTGAGAGAGACAGACGGTGTCGTTCAGAATACGGAAGAAAATTGATCCATTCTTTTCTGGGGCAAGTCGATGAGAAATCTGGAATTAATCCGATATGATCAATTCGTTTTGGAAGTTGCCATGTTTTTTTTCCTTAAATGTAAGATTGGAGAGACGGGGACGTTTGAGAGGTATGGTTTCTCATCCAACAACCCCCTTGGGGGTTGCATGAATTTAATTTCTCATAGACGAGGGGAGCTTGTTTTGTAACACTTCGGCACATCTATCACGTGCGAGAGAGCTTTTCATTGTTGCGCAGATCTCTTCCTCATTCCTCAGGGGGATCCTCTCCCCCCACCCTCAATCATTGTCATCAGAGGATCCCGTACGCTGGCAAAGCCAAACGCCAAACAGATGTTTTTTATTCCCGAACTACGTTTCTCCCAAACTGTAAAAGTTTTTTATTTTCCTTTTTTTTTGTGAAACGTGAAATTATCTGAAGTTACAGTACAAAATCCTATAACACGCTCCATATTTCTTCGTGGCGATTGGAAACTATTGAAGAGCAGACAGTACGAGCGGGGTTTTGCAACACTTACTTATGCCCGTTTCCTCAATTCCACCCCCCCCCCCCCCCCCAGCAATTACACCTTAATATGTTTCCTTATAAAGCTGCTAAATATGAGCAGCCAATTGGGTCTGATTTTCTCAAGTTTATTGGGCCATAAAGACTCTAATGTTGGGAATCATTTCGAAGTGCCACACATAAAACAACAACACAAAAGGAGCATTTTTTGAAAAGGTGACTCATAAGAGGGCTTCACAGGTAGGAAAGCTGCCCAGAGCTGGATTCGGAGCCCCTCGGGCTCACGCCAAAATGCCCTTCCACACTGCTTACCTCTCACATTACTAATACGCCTCTAAAAGAATCCAGGGAAGAGCAGTTTGTGAACACAATAGGCATTCATTGTGTTTTTTCGCCCTCCTTGATGAATCTAATCATGGGGATTGTTAAAATGAGCCATTTCCACTTTGCTGATTGCAAACTAAGTCAGATTGAACAACTATAATTTTGTGGATATTTTAAGAAACACGCTTATTTTATATGGCTAGCGGCCAGCGAACCCGTGAATCATAAAAAAGAACTGTAAATGTAAATAAAATGTAAATAAATAAATGTAGAAATGAAAAAAAGATTAATTGGAGTTCATAGGAATAGTTACTGCTGTACTTGCTAAAAAGTGTCTTTTGAGCTTGGAGAGGGACCTAGGGTGGAATTTGAGAACATTTCCATAATGCCTCAGACGGTTATTCGCTTTAGAATGTTATTTGCTAAATGTGTATATCGATAGTGTTGAATTTACTATGAAGCTGCTCGTGTTTTACATTTTGCAGGAGTTGTGATTGAGTAGCATTCCATGTAAACTACTGCCCGCTGATGTCTATTAAAGGATTTTAAGAGCTACTCGTCTGATAACCTGTTGCGAATTGTAGTTTACACATACAGAGATCTCCATCTGTGAAAATTAGCAGCAGTAAAATGTCTTTGTTTTACCACTTTTTACAGCGTTTACTCATGCAATGAGCGTTTACCCCCTATAATACAGACATTTGTTAACAACCTGATACTTCATTCCCTTCCTGTTCATGTAAAATGATCAGTCTGAACATACACTGTAGTTCTATTTAAATGTCCATATATCGGATGTTGGGCAAGAGCTAATTCGTATTACTAATGAAAAAAAAATTACACGTGTAAGTGAATAGATAACAATTTGGCACTTTGGAGATGCTTTCCCTCTCTGGAAGGCCCATTTGGAATTGATGTTGGCTTGGCTCACAAGCCTCTACAGCACCCTTATAGCTTTCAGGTGTTTCGCAAAACCCCACCATAATATCCCCGTTGCCATCCCACAGCCCTCACAATGATGCCCCAGGGTAATTCGCCAAGATATTGGTATGTTCTACCAATGGGATACAGTGTCATTCATTTTGAAAATTTCAAACGGACAGTCTTTCCGACTGTCCAGGGTATACCCCGCCTCTCGCCCACAATAAACTGGGATAGCGTCCAGTTCCACCACGACCCCAAAGGGAATGGATGGACCATCTTTCCAAAAGATACCCCCATAATTTTCTTCTTAGTGTTTAATGATAAAAATTGGCAACTATTGTTAGGGTCTAGGCCCTGCGATGGACTTGCAGACCGTCCAGAGTGTACCGTCCAGGGTGTACCCCGCCTCTCGCCCATTGACCTCTGGGATAGGCTCCAGTTCCCCCTGTGATGCCATTAGAGAATAAGCAGTTACGATAACGGATGGAAGGGTGGATGGATGTTAGGGTTTAGTGCTACTCACCATACCACAGTCAAGATAGGAAACACAATCCGACATGGTAGTAGTATTCCTCGTAACTCAGCAGTGCCACCACAGCCTTACGGAATATTGTCAATCCGGGAGAATGTCAGGGTAAGAGCTACCGCTGCACAGGACACACTCATGAAATCCGCTCTTGTTCCCCATATCGGTGTGTTGTTCTGTGCGCGTGTTGACCAGTACCTACTTTGCATTGATCTGTAAAGCCTGGAAATCTGAAACTCGAGGAGGCCCCTTGAGAAAACACACCCTTTGCAGAAACAAACACACAATGACTCAGGTTTGGTGCTAAGGGCTGTCTCCATTAGTGCCTGTTCAAATGGCTTTAACAACGGGGAGGCACGGGGCTGTGATCGCTACCCCCATGCCCACCCCTTAACACTAGACAGATGGACACAACCTTTCCCCCCTCTCTCCCGCTTTTATAGGACCTCTAATTACGCTAACATGCCACATCAAAAATAAAGCTCTGCATTCAGTGCCCTTGGCATGGGGGGGAAGTAAGCTGGTCAGATGCAATAAAGAGGACTCTCTCCAGAGCTCGCTTGTTGTTTGGTGGCCAAAGCGTGGACATGCTTTTGGGTCATGACAGATATTTGACGTAAATGATCTCTCTTTGGGGTTTCGTTTAGGGTTAATGTTGCTGATTAAGCACAATTTGACAGAGAAGACTGATAGGTCAAAGAGGTTTAACAAAAATGTAGACTCGAGGACAAAAAAGCACAGTTTTAAAGTTTTACATATCAGGACATTAACAATCTTCCGGCCCTCACAAAGTTTTTGAATTAGGTTAACACACCTTCATTCAAGAGATTTTAAGTCAAAACGAGGAGCATTTTTTAAAAGTTTAATTAATTCGTGATCATTTGATAATGACAATAACTTGAATGCAACTGAACTTGACGGTTTTCTTTCCAAAACTCAGCTTCGGTTTGTTGAGGTTTGCAGCATGTGTGTATGTGCACCCCTCTTAAAGCCTCCCCGCAACATTTCTCAGTCAGGTTGAGGTCTGGACTTTGAGTGGACCATTGCGACACCTTGATTCCTTTCTTTTCCATCCACTCTGTTGTAGATTAGCTGGTGCGTTTGGAATGGCTGCACTGCTCTGGGATCCAGTTCTGACCGAGCTTTAGCTGTCTTACAGATGGCCTCGCATTCGACTCTAGAATACTTTGGAGTTCATGGTTGACCCAATGACTGCAAGGGTGCAAAACAAGCCCAAATCATCACCCCTCAATCATTGTGTCTGACAGTTGGTATGAGGTGTTTGTGGTGATATGCTGTGTTTGGTATTCTCCAAATGTGGTGCCTTGCAATATGACCAAACATCCCCACTTTGGTCTCGCCTGTGCAAAGGATATTGTTCCAGAAGTATTGTGGTTTGTTCAGATAGAGCTTTGCGAAGCTAAGCCATGCCGCCATGCTCTTTCTAAGAGAGAACATGCTCTGTCCTTTTAACTCCTTCAAACACATCATGATGTTCAGTCTTTTCCTAATTACACTCACGTGAAGTTTAATAAACAGAGTGCTAATTAGGGCCTTGTTAGTCTGAGTTTTTAGCAGTTTTTTTTCCATTTTCTCCGAGCCTTGCAAAGCCTACTGTATATCTCAGGTCAACTTGGTAGAATGTCTATTCCCTGAAAGACGTTCATGAATAATTTCCATCCGTGAATCATCTTTCTTACTGTAGAATGATGAACTCCAAGTTGCTTGGAAATGATCGTGTAATAAGATATTATAAATATATCAAATAACAATTGTGCTGATGTCATTCCTCCATTTATCTGTAGAGGTGCTCTCAGTTGCTGATGACCCTAACCCTAACCCTAAGACCTTAGTAAACTCGTTTAGCAAAAAAGCTTTCATCTCTTGATTCCTAGGGAAAGGTATGAGTTTGGTATGGCTTTTGGATTTCACATAGTTCTTCTACCTTCAATGGTCTCCTGATACATATCGACTTAGAATTAAAAGAGACTGTGCATTCTCATTTGTATGACATATTATACATAGCCTATGCAGGATTTCTTTTTTTCTTGTTCTGGTTTCTCTGCTCCCTGGCAATGTGCTATGAGGAAGTAATGGCCTCACGGCTTCCTGTTGAGTGCAGAAGCACCCGGTGTGTTTTTAATCATCAACAAGGCTGGGAGTCATTACTGGGCCTTAATGCTTAGCTCATTGTCCCTCCGACTCCTTCTGTGAGGGGAAAAGATGACAGAGGGAAGAGTGGGGAACACAGCGAGGGGAAGAAGAGCAAAGAAGAAACACGTGACGCGAATAGAGGATGCATTGATAAAGAGATAAGCCACTTCTTGGTTGCTCCTGTTATCCTTGTGAAACTATGAGATGGATGATGTTTTCCCACAGTGAGAGTTAAACTGTGTTCCATTTTGCATCAAGCCAACGCTCCAATTTCTTTGGTCGAGTTTTTAGTTTCACGCCTCAATTATTTTTATCTCATCTTGATGAGCTGGCTGATTTACCCCTGAAATATTAGATGATGAGGGGTTTTGTCTTTAAATAACTTCTTACTCACTGACAACCATTTGATTGATTACACCGCACATATTATGGGGCTCACATTTTTCACAGTTTGAGAACATGAATTATATATTTCCTGGGGTAAAAATCTTGGACTTTTTTTTGTTTGTTTCCAATATCCTCTTTCTTTCTTCTTGTCTCATATTATTATTCTGTGATTGCTGCTGTGATTCTCTTGAGCTTTACCAGCTGATAAAGTGTTTTTTTTTTTTTTTTTATTTGGCTTGACCCAACCCGTTCCTAGAGCTCCAGATGACAAAGTTCTCTGTCATCAATGTTTATGTAATAATTTATTTCTTTTTTTGCTACTTAGCCAGCTGTGCAGACACAACATGAGAAGCACAGGAAGTTAATAACATGGAAAAGCTTGCACATGGTTATCAATTCACAACATCCAATGTAGTGTTGCATTCGTAGTTGCGAAAGTAGTAAACTTAAAAGAAATTGTGTTTCAACTGCCGCGGCCATCTTCGATGTTTTCTTCAAAATGGGCCTTTTTTTTCTTTTTCTTTTCTACAATTATCTTGTTTAGAGTGATGAATCAGGACTGTGGCAAAGACAAATGCGAGGCAGAAAAAGTATAAAGACAAAGAACTCCATTAACATTTCTCGGATTCCTCCGCTCTTTTTTTTTCTGCTCTGGTTACACTCTTGTGTTACAACTTGGCTGACTTCTCCTTTACTGGATATTATTTTATTTGGACCGGGTCCAGGTCTCACAGCGGCCCTAGCTGTGTAAACATCTGTCACCGGCAAGATTCAAAACGAGTAGGTATCTGTTGACTGGGGTCACGTGTAGTTTACGTGTTTACTGGCTAATGGCTTCAGGGATGGCACTGCCTCAGGGCCGTAATGAACACCGGGTAAGTGTTTCTGACAGTATGGGGCTGGTTAGCATCAACAACCAGCACGGGTGGATGCCTCCTCATGAGCCGTGTATTTAAAGAAAAAAAAAAAAGCTGAAAAAACATCCAAGGCTGATTGTACCAGATTGTACTTTTATAAGACATCAGAAAAAAAACGACACCAGAAAAAAACAAAAAAAAAACACCTATTGTTGAATCGCTGGCACGTCCAGCATATCTCGGAGCATTTTTTTCCAACCCGGATCGACGCTCATTGGTCGCAGCCAAAGCTGCGGCGTGTACGCACAAGACAAATATGGCGATGTAATGATACTCTGGTTGACCTGGTGCCACCCAGAGATTTTGGATGCAGCTTGTAGGTTTATTTGTCACGTCTAGCGGGCTCGTCAGAAGCTCACTTTTCAGCAACATCCAATACCCGCCCACCCAAGTTATCAATAAGGAAGCTGCCAGGATCCATTATATAAATCAATACCTATATATATATATATATATAGGCTGTGCTTGTTGGCTATAGGGGAAAGTAGTTGCTGTTTTTTTTTGTCCTCGACTTCATGTAAAGCCGTTTGCCTCCTTTTATTTTCCTTACAAACCGCAGCCCTGTCCGTCTTTAAGTGCTGGCTTAGGGGTCAGCCATTCACGGGCCGTTCCGTGAGGGGTGATAGTCCGATTCCGGATGGATCCCCAGGCACCTGCTCCGGCAGAGCCAGAGCTGGAATCCCGCGCATCTCAACCAACCGCTCGGCGAAAAAAGCTCGCCGAACACCTCGAGAAAACTCTCACGCTTCGTGATTGAATCACGGTGTGAGAAGTTTTTATTTCAGCCGGGCCATTGAACAAGCAGATCTGTGTCCATTCCGAGTCCAGATTAAATAAGGCTTTGAAGTTTTGGATTTTTTTAAAGTGTTTTTTAAGCGCCAGACCTGAAAGTGAGAGGTCTCTGCCATCTGTCCCCTGCGGTGTCCTCCACTTTTGACCCCGCTGATCACCTCAGATCTCCCTTTTGGTCACAGTGGGTCAGTAAAGGTTGCGAGGTTTTGTTTGTGTGTTAAAAGGTTAATGAGGCAGATTTTTTTTTTTGCTCCAAAAATGCCCAGGTTGAGACGGATATTGGGTGAGAAAACTTAATCTACAAAAGAGGGGAAAGGAAAAAAAAATAGTGTCAAATTCCTGTATTGCCTCGCTTTTTTTTTTAGTTCGGCTCCCATATGCTTCTCCTCATCGCCTTCTGTGAGATCTGACTTTGCCAAAGAGGCATCATTTTGTTCCCGCCAGCTACCAAATACTTACACTTAAGCAGAACAACCCCGTCAGCGTGTCAAAGGATGTTTTATTCCACAACGTTGTTCCAGAAGTTGTAACTTCTACAAGTTTTAAGTTGTTGTTTGGAGGATAAAACCTGCTCGTCAGTTTTAAACTGTGATCTTACTTCAGCTCATAGGAATACAGTATGTAGTAGCTTTCTAATCTCCTCAACAGTAAAGTTTGGTTTACTTTGAACTATTTATTTAAAAAATGATTCAGCCATCGATTCGATTTCTTTAGTGCAGATCACAAGAATGAAACTAAGATATTGATTAATCATTGATTGAATGGAATTATTTCTATAAAAGCAGCACACAAAGACATGTACATACACCGTGAGATAATGTCATGAGAACAAACCCACTATGGGATCATTACACCTCCCATTCTCTAGATGAAATGCAAATGTATAGACACATGCCACAAAGCCCTGTAATCACTAAGAAATGCAGTGATTATCGAAACAAATATAATCAGAGTCAATCATTAGTCCAAAGGTGATAGAATAATGTGATGCATCATTATGTTTCTGATGCTGGGTAACTTCGGCATAGTCAGTGAACTCCTTTTTGGAGACATGTCCCTAATTTTTCCTCAATTTTTCCTTCTGCGTATTTATTATTGTCTTGTAGAAGAAGGAAATTAATATTATATGCAAAGGATGACAACTTCAGGGGCTCTGTATTATTTCTATTGTTAAAAGAATATGCAAAACATCAATTTTTTCTTCTAATAAGGGACATTATTATTATATCTATAGCAGCACAGCATACCATAGACTGCAATAAATACTGGGCAATATTATATTTAAGCTTATTTTCTAATTTATAGTTGAACCCATTCAAAAGATAAGATCGCCAATGAAGAAGTCAAATTTACCAAGTTTGGTGGTAGTTACCTTTTATTTCTTATTACAGAATAATATTTATTTTAGACATAAGATGGTTACATATTACAAAACAAAAACATTTGCTTTAAACTAAACCATTGTATTTCCTTAAAATATGTTGATGATTTAGCTATTATTTTGCTTCATGCAATGTTTTGTCAAATATTTAAAGTGGTTTACTTCCCCAATTCTTTTTTGCTGAGTGATTGCGGATAACAATCCCTTCTGAAGTTCTTTTAAAGTCTGTTTTTGCAACGGAATAAAAAAAAAAGAAAGAAAAAAAGAGTCTCTATAAAGTGCGGGTCTCCCATCTGGATCTTAGGATCCGTTTTGCCTTCTGGCATGTTTGAAAAGTACACATCGAGCTCTTTTGTTTTTCATATTTGTGAGCTGGAAGAGGAGATGAGTTTAGTCAAGGTGATGACAAATGGGGAAGGGAGGCGGGGGCGGGCCGGGCTGGGAAAGATGTAGCAATGCTACATGGGGTGCAAGTATGCCAGGCATGCCCGCCGCCATGACTGATCCTCCACTTGGGCGTAGACCCCCTCCCACCCCAAAAGGGGGGGGGGAAAAAACGGAAAAACCCCCACCACGGAGCCCCTCCTTGGGGCACACGTGCGTGTGTGCAAGTGCACGCTTGAGTGAGTGAATTAGTTGAGCTACAGGTGTGAAAATTAGGTGTGAGGTTTATGTGTGATAAATTACCAACATGTGGGCTAATAGGAGCCACTCCACCTTTCCTCCGCCCACCCTTTTTCCCCCTCCCAGCTATTTCTTCCCTCCCTTCAGAGGGCAAAACACATTTCTCCCACAGCTTGAGTGAATTTGGGGGGAGTGTAAATATTGAAATATTCCCCTTTCTGCATGGTTCTCCGTCTTTTGGGGCAGATTCTTTAGGTTGTGCTGCCTGCACTTGACTGAGTTTGTGTTTCTACTCTGTGTATTAACAAAACAATTTTTAGTTTTCATTTTTCCTTGTTATAACATACATTCTAAATCCTGCCTTTTGATCCCTTTGGCTCTGTGCCACTTTCGTTCATCCTCATTCAAATAAGTTCCATTATTTACATGAGCTTTCATTATTTTTGTGACACGCTGGAATTCTAAAGTTATTTAAAAATGTTAATCAACACCAAAGATGTATGGAATTTTGGCTCCACCATCTTAGACAGTTAAAGTCATCCAAAGCCATTCCAAATTTGTTGTTCTCCACCTTTTGAAAGCTACAAAATGATTTATTGTAATTTAATCTGTGGTACAAGGACAGTTCAGTATCAAATTTCTTTTAACAAAAATTTGGGCCATGATTAATTTGGTCTTTCTTCAAAAATTGCACCAAAGTCCACTTCCCCACCATCTTTTTTTTCCATTTTCTATTTGTTTTTATTCATAGATATTAGTTAAGCCTACCAAGTCAAAGAGCATGATTGTACGATATCCCGCAAGTTTCTGGTTGGATTTACAGCTTAGATCTCGCATTTAGCAACACTGTCAGCTCTGTGTGAGTGCAAAGAACTGGTGGAAAATACAGGGGGATTTCACAAGAACATTAAGCTTCTTCTCTGAAACAGTGAATTAAGATGGATGTGAAGAGGAGCTGGCAAGAAACAGGAACCACATGCTCATCTCCCGGTGCCTGCAGGGAGCGATAAAGTCCATCCTCATGAGTCATAGATAAACTCCTGTGGTGCTTCCACACTTAAGTGCCATAAGACCTTTTGCACCTGCAAGGACCAATCGCAGAGCAAGCTCTGCAACCACGAATAAAAGGCAGATGCCGAGCGCTGACCTGCGTCGCTCAGCAGGAAGTGCCACTTCAATTTTTCTTTAACTATGACGGAAATGTATTTTTTTCACTTTTCCAGTGGATATGTTAAATCATTTCAAATATGTGCTACGAATGTATAGCACAAAGTGCAAAAAATATACCAACCTATGAAAACAATAGATATATATTACATATTTAACTATAAAGTTAAAGCTTATTGTAGCTTTGTAAAGTTTTCGTACACATGATATTGACACTAAACTCATAATCTGTTGTTTTCAAAGCTTCAGCGAGCAACAAAAGACTTTATGGAACAGCTTTACTAAATTAGCTGTGCTGTTACTAGAAAACCACTTTAACAAGGGCTCTCTTTTATTTGTTTCTCAAAAGATCATGGAGCTTTCCATTAAGTTATTGATAAGGATCAAGGGTTTAATAAGTGTCCATCAGTATGGCACAAAGCATTAAAACACTACAGCTCTCTCTATGAGATCAGGTCAGCTGGATCGACTTTTTATTACCAATTTCCAAACTGAATTTCCATGGTCTTTCCTTTACATTGAGGATTCCAGATGTGTGACGTGACCCAAGACATGTGACTTCAGTCATAATCCGCCGTAAAGAAATTAATAATGAGCTGAACAAAACCAGGGGTCTTGCTATGGACGTGGAAAGTGTACTGTGGTAAAGTTCAAGTGGATGGAGGTTAAAGATACAAAGGGTCTAAACTGTCAACGTCTTTGTTTGACCAAAGTAGTGGACAGAACAGATTTTCGACACTGTTGTTACAACTATATATCCTGGTATGACAAAGAGCCACAGGCAGATATGACCTAATATAAAAGGAAAATTGAGAATTTTTCTTTGTTTTTATCAAAGATTAGTGAAATTGAACCTATCTAACAAACTGATAAAGTCAGCTAAGGTATGCGAAGCTAACTTAAATGATTTTTTATGATATAAGTTCTTCAAAATTTCCCATCTGATCATTATTGCGTTAAGTTAATAAAAACATGCAAAGAAAGTTTTTGGCTGCAACAGTCTGGTCTTGTGTTTTTATATCAGCTCACAGTTACTATCTTTGCTAGCATAGGCACGTTATGGGCTAATGTTCCCGTTAAAAATTATACGTATTCCTACAATGAAGAAAAGGAAAGTGTTTATCTACAAGTCAACGTTAACATTTGTCATTTTCTCTATGTCTGATTAATTGACGTGACCTCCTATTAAACTGCAGTCAAAGTTTTCCCAAAAGCCCAAAAGAACAATGTTAGCAGCACAGCATTAGTCGCTTGCTAATTTGGTGAATTTGAATAAAAGAAGTAGTCTGACCTCATATGATACCCTCCTTGCTAGGGACAACTGAAAGCAATTTAATTTCCATTGGGTGAAAATGGAAAGCAGCAGATCAGTTTTAGCTTTCCACAAAGGCCAAGTAACTCATAAAATGTTACATCTAACATTTAAAACTGATCATTTATGCATTTTTGGACTGGATGTTCATTTCCAGGTGGATGTTAGTAGTTAGTTTGTTTCCTTTTTAGCCGTGCTAATACAGAGTGCTTTCAAACCTCTCATTTCACTTAGCACAGAAATGACAAAAACTGCTGAAATGTCCGTGACGGATTTTGTGACATTCACCTCATATAAAATGTTCTTTGGGCAACTAGTAAGTCAAATCTAGTTTTCTCATACAGATGTGACCGTCGCTTAACCTTGTGAGTCACACCAACTTACTTATTGTTTTATTGTGCAAACAAAAGGGGAATTCTGCTCCACTCCTCCAGGTTTTAACCAACGTTGCCTGTTTTTTTGCCCATTCTAAACTATATTAATCTCCCACCTTTTCATTTCTGCGGTTCAACAGGGCCGAGCTTGCCTCCTCGACTGGTAAATGTGTGCCTCAGGAACCCTTTGGCTGCGCTTTTCTGTCTGACAGCAAATGTGTTTGCTCAGTCTCATGCTGCAAAGTCATTACAAGGAGCCGGACTGCCCCTTGATTATAAACATGTGCCTATACGGTTTTGTCTGCTAGCGAAAACTGGAGTAAAAAGACGTACGAATAACGGATTCTCTCCAGGTTTAACACAGACCGAGGCTGGTCCGGTAGACCCTATACGGCCCTATTACCCCCCTTCTGCTTTTTCTCCGCAGCTTTTCAGCTAAGTTAGACGTCCAGATCCATGGCAAATAAAGCCACGGGCCTTCAAAAGGAGGCACTTTGATGTCATTTTCCATGTATTAGCTTTTAACAAGCTTGAACATTGTTGAGAATGTGGAGCGGCTGGTGAACTCTGGGTGAGAGTGCTGACACTGTTGCTGCGGCGGAGTGTAAGCCGGGATAGTTTGGTGGTTTGAAGAGACCCAGAAAACAGCTGTCCTGCGCCTGCCCTTTCTCTACCCCGAGCTTTCTCTTTCCTTTTTTTTCACATTTAAGTGGAGCAGGAGTAAGCTTACACCATCACTTATGAGGAACAAGTGAGCTGTACAATAAACAATATGTGTCTCAGTGCCACAAGGAAAGCATATAATTCTGCTGGTGAATGCGATGCATGCTTTTCCACATGAGAGCATAAGTCTTCTCGACCAAATTCCCGAATTCTCCATCACTGCCTCTGTACCATATGACAATAACAGATCATATGCATGCAGTGGATGACGAGAAAGAGTTATTTGTTTTGTTGCTTGATTATTTTAAACTTTGTTCCAAATTTCTATACTGTAAAAGCCCCTTTCTGTCTTAGTTTTCAGACAATGGACAGCGTGCCCGCTGGATTGGTGCATTCGTTGTCTGTGTTATTAGATTTGAATACCAGAGGTAATTGGAGAATGACGGACAATAGTGAGAATAGGAAAAGTTGTGTCTTAATAAAAGATGAGTTTCTTCCATTACCTCTTAGTAATTAATCGGGATGATCTCTTCAAGAACTTCTTATTCGTTAAGAGATCAAATGAAAACAATTACCCAAAGACTCCCTGCCTTAATACAAAAAACTTTTTTTTGTTCCAAAGACCAAAAACTCATACATCTGAATATAATATAAAAAAACAAAACAATTGAAGTCATTATATAAAACAAAAAATTGGGATTTGTATGGGAAAGTAGTGCTGCTGATCTCTGTTTGACGTCTGAAGTGTTTTTTTTTTTTGTCAAGGCTGGCCAGCCAAAGACCCACATCAGTGAAACCCTATTTAAGAATGCCTTCTTGTTCTAAATGCCAAGTTCAAAAAGAAAAAAGAATTATGGGCAATTTGTCTTGTTAGAGTTTCGGCTTGTAGAAAGTTGGAATGGGTCAACGTGAGTAATTTCATGGGTAACGGTCAGTGAGCAAAAATGCAGGAAGTTTCTCGATTGTGGATGAAATCTCAGAGGGTAGTCTGTCACGCTTGTGTTCGAAACCCAATATTGTACCTGAGAGTTTGGGTTTCTACTGGCTCTCACCTGAATGTATTGCTAACTCCCTTCATTCAAAGCAAGACGTACCGCTGTAGAATTAAAGTTGAAATATACTAAACTATACTAAATCCGTGTTCCTGTTGAGACATTTGCGCATGAATAGAGAAAGAAAGAAAATGTCGCTAGAGGAGCATAGATTCCTATCAATTCATATCTTAAAAAAGTCCAATCTTGAAGCAATTTCATGGCCTACTTTTGGATTATTTATTCATCAGATGGTAAGTGTGGAGTAGGTTTACAGAAAAAGATGGAAAACACACTTCAAGGAAATGATGTATCAGATTAAATGAAAGCCTGGGTCGAGCCAATTAACTGAACATCTACTTTGTGGCTGTCTGTTGGGGCAGTAGTATCAGATTCAGAGATTCAAAGATATTGAACAAACTGATAAAGCGCGACAGGCTCTTGAGCCCCAGAGGCTGCTTATGCAAAGTCTAGATTTGCCGCTCAATGTAATGGACGACATTGCACATAGAGATCAAAAAGTCCATCGAATGATACTTTGAACAGTCAAGCCGTGACACAATTTATTTGATTTTTGATTAAATTCAATTAGGTTTTTTTTCAAACGAACTTTTGAACCATTTTATGAAGACACTGTTGGTGGGCCGTCATCTGTACAATGAATATGTAAAAAGAGCTAGCAGCAGGCTAATGGTCTGTTCAGTTGAGGCTAAATGTCCCTATAAACGAAGTTTATCTATATTAAAGCTTCTCAAATGTGTTTGCTTTATTTTATTATTTTTCCTTAACACATTTTGTTTGTTTAGTTTAGTTTAGTTTTTTGCTAACGCCTCTTTGCTACCCATTTAGCTAACCTGCCAATTAAAGCTAGCAGCCAGGTGCATCATATTTACACACTTCCAGACTTCCAAAAGTCAAATTAATGTGTTATTTGAACCTCCTTTTGCGGAGTCCTACTTCATTTAGAACCACCACTGATGGCTATGTAAGCGAATATGAGAAAGGTCCTCCACATCAGCAGCAGCTTTCCGTGTAGACATGACACATCGAGACGCTTATTAAGTCTTTGTGTTAAGAAGTACTTGTGTAGGCTTCCCCAGTTATGTCCATCTGGCTTTTTGTAAATACAATACTTGAGGCAGAGAGGGATCTTTCAGAAGTGGGAACTGTGGATTTGTTTTATTTCATGTAATGTGCGCTTTGTGGTTGAAACTGTAAACGGCATGAGTTTATCTACACAGAGAGTGCAAAGAGGGCCGCTTTTAATGCTGTGGATTCTCCTCCGGTGTTAAACCTTGTATCCATAATCTTACAAGGACTACTTTATACGCATGTCTTCAACATGTCTGGCTCACTTTGGTTTCAAAGTGTTTGACAGAAAGCATTTTGCGACTTGTTACAGAGGAAACATGATGTTTTGCGCCATGTCAAAATACAGTTTGAATTCATATGTAGTGGCTAAAACAAGTTACAAACAAAGGCCCCATCTAACTACAAAGCGACTTCTGTGCATCTTTGTTTCATTTTCTGTCTTTTAATTTTTCTTTCGAAAGGCAGAAACCTGCTGGCAGTCCACAGATTGATGTAAAGTGCGCAAGACATTATGCCGGTAGTGTGGGATGTGAGTTGGACGGCGCTCCTCCAGACACAGTGAATTGTGGTCTTTTTCCTGAAATACCTGTGGCCTGAACCTCCAAACCTTTCCACAGACACACACAAAAGCTAATCTCCCAAGATCAGCAGCCCCAAAGTATTTCTTTCTCCACCGTGAGCAGCCGTTCCTGCTCTTCATTTTTTTCCCCCCTCTCAGTCATAGGATAATTCCAGGATGTGGAATATGCCTCCTTCAGACATTGTACAGTAATGATATCCTCAATCAGCGTGGATTGCAAGATTACAAACCACCAAAACAAATGTTTGACAACAAAAGGGTCCGCGGGGTCTCCGAGCCAGATTTACGAAGAGCCTTTTCAGTGACTGTAATTTCCCTGTTGATTGACCGGCCGGTGATCTAATGACCACATGCTCATAAAATATTGCCTTTCGTTTCAGTTTGGATAGCACAGCACACGGTAAACTAGTAACAAGAAGAAACCCACTCAAAGTAGGCTGGAGAGAGAAGCTTTCCAGCCTTAGAGGTCCATGCTTTTGCCAAGCTAACTATCCCTCTCTGTCACTGCGATGTTAAAGCTTGGCTAGCGCCGCGGCGGTAAACGTGACCAACTTTAAGGTCGCTGGCTGTTTGTTGTCAGCACATCACCCGGACACACTAAGGTCAACTTTCATTTTACTGATTGGAAGGGGTGTGAGAATATATGTGGTCAGAATGATGGAAAATATGGTAGTGGTGTGAAGATACAGCACAGCACCTGTGCTCATTAGCAGCTACCGATGAAAAGCTGTATTGGCCAATGTCTCATTGAAGTTAGACCTAATGTTTCGCTCACTAGATTGATGAGAGAGAATTTTCCACTTGTGATTTGGAGGGGCCAAAAGGAGTAAGGAGTCGGGGTTTCCATTCCTCGCTCGCGTCCTTTCTGAGTGAGTGAGGGCTGGAGATGAACCGTCACTAAACTGCGGGATGAAAAAGCTTGGAGAGCCTCTCCCGGTGGCGATGTGATGGATTGGGTGTCGCTGTAAACCTCATCCCTAAAGACTGTCAGAGACACCTCCTGATTACCGCTTGATCTTACTTTCCTCCGCTCCGGCTTTGGTAAAATGAAGCCTGTTGGTCCAAGCCAGCATTCTTCTCTGAGGACCATCACCAGATGCTCCAAATAAATAGATTTTCTTTTTTTTAAAGACAAGATTGAGGACGCCATTGATATCCGCTGACTGATTGCCACCTGATTACAAAAATTATTCTCGATCTAGGCCCACTTAGCGTTCACATTTGGCCTAGTGGATGTGCTCAGAGAAAGTTAAGAGGAGGATCTATGACCTGTAAGGCAGACGAGCTCTGCTCCGTCTCTCAGGCTTTGTGCAGCTTCCTACGAGGGGTTTTTAGCTTTGTGGTGGGCTTCTTAGCATGAGCGCCGCAGTTACCCGTTCCCTCTTTTTGATATTTAAAACTTGGCTGGGATCAACTCGACTGTCTATCATTAGGATTCGCCCAAGGACATTTTCCTGTAAATGGGACGCTAAGGAGTTTACAGTGAAAGTCACTTACTGTGGAATGGACTGTCTTTTTACTGGCTCCTTTGTCTTCCGCAGGCAACTGGAGCCTGGGCCAGAGCTACTGCGGTTTTGGGGGCTTTCATCAGTTGTCTCAACACAATCGTTTAAGAGGCCAGCTCTGACCAGAATTAATGAAATATTCACATCTATAACCAATCATCATTTGAATGCTGAGAGGGGAACCAGAGTTTGCATGAATGACAAATTGTACAGTTGGACATATTTGCTATGGGTTAAAGAGTATCCTACTGATATATCTATTATGGTTTTGTTCTTGAATTTTGGTTGTATTCTACTGGCCAGCCCTCCCACAGTTGAGTCTTGCCTCAAGTTCTCCCTGTCCTTGTCATCGGGTAAAGCTAGGGTCAACAAGGGATGAGTAATGACACACAGATCTGAAAGAATTCTGCCTTTTTTCAGAACAGCGTTACTACACACGATATTCTCCCGTGTGCCTGAACTTTTACTGATCTCATGTTTGAACCAAATGACACGCGTTGCAAGAAGTCCATTAGAATAATTAAGGTAAATATTTACAATGCGAGTTGAAGCTGTCATCCTTTTTTGAGAATTAGCCTTTCTTCAAAATGTCTCTTTAATGTACATTGCTTGAAATCGTCTGACACTGATTTCTCTCGATGGTTTCAAAGCCGATCTTTAGACACACAATGTGTACCAATTAAGATCCCACGCTGAGGGAATGTCCCAATTTCTTTGGCCGTTTTTTATATTTAGAAGATGCTTATGGTGGGGTGGAAATGATGCTTATTTCCTGTTTTTGCCTTTAAAAACGCTGGTAAAGATTGAATTGACGTGGCTTCCAGCTGTTTCTGGTCTGAGCAGTGAAACAATGAACTCCTATCTGGCTGGTATTTCCCCAGATGTGATATGATCTTCCAGTGATGAAAGTAACTCCCGAAGAGAAGATTTCTCATGAATGTCCACTGCATTTCACTTTTTATTTTTTTTGTCCAATGTCCCTGAGGTTTTTTCCATGTACAACAACAATTTTTTCTACTGAATTACAACCACTAGTAACAGAGACTGTACCGCTGCTTTCTGGCATTACAACACAGCCTAGATTTAACTTCAAACCCGTCAATGGAAATATGCCTGATTTTTAAGTCTTTCCTGGTGTGTTTTTTAGAAGTTAATTTCAGATTTGCGAAAATAATGAATGAAGAGCCAAACGTTATCCTGAGTAAGGTCATATTACAAAAAAGTCGTAACTGAATTAAACTATGTGAAGTTGACCCATCTACATATTATTCACTACAATTTAACCGTTAAATCCTTTTAAAGAGTTCATGGCATCTTTCAATGGCATCTTTGATGGCTTTTACACACTACTTTGGGTTTAAGAGTTTAAGAACCATGCTCTTTGGTTTGGGAGATATGGGTGAAATGAAGGCCTTGGACACGGGCGAACACTGTGGCTGTATTGGTGAACGGGGCATGGTTATGAGCCATTAAAAGTGCAATACTCTGTCAAATGGAAATACGAATGGAATAACTCCCGTCAATATAAATATTATTAATATCAAATCTCCTTTTTATTTTCTCTTTGTCTTGCAGCTAGCTATGGAGCGTACCCCGTCTGTAAAGGCTGCTCGGTGTGCTCCAGGGATAACGGCTGTGTAAACTGCCAACCTAAACTCTTCCTGTTCCTGAGGAGAGAGAGGATGAGGCAGTATGGGGAATGTCTTCACGACTGTCCGGCCGGATACTATGGCATGCGCAGCCCAGAAGTCAACATGTGTTCCAGTAAGATCTCCCCTCAGTCCACTTTTTTCCCCTCCTTCCACAGGCCATGATTTATTGTCAATTATATCCGCAGGAGACACACATACCTCGCAATTTGAATGGGTTGTGGATTCACACAGGTGGACGCTTGTCCCCGTCGGGAATTTACACTGAACTCCTGCTACGCTGATCCTGTTGTTTCTCTTTTTTATCACTCCCTTTACACCTGAATTACCAAACTTCCTATGCATGTCTCAGGGTGTGAAATCCAAGTGTAAATGCAACCAAGATGCGCCAGTGTCACATTATGAGCTAGATAAATCTGCCCTTATTCCATTTCTTTTGATGGTGAAGAAATATGGTGTAGGAAAAGAAAACAAGTAACTCCAAAGTTCCCACATTGTCCATCACCGAGTTTAATGGAGAAAATCAAAGAGAGTCATTTAGGCCTCCGATTGCTAGTGTACAAGTGGTGTGGGGGTTATAGTTTAATTCAATGTGACTTTTTTTATTTAGTTTATAAGATTAAAGCATGTTAAATATTTTGCTAATGGTCTACTCTTTGAAACATACTTTATGGACTATATTGATTTTGGACTCGCGAGAGACCACATTTTTGGCTATTAAAAATGGCCTCAAACAATAACAATAACAAATCAAAATGTTCTCAACTAGTCTTGTTTAAGACTAACACTCAAATACAATTAGAGAAATCTCTTTCTCCTCCTCGTGTTGCACCCTGATCTCATAACCTTATGTGAACACGGAAAATGCTCAGAGAGACGGAGGGAGCATTTATAGGTTTACACAGAGCCCGAGGTGTTGGCTGAGTGTTTCATATGAAAACAGGGAGAAACCTGAAGCTTTTTGGTTCCCTGAGCCAAACTCCTGACAGAAGCACTAAAGTGAATACCCAGAGGAGGGTGTCCGAATCTTTAGGTAGAATAATATGAACGTGTAGCAGGAAGTGAAACGAACTAAGACTTGCTTGCCCAGCCTCTGCCGCCCAAATGCAAATACATCTGCTGGCTCCATTTTGTTATGACAATGAAAAACATGTTAAAACTGCAACGGCCAGCTCGGAATTGTTCACGTAGAACTTTTTTTATGCATTACCCTCAATTAAAGGGTCCATATCTTGTAAATTCATATTTTTACCAGGTTAAGTTGGAGGGTTGAGGGTTGTGTTGATTAAATATCTGTACCGTTTTAGAGAAAACTAATCTTAAATTTGGGGGCTTGGTTGTGTTTATTTGTCTCTGTTCTTCACAGAAGCTACAAAGTGTTAGCTTAGAGTTAACCTATATTGTCCCGCCAAGCTAGCGATTGATTGAGAGTAAATATGTTCAAATTGTTTCCTCTTTCTTCGTATGTTTCTTTTTTTTAATATCTTATAATGAACTGCAGTTTACAAGTACTTTTTGTTCAAATATGTAGATACAACAAAGAAAAAATCAATGAAGAATCTGTTTAATTGGAGAGGCACCTACAGTATGAATCAATAAGCAGTCGTACTATTCCTGCGAATATTAATCATCGATAGTTTGCAGAAATGAATGTAATATAAAGTTTTACATGAATTTCTTTTAGCCACATCTTGTTATCAATATGTTATGGCATATATGTTTTTACAAACCAATCTTCATCGAAAAGTTCAATATTATCAAATCTCCCCACATTAGAAGCAAAATCTGAAATAATCCGGTCATTGCACCCTATTTTCATAACTGAGATAATTGGAAGAGAAAAACATCATTTTCTTCACTCAAAAAAATAAAGTCTCTGCCACCTTAACCACAAGTTCATTTGAATCCCTTGCCATACACACTGCTGTTAGAACAACATCTTGTATTGTCACATGGCATCAGATCTCAGAGTAAGACCTACTTTGATGTGATCGCTGCTTCAGTCTTTTCTCTCTAATCCAGTTTCCTATTTAACCCTCTTTCTCAGCTGCACTCCATGTGTCATTTTGATAAAACATTTCACGACTACTCTTCGCGAATGGATGTTTTATTGGTTTAGACTTTTATATTCTGTGAGCTGGTGCAGGCAACCGGTGCCCAAAGGGCCTGAGTGTGCAGTAGGTGCACGACACTGTGGATTTCTCCACTGTTCCTCACAGAGACGCCTTGTGCTCCCGGTTTTTCCAAAGGTGCCTAGAGCTCGGTGCTACAACTCTGTTGTCATGAGCCTTTTTAAACGCAGCCTCTGAAATCACTTAAGGAGCAGCTGCTTATTATTACGGCAGAGTTTGTCTGTGTGATCTTATCTCATTCAAGAATATTTTCGCGGACTGCCTGGGTAGAGGAAAACAAAAGCTACACAAGCGAGAGGCTCACACAGACGCACTTTTTCTGCCGTGGAGGATTCACAGGCATGTGACTCAGAGAGCTTTGGTTGAAGGGAAAGAATGAATGCACCATTTGAGGGATGTGTGAAATGAGTCTGATAAGGATGAAACCGCTACGACAATGATAAGTGTGCCCGTGTTGTGTATTGTTTTCAGGCAAATGTCACGTTGAAATGTGATGACGTGCGCGGTTCTGTCTGTCACTGTGGACAAAGTTCCACAGTAAATCTATAGTCTGACATAAATCACTGTATTTGTTGAGAATTTTCCAGGTACCGTCCAGGACACGGCCTTGTATCCAGCCTTAACTTGTTTCAGGATGATATAGAGAAACAATTGAGTGATGTCAAAAGGGATAAACAGTTTTCTGACTTTAGGTTGTTATAAGCGGTCAGTGTCTTGGAAGACCCCCCCTCAAGCTAAAAACTCTAACTGTAAGTTAAACTAAAAGTTACTTAAAAGGGGGCTGTGAGAGCAACAATCTTATGCAATCTAAAGCACTTCAGACCTAAACGAGAGCTAATTCTAGGATCTGGATTGTCACATCTGCATCGGTTAGATGGACACGCGTAACACAGGCTTTGAACATCTTCCGCGCGCTGGGAAAACCACACGATAGAGCTTTTAGTTAAGCTGCGTAAAATCCCGTAATCATTCCATTGTACCCAGATTTGACATCTTAATTGTTCGTCTTCAAAATGCTAAATTGTAAACGTACTGCTTTCTCAGAACAACTTGAGTAATTACGCCTTTGATAAAACGTTATGAGTTCAAGGCGCTCAGTCAGCGCTGGGAAAATGACACCACAATTAAAGCAAAAAAACAAACAATGGGAAACCTTTTTTATAATACAACTTGAAACTCGTTTGCATCTACAGTCGAGCTGTTTTCCATAAAATAAAAAATAAAAAAACGGTTTGTCCACTGTGTCTTTTGGCTGCAAGTTACAATTCCTCCTGAGCGGATTTTTCTTCACTGGTCCTTTCAGAAGCTAACGACAGCTTGATTAGAGCCATGGAGCATATGCAGTAACTCCAGTGGTTTCCTCAGGGGCTCTTATCAGTTGCCCAGAAGAGGCCCCACACCAGTTTATGTGGGCGTCACCCGCACACTGCAGGGAAGATTTGCAGCACTGGTCCCATAGTGTGCTGCTTCATGTGCAGCCAAACGCGCATGAATTCAGCGCAGTCATGCCCCTGCCCCAGTCACATTTCATAACGCTTCAGTTTTAATGCACGTTCCCCAAGCCAAAGCACATTCTGTATTTCGGTATCACGAGCAAACTCTCTGGCTGAAAGAGTTACGAGCCGAAAGACGACCGTAAGGAGTGTGCGACAAAGCGTCGGGAGGGTCAGCGCCAGTGGAACGCTGCATTCAAGACTTCCTCCCCTCGGGATATATTTTAGACCCCCCACTGCTATACTTGTTCACACATTCTCCAGCGAGCGGCCGGTTGAACTTACCCGACTGCAGCATCTTTAAAAGTCTAGCTTCACTCCGCACCAGCCAAGAAGCAGTCTGACCGGGGCCTGAAAATCGCTCCGGTCCTTTAAGTGTGGTTTGAGCATCAGAGCCCATTCAGTGTCAGACTATATTGCAGAAACAAATTTGTTGGATGCCTTTCGTTGCTTTGTAATCTTGTTTGCGAACATTTTATTTGTTGGACCGAGGAGCTCTTTTATTGAATCCAGTTGTTATACTTTGCTGGCAGATTAGATTAAGCTCCCATGTAGAAGTTGACTGATTGTATCTTTGTAGATAGTTTTAGAATACAATTTAGCAATCTGTCGGGTTGGAATTGGATAAGAGCTTGGCGTCATGGTCCCCGAGCAAATGGCCATTAAGGGTGTGTGAGGGAAGTATCTTTGGTTTTTTGCGACCCTTCGGCTGGCAGCGCTGTCAGGTCTCTCCCTCTCGTTCAAGCCCTTCATTTCTCGCTCTAATTCTTTGCTTGTGGGTTATTTCCATCTCAACGTCTAACCGACAAAAAGACCAGTTGCTTTTGGCCTTTGAGCTGAACCCAGTGACATCTAACTATCACAGCTTTACTCACCACAATTTCAGATTAACCAGTCAGCACAATGGGTCCATCAAACCAAACCAGCTGCAGGCAGAGTTGAATGGGCTGTTTTCTTAAAGTACTGTGCAATTGGTCATGGTACAGTATAAGCAGAAGGGCTGTCTGTTCTTGACCGCCAGTCTGAGACTGAGTTGTGTGTGTGTGTGTGAGTGTCAAGGCTGACTGAGCACGTGTAGAAGTGGGTATATCACAGGCTGTGTCGCCTTGGGTCAAGAAGCCAGAAGTACCACTGACACATCTGTCATTCTCAATACTTCTCTCGGAGTGGCTGATTGACAGAAACACCACCTCTGCTTCGACTAGCCCTCTGCCAGCGCACAGAAGAGCACCCATGTGGAAAAAAAACACCAAGGAGGCTTGAGAAGAACATGGCAGCTCTACCCTTTTGCCATGAACTCCTGCCATCTGCAGCCCGACATGATATGGCTGGGTGACAGCGAGCAAGCCAGCTCCTCCATGTCAGCCAAACCCGGGGTCTAAAGAGTAGGTCAGGGCTTTTTCGACTCAGCTTGGAGGCCGACGATGGAAAAACAAACTTGTTTTCCCCTCTCGCGATGCCAGACCTTTTTTTTACAGCGTGGACTCTCCTGCTGGGCTGCGTCGAGGCTGCTTAGCTTTTGCGGAGGAAGCTCTCTTCTTGCGGAACGCTGGAGAATCGTCTGTGTTTTCAGACCAATCCGGCGCTCCTTTTTTAAAGCAGCCGCCACCCTTGTCAAGGAACTGATTATACATGGCACCGTCGGCCTGTGGAAGAGCAGCGGCGACTGGAGCTGACGTGATTCCTTAGTGTCCGTGATAAAATCAGCAGACTCCCCATCCAGACCACAGCTGAGGGACCAGCTTCTGCCAAGCATGCGCTGTCAAGATCACATGGGACGCGTGGTGACTCATCCCCTCTCGACCTCACAGCTCCTTGACGTGCCGACCGCATTAAAGCTTAAAAAAAGAAGTGCGAAATCCCACCAAAAAAAGAGCGCGTAACAGAGATTTGTGGGGCCAATGGTGCAACTGGTGCAGCACTGATGGCATCTCTTTCAGCTGAGCACCCTCAGCCACTTTAATGACAGCTTTGGCTGCTCCCCCTTCAGAAGGCAGAAAGCTTCCCTGTCTGTGTTCATAATATAATAACTCATGGCCAGAACCAGGATGAGGGATAATCATGATAATACGTTTAAGCCCAAGAACATCGGGGCCTTCGGTGGGATCTGATGACCTCATTATTTCATATTAGTCTCCCCGAGGCACCTAGAAGAAGACTTTAAAGGTGGTCTTGAGGTTAATCCTACACATGGAATGAACTCACTCCCCTGTATCTGTTTCTGGCGCTGCTGGACAAACTGCCCTGCTGCTGATTTGACCAGCGGTTAGCTCAGGAGCTCCTCCGCTGTCCCCCGATAGCCTTTTTGACTGATCGCCGGGGCCTCTCTGATGACCTCCGACCCTCCAGCTTTCGCTGCCTGCATTCTAATTCCCATGGTGCCGCGCTCGTGTCGTTCACTTCATCCATCTCGCCGGGTGACAAAACAACTTATCATCTATTTAGAAAACAAGATTTCCAGGCAGCGATAGCCCATGTCCGACCACATCTGAGACTAAAAAGCAGCGGGGATGTTGGAATCGAAAACCTTGCCGAGCGCCGCTTCTCCTGCTGGTGCGAGGATGTAATGCTCGGGACATCTGTGTTGGTCATATTTACTGTCAATAACCGAGTATTACACAACAAGCCCAGTGCGGAGAGTGCTGCCAGATGTTCTCGGTCTCCCTCTCGCTCTTTTATTTTTTTGTTTGTAAGCTCAAAAATCTCCCAGGTGATGACAGGCCCTGGAAGTGTGAGTTGTAAAAGACAACTTTGTGCCTTCAAACTGGCTTTGTGATTTACAAGCGTGCTCCTTGTGCTGGGCTTGTTTTGTGTCAGACCCAATGGGTTGATGTTTTTATTTGATCGGAAGCAGAGGCACTTTCTTCCAGAACGGGAATCGACAAAAGGCAGAAATTGAGCGCTGCTTAGGTCAGAATAAAGCAAAGGAGACTGAATTTATGAGGAGGAAACAATTACATGGGATGATTCAATTAAGGCAACACTTATGAGAGACGCAACACTGGCAAAGAGAACAGTGAGAGGCAGTCACTCGGATCTTTTCCGAATGTAGATCGCAGCTGTATTGTAGTTTGAGCCTATCTCCAACCATATCTTTTCGGTATGCGTGTGTTTGTGCAAATGCGTGATTGTGTGTCCACGGTTTGTTTAGACTGGTCTGGAAAAGCGTGAGACCAGAGTGAGTGGGCAGAGGACATACTTTAAGGGTTCAAAGTAAAGCGGGGAGGGACCCCCTCGTTTTGCAGGAATGTCGAGGAGGAGGCCTGATGGTTAGCTGGAGATGGCGTAATTAGGGGGTGTGATTGTGAGAAACCTTCCCTTCCCCGGGCCCTGCGAGGGTCACAGATAAAAGAGCAGCCCTCAGCCTCCGACTCTCTCACATGTCGAAAAAGCACTGCGAAATCACAGGCAAAAGCACTCGGGCGCTAATACAGGGTTGCTGCCCCACGTAGGGCACAATCAGAGGGGCAGACCAGCACCCTACCTGGAAAGCCCCCCCTGCGCGGTGGAGGGACAAGGGGGGCCGCAGGTTGCAGATTGAGGGTATTGGGCAACAGGGCCACATGGAGTTCCTGAGAAGCGGCGTAAATTAGATAGCTCCGGGGAGGCCTCCTTCTAATCATGTGGGCCTGTGCGTCGCCCTGTCGGTGTGGTTGTTGTAATTTGGCCCCCGCTCGACGTGCTATTTGCAGAGAGCCTGATGACTCATTGAGGAGGCTTTTGCTCTGCAGAACGCGGCGCATGCGCAGCGGCGGCAGGGTGTGGCGTGAGAGGAGAGGCGCGTGTTTGCTGACTAAACCGTTTTTTTTGCATTTATCGGGCCGAGATGGTGTCATTTCCTTCCCGCCTCCCGGCTGCAAGCGCACCTTCCCCTCCGTTCAATCAAGGCCAAAGCCAAAGTGATCCAGCTCTGTGGCCGTCAATCCATCTTTGGTGAAAAACCTGACAATTCAACAGTCTTTCAGTTATGGAAAAAAAAAAAAAAGAGGTGAGCAGCGTGAAGTGATAAGATAGCGGCGTGGACACTATCTGTCCTCTCACAGCTATCTACAGTTGTAAGAAAACCTGGGAAATGCGTGTTTCCGTCCACATTTTCAATTCAACCTGTTGAACGAGGTCAGTTCAGCTGAGTTTGAACCCTTTTGATACGCTGGCTTCAAACAAGAACCGGAAGATAGGGATTGGAAGCATGATGTCAGGCAAAACCAATTTTTCTGAAATACACTTGAGCTCCCCAGAGAAATGATTCACAGGCCATTGTCTGCCCTTTTTTTTGAGGGAGGGACACTATAATTTCTCAACAACCCCCCCCCCCCCCCCCCCCCCCTTTCCCCAAACTCTCAATCAGCTCCAGATGAGAGGGTTTCTCAGACTCTGATGATTGTCCTTTTTTTTTTCTTCCTCCAGGGTGCAGGATAGAGAATTGCGAGTCCTGCTTCAGCAAAGACTTCTGCACCAAGTGCAAGTCAGGTTTCTACCTACACAAGGGGCGCTGCTTCGACAAATGCCCCGAGGGCTTTGCCCCACTGGAAGACACCATGGAGTGCGGAGGTAAGTGGGAATAAACAGAGCAAAAAACAAACAATAAATAAAGTGGAAAAGGTTTCTCATAGACCCCTCTTTACCTGTAATCGCTTCTCTGTAACCTTTCATTTGGGATGTTTATTTTGGACCTAAAAACAAAGCTGGGACCACACACAAAGGGGTTACAACGTGCCAGTAAAACTCCCCCAACCTGTATTAAAGCTTGACCTGGGGTCTCCTGTGGTTTTGCTGCACCTCAGCACTTTTTTTTTTTTGTTGTATTTTTATCCCCTTGCAGAAGGCTGTGAGGTGGGTCAGTGGAGCGAATGGGGAGCCTGTACCAGGAGAAACAAAACCTGCGGTTATAAGTGGGGTCTGGAGACCCGGACGCGGCACATTGTAAAGAAGCCACCCAAGGACTCGATACCCTGTCCAACCATCGCTGAGTCCAGGATGTGCAGAATGGCCATGAGACATTGCAGGAGAGGTAAGAGTGTTTTTTATAGCAATATCCTAAGGTGGATATGAAGGAAAACAGCCCACTTTTCCCAACAGGGATCCTTTCTCAGGGTTTCACCTGTGTCGTGTAACCCCTCTTCCTCACACCAGAGCTTGTTTTTTTCACCGTCTGTGTTGTTAAGGTTGACAGTGGCATTTCCTCACATGAAATATCAGTATTTTTCCATGGCAGCCTCCATCGAGCCAGCTCTTTTCCAGAGGTATATTTCCCACCACTCTCTTCCATCTCCCTTCATCTCCTCAGTGGAATTCTTCAAAGTACAAACTCCAGGTTTCCTCAATGGCCGTCTGTGTTTCCTCCTGTCAGCTTGAGAAATTTCTGCGGTGCACGTAGCATGTATGTCAGGCCATTAAATGAAAAGTCGATGGAATTTCTCGGTGCGCAAATACAGCTAAAGGAAATATTTTTTTTCAAAGAGTAAACCATTTCCCTCAAATGGTCCAAACACACCATTTGGGGTGAGGGCCTCAGTTAGTGCTTTTTAAATAAATGTCTTCTCCCTTAATGTACTTTTACATCTCTCATAAACTTCAGGATTAGGATAGGCCAAGTGTAAATATTGAATTCACCAAATAAGGAAGCAATTAGAGTGGCAGATATCATTCTGTCTGTGAAAAAGGGAAAAAAGAAAAACGTTTAACAGAAAGAGGAAAATATTCCAACCTTGAGGATTTCTCTCCATTTTTGGCCTGGTGTGCCGAATGGGAGGGTCACTAAGTGAAGTGTTGAAAGAGTAAATAAACTTGAAATAAACCCTGATAGTTTCTCATATTTCAGCGCTACCAGGGCAGTCGCTTCTGTCTGGGTTGGAAATTGTGATCCCATGGCACATTAAGTTCCTAAAGCTCAGTCCTGTTTGTCAGGGGAATTCTTCCCAACCCCCCACCTACCTCTGCATGGCTTTGACATGTCTGCTTGACCTTTTCCCGGAGACTTTATGACCCTCTTTAATTAAAACTTGGCATTGTTGCTCATGGATACGGTCATCTGTTGGCGTGAAGTCACTGATGGGAGGTCGCTGTTTAGAATAATTGATAAATTAGTCTAAAAAAGCAGAATCCAGCAGCTGTTTCCCCTTGTCTATCTTACTCAAAAACTACTGTTCCCTGGTCATATGATCATTGCAAAGCCCTCTCCACAGTTCATCATCCAGTGTCTGACTTACATCTCTGGTGGTTATAAACTGTGTGTAAAAGTGTCATTGTATATGCGTCTTAGGACTCTTTGGGCTTGTGAAGTGCTGCGGTGGCCAGTTTAATAAAGGCAAATTTCAGACTCAGGCATGTGTTGTTAATTCCCCGCCGCTAGCAAAAAATCCCCACTTGGCACAAGCCAGTGAAATGCAACACTCTACAGTTCAAATAAATATAAGGAAAAATGTCAGCCACTGAGGCTGAACTGGAGAGGGAACACTCCGCAGAGGCAGGCATTGTCGCATGCAAGTCTGACCGACTTGTATTGTGAAATAATGATCACTTGTATAGACAGACGGCAAAGGCCACAAAACAAAAAAAAGGCCGAATGCAGACTCTGAAATGCAGGTGATTAGAGGTGGTCAATAAACTCGTAGAAGAGGGACCAGTTCTTTGAGGCATGGTGCTTCACCATATCACGCCATGACTCGCTGGATGATTTGGCAGCTACACATGCACCTCTCAATCTGAAACTTGTTCCTGACTTACACCGAACACTGTTTTTTATGTTGTAATGACAGTGAACGCACCGTGTCTTCACTAAAACACTGTGGTACTTCCTGTATTGCAGGGCAGCTCATGACTACCGCTGTTTCATTGCACTGAGTGACACTTAAAATATTCTTTTAATTATGTTTTTGTACTGATTAACTATTAGCTGAATGCAAATATCTCTGACTGCCATTGCATATAATTTCCTCCAACAAAAAAGTAATGTCACAATGAATATATTGTTGGTTTTCCATGCATAAATGTGTTATTTTTCTTAGTAATTTCTCAATTATTCATTTAAATTTTTTATTCTCTACATCTCTACCTTGGCATTGCAGGTTTTGATTAAAAATCCCTGCTTTGAGGGAGGTGGCCTTTTGCAAGCTTGCAGTCCAAAGTGAACCTTTAACAAGATAATTGTTCATATTTAGGAATAAACTGCTTTAAGAGAGCTGAAACCTTCAAGATGACTTCAACGTGCATATTATGAAATATTCAAAGGACTTTGAAAAAAAGAAGCAGTAGGATGAAATTCAATTTTATTTCACAAGACACCAGACACAAATGTTTAGGGTTAGCATAGACAAAAACTGTCTGTAAAGGGATCGTAGATTAAATGGAGACAGGAAATTTGAGAAAGCTGAACTATTTATAGCATATGATTATCTGACCAACCAGACGTGCATCTTTATGCGTTGACAAATTTCAGTTAAATTAAAATCATGGGATATATCACAGTCGTAATAGTGTCATCAAAGCAGCACAAACAGATAAGATTTATCTTCTTTCTGACCGTCTGCCTCTATGATGATTTAGTCCCACCGTGAGATATAACTAGCTGTCAAACAAAAAAACACGGAGGTTTCAGCAGATATGGTGGTTGTGCAAATCTCAGCATCTAGAAGTCGCAATTGAATGACCAAACAGTTCTACGCTTCTCCTTGAGTCATTTCCAAGTAAAACGTGTTATTCATAATAGATTAAAATCAATCCATATCCTAAAAGACAGCAGCAGGTTTAAAACCCTGAAAAACAAGTCTTGTTTTGTGGCTGCGTGGCTTGTTTGTGTGCTGGGCATTATACCCCCGAGATGTTTAAAACATTTCTATCATCTGAAACCCCGGAGAGCTGCTCTGAAGAGGTTAGAAACAATAAAGAGACTTTATTAATAGTTGCTCCGGCACTATCAGCATTGATAGACTGGGTTCCTCTGTCTCACATGCAGAAGGGAGGGGTGGGGGGGATGCGATAACACCGCAGCAACCAGCTACTCTGTATCAATGCCTGCAGAGATTTCCCAGCAGCCCCTGTCATCGGATTCACTGGTTTACCAACCAATGCGTGTGACAGGTTTGGTTCGCCTTTGTGGTTGGGTTTCGCTCTGCCTCTCCGCTGGACTGTTCTCCTCACGGTTTTTCTAGAGCAAAGGGTGCCGTTGCCTTGTCACTCACATTCGGTGCCCACTCTCAGCGTAATCCCCGATTTGCCATTTAAGAGGGTGTAAAGTCCAACAGAAATGCACCGTTACAACGTGCTCTAATTTCCAACTGTTTCCGCAAATCGGCTTTGGGATTCTCAGACGGTCTTAGGGGATACTGGCAGGAAGGGGGGGGGGGGTAGCTGTGTCGATTTGTAGTCAAAAAGTAGATGTATTTCAATGTTTGTGGCGCGGCAGAAGCAGGGGCAGACGATAAAAAGTACCCAAAACAAGTTGACAATAAGGCTTTGAAGAGAGGCGGAGAGCGTTTCCTACTGAAACAGCCTCCAAAACTTTTTGGCCGAAGGCAGGAGGACTCGCATACACTGTGCTGACCTCATGGAAAAGAAAGAGGGAAAGTAGAGAGAGCTTACGGCAGGAAAAATAAAAGAGAAACATCTCGCGGTTAGCGTGGCTGTTGGACGGCCGTGTGTACCTGCGCTTTGGAAGAGCGAGCAGGCCTTTGAGGAAGTATTGATCTCATGTGTGTAACCAGAGAAACCCTCTTCTGCTGTAGGGCTCGGCTGAGGCCAAGCCCTCCATCCCATCAGTCATCAGGCTGCAAGCATCCAGCCACCGCTGATCCTCTCTGCCATAACTTGTCTGCGCAGTTTGTGTTTGGACTGTAACTGCGACTCTTCCCCTCGAATCCCTGCTGCAGAGAGGCAGCTTTCGAAGTTTCAGTGCATGAGACCAGGTTTCGGCACGAATGAGACCTCCGAGCCCCTCGCTGTCTGCACACCATCTGCTCTGGAGCCCCCCCCCCCCCCCCCCGCTCCTGTAAAACGATGCACAGAGCTGCCCGTGGTCGCCTCAGATCATTTCTGGAGGAAGCTCAACTGGTTTGTCTGTGGTGCAACCCCAAACAGTTCCAGTCTCTGGCATTCCTTGCATATGAGCATGCAGCTTATGCTCGTTGGTGTGTGTGTGTGTGTGTGTGTGTGTGTGTGTGTGTGTTTGGCCGTGTGGCACACAATTTAGCTGTTTATTCCAACCGTGCCAGGAGGTTTTAAGCTCTGGTGGAAGATGCCACTCGCTTCTGAGCGTTATAGTTTTGTACACGTCAGAGTCTGGCCCTGAGTTGAAAAGTCAGCATTTTTTTGTCTGCTCGTCAGATTTAGCTTCTTCCTGTCGAGCCTGTATTTTTATTATTAATTTCATTTTTTCCAGAACCTGTCCTCAGAGTGCCACCAGTCTGAGTTCGACTCGATGTGTTCGCGACCGGGGGCCTTTCTTTACTTATCTGGTCGAATTGTGCGATTGAGCTTCGCTAAGAACGCTTCTCGGGCACTCGGGTGTTTCCAGTCCCGCTCTGACTTCTGCCACGGCGGAATGGCAGGTGGTGATCTCTGGCCTGGCTAATATCGCAGACGAGCCGGATCAGTTCTTCCCCGCCAGCGGGAGTGAAGCAAGGAGAGCTTTCCCAGGACAGAAGGAGCGCGCTAATTGGCCGCCATCCTGTCATAGTGATTATTTGCGCTCCTCACTCTGGCCTATTGTGACTGATGGAACCACGGCTTAATCTTTATTTAATCAGCCTGCTCCATAGGGGTTGACACAGTAGCTGGTAAGAAGGCATCGGAGGCACTCTTCCTCCTCCGGGCAGCATTGATGATCCTGGCTCCGGACACAGGGCACTCGGTAGGAGTCCGACTGGGCGATGCCCACCTGCTACCGCCGCCCGCCGTGCCATCTCGCATCGTTCATTCATTTAATTAAATCGAGCCCATATCTGGTGCTGAGGATGAGACAGAAATGATGGAGGGCTTTGTGTTGCAGGGGGGAGTAAGCGTGTTTGTGCAAAGGATAGACCTATCAACCTGTCATTGACTTGGCCAGGTTCCCAGCATCTCAGGGCAGATAGCAGTATGGCCTACAGCTGCCACGCTCACAGATGAACATGAGTTCTGCTGTTGCTGTCCAATTTGTAAAAAAAAAACAAAAAAAACGCTGAAAATCAATTCAGACTGTCTGACTCTTATCTGATCTGTATGTTGGTGATATCAATCTAAACCATTGGGTTTGTTCCCCAGTGCGATATGCTGGTATTCAATCCAGAGGAAGGTGGGATTGGGTGTGGGGGGGGGGTTAGTTGTCTCTGATTAGCTTCCCGCAAAGCGCCCCCTGCTCTCTGACCAAAATAAATATGACTGTCATTTTGTCCGCAACTATCTTCAGAGAGCAATGTTTGAAACACCCCATGATCCCGCTGGCTTTTATATGGAGAATCCATCGTCATACCACAGGCATGAGCCATAAACATATGGAGGCCTTTCAAAGACCATGGGGTGGAGGGAGTTGGGAGAGGAGGGGTCAGCGGCGCTCACCAGGGCTCCATACTCCACGTTATTGTCATCTGGTCTTTCCCAAGCAGGAAGAAAAAGAGGAGGGGTTGCGAGCTAATGTTTTTTTTTTTTCACACTCTTTGACCCAGTTGAGTGGTAGTTTTGCTGAACGGCCGTTTGTCAGGCTCACGTACACATATCAGATACGACCGTCCTCTTGTTTGTACAACTTGCCGATTTGCTAAGCGTGCGCTGATGTGTTTGCTTGTCCTTCCGCCTTAAATCCGCCCAAAGCGCAGTTTGCTGCTGACAGCCGTGAGCGCGGGACTGTTTGCAGTCTGCAAAGCAGAGAGATGACAGATGCTGGCGGATAGTGCTCAGTGGAGTGATAAGCACCGTGTCGTGTGATACAGGAGTGTATAAAAGAAGTGGCAGAAGGCGGCAAAAGGAAGAAGGGAGGCAAACAAGACGCTACGCTGAAGTGGAATGTTTTCTTGTTTTCATGCCCACAAATGGGAGCTATTTCCCCCCGCTGGGCAGTATATTGGCTGATACTGCCCATGACACGGTTGGGGCCGTAAAGCGAACCTTCAGAGAGCGCTCGCTTTGTGGACAGATAAAGCACTTACTCCCTGTGATTTCTACACATTCTGTCCAAACAAGGATGGATGGCAACAGCTTGTGATGCAATATCTTTGAAGTAGGACCTCAGTTTTGATAAAATATGTGAGTCCAGGTAGATGTGTGCCTCCGACTGAGTTTACTGATCGTTTTTTAGTTTTTTTTACATTCAGTTGCTTATTGGTTTTGAGAGAGCAGCCTTATGAGCAGAAAGCCTTAAAGCTAAAGATGAACCCTAAACTCATTTAAAGAAAAAGTCACTCAAAGTGTGGATGTGGAATGTGCATTTATATTGGGAATGTAGTTATCCATGACTTTTCCACCCCAAAGATTTGCAACAAACACAAGGCCGTGTTCTTCATTTTTCATCAAATTTGGCAAATAATCAGGCATGAAATATAACATATTATCTTCCGCTCGGTTTTAAGCGATCATTTTGGACTGGCGCTACTTTAAAAAAACCGCCCCGCATATCCAAAGTTTCCACCTCATCTTTTAGATAACCCGAGGTGGTTCGAACGGGATCCGTCTGATTGTGCCGAATCCCTCCACCTCCTCTTTCTGTCTGCCAGACCTCCAGCCGCTCTCTGCTGCCAGCTCTCCTGTGGGCCTGCAGACGCTTTCATCTCCACGTCAACAACACACCAGACAGATGAGGATGCACGCGCACGCAGACACTCACACAAAAACCGAGTGTGAGAAACGTGTAATAGACACCGACAAAATAGTTAAACAGACCTCACAGGCAGAAGAAGTCACCACATCATCTACTCTTTTTCCTCAGCCCCTATTTCCATTCTCTTTTCCTGTCTCGCACTCGAATGACACGTTCCTTCTCGCGGATCGCATATCACTGTGCGTGGCTGGGAGAACAATGTGCGTGCCACAGAAGAAGGACGAGGACGGCTGGTGCGCATCATTTGAAGCGGTGCTAACGTCTTCTCCCTCCAGTGGTCTGGCTGGAGGAGAGAAGAAGGAAGGAGCGGAGTCAAAAGGGGGAGCCTGAAAAACATCTGGCGAACAGTTGCACTGGTTCAGCCGCGGGGAGCGCCTCTCCACGTTCCACCAGTCTTCCCTTCGCTTCTCCATCTCTGATAGGTGTCTTTAGTGAGTTATCACAGGTTTACTATAGACCCAACTCCCTCAAAGTGTTCCAGCGTGAGCTTTGTGAAAAAAAAGTGCACTCACTTTTTTAGTTCTATACTTTTCTTAGGGTTCTTTTTGCACGATCCACTGGAGAATCGTAGTTTCACTCTGCCCCTTATTGACAATAAAGCCACCAAATTGAATTGTAATGGAAACCAGAAGCTGTGGCTTCGGACCCACTCGTGGCAAAGGAGTGTAGACCCAGTGTGTAGACATGCAGACACAACAAAGATGCAAGTATAGGCCTGCCGGCCCTGCTCTGCCTGGCTGTTTTTTTTCCCGTGCACTAACAGTGACAAATACAGGAGGCAAAGATTAAAAGCACTGCCATTACAGTGGTAAGTAGAGACTAGGGCTAACTTACCAGGGAACATTGCTCTCATCAAGACACACACACACACACAAAAAAGCACACCATAATATGATGTCATAGGTTGACAATGTCAGTTAGTGGCCCTGACATGTTTTGTCGTAACTAGCTTCTTAAGGCCCGCGGGGGGAAAACAGAACACTGAACAATGCTCTGTCATTGAAGTCGAATCAGCTGTTATGTTAGCGAGCACGTCATTTTTCGTCCCGCGCCGAGCGATTCGTCATTGCGGGGGATCCTCCACGCGCTGCGAGGCGAGAGCTCGGAGTGTGATGTGGTCGGCTTTTTTTTACGAGGAGAATCTCAAGACATGATTAACTGGTCAGTGTCACGAAACCGAACCCGTCCCGAACACCATGTCAAATCCTCTCAGACGTGAGTGCGCCCTCCCGCTGGGTGGCAAGGTTCAGGACCATGATCCCGACTGGCTTTGAAACAGTTCCTTGGAATTAGCGGGAGCTTTGGCCTCCCCCTTTGATTTGATTGCTCTCTCCTTCCTACGCTGCATCTCTGAGACGTGCAGCTGCCCTCTGGAGTACACAAACCTCTCCTCGTTGAGGTGAGACCCTGAAATGGCCGTGGAAATTGCACTGTAATCATACACAGCTAAAACCAACAAGAAAATGTCTGCCATATGCCTCACGGCCCCTCTGTTTGTGTTCTGGTAAATTGAAGGGGATTATTGACAAGAGTACGGCTGGTGCCTGGATTGAGGCACCAGATATGTCTGTGATCATATCTGTCAGAGCCACTCAGCTGTCTGTCCGCCTGGTGTTTGACAAGTGTTTGATGCAGCCCAGGCCTTAAAGAGGATCAAGCCCTTCCTGAATGGGCTTTACCTTTGTCCCTGTGGAAGGGAGGTTCACGAGCACATCAAACACATCTACCCCCTTTGCCTCTGCTGCGAACCGACAAACTATTTTTATCACAAAACACGCGCGGTCCACTGGATCACCACAAGAGACTTAGCAAAAGCTACCTTGGAGAGTTAGCCGAACGCTCAAAGAAAACAAACAGCACCTGCCCAGCTCGATTCTTTCATCATTGGCCATTGCACGGGGATTGCGGCATGATCCTGATGGCCCCTGTCTCTGTTTTCCTGTCTAAGCCTGTCTGACGTGGGGTTAGGGGGCTGGTCCTGCTTTGGGACAGTTGTGCTCCATGTCCATGTCAGAGCATTTCAGGGATTTCCTCCTGATTTTCCCAGTAAAGGTAAAAGGGCTTAAAAAGGAACCGTGCAGAAATAAGACTTCTCATGCAGGACAATATCCGCCTTTATATCCTCCATCTTTCCTTTACAGACTCGGTGAGCACAGCGGGATTCAAACTTGGATTTAAAGAATGTAGAGTGCATGCAGACACACAGGAACAGACGCACTAAAAAGCACAGATGTAGGACATAGCTGAAGGCATTATGCTGAGGGAATCTACTCCTTCACCCACACATGGTCATGTTCACTGCTTGTGTTCAGAGACTGGAAGTGGGCTCTGCCACCACGGCGTCCTCCACAGGTTTGAAACGTTTGAGTTTTTTAAAGTCAGAAGTGACACAGTTGGCAAAGTGGCCGAAGCACCTACCACTGAACGTTGGTTGAACAAAGAAAAGTCAATTAAATCATTCGATCTTTTCCAGAAAGGCCCCCCAGAACTCTGATCAGAGGAATATATTCCAGTTAACATGATATTTTACTCACTAAACATCTCAACAGAAAATGCTGACATGTTTTTTTCTTAATGGAAGTTTATCGAAGTAAAATGTTTTGAGTAAACTCTTTCAAGTCAAGCAGCTGTTAACTGATACCTGATTGGGTCGGTCCTTTCAACCAATTTCCTTCTTGGTCAATCAGCTGCCATTTTGGAAAACTTTCAGGGAAGCTATTGCATGCAACTACAGTTAGGTCCGACAAAGCTTTTTCTTTTTTTATGCAGAAGGATATTTCCTTGGATTGCATGCGAGGAGGGGATCAATCATCCAACGTAAAGGCATGGGAAATGTGCTAACTGCAGGCAGTTTGTAGAAACCATCACCCTGTCTCTCACCTTTTGGCCCCAAAAGCAGAAGAACACCACTCTTGGGGGTCCATGTTGCGTGCCCCTTCATGATTTCCTTAATGACCATTTCATTCCTTTTAAAACTTGAGCTCAGGCGCTATCATGTAAAGGAGCTATTGGTCAAGACTTACAGGCACATGGGAGATGATCCAGGTAAATCCAAAAGCCGAGACTGCCCCTCTGGGGGGTGGGTTGGATGGGTGGACCCCCACCCCCCATCGCTTGAGATACATTATACACCGCAGATCCTGGAATTTCAGATTTCCCCTCCACAGAGAACTAATGAACGTGTGTAATGCCAGTTGGAAAGGGTTTCCTTCATTACAGGATCTGTGTTTCCAGTTTTGATCCATTGTTGGTATAAGAGTGCTTTAAAAAAATGCAGTTATTCTGGGTAAGGTGCAGGATTTTGCAGAGGAGAAAGCTGATTAGGTCCTTTGGGGTGGGGGCGCATATCCTATTCACTCTATTACTCAAATGATGCCAAGCCCGATTTGCCACGAAAGGTAAAACAGTAGAAAACAGTAGATGGTATGAAATTACTCCAAACTGAGCTGCCAGGTCCCCTTTTTATTAGCTCTATACTTTAATAGCACAGCACAGATAATGAAGTAATTAGAGCCACAGACACAAGTGATAGCACGGAATTTCGATGTGAACATTTCGGGGATATATATATGACAGTCATACCTCACAAGCATAAGAGTATCTCGTTATCAAGAACTAAATAGAGCAAATAAATCCTCTCTGAATCTCTTGTCTCTTTGAAAATGATTAATTGCATAAGCTCAATGCAGTGCATTTATCGGAAACTGAGATTGATGAGTATCATAACTCTGGAAGACATTTCCTGCTTTATATCACAGCTTGTGGGAATTATAGGACGGATCAAAGGCTCGGAGGAGATTTCATCTCGCTATAGAAGACATGGAAATGAAAGTGGAGCTCCATGGCTGCTCTCTGAGTCAAGACAAACAGAGCTCACATCTGTAGTAACTTACCAGCTTGAATGATGAATTTGCTACTGTATATCTCAGCATGCTTCCTGATCTTCGGTTCTGTGGTCACATGTCAAACCACTCCCTGCAGCGCCTTGCCCCTTTGTACACAACAAACAGAAAAACAAACAGGCCCACGCTAGCGGCGAGCCCTTGGGGGGGGGGACATCGGCAGGGAGACTCCCTTACATGGCTTTATATTTTTCTCATCAGAAACGAAACACAGCATTAAGCCATTCATTAAAGTCAACTAAGGCTAATTATCCCTAATTTACCCAAGCACCCGAGGGGCACGAGAACCCCCATATACTTAGGCCCAGATGTGTCGATGAGTCAGTTGGGAGATAGCTGACCGCAGAGGGGGCTGCTCACTTCTCTTTTGAGTCCTGTGGTTTCAAGGCGCATCAGACTCAGCAGGCCGATTCTGAGGCCTGTTCTCTGTCTGGTACCAGCCTCCTGACAAAACCAGTCCACGTGGAAGCCCTACGCGTACAGCAAGGCTCGGGTTCTCTGGAGGCAAGTGAATTACGATTACGCATTTGTTTGAAACACAACTCGAGGGGGGCGAGGGGCTCCTCGGCAAAGTGGCGTATTTTCCAGGTTTGGCCCAGAGTCCAGACCTCACTTTCACATAAGGTACACCCAGCTGCAGGGGGCGCCAGTGTGCCTACAGTTTTTTCTGCTCTAAAGCTAAACTGCGAGCCTTTTTGGCAGCACCGGGTGGAAGTGGGGAAATTGTAGCAGTTGGCAGGATGTCATAAACCAGAGACCATATTACGTCATGTGATCTAACACTGCTGACCTTGTTTTTTAGCTTTTTATTTTTTACGGTACCCACTGAAAACAATTAGCAAAAACGAGTGAACTATTTCACCACTGGAGATGAAGACATCTACTGAGCTGTGTTAAGTTTATTTTTAATTGAAGGTTCCACTTATTAAGTAGAAAAAAGTGCTTTAGGTTAATTTAGATGCGGTTTCATATTTAAATCCTCATTTTTCAGTTTCACCAACATGTACCTCTTGCACACATGAGATTGAAAGTATACCTGGGGTTTATATCAGTCTACTTTTAGGGATACGCCAGTGTCAGAGTCAGACTGGTCATACAGTTTCCAGCTATGAAATCTGACCCAAGAAAATAGTCAAAGTGCTTTTTTTTTTTCTCCAATGCCACGGGAAGAAGAAATGGCCAACTTTCTGGCATTTCCGTGACCATTTGTATGTAGGTGTGGTCGAGAAAATAGTAATAGCTCACATTTTAGCCTTAAGGAAACTGGGCTAATTTAACATCTGCTGTCGACCGGTTTCTTCTGGACTTCCTCCCCCCACGAGACCTTGGGAAAGCAGGGAGACAGTTACCATGCTGTGAAAGGCAGCAGGGTGTGACTTTAAACTACGTGTAGGCTGACGGAGGGGAACTTTAATGCTCGGGCTGGTCATCTGCTCCTCAGCCTTCCTGAGCAGGTAGCGGCCGCTCTTCTCCGGAGTGATGGGCCCTCTCCAGAGGCATCTGGGGGAATGAAGGGCTGTCTGCGCTCGCCATCGGGAGTATTAATCACCGTGTCGGTCATGCGTGTTTTGCCGGGACTTCTCCTCTCAGAGACGTTAATCTCAGAGATGGCTTTTCGCTCTAATTTACTGTCGGTGAAACGAGGCATCAAAGAGCAGATCCTTGAGCTAACCTGCTTTTTTTCCACCCCTTTTTTTTTTTTTAATCTCCAGGCAGAGCCACGCAGGGTCATAGATGAGAAAATAATGAGCGACCTAATCTCTCTAAAATCGGAATGTGTATGCTTTAAATCATTTTTCGCCTGGCGGCGCAACGACAGGGAGCGCAGCTCGGGGGAAACTGGAAGAGCAGTGCTGGAAGACTGAATGAAAGAGTGTCATCCAGAATAACCTTGTTAGGGCTAAGTGAAGCTGTGCAGAGAGCCTGTTGTCAGTTGGCTGGCAAGATGAACCTCTTTTGAGTAATTGTCCTCTCTGTCAAAAAGGCTAAATACTTTTTTTTTTCTACCCCTGATCACTGTGTCCCTGCCTCATTACCTTTCTTCTTAAATTCTAGGATTTGTTTTTTTTCCCCATTTGGGACTTTTATCTGCTTGGAATTTACGCCGTTCTACACACGTTTTTCGTGAGTGTCGGGTTTTGCTCGGCTACAAATGTCAAATCTGCCTTCTCCCGCGTTTCCCCCGCGGGCAGACAGCAGCACAAAGCTCCATTATGAGTTTGGGTTTTACCTCTGGCCTGTGCCTTAACAAACCATGGGTCGCTTGAGGTCACACTGCCGTGGCCCAGCTATAAATCAAGTGCTAACTAAGTTCAGCATAAGGCAGCATCAAGGGTCCGTAACCTCTTTCCAGACAGAGGAGTTGTCGGCGTGTGAGTGAAGGGGAGCGCGGGCTGGCCGCAGATCCTCTCCCCCCTTCACAGCATTATAAATGTATGTGTGAGGAGGCCCTTAATGGCTGCTAATCCAATTTCTGCCACTGAAATCAAATCTCACTGGCGCCAGTAGTTTTCTCCTCCGCTCACAAATAATGGCTCCTGCTTTGGCCCGTTTATGAAAAAGACAAGCCGCCCCAAATTCCAGCTCTACCTTCCCATAAGCCCGTCGGAATCTTTTTTTCAACATTGTTAGAGGGTTTTTTTTTTTTCTTTTGTTGTTGTTTCTGCTGCTGTTTTTGTTGTTGTTGTTGTTGTTGCTCTTTCCCGGCCTCCCCTCCGCACAGCTCCTCTGTGCCCAATGAAAATTATTAATTGACCGTCTGGGTCCGTCGGAGGGATGAGAGTAACAGGAGAGCACGGGCATGTTTTCAGCAGCTTAGGATCCCATTTACCGTAACGTCTTAATGCCTTCTCGAGGTCAGCCATTGATTTCTCTCCCACCGCAGAGCAGTGGAGATAAGATTAGGCCTTCCACCGGAGCGCTACTGGATGAAGATACTCCACCGACTGCTTTTTCTTAGCCGGGTCATGGCCTTTCTCATTATAAGCTAACATGGGGGGGGGGAGAAAATACACTTTTCTCTTTACCGAGTGGAGAAAAGTGAACGCAGCGCCGTATTTCAGGAGAACACAACGCTGAAGCATTTTCTTGAACAAGGTCCCTTTTTCCAAAACAGATATTAGTTCTGACACAAATGAAGGGAGCTTTGGCTTTGGCTCCCTTCCCCTCCGTGGATATGGATTTGACTGATTATCTTTCAGTGCATCAGTTGGGCCAGCACTCTTAGCACCATTCCGCAAAGGAGACACTCCACGCTTGCAAGCTTAATAATATGATACACTTAATAAAGCTAGACCCGTAGCCGGTCCTTTATCATTCAGTCATCTCAATTATCGAAGAGGGCCTCAACGAGCGTCGCGGTGACACAGAGAGGGGGGAAACGGGAAATGATGGGAAAGAAAAAGGGGGAGAAAAAGAAAAAAAGAAAGAAGCTCGACCAGCTTTGAGAAGTTATTGAGGAGCGTCCACCACAGTGCGCGCAGAGGAGTTTAATATTTCTTTGCGCTCTGGATTTGGCCGCTGAAAAGATTGGGAATGACACTAAGTGTTTCTCCAGCTCGCATAGGTGATATCGAAAGCCACGGACGTGGAAGTCATGGAAACAGTCATGGACGGGCAGGTATAAAGGCCACGCATCTCAGTCACACGGACTGCTAATAGGAGAGTTTCCCAAAGGTCAGTTCGAGCAGCCATCGAACCACAAGCGCATCTCGATTTGCTCTCGAGATGTTTGTTTTTTTGACCTTTTATCATTTCTAAATCAAACCCCAAACGTCAGGCAGCCCACGTCTGTGACGGGGAAACCAAACATTGCGGTCTGCGGCAGCAAACGCAGGCAGAACGGAAAGAAGTCCGTCAGCGAGGGTCGTGATTTACTCACAAAAGCCGCCCTCCTTTGATTCCGCCGCTTCACCGCCAGTCAGAACGCGAACACAAAGACGGGAATCGTCTGGAGGCGCGGAGCCTTCCAACACAAAAAATGCTCAAGATTTATGAATTTGTTCTTGGTTTTGAGAAGCAATTGAGGCAAATTAAACCGTTTCCTCGGGGGAACCCTGGTAATCAGCTTAAGTGATTACATCAGTTGTAATTTTGAGATGATGAAAACTCGGCGTTTGCAATGTTTGCTGCCCTGAAGCTGAACGGGAGTAGACGTGATGGACCATCTCTCCAGGAGTGTTTCTGGTGCATGGGGACGAGGCTTGCGTGGGCATTGGTTGCCCTCTAGCTGTCAGCGTTGAGACTTTGTTATAAAATATTGTCCTACATTGCTGTCGAGGTGGGTTCATGAAGAGCCATCCGGCTTTTCACCTAAGCCTTGGTATTCGTTAATCATGTGGCTGTGGAGGCGCGTGATATCAAAAACTAGTCTCTGATGAGTTTGCGGTGGCTTTAAAAAGTCCGGACTTGACAACATCTGCTAAATAAGAAAAACACATTTTTCTAGGTTTCGGAAAAAGTCAGATTTTTATTATTTTTTAAAAGAACACCGGTAAAGACTGGGGGGCAGAGATCAGCCTACAGAGTGTATTTGGTTTCTGCCATAAAGGCTCATATAACTTTTTTCTGCGTTGCAGAGCATAAACCATGTGTAGGGTGATGATTTTATTTGTACTCTGTCTTGACAGCTGTCATCAAATCACCGAGGCCACGGGCGAAAAACACGGCCTCTGAAACAAAGCTGCCCTAAAAAGGAAGCCTTTTTCCCTTTAATTTATTTATTTTCGTCCTCCAAAAAGGAGTTTTGAAATATTGCGGCTCACTGGAAAACGAATTATTTCATTTGAAAGAATAATTTCTGACAAATGTCTCTGTTACCTACAAATAATGCACTCTGACTTCAAACGTCTGAAAAACTCATTTCAATAAGAGAAAGGGATCATTTGAAGCAAATATTTTTTCGTTATGAAACCTAGGCATGCATAATAAAGAATTTGCGGTGGTGAGACTCTGATGAGCAGCGACAACATGTAAGCGAAGGAGACTTGGATAGCCATGCCGCAGAGAGGAAGAGGAACTTAGCATCCGGGGTTGCAGAGTACAGAGATGGCTGAGACCATTCAGACGCTCAGAACTCTGGTGAGGAGGACATTCAAAGAATTCTAATGATGCTCAAGGAATGAGGACTCCGGATTGGTTTGAAAAATTTAGATAGATTGTAAGATGTAAGCAAACGCTTGGTGGATAAAAGATAGTTATCACGAAGATTAATTGTAGCCGGTATCTCTGTATCTATCGTGCACGGTGTATTTCATTGGTGGAAGCCCACCGAAAGCTGATGTTTAGCAGAGGGCCAAATCAGCCTTCCCCTGTTTCTTTTGAATACAAAATCCAAAGTACTTCTGAGCTCAAATGGCTCTGTTCACTAGTTTCCCTCTTCCCCAGACTTCCTCTGCTGGGTCACAGGGGAAAACTTGTTTCTGAGGGCCCGACGTGTCTGTCTGTCCAGCCGGTTTTAAGAGGCAAATGGGCATGTCATGTTTTGATTTGAGGGAGCTAATGATGTTAATTTCTAAATGTTCCGATGGATGATTGAAATTTGAAGAAAAGGGGGACAGCCGCAGCTCAGACTAACGGCCACAAACATTCGACTCGAGGCCCCAGTAGCCAGTAACGTTCTTAGTCAGCAAAGTCATATGATATTTATTTGCAATAATGGTTCCGTGTGTTAAGACAGACTTCTGGTTGCTGCTGCGCATTTTATGGGACAAACATCTGGGGTTTTTTTCCGAATGTTCGAAGAAACGGGGGGAAGGAAGTGACGCGCTGAATAGAACAGAGGGAGACGGTGGCAAATCTTAAAGACGTCTGATGACTATATGGCTAAATATTAAGTTTGTTTGTCCCTCATGCTTGCGTGCGTTTGCTTTTTTTGTTTAGTTTTGGATTAAAGATCTCCTGCCCAGGTAGTGAGCAATCCAGGAAAACTACTTCTTAACCCTGCTTCCACATATTTATTTGTGTTTCAAGTAACTGCTCTCAAACGCAGGCGTTTTCAGTTTAAATGCTGCCTTGCATCTATCGAACGGCCCACGAGGGCTTTGCTTGTTACAGAGGAGTTTAATGCTGCCCTGTGTACTTTATTGCCATCAAATGTAATTCACGTTGAGTTGATTGCGCCGAAAACCATGTTTATTGGGCACCTAGCAACGGTGTTTTGAATGAAAATGACCTCTTTAAAGAGCAATTAGGAAAATGAACCTATAGGCCAAATGCCTTTGAGCTTCAGATTTGATTCAATAAACCTTGTTGTACGGTAATTCAGGCAGAAACAAATCTAAAGTGGAGTCAGCCAGACAAGTGTACAGGGTTCCCTGACGGCACTTTTCAGCCGAAGGGCGTGAGAGTTTGATGGAAAAGATTAAAAGATAAAAACATTGCGGCCCGCCCAACCCCCGAAAGGCCGATTCAAACTTTATTGCCATGGTTCAGATTGGCAACACAAAAAAAACAACAACACAAAATTATATTAATTACAGGAAATGACTCCAAGATGGTTTGATGTTTGCATGCATCTGTATTATTCATTGGGAGACCTTTCTAGCAAACCAATATCTTTCTTTCTCATGCATGCCAACTTAAAGAGTGATTTTATTTTTCTCAAGGCCTGAGAAGGGGAAATAGGTCTTTTGTAGGGGTGGCTAAAGGGCCACCGCGATGCTCGCACATCTGAGAAGGCAATTAGAGATAACGCCACATTTCACACACAGTTACCTATGCTTTGTGAGAGAAAGTACAATCATAGAACCCAGAGCGAGCCTGTACTGAGGGCCTTGTTTTTCTGCAGTGCTTTCCTGTGCCTCCCCCCTCGGCGAACCATAGCACGGGTTGTTACTCTGTGTTCTAGATCAGGATCCAGATAGCGTCTCATCATCCAAGACTTACTCCACTTTTCCCCCCATTAGATTTTTCTTTTCCCCCCGAATTCCCTCACAATCGTTCCCCCCCCTTTTGCACACATGCATCTTGCGCACACACCTCGTTATCTCATTTGTGGCCTTGGCAGACCGGATTGTTGCTTTGCGGTTCGGTAGCCAAAGTTTTTCTCTGTCACAGAGAGCCATGGGTGCAGAACTTCCACCGCACAAGCTTCCACCAGAGCAGGAAGTCAGTTCCCAGCATGTTTAGCCCATCCCAGTCAAACCTGGGACGGATTAACCTTGGGCAGGGGGGCCTTTCCAACTTGGAAAGAGAGTTACGCAACTTCCCACACTTATCTCCCCCGTCTATTGCTGTGACAGTAAAATGTGTTGGCTGAAAAGACATTTGTTTAAAAAATGAAGTTTGGTCCCTAATAGTAAAGTCAGCAAAGACCTGATATGGGATATTACTTCCTTTAAGATGATCTTTTTCAGCATAAAAATGCCTCGGCAGTCGTTCGTGTTTGTGCAATATTCTCTAAAGGAGGCTGTAGTTACGATACAAATTCATTTTTATATCGTCTTGTGAATTTTGCCAAGTTCCTGGTTAGTGCAGAACAGGCTGGGCTCCTGTATTGTGACTTCTCGGACCAAAATAAGCAGAGTTTGAGCAGTGCCTGACTTTTTCCATACCGCTGTTCTCCAGCAAAAGAGGTGGGAAGTAAAAAGAGATCATTGGTTGACACAATTTGCCTAAAAATCAATTCACTGCACCCAACAGTCTGCTGCATCATAAAAGGTGTTGATAAAACTGAGACACGTCCATATTTTGAGTCTGGATGTGTGGCTACCATCACTATTCATTGCACACTAAAAGAGAATGAACTCAGAATGGTTGCTAAAAGATTCTGGCTAATAAAGACTGTTTTTCTCATAATAAATGCCCCTTTGGGGGAGGCTTTGGAGCATCTAATCACTTCCCTAAACAGTCTAAAAGTTAGCATTTATTACTTGATCACGGTACAGAAATAATCAGCCTTTAATGGCCCTTTTATCCTCAGGCCTCCAGGATTTAGAACACTCTGGGTACAAAAAGACATAATCGGATGTTTCATAATGACAGAATGAAGTCAAAATGAAAAACACTTTTGTTTATTTGTGAATCATTGAATAAGATCCCACAATGTAACTCAAAGATGTCTTTTTTGTGGTGTCCAAGTGAGAAACGATTGAAACTGTCCTCCTCTGTTTTTCCCGCAGGCGGCACAGGGAAGCACCGAAACAAAGAGCCAAAGAAGAAGAACAAGCAGAGGCTGCGGTTTCGGGCCCAGAACCAGCACAGCGATCACTTGGCCTCCGTGCGCTCCGGCCAGTGAGGACTGACCCTCCCCAAGTGGACAGAGAACCAACGCAAAGCTGCTAGCCGCTGCTGCACCCGTATTCTGACCGACAACTATCACAAATCCCAACTACTCCCCCCCCCCACCTCTGCTCTGCCCACCAGGACACAGCCACACTTCACCAATCCCTCACTCCCAAAATATGTGCTGTATAATCAGCGATATCGGTACCATAAACACATGCTCTCCACCTCCTCCGGCCCCTGCCCCATCCCCTCGCCTTCTGGACCTTTATAGCCGACATAATTGAACTCATTTCCTGTCATTAACCATGCCATTAATCGTCCATGGTGACAAAAGACGGAGGGGCAACCAGAGGTAACACGGAGGTGGGAGAGCGAGTCAGAAGATGGTGGATAGCTAGAGAGGGAGCTGGCAAACTTAGAAGCCTGGGAAAAAGGTGAGAATGTGCTGTGGGGTGAAGAAGGAGAGGAGGTTCAGTTGAAGCAAATGATGCTGATGGACTAGAAAATGGCATCTTGAACTAAAAGAACTTTTTTTTTGTTCCTCTATTTATGTCCAATGATACCCTCACCTTCCCTCGGAATGGAGGCAGAGTGTTCCCATGTGTGGCCTTTATGTTATGTACATTTTTGAGAGTAATATTAAGGAAAATTACCATGCGTAGTTGCAAAGTATTTTATTCTCAGCACAAACCGTTTACGTTCGGACCGCTTAATGCTGTAACTGTATATTGTCGAACTTAAAAAAAGAAAAAAAGGAAAAAAAATAGTCAGATTTAGTTGTTCGACTAGCATGGCAACAAACTCATGTACATAGTTGATCTAATTATGAAAGCTTAATATTGTATTTTCAGTATTGACTCATCCACCGTTGTAAATGTTTTAGAAATATTAAAAAAATGTTGTAATACAAGCTACAGAATAAAATGATTAAAAACAATTAATAAACTTAGCCACCTCATAGCTTTTTCATTTATATGATATTATATATATATATATATAAATATATATATATATATACACACACACACACATACATGACTATATATATATATATATATAAATGCATATATATATATATAGACAAACATATATATGTGTGTGTATTTGATTTATTTATTAATTCCGTTTTGTACTTTCTTTGTTCAGTGAGTACTTTTGCCTCATACTGTTACTCTTATATGCTGAGCTATTCTTTTACTTCCTTATAACATTTCCTGTCTGTAATAAGCAGAGAAGGTTTTCGTCTGTATCACAAGTGTTGTAGCCTGTTCCTTTCATTTGACCTCATCTACTGATTTTTGATGCTTTAAAGACGAAGAAGACGAAAAAAAAAAGAAACTATGCTTTCACATATTCTAGGTTTATTAATTAGGCTCCAGCTTAATGTAAGGTCATTGGACTGCATATGTGTACATTGTGTTTTATTAAAACTACATTTCATGTGACTGGATTATAAAGCTTTCATTATTGTCTTTGGCTTTGATATACGCGGGTAAACTCTGAAACTGGCCTATCCTTTGTCTCACTTCTGAGTACAATTAAGTGATTTTAAAAGCATTTGGGAAATCCATTATGTGGCACTGCATGACACAACTTAAACCTCCAGCCAAGGGATTGGACATGGTCGATTGGGTTTTAACAGCATGACGGTACTGGTAACGCTTTGTAATTCACAGTGACGTATGCTTGTGAATGCTGCAAAAACTAACGCGTGTCGTTGGTGGCTCGCCCACGTCCTGCATCAAAATGTAATTCCGTAATGACTCGAATTTGGCTCCGGCAATTGCATTTCATCGTGCGTCACCAAATCGATCACTTCCTCGTTGGGATGAACGCGAGCGTTTATTTTCATGAATATCCTGAAAACGTCAAACAAACGCATAAAAGTTTGCCTCTGTCCTGCAAATGTGCGGCGTGTGTGGGGCCGAGAGAAAAATAGCTTTTAATGCAAGTCATGGCTAATTTGGCCTAAGATCCACACATTACAATCACCCACCCAGAAGAGGAAGAAAATCCAGATCTGCCAGACAGCTTATAAGATGCACGGTAGCAAATTAATCACATTATGTCACATATCATCCTGGGCAGAAAAGACCGCAGTCTTCCTGCTCTGGTTAACCCCCCCCCCCCCCCCGGGAACTGCACATGATAATTCCATAGAACCGATGTCAATGTGGAAATATCCCAGTCTTTGTGTGTTTCTTCTTGTCCTTCTTCAGGACAGTTGCCATAGAGGTTTGAAGGGACTGAACACCTTTCACATTTGACACTGAAGGCTTTTACTGTCTATAGAGCTGAGCTCTTCTCACTGAGTGATTTTTGTGCTGAGTCACAAAATTGACTGGTGAGTAGGGAAAAAAATAAACATATCGTACAACTAACTGTCATTCAAGGTGATTTTGCTTAAAACGTGTTTAAAAAGATGAATTACAAAGTCCCTGAAACATTAAATGAATAATATTCCGTTAAAACAAAAAAAAGGACTAAAATCAAGGTATCAGGCTGTTCTTGTACTGAATGTCAACTCAATGAATGTCTAGAAGAAGCCAGTTCAGAGGTGCCACTGTTTTTGTCCCAGGTTTTAGGGTTTTATAAAATCCTATGTGTTGCAGTTGGGGTATAAAAATGTAACATTTCAAGTGTAGCAAGAATACAAAGACTAGACTAGAAAAACTTGAAATAAATTATATCACAATTGGCAAACCAAAGCAGTGTTTTTATTTCATACAGTCATGTTGTCCTGTTCCCGTTAAGATCAGACGAAGAAATATCACTCAATATTGACAAGAAGGAACTCTTACTTTGTTTTGTTAATGTCTGGTTGAATTGGCCCCATCTTTTTTTTATCTTCGTAGATGGCATTCTTTATTCTTGGATTTAACTTTCAGTGTTCAGATCGTTTCATCATCCATGGTTCTTCTCTGCTATATTGGTCTTCTCTTTCGTGTTCCTTTTTCACTTACCTGCTGCAAACCAGTTCCAGATTCACTGATTTTCCTCATCATCTTCTGTTTTTAGCTCCCAGGTTTTGATCTGCTTTTGTCAGTTCCATGCTTTTAGTATTGCTGCTTTCCTTATGGTTATTCCTTGAAGCCCTGTTAAGTTTCTGCGCCAGTTTCTGCCATTAGGTTTGGTTGGTTTTGTGATTAGCTTCGACAGTTTAGTTCATACTTTTGCGGCTCAGCCACGCTTTTGGTTTCTGCCGCTCTCATACCTCCAACTACAAACCCTGATGGTAACCAGTCATTTTTTGGTCATGTTGAGGCACTCTGGAATAAGCATAAATCATCCACATTTGGCAAATCCAATGTCAATTACTTTTTTCGCCGCCCATTTTAAGGAATTTCAGAGCATTTCTGTATTTCAATGGCCATACCAGTTTGATGAGTGTGGTCGCTTGCATAAATGGAAAATCACTCACCATAAATAGGAATTTTTAGTCATTTGTATCAAAACACCAATGAAATAAAAATATATTCCATATTATTTAAAAGTGAACATCACCATCTGCCTGGGTTTCCTCATAAGTGCTGATCTAGGGGGTATGCTTTTGCCAAACCTGAGGAAATTCTATCAAGGCTTTCATAAAACATTGCTTTTAAAGGGAAATTGGTCATGTGCAAGTTGTAACAAGCTGAGAAAAAGAAAACAGAATGCCTTTTACCATGACTTCTGCCAGTACAGAGGCCTTTGATTGTTAAAACAGAAAACAAGAAATCACATCCATATCAAGATTGAGTATTGTCATATAAAGATGCACTTGCTTCAGATAATAATCATTTAAACATTGAACAAGTGGAGTCAAACAGTCACTTGGGTCTACCAGCAAGTGAAACAAGGCAAAAATGACTGTAGTAGGGCATGAAATAAGGCATAGATGTAGCAAGGTTTTTTGAGGACATCTGCTACTGGTTACAAGTTAATGAACGATTCACAGATGTCATCCTCTGGGCCAGACTATCACTGCTCCAGACTTGGGGATTAAACCGAAAGGCTTAGGGAGAGGAACTGCACCGAAGAGGATTCATTAAGCACACGACCGCCACTAAAGCCCACATTGCAGCATCCACCGTGGAAAAAGAAAGGAAAACCATGAATGTCATCGCACGTTCAAATTAATGGACGTGCACTGTGTATTTCCTTTCGCGTCGGCCCAGCTTTCTGCGACTGATGGCATTCTCGGTGTTGTTAAGAGAGTTAAAAGTCATCCACACATCAGACGGAATGGTCCTCCCTGTATAAACCACTTCTGTAAACTGTGTGTATGCCTGTCTCTGAGTGTGTTTTAATGTTTGCTCAGAATGCGGTTAGGTGGCTGAGACTGAACCTCCCTTTTAATCTGACAGAGAGCATTTTCATTAGTTCTGTTTGGGTCCTATTATTAAAGCCTCCTTCAAAGGGCCCAACAAGTGAAACCGCTAAAAGGAAATGACCCGGTGGGCTTCAAACTGCATAAATCAGTGATAGCAATATGTGCTTTTAAAGCAGTTTGGCACATAACTGCGTTTATTGTACGCTCCCGTGTGCAGCTAACAGGAGTAGGAGGACCTTTACTCCGGGCCCAGTGCAGTTATGGGATGTGTGACACATACGTTCCAATGCACAGGACAGAAGTGGAAGTTATGACACTGATGGGGCAAATAGGATTGCTGGCGGTTAATAAATGCAACAATAATTTGCTGCTTTTAATAACTGTATAACGAGCCGTCGCTCGCTGTTTGGGTTTGAGGGGGAAATCTGGAGTCATTAATCTTCACATGAGTTAGCCACTGCGTTTGGCACAGCGGCAATGAGTAGGAACACAGCGGTGTCAAAGGAGCAACAGATCTTAATATTTTCAAACAAGTTTGCCATATGTTCGACATCGCCATGTGTACAGGCCCGCTAAGCAGTGGCATTAATGGCTGATTTTTTATTACCGGGCTCACTCCTAATTACGACAATGCTATCCAAAGTCAACTCTCGATGCAGGAATCTGGTGTAATTTGGGAGTTGCCGGGTAACAACTCAATATCTAAAATAAACACGTTCCTCCATAAAAGCTAACTGTCTGTGACAGTCATTTGCTTTGCAGCAGAAATGGTAGAAAAAGGAAATTGTAAAAAAAAGATTCAGAGCTGGACAAGCGATGCATGGATGGGGTTCACGAACGGGCGTGGCCCCCTTAACACTGTCCACACCTGCAGGGGACTAAGAGTGTAGATTCTTGATGACCTCGCAACCAAAAACCATCAAATTGTATTTGACATCGAACCAGTCAGGCACCACATCAAAATCCCCGAGAGATAAAGCTGGTGATACTGCTCGTACTCTACAGATATCTGCTGATTTGCTTTGACATTTAAAACACACAAAGACCACAGGAAAAGAGAACTCCTTTTTAAGGAGCAGCCTGTCCAAGGACAAGAGTTGACTCAAGGACTCAAGGTAAACAAAAGAAAACATCTAGGGTCTACACATAGACATCCAAACTCCCCCGACACCAATCAGACGAGATCAGGTGGCAACCCGGGAAGTCCGATTTATCTCATACCACAACCCACAGGGCCCTGAGGATATGCTGCCCATTTTCCAAGTTCCAGCCACTACAGGGCACCCTCACATGACCTCTTTTGACAAAAAACTCCCTGTATGGTTCAGTTGTGCTCAGTTACAGCAGGTGCAGAAGATGGAAGCTGTATTTTTGCATTTGGGGACTTAGGATTTTATGTCCCCAACTATTACATGGAACAGTAAGGAATTTCCATACCATTCTGTTAGGATGCTTCCTCAGGGTGCAGTAACCTTTTTTACTTTTTGGCATGTTTAACCCCAAGTTTCTCTGGAATATCTGGCTTTTTTTCTGTCCATTTGGGATCCAAACACAACACAAGGCCATTGTCCGTGTTCACTTAAGGGGTAATATACGCAGAGCAGCTCTGTCCTTCCCCACAGGATGTGACACGAAGGGGGCTTTATGAGCCGAACTGGATCATACTGCGCACCTTAAACATATTACAGACTGGGCAAACATTTCCTCTCGCTGCTGCTTTTGAGAGCCATGGGCACAGCCATTATATTGGGCTGGAGAGGCCAGCTGGTGAGGACAAATCCACACGGATTCCTGTTTCCCCCTCCTGACTCTCTGGCAACCCCGCTCTATTCATTCAAACTTTTATATGTGCCCACTGCCTAGTAGCTGCGCTACTACCGGTTTCAAGGGAGAATTAATCCAAAACAGGTCTTATTAAATATATTAGGACCAGTTGAACTGGATATAATGTGCACGCTGAGGGCCCAGAAGGGTTGTATGTGAGCCATAGCTGACACTTGTGGCTCCTACCGTTGAGGATATGCTGCTCTGTGGCGGGGACCGGGTTGGTTCCAGGGGGGGGGGGGGGGGGGGGGCAGTTCACTTGAGCCAAACATTGTGGGTAAGCAGATTTTAAGTGGGCATGAGAACAGCAGGGGGTAAAGGAGGGTTTCATTGTCCAGGAATGTTCATCCCCCAACCCGGCCTTCATTCAAGGCTGGATTATGCAGCAGCATGCCTCAGAAGCAACCTTTGCCTCCACTTGGAGGGTCTGTGGAAGAAATATTCATTCATACGTGTACACATGCACAAACAGTCCTTATCCTTATAATAAGAGGCCAGGTTGATTGCTCCCCCGAGGCAGGGTGAGTGGGGTGGGGAGCCAGAGATGCTCCCAGGGAGCGCAACCCAGCCATCATCCTCAGCACAGCAGATTTTTTATTGGGCCGTCTGTGGGTTGTAGAAATGTGTTTAATCAACTCGGCTATAGGGGAGGTCTTGACCTCGTGGCAGTGGTTCCCCGCCTTGACAGTGTGTGTATGTGTGTGTGTGTGTGTGTGTGTGTGCATCTGCGTGTGAATGGTTCACAGCCTTTGCTGTGGAGTGTGACCTGCGGTGGAGCGTCTAGTTCACACTCCGGTCTCAGCTCTTGCTGGTTGATTGGGTGATTAAGTGTTGAAAGTGACGATTAATCCGTTGGTTGGGAGGCGGAAACGATTACAAACAAAGTTTTGAGGAAAATTGTTCGTAGTGCAGCTGTCATTTTTCAACACACAAGCGATTTCAATCATCCAACCCAAACCTCTGTCTGCCAAAAAAGCCTACTCACGCTCCCAAAATGTCACGTAACACCAGAGAAATAACATTTGATACCCATTTCCAGCTTTGATACGATCAAATTCTTCACTATGACCAAACTGGAAAACAAACCGAAACCAAAAAACTCAATCGGTCCGTGAATTCTGTGCTGGACTATGAAGTTTCAATTTGATAAATACTCCTGATCATTGGGATGACAGGGATGTGCTTTAAGCTCTGTCATCAGTGTTGCTTTTGTAAAATCACGGAGGCCAAACGTTAGATGTTCTCGGAATCTTAATTTACTGCATAAATGTTGGTTTTCTTACAGGATCCGTACGATAACGACAACACTTGTGGGAAAATAAAGCAAAAAAAGTGTCATTAACTCAAATGTTTCAGTCAAAATCTCAAAGCTCTTTTCATTTTATCATGAATTCATCCGTGTAGAATTCTAGCCTGAGATTGCCTACTAATCTAACGATTAAAAGCACCAACATCCTGTAAATTCCTCAGTTTACCGCTGGAGAATTTAAGTTTGTTCTTTAAAACACTAGCTTGAAGATTTATAGAGCTACTGTACTGCAGTGCGCCAATGAACAGACCCCTAATTGCTGCCTGCTTGCCTGCTCTGCATCTTCTCTGATTCAGATTAAAAAAAAAAAAGCCACATGTTGTGAGCTGTACGTGTGCTTGTGTCTGTGCGTATGTGTGTGTGTGTGTGTGTATGCGTGAGAGCCTGTGTGAGGAAGCTGACTAGAACCCCTTTGCACTCATTTACTATCTCCTTGTGTGGTTTGGTAGCAGCTCTGTTGTGGGGGTGTGCAACGGGCATCTGTCTGGACGCGAGGCAGGGCCTGGCGTGTTACACAGCCCCCTGTGAGGCAGAGCGAGGGTGGGGGGGGGGGATCAGAGCGGGACTCAGCCAGGCTCCAGACGGCTAGTCTGCGCATCTGGGCATATCCAGCCACTTTTTTGTACTGCAGGAATGAAATTGAAATCTCACGGCAATCACATGTCGGCTATTGTTGTGCCCGTCTCTTGAAATGCGTTGACCCCCCTGTGTGTTCCCTCACCATTCATTTGTCGAGTCCACTTTTTTCTAATGGAACACCAGACAGTTTTACCATACCTTTGTGGTCAATGTAACCGCGAGGTGTGATCCAGCAAAGCTGAAAGCAACACAATAGCATCGAATACATTTAAAGAATCCTTGGAGAGCAACATTGTGGGTGGAGCTGCTGTTTGTTGGAGATTAACGGAGAAAATTAAGTGTTAGATTGCCGTAAAGTAATAAAGCTGTGACAAAACTCCCTCTCAAATCATACGTTCACCATAATGGTAACACAATAGACAGAGCAAATGTGGTGTTGTCATCTTTTTAATTAAAAAAGGGGATGGGAAAGTGTATAAATAGAATTGGTAGATACTCAGATCCTAGCAAGGCAGATACAGTAAATCCCTACTGGCAGCACCACAGCAGAGTGACTTCTAATGGGGGCAGCATTACTCTTCTCCCCCATGTTAAATGGCATCTGAACGATAGACAAAAGTTATGGGTTTAATTATTTACTCTTCCCTAATCTTCATATGCAGTATATTTGAGTTGATTCATTCGAGTAAACACACTCTATTTACATTTGACTTCATATGTGAGACATGTTCATGTGATTAGCATACCATCCATGTTTCCACTGTCTCTTTTTGTGAGGCGGCCAGACTAGTCACTGTTTCCCTCAGATCGGGCACCGGCAGATGAGTTGGGTTCATTTAGGAATGACATGACATAATAAAATAGAACAGATCCCCGCAGCGCAAAGTAAATACTCCACTGTTTACTTTTGTGACGGGTGAAACAGAGTTCCTCAGAAATCAAATAAATGCAAGAGCAAATGAACCTCCAAATGTCCTCATTCATGCCCTGCTAACATTCTCACAGTAATGATAGTCTCAGGACACTGAAAAACACAAAGCAACTTATCCATCGCTCCGAAAGGTCTTAATCTTTCCAATGTCAAATAAAAGTATGTGATTGCACAAAAAAACAACCACAAAATATCTTGAAAATCTTATCTGCCTTGCAATTATATGTAATGAAAAACCTTAGAAACAAAAAAAGATACAAATGCAAACGAGATAATCTTATATATGATATCATTTTCAGCTGGTTCAATATCATATATATGCTCTGTGTCATATGTACTTCTTGAGATTGTGTGTCAATGTGAAAAGGTTCAAGCTGTAAGTCAATACAGAAATCCATGGCGTATGTTATTTAAAACAGCTTCTGTGCCTTTAACCCTGGTCAGAGGAGATGTAGATCTTACAATGTCACTCTGTCTCTGTTGTTCTGTACTTATTTTTAACACACCTTTGGCCACCTGCTGAAGCTATGTACATGAGGATAGTTGACAAAAAAACGACAGCCAAAAAACCCTTTCAAGCCTCCAGTCTGCTCACACCATAAAACAATAATAGAAATACTGTAAATGTAGTATTTCTAAAAATGTGTTTTTGAAAAGTTACTTAAATTAGCCTAAACAGTTTTTCTGAAAAAATAGAATATTCCCTCAAACTTTGTTCAGTTGTGAGTTGATCCACAAATCGAATTTGTTTTTTTTTGGGAGCATTAAAAAAAAAAAGAAATATGAGAATAAATGTAATTGTTTGAGATCGTATCTGTTTTTCGTTTGTTATTAAAGATAATTTATTAGACACTTTGTCTGAGTTGTGCATTTGGGATCAGGTTCTTGTTTTCGTGTGACAGATGAGTGGAATTTAATTTACAAATGCAAACATTTTATTAATAAGAGAGCAAATTGGAAATTGATATGAAATGTTTCAATTCAGTGAAAATACATTACAAATATACCTTTACATACTGTTACATTAGCATTTAATTTTTCACACACTGTATAGATACATTAGCTCCTCTGATGATACAACAATATTATGACTGAAATCCTTGAAAGTTCAAGGAATCAAACCCAAGAAAAAGCCAATCAGGTTAGAAATGGCAGCATCTGGTGCAGACCTTATCAGTACAACATGTCCAACAGGATGTTTCACGCTTTTGCCTGCCTGTGACCAGCATCTGTGTGACAGAGAACAGACAATATCACA
>CAJRST010038888.1:16347837-16358128 GCA_907169785.1 Menidia menidia | reverse complement strand
GCAAACAGACTCCTCTGTTATTTATCAGAGAGTAAACTGCGGTGGGACCGTGAGCGTATTTGCGAATTACCCATCTTCTGTGCAGATCTCAGTTAAAAAAAAATCACCTAGACTGTAATTAGCGTGGAATCTTAATTTGTCTGGAAAGTTAATTAATCCATATAACTTTCAAGGCAGGCTTGTTAAAGGCCCGCGCTCATATGGCTGTAATACGTTATTGGAGGCATTTTGCAGTGGAAATGCTTAGTCTTCCAGCCACCCAGGAGCATTTAGTAAGCAAAAACGGTCTTTTCAACGCCGCATCTTGTCCCCTTTTCAAACCCCTTAACGGCCATTAGTCTTTCCGAGCGGGCGGTCAAAAATGAGGCACGCTTGGAAACTGCTCCCGCTTCATCCACGCCGCTTTACACCCCGCTTTTATAACGCAACGTGGCAAGCATTACACGATGAGGGACTAATGATATATTTTCTCAGCTGGAACGTGGGAATTGCACCGCGGATCCGAAACAGTGTTGAGTCTCAGTAAATTAGTCTGAGCCACTAAATGAAACGTGAACAGCTTGCCAGAGCCGGGCAGGCTGGCCCCCCCGACCCCCCCCCGACCCCCCCCAGCATCTGAGGGGAAACCCACTACGCAATATTGATGGAGGGATAGCTGCAGAAGATAGTGAACGCATGGGGAAAGGGAGCCCACTGTCAGCGAGAACTCAGCGAGAGTCTTTGAAAATGCAGACTTCACCAACTGACAGCTCGGAAATATTCTTTTTAATAAGGGGGAAAAGTGGATTTGGCCAGACTTCTTTATTCCTCCCATGGAAAGTCATCTGTCCCGGTGTGAGGCGACACCCTCAGCAAATTCTAACTACAGGCTCGAGCCTCGGAGACTACTGTAGACCAGTCGGCCGTAAAGGAGAAAAAAAAAAAGAAGCAATTTGGCACTCATTTTTTTAAACAAATAAATTCCCTTCAAACTCTCACTGAGTCAACTTTCCAAATTCCTGTTTTCTGTGTAAATATTGTTTTTCCTCACTTTCGTCTCTGCTCTTTGTTCATTGTTTTGAAGACTAACTATTTTGAAAGTTGTGGATGCCACAGGTCATGGCTTCAAAACGGGCAAGACTTGCATGGTTACAGTTATTTCTTTAAAGCAGCATGATGAAACTTTAGCTATAGTCAACATTATTATCTAATACAGTTTGTTAAATCTAGTCAAAACAGTACAAATACAAGTATTTGTTTTTATATACTGTATATGTTTTATTGTTTCTAACATTAATTGGTGAGAGAGATTACTGGAATATATTTAAGACAACTCCATATCTTCCTACAAGTGTCAGTTTAAGAACTCTCATCCAAATGTTAGTGTGTGCAATGCCTAATGATTATAGATATTTGAAAGCCTTTTGACATAATTTAGCATTTTGGATTGTTAGGAAACCTATTGGTTACAAGAGGTTTCAGTATGTCAAAGTCCAGATCTAAACTCAGTTTAAATGCTTTGGTGGAGAATGATAAAAAGAGTTTTGGTTTGTTTTTGTACACTGGAATACTTATTTGAATGTGGACTTTGTTCTTGGACTTTCCACTTTCCCAATACCAGACAAGCTGTGGACTACGGCAGAAAAATGTGGGCCTATTGAAAAACACAACTTATAGTAATTCAAATTGGCCAATTGGCTTTGCAAACTCTAGCCTTGTGTGCCGTTTGATAAAGGCCTTTCCCTGGACGGATCACCTGGTCAAAAGGGCAAACAGACTGTGTTCAGAGAACTAAAACTGTCTGCCAATTACTTCCACAGCAACTTGAATTTGTTTCAATAAGTTTATTTGTTACAGAAAATTGGGAGGTTAATGCCTGTTTAATCACTTTCTCTCAAAGATTTATTCAACTAGGAACTGCAAAATTCCTCATAAAGGCTTCTACCCTTTACTGGTTAACTTACATTTTAAATGTTTAGGAGAGCCACATTAGCTTTTTTTTATGATTTTGATTATAATGGGGTCTTATTTAAAACATATGGATGTTGTAATATTCAGCAGCTGCACAGCTTTGCCTCTGGGGCATTCTTTGTTCAGCTAGGAGGAAAGAAAAAAAAAAGGGAAAAAGGAAAACTTCCACATGCTAACATTTACACAGTGATTTCTTTTAATTGCACTCCACTTTTTAATTTGCCTTGGACTAATGCTTTTAAAAGTAGGACTGGAGGTATTTTATTGAAGTCATGCCTTGTGCCGGACCAAGTTTTTCCTGATTGCTGTAGCCTCTGCAGCCTGGCTCTTTCCTACCTGACAGCCTGTGTTATTCCTTTCATTTGCTATGTCAAACATGCCACACAGCATTTAGACTTGGAAAGGCGAAGGGAACACACTGGCTGGGTCCGCTTCCTCCAGGTCTGCTCTTCAAAGGATCATGATAAACTAAGGTTTCTTTCATGGGGCGAGGAGCATTTAGCCGAGGAAAAAGCGTGAGCAAAAGCGCATTTGAACATATAGATATGGCCTTGTGAAGGGAAGCAGACGAATATGAAAGTGATTGTAACATAAGTAGCCCGAGGACAATCCTAATATTTAGTTAAACACTTCCAGTCTTAATAGAGCATGTGCCCAATCAGGGAATATACACTCCAAGTGGATGAGCAGCTCATTTGGTTTTGGGCTGTCAAGTCTCGCATCCTCTGACACGTCCCATTAAAAGGCTGATTAGTCGCAACCACCGGGAACCTGATCCAAACATGTCCGCATTTAATGTCCTAATACAACAACCGATGACTTTTTCCTCCACCGGGGGGGAAAAAAACACCCTTACCCTGATGAGAAAAGCAACAGTGAATTTTCCCCCTCCCGAAATTTACGATTATGAGCTGTCAGTTGCTTTGGCATTACGTCTCCTCCGTCTGGGCTGGTGTTATGCGCCCGCATACAGGCGAGACCCGTGGAGGCCAAACGCAGTCACGTTTGCGAGGTTAATTGTAGCAAAATGCTTGAAAAATGGCTTCTTAGCCAAAAAGAAAAAAAACAGAGGAAAGAAATGTGATCAGATTCTTTCCCCGACCCCTGAAACTACATTTCTACTTTTGCTTATTACAGCTGCTGAAATAACTCAGTTTTATGGTCTCAATTTCAGATTCATAACCGGCTCTACATCTTATTGCGGGGCTATACGTGTTTTTAGTGTGCGTGCGTACAAGGTTGGAATATAAATATCAGCACATATGATTAAATTTTATAGTAGTTGCTTCATTACTTCTCCTTTCGTTTTTTTTAAACGGCGTTGTTGGTGGCCAGTAAAACGTACAGTCACATCCATCCATCCACAGATCAATCTAAGTTGATTATCTGCTCCGATTAAGGGTGCAATACCTCATTTTGATAGATCTCTGTGCTCTGTTGCCAAACAAACACACGGCTCCCTTCCATAGACCCTCCGAGTTGTTGAGGCCTTCTTAATTCAATAAAGAGAAACATTCCAAGCTTTCAAAAGTTTGAAGACAATCATACACCAGTGTGAGACCAATATATAAAACCATTCAAATAATTCCCAAAAACATGTTGCTATTCAAGTTGCCTTTTTAAAACTATGATGACCAAATACAAGAATTTACCTTCCTTGTTAGGGGGAAGCTACAGTAGCTGCTCAGAAGGAGATATTGACTGAATCTAACAAAAAAAATAGCTGAATTAACCTTCAAATGAAAGCAAATCATTGTAATATTCACTGCAAGGCCTTTATTTTGCTGTTCTACCAGTTTTTGTTTCATCACAGAGAATGACGTCGTACTCTACGGTTTACTCTGGTTAAAAATAAACATGAAAAGAAGCCAATGATTCTTATCATTCTTATTGATTCTCATTGCTGGACAGCAAAAGCTGATATTTGCAAATGGACAGGATTTCCAGTAAGCGATGACCAGTCTGCTGCAATCTGGGGCATTTTGTTCACGTTTGGTGTTTTTTGTGGAATCATTTGACCATTTTATGCCGAGAAACATAAGTAATGCAGACCCACAAGCAGGTACACATTCTACCTGAAAAATAAATAGTGGCTCAATGCAGCTCAAACAGGTGGTTTGTGTCCACGAGTAGTGGATTCGGACACTGTGAGGTCCAGCCTTTGCCTTTTGAAATCTATCTATTGAAATCTCTTTTTTTTAAGCTGTTGTTTTTGTGAAAGACATGAAATAACTGTAGAGAACATTATAAAAACCCTCAGGTTACACACACACAGAAAATGATGTTTTATGTGGGTATTCTTGGATTATGACTTGTTCATGATCATATATCATGACAATTAGTCACCTGTTTATCGTAATCCATTCAACACCTCATATTCCAATAATAGTAAGCAGAAGAGAACCACATTAAAACTGATTTTCCTTCTTGTGATTATTGGAACTTTTCACAATATTTAGATGGAAATGCGATGAGGCATCGGTGGGCAAATACAGGATGTTTCCTTACTCTTCTCCAGTTTACTGCGCGCACATGCTGCATTTGTTAGCGTCCTTCACCGTGCCATCAAAATAATCCAAACAGATATGAAGGGCCCTAAACACTTAGGCTGGCTGAGAGCGGATGCTGTGTCTCTGATGGATCGGTTGGATGGAATAAACAGGAACGCTTCATTAGAGGGATAAATGGAAAAGTGAGTGTTTATGATCCCAATTACCACCTTAGCTTTAGTGCCTGCTTTAATCATAGCCATATCCTTCTTCCTCTCTCAACAGTACAAAGCCTTCACCCCAACACCGCACACACATTTGCACTCAGACTGCAGAGAAACCCAAGTGGCAGTTTCTTCTGGTTTTATGTGGCTTGATTAGACATTATTTGGTGAGCGTGCATCATTCCCAACCGTGTCCTTTATGAAAACGACTCTTTGTCGGGCATTCGCGTACACGCCGTCAAATAACCTGTGGCACAAAACCTTTCACCGTGATGATCATCATTATAGTTAATCACCATTCATTTCCAGTTTCACAAGAGCCCACAAGATCAAACATGGAGTATTTTTGAGCGTGTTCTTATGGCATGGCCTGGAACAACAGTTTGGAGTAATTGAAACAATATGCAGCAATAGCAACACTCCCAGTTACTGAACCATCACCACAGTCTGCAGTTATCGGGGAAATCATGTGAGCCTGCTGGAAGCACTGGTTGTGCAGGCCGTGCGGCCGTGTAACACCATCTTGTGGACGCGGCAGGTAAAGTCACCCGGTGGTCTGGCCGGGGTTGGGGTTTGAACACCGCCGTTTCCTGAAAAAAGCCGCTTCAGATGAATCCACATTAAACTGCGCGTCGTTGGCTTGGGTTGGGATGCTTGAGGCTGCATCAAATAGTGCCATGACGGCGTTTGTCACAGGGAAAACAGTAAAGACTTTCCCCGGGGGGGACAACAACAGCAGGGCCTGCCTCAGTCTCTTAAAATCTCTCCCACACACATTACCCGCAGACGCTCCCCTCCATTATGGCCACCATTTGATCTCTCCTCATTTCCCGGATTTGATACATCTTCAGTTTTAGCATGTTTCTTATTTCTTCCTTTTTCATGTCGTGCCGCGCCAGCAACAAAGAAAGGACCCCTTGTATGGTGAGATGCGACAGTTCCAAACGCACTGTGGTTCATTAAAGGCATCCTGTTGGCTTCAAGATGGAAACAGAGCCCAAATCGGCCTACTGCTCCTCTGGTCTGCCCTCTAAAACCCACACTGGCCAGACCACATCAGCTCTGGAGCTGGAAATCAGTTGACAAGCGCGGTCGACCATACACACAATACCATTTCCATTTGTCATTTTCTTCCTGCACCACGTTGGCACGGCGCAAACCGTTGCCCCGGGGATGCCGGTAAGCCGAGCAGATGGCGCTCTGTGATGTTTAATGTCACGTTTGTAGTGGCACGACTGCGTCGGCCGCCTCAAATATACAGTAATTAGGCCCCGAGCTTTGCTGTGCGTTAAACAATGCTGCGTTTTCATTTAACGAGACAGATTTGGGGTTGAAAGTGGATGTAATAATAGGGAGCAAATCACCGGCTTTCGCTAATGGCGTTCAGACACAGGAATCGGGCATCTCGGGGAGTAGAGGGAGAGTTTGGGTTTGGGTGAGAGATGTTGTAGTAAGCGGACAGAGTCATCTACTCGGTTGACTCACAGGATGAAAACTGATCGCTGAGGTTGGATCAGAAAATGACCGGGTTTATTTGGAAAATGCAAACAAAAGAAGAATGAAAGAGCCAAGGCCCATCCGCAGCGTCCACTGCCCTGACTGCGGACAGGGCAGTGGACGTCTGTTTAGGAAACGGCGGTCGCGGCTGTCCAGAAAACAAAGCAGTAAAGGCGAGGTGGTGTCGTGTCTGCATCCACACGGGTTCGTCTCTGAGCTTCTGTCTCAGCTGTCAGGTAGATTAAAAATAAATCTGTTTTTTGGTTTCGAGGTAGTATTGTGAGACAAAAAAAAGACAAAAAAGCCAAATCAAAAAAGTGACAAGAGGCCCATTGATCAGACTTTTCAAAATATACCTATATACTTAAAATGTACGATAAAATTTCAAATTTAACATAAGTTATCAGCAAAATGTCATGGTTTTGACTCTCCTAAACCTAACCGCAAGGTTTTAGTACCCAAATCTATGCTGACTGACCTTAACTCACATTTAAAGGTTAATCTGAAAAATGCAGCAAGTGAAACAGCTAGTCAGTGGGCAGCTGTCATCATGTTTCTCAGTCTGCAACTCTGCTTCAGGTCTCCCTTTTAAATGCGGGGCCCCCACAATACCTGCCTTTAACAATGTGATCATCATGACATGATGATCACATAGTAGAAAACAGATAAATTTGACCAAATGAGAAGTAGTTTGAGGAAAGGAACGTATTTTTCCTTCAATATAGTTTTAATCTGCTTATCTTATATTATTAGAAACCCAACCATGACAGTTCATTACTTAAATTAGCTCTCTGTCAGTCACCAGCCTACTGATCATCAGCATGGACTACAATTCTGTCTACGTTGTCTGCCCCTCTGTCCTTCTCTTTACACACACGTGTTGCACTTGCCTTCACTGTAATTACACCCTGTGTTGAGTTTACTTCGAGGTATTGCCTTGCATTATCTTAAGTCTTTTCCTTAAAAATAAAGACCTATTGACAAAACACCTAAACTGCTTCCGTCTGACAACTTGGGATGTTGTCGATAAGTCATATTTGACAAGAAATGACCAAAAGTTTCCAATATATGCATATTTCCTCTCTACTTCCAGGCACATTAATTTAGAGACGGCGGTCTAATTTAGACACGATTGCTTGCATGACAGCAACTGAGGCCAAAATCAAAAAATTTAAAAATAGATGAGCTGAAAGTGTAACTAAATAATATCTTAATGAACTGACCAATTTGAACTTTGAACAATACATATAGACTTAGACTTAGACTTAGACTTCCTTTATTTTCATTGTACAAAAAACACAAGGTGAATCTTGACAACGAAATGTCGATTATATATATATATATATATAGGGAGAGGGAGAGATAGTATGGCAAACAAATTCCCACTGCTTAGTGGGAAAAACAAGAAGGCTCATCTTACAGTGTGAATGTACTGAAGGCTTTTGAATGTTTAACAGCTCAAACAATGCATTACTTGTAAACACTGTGTAAGTAAAATACTTGGAACTATAAGCAGGGCTCCAGTTAAACAGCTTGAATAAATTTAAGTGTTCATTTGTGTGTGTGTGTGTGTGTGTGTGTGTGTGTGTGTGGTGCAATACAGTAGCTGCGTACCCAGGGCTCCCGTCCAAACAGCTGGTACCCATCTGTTTCTTCTTCTCCTCCTGCGGCCTGTGGCGCAGAGAACGAGGTGCACTGGCATGCGGTGTCTGGGCCCTGACCAGTAGCAGGGGAGGTATGCGCTGCAGGAGTGAGTGGGTGCTCCTTGTGTGCGTTTGTGGTTTAGCTGTGAACTCTGTGTGTCTGCGTGGACCAGCAGATGCACACACAGACCTACTGGGTGGACCGTGCATGCGTATGTACTGTACGCACCTTTGGCTTTGGTTCATGCGGTGCGAATGTATGTGCGAATGTGTTTGGTGGAAAATAACAATTACACAATGCTTCCACTTTAATTGTGTTGATGTGCAGTCGTACGTCCAAGCAGGAATATCTTGAAGCTCTCTGCGGCCCTCTTATTTGCGGACGCGCATTCAGTCTTTCCATTTGTTGTTTATGTAAATCATATAGGCTGAACCAAAGGCTTGCCAAAGAGTTTTAAATTTCCGTCATTACTTTACGGCTTTATTGGCGTGATTGCTAACCGTAAATATGCACTTTCCATCACAGAAACACTTTTTTTTTCCTGCCTAAAAAAGGCTTAAACTAGTTAAGGTGGTATTTCCGTTGGCCAAGCTGAAGCATGGATGATTTTCAGTGCTTGAGAATTGAGATTATATCCACTGATGCGGCAAATGTTATGTCTGAGGCTTTGTGAATAAAACAGTCTATTCCAATCTGTGAGACTGTTCTTGCAAAGACTTAGTCACATACTACGTGATTGGACTTGAACTTTCAACAGGAGTGACGGATTTATCTTGTAGAATTCCACTGGGGGGCAGCATTGGACTGCTATTGTCGGACTGAGTTCTGCTTCAGAGAGTGTGATGGGAATACTGTCAGTGTCAGCGTTACTCAAGTGAAGTGTTGGCTGTCAGGTTTCTGTTCCCCTCTGTCTTCTTAGTGTGCACAAAAACTTGTGATTCAAAAGGTACACCTTAGGGAGCAACCAAAGGGAGGACTGCTGAGTTGATCCACCTTGCAAGGCAGCCACGAAAAGACAAAAGCTGTGCAAAATTACACAAAAACACACAAAGATGCAAGCAGACCGCAAGGAAAGCATAAATGCAATATGATCGCAGGTCCTTGCAAAATAGCTGCAGTAGTTTTGCTATGTAGTTCTCCATTCAGGAAAAGGTACACATTCTGAATAGGTTGGTCAGGGTGAGGTCAGCTTGTTCTGGACGGGCCTTGACTGGCTGTGGTTTGATTGAAGTGACATCCATTTCATCCCATTTGATCTCCGTTCTCTATGAAACCGTGTGTCAATTTATCTCCCAACGGCTCCAGTACCGACGGACATCTGTGAGAGAACCAGGACTGTCAGGATATCAGACTGCAGAGATACAATTAATATCGTTCACAAAACGGGTAAACTGATAAAAATATAAAGGATTTCAATGCTTCACCTCGATGTATTCAATGAGATCATCAGGGCTCAGTCATTAGCAGATAAGACTGGATGCAAACCATTTACAGTACATTTGGTTTTACCTCTGGAACATTATTTGTTTGCCTTTACATAGTCCAGGATTCCATCTCCATCTTCCCAGACTCATGTTCAGTGGAAACAGCTTTCCAAAAGATAAAAACAGAAGCAAAAAAAAAATGTTTTCTTTGAAAAGGAAATGCTTCATCTGTCATACTTACACGTATCCCCTTAAACAATCTTATTTCCTTTATTTTCATAGCAATCTGGCTCTTTTGTAGCCTCTCTTTAATGCCAACACTACTGAGCCCTGATGATCTCATTGAATACATCGAGGTGAAGCATTGAAATCCTTTATATTTTTATCAGTTTACCCGTTTTGTGAACGATGGCTGCCAGGGTGCAGACACACAGTAAGGCAGGTCCTGTGTGCCCTGTGTTTTTGCGAAAAAAAGACTCCAAAACCATCAAATTTCCTTGGATTGTGCCATCAACATATGTATTTTTCATCGCTATATGTTGTTACCTTTTCTGGAGCTTAACGGGCCCTCGGAAAAAGGATAACTCAACTCCATACCAAGCTAAGAGGAATCAATACCTCTTGTTTACAAGATTTCTCAATTCTGGATATGCCAGGCTACCCCCAGGTAAACGTGATCGTTCATCTACAACTAGATCATCCCTGGGGGCTTTGGAACTTGTGTTAATATTACTTTTAGCTGGTGATGTTGAAATAAATCCTGGACCAGCTATTAGCACAGGCCAGGTTGGACTACAGCTAGCAGGCCCAACCCCTGAGCCAACCAGGCAACAATTACAGCTACCCTGGTTCTTACCTCAGCTACCTGGGTTGCAACTTCAGCTAACCGGGCCTCATACACCTGGGCTGCAGCTAACCGGGCCTCTATCACCTGGGTTACTGCTAACCGGGCCTCCACCAACTGGGCTACAGCTAACTGGGCCCCTACCACCTGGGCTACAGCTAACTGGGCCTCTACCACCTGGGCTACAGCTAACCGGGCCTCCACCACCTGGGCTACAGC
>CAJRST010038888.1:16295005-16340139 GCA_907169785.1 Menidia menidia | reverse complement strand
TCCTGCCAGTATTTGAGAAAATGGGTGCCAAAGGTGGCAGTTTACCCCAAAAAGTGACGATTTTGGGTCTTCTACCATTTTCAAACCCTTGTAACTTTTTTATTATTAATGCGATTGTACTCAATTTTTTTATTCCCACAGACATTCATACTTACTCAGAGCTTCTAAAGCGGCAATGTTCTGCGTGCTTTAAGTACGGAGTTATTCTAAATGAAAACATACACTTTTTAACAATTTCGCAATTTCCCAAAATATATATTTATTGCACATGAAAACTGCAATTCTTTGAATTTTAAATTGAAAAACTCTAATAGAAAGATATCCCTTTGTGTCTGGTTAATTAATAACTATTTAAAGTGGTGTGAATTTTATCACCTAGCAGACCAGTTACAATATTGGAAGCAAAATTTTCGGAAATAACAATAAAAACTAGAAGAATCTTCAAGTAAATTTATACTGTTTATTCAATGGATCTGATATCAACTTAAGCAATCATGGAATTAATGAACAAATAATAACAAAAATAATAGTAACAACCCCCCCACCACCACCACCACCACTCCATTCCCACACCAACAAGAGTTACTTCTTCTGTTTGTTGCAACATTTATGAATATTTACAGAGAGAATTAATCATCTTCAGAAAAACTGAAAGAGAATAAGAAGCCTACATATAATTTTTCAATTACTTTTGAACAATTCTACCAAGCACTAAGCATGCCAAAGTTGATATCTCCCAAATTTTATACATGTACATATATAATTATAAAGACCGATTCTAACCATTTATAAATCTCCACTCAGTGACTATTGACAAATGGCAATAGCAATGATAACCTGATTTTGAAAAGGGGTAAAGTTTTCAGATGCCTCATAACAATAGGAAGAATAATAATCATAATTATTGATTATTTATAAGAACAATGGAAAGTATTAATATCACAACATTAAAAAATGAACTCTTATTTATAAGCTACAAGATTGTTTTTTTTTCACATTTACTACAAAATTCAGTTTACTATGGACAAATATTCAAATTGGTTTTCAGAAATGAAATAGTTTCAATCAGCTAACCCGTGGGTTGTGAATTCACTCCTCTGAGGCAAGACTTAATATGGAAATGTACAGGGAATTAAAGAAGGCACAAAGACATTTCTGTTTTTAAACAATTACTTTTGTTGGACCCAGCAAGCCTTGAGATGTTAATCTTTTCAGGATCACTTCGGGTTGTTACGACTTGAGAATTACAATAGAAAACACAAAGAAACTATGAATCATCAAAATCATAGGAGTGATAGGAGTCTCCTCCTATCACTTCCTGCAGGTGTTCCTAGAGCTGTGGAAGCTGGATCTGTGATTGGGAGTTTCCTGCTGCTCTGTTTTCCTGCTCTGCTAATACTCTGCATAGTGTTATTTCTGTCATAACTCCTATCATTATCATTAGTATCAATATACATAAAATTGAATTGAATTTAACTTTCTTTGTAGCACCGTTTGTGCTACCGGACTTCAATTGCGACACAATCTTTTCCACGTACATCCTTGAGGATGGATTTGTCCATTTTCACTTCAGCTGCTTTAACCAAACTCCCTAGCAAAGAGAGAGTTAAAGTTCAATCATAAACCAGCTGCCAACAAATAATATCAAATACATTTTCTCTCTTTTACCAGACTGAACTGGTAGTTGGGTGACAAATTTAAAATCTAACCATTATTTGACAAATCAATTAATTGCCTATCATCACTTCAAGTTCATAATAATGCCTTTTATTATTATTGAGGCCCTACACATAGCCTTCATACACCTACTTCATAATGAAGGCTAGGGCTGGCAACAATTACACATGCATTTTTTTTAAATCAACAAATGTATTACTTTAGCTTTTGATTATAAGCCACAAACAAAGATGCTGTCTGCAAATTATCTAATCACCAGTATTTATAGTTTCTGCTTGGACCAATTTACCTTTCTTTGTCTTGTGTCCCTCCGCCAACGTGCGGTCAACTCCGTCCATACACTTACGGGAAAATACGACCAGCTTCTTCCACGAACAACTGTTAGTGGCTGTGTCCGTTCTTTTTCTACCGATTATATGTGTGTGATGCATATATAATCCTCATTTTTCTTGCGTTTTTTGTCTGATCAACGGGAAAACGCTGCTCCACGGGAGCAGCCATGTTTGTTGTTGTTCTTCTGTTCTCGCCTCTGAATGGGAGAGCGCACCTGAAGGACGCGCTCTGATTGGCTAACGGCTAGGCGGCTTGATTCGAGCGTACTTTACCGGTGTGATCAGGCTACCGATATAGTTACATTTTTAAGTAATTATTGTAAAAATACTGGCGCAAAGCAATTGGAGAACTTTTGGTTATGAGCTCAAAATGCCCTAAGGATTTTTTTGCAGGTGTCATTTAGTAGTCCCTCAATAAGTGGAGCGAAACTTAACGATACAGGCTTCAGCCTATGGCCTATTAACGCTTTTTACTGTTTACTGAGCTAATTTCAACTTCCCTTTACATAAGCAGGCACCCATACCACAGCGTTTGTGTTGCCCTGTAACAGTGGGGCGGTATTTGTTTGGCTTGATGACTTCAGTCATTGTTTATTTTAATATGTGCAGATTACACCTCAGAGAAAGTGTTCACGGAGAGCTAGGAAATCATATTACATTATTTGCAATTATTGCTATCAGTGCTTATTGAGCCTGAGCAAACAGTCTAAATGAAACCCACAGCAAGTAATTGTCAGCATTAGAAAACCCATTCTCCCTCCAAAATTGGTCTCATTTAGCACATTTGTGCACACTTAAGTAGTTTTTGTAGTTTTACCACTGAGTATTCTCAGTGTTTTTGCAGCAGCTTGATATCTTTGAATAGAACTCTTGGGTCAATATGAGTGCTGCTGAGCTGACTTACTGCAAGAGCTTTGGAGGATTATTATGGATTTCTTTATTTTCTTTTTTGCATGAGCAGATGAAGCTCCCTCCATATACATCTGTTATCATGGTCATGAAGCCTCTCCCATGAGGTATCTTTACACAAGACAGATAACGTTTCACATAAGAGCACTGCATGTTTGCATTTTATGGATCTCACATCAAGTATTTTGAGTTTTATCTTGCCATGCATTACCATGTATCCCGCTTCAGTTAAAGATTAAAAGAATGTGGTCACTTGCCTCACGTTGGAGGGTGGATGTTTACCCTGGTTGGGTTACAAATACAAGATGCAGATAGTCTCCTTTTTTACACATTGGCTCACGGTACTCAGGTTAGACCGCCGTTGGTTTAATGATTTGCTAGAAATGTGACTAGAGATTGTCGACTTATGTGACTCGTTTCTATTTTTTTAGTGTTTTTTTTAGGTGTAACGGATGGCATATGTGCCTAAAGTTGTGCCTTTGAATGTAAGTTTCGTCTTTAATAACTGAATATGCAAATCACCAAAACATAGTACTGGTTCAATAGTTATCTTAAGGAAGTGGGTGTGATGCAAAGATGTGGTCTTGTCTGTTTGATTAAATAAATGACATTCAGTTCTAAACAGAGATGCTCCCAATCTACATGTCATGATATGAGCAAAATGAGTTGATTTAGGAAAATAATAACAATAAAGCAGAGGAGGCCATAATGGTTTTCCATTGGTTCAGAGGCCTGGGCAGCACTCTGGTGTGGTGGTTGTCACCTGGTCGGCACCAGGAACCAAGATGGTTCCTGGTTCAAATCCCTGGGGGGCTAGGGCCTGTCTGTGTGGAGTTTGTCCCTCTGGGATTAAGCGGTATAAGCAGCTGATAACCCACTGTGGGTTATGATGGTTGCTCCACATTAATATGTGCACCTTTAATGTTTTATGGCTTTACATTAAATATGAAAGGCCCCTTTATGGTGTGTTTATCCACTTTATTGGGGACGTATACATCTGGTGAGGAGCACAGGTGTAATGAATTGCATCTCTCCGTTAAGTAGGTGATGGCATCGCGGAAGGACAGACGCAGGGATCGATCCCCGCCCGAGGAAAGCTGTGGAGAGCGGAGCAGTGTTCCCTGTCCCGGAGACACGCTGCCCTGGAACCTCTCCAAACATCAGAGGGTCAAACGCTCCAAGTCGGCCTCCGGGGAGGTCCTGGATCCAGCAGACAGGGCTGTGATTCGTATCGCCGGTAGGATTGCACACACTACCACCATGCACTTATTAATGGAGCACATTTTGTTATTATACACTATTTCTTTTCAGATTAAATTTTCAATGTAACATTTAATTCAATTAAAACAAATCCATGTAAGTATTTTCATATTAATTTGGCCATGGAAGTTTGGAGTGCTGAAGGTTTTGTCCATGCATGAACTATAGACATCAAAGGACAAAAAGCACTGAAATCTGATGGGTTTTTTTGTCAGTGCTGTGGACATTTTTCACATCTTCAGTTCTGACTGAAAGTAGATGTTAAATCTTGTTTAGTTTTCACTTCCTCCTACTGCTTTTTGGGTTATGTTTTTTTTCTTCTTTTTACAGTTTTTTTCCCAAATAAATAAGTAATTGTTCAAATGAGGAGGAGATTCAGTCGCTGTTTTTGTTGTGGATATGATGCGATGCTCTTTTTTAATGGAAGTCCTTGTTTCTTCAGGCGTCACAGAACAGCTTTTATGATAATTCACCAAGGAACAGTTAACCCTGAAACTTTGATTTGAAAGGAAACACAAGTTGCTCTGTTTTGTTTTTACAGTGCATATAGCAGGCTTCCCCCCTGTGGACTGATTATGTTTCTGTTTTTTTCCAAACCGTACAGGATATACATACTGTACATTACCGAATGGAAAACATGCTTCTATGCAGTTGTTTTTCAATTCTGAGGTGTGTTTCTGTTTTTTTAACACATCCTGGAAGCACATCATTAGTTTGGAGTGCACCAGAATGTGTTGATTGCTTGAGGCTGGCATCTTAGATCCATTTCGGCACTCTGTGGTCAGCGAGGACCAAATTTAACACAGGCTGCCACTATGAATCAAACCCTGGGGTTAATTAAGGTGATGTTGTGATCATTTGTCATCATATGTAATGACTGGTTCCAAGTCTATGATAAAACATGAGCTTTATTAATAGCATGCAGGTCATATGGGACATAAACCCTGAAAAGTCATCATTGTTTTATAACGGACGTAGATGATTCAGAGTTTGTAGAAATGAAAAACTGAACATAAAAGTTACAAAAATGCCGTTTTATGTAGGAATGTGCAGGATTTGGGTGAGGTCTACAGTATCCCTTTGACTGAGCTGGTTTTGGATGGTGTGCTCCTGGATCAGAGGCAGTTTTGATAACTTTTGACGCTTACGATTGGTCTGCCTTCACATCCGGTACTCCTCTTTCCTGTCCGTCAAAGGGCCCGGTCAGGCTGTGTCAGCACCAGTGAGTGAGGCTCAGCTTTTGTGGCTTCTGCTGACTGGCTAGCCGGCTACTGCAGAGTCCCTGACAGTATGTAGATTAGTTTGTGCTGGAGGGGGATTAGAAGTGTACAGTGCACGCTTTTTTGGTGGTGATAAACTAACGTGTAAGTGAAGGAGCTCTGCAGTGGTCTGGGTGATTTTAATGGAAGGATTCCAAACACAGGTTCATGGGTGAATAGTCATAGAATTACCACCATGTTCCCTACATAAGTCATTTAAGTGTACCGAATTAATCCTTATTTTAAAATCCACTGTCGTGAAGACATTTTGGAAATCTTCACCAGTTACAAGAAGCGATGGGCCTTTCATAAGTTGTGTGGTATGGGTGTACAACAACAATTTGTTTCCATTTTTTTCCAGGCAATACATATATGTATATATATTTATGTGTATAGTGGAAGTAGCTAAAGTATTCTTGGACAGAAGATCTACCTGTCTACACTAACAGAGCAATCTGTTTAGAGTAGCCTTCACTCTATATACATGTTCAGAAAACATCTACACGCGGGAGATTTGTTTGTCAGCGCAAGTAGACCTGCTTTTTGACACATAAGACTCCTTTGCTATACCTCAATGGGAAGCTCTTAAATGTAGCAACACCAAACCTTTACAGCATCAGCAGAGGTTCCTGATGTGTGCTCTGTAGAAGCTGTTGTCACATGTGCCAGGAACTCTTAGGCCGTATAGGAATGCTGGTCATTTTTTTATTGTCCTGCCTGCTGTCTTTGAATTGAGGCACTTTACGTTTAGTATGAAACCTCTAATCTGAGTTTTTCAATCTCCTCATCTGAATAATTCCACATTAGAACATCTTAGTCACATCTATGATCACCTGTGGGAGTAAACCTCATGAAATGAGACTGAGAGCTTTTTACAACCCGGAGTTCAAAGGTAGCTTCAGACAACACAATGTGTAAGCATTAGTTTCTGAATGATGCATATGAATTTTTCAGTCAGTCAGTTGTCTTGACAGGTCATAGAGAGGATTTACTGTTCATGGGATGACTTTGGGGTCAGTACAGGAAGATGAGAAGAAGCCAAAGGTCAACTTTGATGCAAGTCCAAAGAATGTTCAGAATCTTCCGTGCGTGCGGGAAACTCTTACTCAGTTCCCGGGTCTTTGTACTGACCAAGTTGAGGTCAGACCCATTGTCCTGCCACCTCTAAGGCAAGGTACCAGAAAAGTGACAAGTTAATGCAGCTTAACTTATTCAGTGAAAACTTATTTTCATTCAAATATTAAGAGGAGTCAGGAACCATCGTGCTGGAATTAATGGTTGGGTCGCTTTTTTTTTGCAAGGGGATACAAATTAAAATACAATTAAATTAAATAATACTGAGTGTAAGATAAATAAACCTTTCATTATTATCCATTATGTAAAATGATGTGGTTTTGATGTGTTAACAATGGTGCAGCAGAGCAAGGAAAAAGCTCTAATTACAACAAAGCAATTTCAAAGTGAATCTATGATTAATCTGTCCGATTTATGATTAGGACTGTAATCAACAGAGGGATGTTGGAGTGCTAGTCAAAGGTTTTTTTCATTGGGCAGTTATTTTAGGCAGATCAAGTTGGCGTGATCTGAATTGTATTAGCTAAAAGCGTGTTGTGATGTTGCCTTTGAGAGTCTTGGCTGCAGACAACATTGCATAGTCCTTATAAATAATTCACGACTCAGGCTATGATCTGACACTGAGATGCAGCTACACACAGACTCTGTGTCTCACACACACACATGTTCTGCGATTTGCTGTGGAACTGAAGATATTGGTGATAAACAAAGTCTGTGATGCCTCAGAAACACATTGTGCCCATTACTTAACCCCTCAATGGTGTGTATATCATATTTATAGTAAAAACATGCAGAAAATATTGGCTTATTATATATTTACATTTTTTCATTGTGTTCCAATAAACAAACAAAAACTTCAGACACAAGTAATGGATATTATTTTTAATCTATTTTTTTCCTCAGTCAGGCTTTATAGGGTTAAATGGCTGTCCAGGGAATTATCACAGATGTGCGAGGTGCTCAGTGCACCCTGAGAAAGGACCAGAGAGACCATGATCCTTAAAACAGACCCACACAAACACACACACATACGCTCATTTGCATTGAATGAAAGAAGATTATTTAAATTTAGTCTTAAATGGAAATGTATAGTTTCAGTCTGTTATATTTGACAAACTTCTAGAATATTGTGATCTGAGTTATCCTTATTAACTTAGGTCGGTACTTCTAATGGCTGTCATTTGCACCTTGAGAAACTACAGTAGCTTTTTAATGATTTCTATCGCCCATGCAGCTTTTTAGATAATACAACAAATCAACTGGCCCTTGCTCACAGGACAGTAACCTGTTTGCCCAGCAGGTGGCGTCTTCTGCTAAAGAAGACGGCCGCCTGACCGGTGTTCCTGGGGAGTACTCGGTGCTTCTGGAAAATCTGTCTCATTTCCCACCCCCCTTCTCAAATAGCGCTGCCTACACACTGTGTGTGTGTGTTGTGTTCGTGGCATTACAAAGCTCTGCCTTATTTCAACCGACAATAAGTTTGATGCCAATTCGGGGAGTGAAGGAAAAGCTTTCAGACAGCCTTAATGCCTCATTTTTATAGACTTGATCTTAAAATCCTTTCTGCATAGAAGGCCGTGTCAGGAAAAGGAATGCTGACACCCACTGTAACTTTTAAATTCTGTAAATCTAACTGATACACATCCTGTTTGTTTGTTTGTGTTGGAAATATCCAGAAGAGGGAGCCAGGCCTGTGCCGGTGCCTCTGCTCAGCCCCTCATTTTACATTCATGACTACAGTATTGCGAACTGATTGCACCATGTGAGACTTGTATCAAACATTATTTCTGGTGAGGGTCAGTTGATACACACAGGGAAAAGAGGGACTGAAGGTCACAACAACCGAACGCCATGAGACAACAGAGAGGAAAAAATATGCCCTATTTTTAAGACTGGACATTGGTTTTGTTGTACATATTGAGTTTTTTCCCACCCTCTGGATATCAGTGTAAAAGTAATAAAGTGGAAAGGATGAAAAATTACAATATCCGCTCCATTTATCTGAAATATGGGCCTAAAAACCCTCCATATTCTGTACTATTAATGTTATTTTAGCGGATATCATACAGAATTGAGAGTTTTTCTTTGTTGAGTCCCATGCATTGACATAAACCCCCCAAACTATGTTGTGCGAGTGCACACATAAACACTGTGGTACCATTCTGCACATGCACACATGTTAAGTGGTTCACACCTTGGAGCACGAAGGCACGCTTTTAGATCCTCTAATATGGAAAGCCTGGCCGTGGACTCAAAGGAACATGTGCGCCAGCTAAAAGTCCCGGCACACACCTGTTGAGTATTGTTGAATGAGATCTTTGTAGCACAACCCTCAGCCCCACACACACATACACACACAGATGAACACACACACCCCAGTTAATTTGCCTTCATTACATCCTCCATCATCAGCTTTCACATCTGACTCATTCAGGTCGCCAGATCTCCGGCTATTAAAAGTTACAGCTGGTGTGGCAGGGATGATATTGTGAGGCTGTCCAGTTTCGTGTGAGAGGGGAGGAAGCTAAAGGGATCCAACAACTTCCCATAGAACCGGTTTAGTGTCTTCTAAGTGTCACACACCGATGTGCGTGCTGGTCAAAGTGAGATCAGGAGATCCAGAGCCGGTGACTGTTTACGGCCGCCGATGTGTTAAAGGCTCCCAGCTTTCACGCAGGGAAGCATTGATGTGATGGAGAGAACTTGGTCGCCGTGCGTCTGACATCCTATCTGTGAATAGCCCGTTACATCAGCGGACACCAGCAGGTGGTCGGGTCATAAAAGAGCAAAGCGGCGATTCACAAATGATCAAAACCCAGTAACAGATTGGTAATGCTCTGAAATATAGAATTTAGAAAGCAAGAGGTGTTAGTAAAAAACAAAAAAAAAAACAGTGGTTGTAATTATTCTCAATTGAATGTTTTGTTTAGTATTTTTTGTCTCTGCATATGTAAACTTGTGCATTTTATACTGGCTGCTCGGTAGTCTGCTAAATTTCAAAGCCGGTTTAATAGTCGACCGCTCTTTCTTTCTATGGCCATTTTTGGAAGACTGTCCTGGACATTTATGACCCTCAACTTCTTATGAATCCAAATTTTACTTTGGGAGAAAGAAGTTTCGGAAACACTGGCAAAGATTGAACTACTTCTAACATAAGTAGCTCCGCCGTCACTGAGAGTAAAGGAAAAGGAATAAATGGATTTGAGCTTAAAGATATGGACACACACACACACGCGCGCGCACACACACTTCAGCAGCAGCAACAACAGGGAGTTTCGGGTCGACTTATCGGGTTTCCATTCAGGAAAGTCTCCTGACTGATGTCATTTTGGTCTTGGCCAAAGAAGTGTCTGACTGTCGGAGTGGGCTGCAGGGACTTTTCCTTTTCCTACACCAGATCCCCTTTCTAGTGCTCCAACACACACTCTTACACTCGCCAGCCTGGAAAAAGTGCAGCAGCGATATTGTCTTCACCTTCCTCTTAATTCAGGCCATGATTAATCACTTCAGCAAGATGACGCTTTTACGTTTCAGCGAGCTAATCAATTATCTGGATGTCTTTGTTTGCTAACAGTGTTGGTCGTCATCACTGTGATCAATCATCTTTAATGCCACTGACCGCCTTATATACTTCTCAAAGTCCCTTTCAGATATGCAGCAAGATTTCTTCGGCTTGGACTTTTTCTGCCTTAAGGGATCAGGTCCCTTATTTGAATATTCAGTGGCACCTTGACCCCTCTACTGTATGTCCTTGTTGGATATCAGGGGCATGTCTTTTCTGCTACATCCTCTGAATGTATTCATTTGCAATCAAGGCAGATGGAGTGTGTTTCTGCAGGACAAACCGGGAGGACATTTTTATTTATTTTTTGTGGCTTAATTAGGACGCAATGAAATGATCAATTCTGGCCTCCTGGAACATCAGTGGTGCTGTTACATGTAGGAGTTGTTTGAGAAATACTGGTGCGATATTTCAAAACGGCATCATCTTTATCGATGTGCGTAAGAATTGTGCAAGCTTTGTATTTACACAGCAGCTGGGTTGATAGTTTAACTACTTCCTTCAGGTCTTTCCTCATTTTTTCTTTCGAGTCAACATTTGCATTTTGAAATGATCTGATATTTGATTTGGCTTGAATTTATCTGGAAAAAAAACAGGTACTCTATAGATGGGCAGCAATGCTCTTTTTGGACAGGAGTTGCTTTTTTTTGCTGCTTTGCTTCCCTGTTGTTGTTGTGCATCATTGATGTTCAGGGTTATTCTGAAGATGGACTCAGAAAACCTTAACATAAGCCAAAGGGAGAGAGCCCTCATAGCTCCCAGCTCCCCCTTGTTTCCTTTGTGTCCTCGCTAATGTATCTTTTCCTTCTATCAGTCACTCCTGGGAAGAGTTTTCCAAGGTCTTGACTTTCATCCATTTGTGAGAGGGAGCAGTGGGGATGAGTGCAGCCTAAATACTTGGGAAATGTTTTGTAAACTTCGCCGGGCCGACGAGGCCCAGGACATCTTTCGACAGCTCTCCTAAACCTTGTTTGTCCCCGTTGTGGCGGAGTTTGTCGAAGGGGCTGTGTGAAAATCCTCCCCCTGCTCTTCTCCAAAACAGAGACTCATGGATATTTTGAAAATATTTTCCCCCAGTTTTTCCCTGCAGATAAAGACATCAATGACCATAAATCATATTTAATTATCCCCTACATGAGTGAATTTTTCTGAAACCCAAAAGTGTGTCTCATTCTCGACGGGTGCCTACTATCAGCTCATGTCATGTTCCCTCAGATATTTCACATCTGCAGTGACTAATGCTGAGCTCCCTACTTTGTTTATCCCACCCCAGCATATGCAGAGAAAAAACTGTGTATTTGCGTAGTGTTTGTTTATCCTATTTTGCTCTCATAAACACTCATGACATCCTGCTGTAGCTGATGATTTTATCTGTTTAAGATGGTGGGAGATCCATTATATGCATTACCTGATTCAGCTGAAATGTGTCAGACAGCCCTCTGCTGCAGTCCTGCCTCACTCACTCGCTGCTGGGCGTGTGTATCTTTAAGAGGAGGGGAGTGTGTGTGTCCGAGCCAGCCGGTGGGAGGGTACGAAATGGGGGGGGTGGTGCTGGGCCGTGGAATGAAGTTGGGAGCTGTGGAAGGTTCACACACAGCTGAGAGAGCAGACAGAGGACAGCGGAGGCTGTCCCACACACGATCCAAAGGCAAAAAGAAGAAGAAGAAGAAAGAGGGAAAAAGGCCAACCTGAACAACCAGAGGGAGAGGTGGAAACGTCCGCATGGCGATGTACGAGCCCTCGTACCTGCCCCCGAACGCTGAGGAGCAGGACTTCATTCAAGCTTATGAGAACGTCAGAGAGAAGTACAAAGGTGGGAGTTTGCCCTCACATTGGGGGGGAGTGATGACAGCTAGAGAGAGATGGATGGGATGGTGGAAAAGATGTGTTTACATTTGAGGGTGTCCGGGGGCGGGTCTGAATCATTTGTGTGTCTGTGGGTGGCGTTGACTCTGCACAGGTGTGAAGGCGTGGCTGTCCCCTCCTGTGCCGGCTGTGTGTGCATGTGTGTGTGTGTGTGTGTGTGTGGATTTAACACACCGCGGGGGGGCTTTATGGATCGGCCACACATGCCCGCTGTCACTCTTCCACGCTGCCTGTGAGTGTGAGCTGCCAGAGTACATTGGATTTACAGGAGGGCTTGGCTTTGATATGCGACCCTAACAGCCATCCCGCTGCGCTGACCTCTGACCTCCAGCCCGGAGAGCCGAAGTCAGCTGAGGGCTCTGCTGATTGTTATCCTCCATCCCGCTACAACAGAGGACAGCAACAGGTGCTGCCGAGCAACAGTGAAATTCACTCATAACCCACGGGGATCTCGCCCTCTCCTCCTTCATTTTTCATCTCGTGCTAGCCTTTTAGCTCTTTGAGTTAGCCTCACTGCTTGTTTTCTTATAGTACATCAGAAAGTTAGCCTGCACAACTTCCTTCTCCGTACTATGATGGATTTCTAGGAAAAGGATACCGAGTACATCGGGCACTTGGTATCCTTTTCCTAAAAAATCCATCATAGTACGGAGAAGGAAGTTGTGCAGGCTAACTTTCTTAGTTCTGGCAAAATGACACATCAGCACATCCCCCAGACTCAGTTTTGTTTTTCATTCTCTGGTTTTCCGAGAGAATGGTGCTTTCAGATCGTCCTGGTGCTTTCAGATCAGAGGTTTAGTTGTCTTTCTGTCTGTCCTTCATGTTCTATTATATCTTTGCTACTCCTTTGGGTGGATGTTGTTCTTTCCTAATGTTTAGTCTGTTGTGTTCCAGCAGATCTTCAAGAGGAGGGAGACCTTCTCTAAAAATATTGCCCCACTTCTTGCTTCCTTTAGTTTTTCTTTTTCTCCCTGGCTTCGAAAAATCAAGCAGCTGGGCCGCTGCTGACTCACTCTCCGCTCATTTTCTGTTCATCAGCATGTTTGCATGAATGTTGTCATCCTGTTGTATGTCCTTCTGCCCATTTCTGCCTGCTTCTTTATTAAAACGCCTTTCAGTGAGGCATTTGCAGTTGTAAATACAAACAGACTTGTATCCAAAACAGATCTAAATACAGATCTTCTCAATAATCACTGTTTTTTTAGTAGGAAAACCTATCTAGGATGACAGGTGGAAAGGAAGCTTGAGGAGTTTGTGGATGTTTCAATGTCAGTCGTATTTTGACCGATTTGAGTTTTGACGATTAACATTCCTCTGAGAGGCAACCGCTGCTCACAGGAACCTTTTTGATATGCTAACGGCAGCATCAGAACATAAACCGAAGGAAAAGTGCTGTGTGTGTGTGTGTGTGTGTTTTCCGGGTAATGGGAAGCAGGAGCTGGCCGTGTGGCAGGTGTTTATGCTCCGCGTTCCTCTGCGTTCCCCTCCTTGACAGCGACTGTGCTCCACTGACGCTTTGCTCTCCTTATTAAGAGATGCGAGCTGTCGGACTCTGTCGCGCTTCCCTCTCTCGTTTATTCAAAACGCGGCTTGTATTTATACAGTATGTCCGAGGCAGCTTTATCGAGCTTCTGTGTCATGTTCTCACTTTCGGTGCCGTAAAGGAATGAAGTACAGAAGCATGTGTCTGGAAAGGATAAGGATATGTTGGTGGATATACAGTTTCTCCTCACACCTAATGATACATTTGACTTGAAAACATTCTTAAATGTAGAGTTTGCTTGAAAACCCATCTTTATTTATGCAGACTGTATCCATATTATTAACTAAATCTACCTGGTTTTACCTTGAAACACGGATCATGGCCACACACACCACTTTTTCTTTCTTAGGATAAACCAGACAAAGGGATGACTTGACTCTTAACAAGATACAACTCCTGTTTGATATTATGTAAAACTTTTACTGGACGTTAGAAAAACTCTTTCATGGTATCTTCAGCGTGCTGTTGCACAGAGGCATCATTTGCCTATGCAATTGCTGTAATTCCTGTAGATATAAAAAGCACATGGTTTCCAGATGTGTGTAGGTGTGTGTGTGTGTGTGTGTGTGTGTGCCTACCTGGGTGCTCTGAGCCTCCTCTTTGTTTGAGGTAAAATGAATACTCCACCCATTAGCATAATTGATGTTGCCACATTTCCCTTTAAAACCACAGCTGAGTCATAGCCGAGAAGGTTTTACTACCTATCTGACCCCATTTTCTGTGGTGCTGCTGTGTATGTGTGTATCTTTTATTTCTTTTGTACATAAGAAAATTAGTTACAACAGGTCTCTCCAACTCATCATAACACAGCACACACAGATGTTAAAGAGGATAACGATTCTGTCTGGCATGTTAACACTGGGTAGACCTACAGCTGGACCTCTGTACATACAGCTGTTCCAGTGGCTTGACAGGCTTTGGTTAGGTCGTTATCTAACAAAGTTTGCAACGAGCCACTGCCTTACCTCTCAGCTGGAGCAGAGTCGATCTGTCATTAAAGCCGGGGCATGGATCTCCTTTGGCCTTTTTTATGCCTTTCTTTTCTCATTTTTCTTTAATTGATCCTTCTGAATATCTGCTATAAAGTGATTTAACCAGACTTTGACTAGTAAAAGTAAGACTGAAAGTTAAGAATCATCTCCCACTAATTGACTAAGTTAGTCATAAAAAAACCCCACAAAAACCAAGGACATGGATATCGCACAGGAGTTGACATCAAACATATTTTCTAGATGGATAGAAAATATGATTATAGTCAGCTTGCTCTTTCTAATGTTACTCGCTGATCTCTTAAATTGTAAATCGTAGCCGGCTGGACAGTAAAGACTTGGCTGTCTTCCCACTGTCCTCTAATACAATTTGTACTAGCAGCTGATGTTACTGGGCTGTCTGTGTGGGGGATCGCCCTGTTCGTGTGGGAGTGGGGGGGGGGGGGTGGGGGAGGAGGGCAGGCAGCCATGGCTGACATCCATGTTTTGTCCCACAGAATGCCCCATGGTGACTCGGTGACTTGCTTTATGCTCCGCGGGGCTTAGAATAACCCCCAAATATAGAGGCTGCAATGCTAAGTCCACCAATTAAGTAGTTATTTTTGGCAGGCTTGATTGTCTGACATAATTAAATTGTCACTTTCTCTTCAGCTCGGGGAAGCGCATATTTGTGAATTATTAAGGATGGTTTAGGTTTGATGTGTGTGGACACTGCCAGTGTCTGAAAAGGAAAAAGAAAACAAAAAACATAATCAATCCTCTTGACTTTTTTACTGCTCAAACGAACAGTTGTAGTGCTGGGAGACCTCTATCATCACTGTGTTACGGCCCTTTGCAGCCATACTATAGAGCTATCTTTATGAATGACTGCTGTTATTTCTATTTCCAGTATGTGTCAGTGTGTGAGGTGAGAAGTGGTCTTAGGAAGGGGTCTGACACACATTTGTGATGACTGGACTCTTTAAAAAGAAAAGTGCCAACTAAGTACTTGAGGTGGTATATTTCAAACAAGGTTAGCCGTTTGACTTGCTTTCATCACATAAACACACTTTACCCCCTGCCTTACCTAATGGCCATCCGCTGAGGCCTTGATGCCCATTCTATTGTATTTCCTGAGCTACCTGTATGAAAGTGAAGAAGAAATGGCTTCCTTTTTGTTGCCTCCAGAGGGATTAGAGCTATCTAAAGAACGGTGGAACACATTTTTCTCTGCTGCCGGCGTTCTCTTTTTTTTTTTTTATTCCTTGGTTTTTGCTGGCAGACTGCCAAATGCATCAGATGGTCAGGGGGAATATTATCAGTGCCTTTCGGTTCCTTTTGAGAAAAGCGGGTTGCGAATCTTTACGCTTTCATTGCAATCACTGATGTGGCGCAGCGCAAAAATAAAGAGCAGCAGAAAGAAATTTGCATCTCAGCTAACTGTCAGGTCCGATGTCTGAAACGGGCCAGAGCAGCTCTGCAATGGCCGCTCAGTGAGGACGTCCTAAAGTCATGTTCAGGACACGATGAGAGCTAGCTGTAGGAGGCTGAATCATTTTGCAATGGCAACAAAGGAAAAGGTTCAACTGCGCGGGGAATTAAATAAATGTGTGTTTGCTTGTACTGCTTTTTATGTCTGCAATGATCTTTTCAGGCAAATGAAATATTCAACATGATTCAGGTAAGTTTTACCGCAAAATGAGATGTTTACTGTAATAAAGCAATAGCCCCAACCCTGAAATAACCCCCAACCACAAAGATTCCACGTGGCATTACAGGATCTTGCAAGAGTTAATGAAATAAGGTCCCTCCACCTCTGCAGTGCGCCTCCCTGTTTGCTGGGACCCACTTTGGCCGTTAACCACTGCCAGTACACAGCGCCGGACCTCATTTTGAGGTCGGCCGTACGCAGGGGAAACTCTCATGGAAAGTAGGCCGCTGATAGAAAAAAACACAGTGGATTGGCACACACGCGTGTGCGCTCGTGTGGAGTAACACAACGTTCGGGGGACCGCCATTTAAAGCGACCCGCAGAATAAACCAGAAAAAGGAACCTGTGGGTAATGGAACTTTCCTGTGACTGCACTTGTGTCCGCACGCGTTGAGTTGTCCTTTAATCTCTTTTATGTTGGACAGAGCTGAATCAAATGGGCTTGATTTGTGTAGCCAAGAGGACTAGATGTAGTTTGTCTTGTCTTTTTTTCTTAATGCGTGTCAGCATCCTGCTGCCTGGGAGCGATCAGCAGCGACAGGGGTCAGAGGTCACATCGAGGAAGGACTTGATAAGCGGGACTGCCGGGATTCTTTCAGGACCTTTTAAGGGAGAGAGAGCAAAACTCTGGAGGGATGTCCAATGCTCTGTTGGCCTTCCTGTCACATACTTAATGATTCTGCGGAACAGAAAGAAATTCTTGCTCTTTAATTTATTTCTGAGAACTGGCGAAGGCAGGAGACAGGAGCTGTTAGATGATTATACATGATTTAAACACAGCCTGTTTGTAGCAGAACAAGCTTGAAAAGGGAAGAAAGGATAACACTGGGACCGCTGCCCTGACTGTCTCCAGCTTGCCGTACACAGTTTTTCTTTCCCACGAGGGGGATTTTTTATTTTTTATTACACAATCGGAACCTTTGCGTCTTCTTCATTCCACTTACGAATATGTGAACTAGCTGCTGACTTGCTTTCACACAGTCTTTTAGTTTGACCCTTATGGAAAAGGGGGAAGAAAAGGGAACCTGTTAAAACACTGGCTTTGGAGGTTCAGGTTTTGGGGGACGGAAAATGTCAGCACTCTGATAACACATCTTTTTCCTTTCCCCTGTCATGCAGCGTGGTTTGCTCAGTCCCTCCCCTGCAGCTAGGTCTGCATCATTAGGCTTCGTAGGCTAACGCTGGGCTGTTTTGCACACACTAGACTTGAGACGGTTCAGTCGGCCTGCTGCTTGGACACAGCTGAGTCGGGCAGCGAGGCGCCGGTCAGCAGTTCTGAGCACGGTGACGTTTTAGCTTCTGACCGATGGTCCTATTCAGTCTGACATCTTTTTAGATTGCACCAGTTCTGCCCAACCAGCAAAATGACTGGCAGCTGTCACCTTTTTCTTATTTTACAGCTTACCGGGGTTGGACAGCACAACAGCTTTACTGCTGCTTTCCCTTAGGTACTTAAATCCTTTTTTTGTCAGATTCTCCACACGGTTTTATGGCTCGAAAGGGAGAAACGGGAGTGGAAAACACATTTGCGTGGAAAGCGTGGAGGTTCTGACACCTGGGTTGCATTCAGAAACAAAGAGTCCTTGTGTCAGGTCTGCTTTGTACGGCAGGGCAGGGCCGGTCTTAGACTGGAATTTTTAGTCTCGAGGCTCCACCGAGCTGTGAAAATAAAGGTTATTGTGGAAAACAAAAAAACATCCTCGAGTCAAGTGCTACAACTCACCGTGCAACTTTGTGTGCTTTTGTTCCGACGTGCTTCTGTGGATGGAAAGGCCTTTCTGAAAGCCACACCTCTAAAAAAAAAAACAGGCAACCGTCCTACACTGTTAGTAGTTTGTGCACAAAGGTCAATGTTTTTATCCAAAGTGGCAACTAGGAAAACGGGGAAAAAAATGCAGAATGCAACATCTTCACCTTAAATGTGACGTTAGCAAATTCTGTCACAGATTAAAGTCGCTGAGTGTATAAAGGGGAAGCTCCTCGGCTTCTGAGTAGAAAAATAAACCCACCTCAACCACCATAATGAAGCTCACATATTTTTTACATGTTTGTCTTTTCTCCTTTGACTGATTCAGATCTTTTTTAACATGTAAATATCTGTTTTTACCACACGGTGATTGGCTCTGTACTGATGGCGCTTCCGTAAATGTCGATGATTACAAGCTGAAAATGCAAATTTGATACCGTCCATAAGTTGCTCAACCAAAGAGTCTTTTTGTTTTTTGGGAAGGCGTGACAATTAATACCTACTGGAGCCCCAAAACTGATCGCGTTGCAGTAAACTCCGTCTGACTGTCAAGTTCAGACCGAAGGAAAAATGCTATTCGGCATGATTTTTGCACGAATAAATGTACCGTCTGCTTTGGTGTGGCTTGAATTAATAGAAATTTCTGGTTCCTCTGAATTATTTCTTTGTTGTGGGAAGACAATGCGTTTTTATTTGTTGGGGTAATTTTACACCCATTAAACTCTTTCCAGATTCTCCTGGAAGCCAGGAGATCATTACGACTATAGGTTAGGACTTTCAGAAGTGATTCAAAGTGATTATTGATAGAAATATTCCTATTTATGTGACACGGTGTGTGGAAATTGAGGAGTTGGAGCTACTTCAGAGTGCATCCGTCAGCTTTTCGTGTCATGCCGTTTCCTAACTCTGACAAAGGCTGTGAGTTTATTGCCCGTCTCTGGCATTTGGAGCAACTGGAGCCGGTCGTTATATGGCTGGCCACCGCACAGGCCCGGAATGTCACAGCAGGTCACCCCACACAGCTGACAGCGGGGGGGGTGATTTGTCCCACGTGCGCGCACGCCGCCGTGACATCGCACGCTAGTTTTTCTTACTGCCCTTTTCCATTTGTGCACATGTGCCTTTGGGACCGCAAACATGCCACGAGGAATAACTCGTTGCATTCTTCTCTGTTGGCGGATCACTTAATCTTTTCACTTTAAGATAGCAAACCAGGAGGGGGGAGTAGCAGCTTGTTAGCGGCCGCAGATGTCCTCAGTGCCCAAAGATGCGGTTCATTAAAAACTGCCCTAAATGGCGAGGCAGACTGCTTCATTTTAGGAAAAAAAGGGGCGACTCCAGGCAGCGTTACGTGAGAGGGATGATTTTCCTCGCAGATAAAGAGGATTTTTCTGATGACAGTGTTTTGCTAAAGTAAACATGGCTTCTAATGCTTCCGTGTGCCCGTCGATTGCTTGGTCTCTGAAGGGCGTTTTCCGCTCTCTACCCCAGACCACAGATCAAACTTCAACCCTGGAAAAAATAAAAAAGCGCCTGTTTGTTTTCCTACCTCAGAGTTGAAATGGCTGGTAATCCTGGCCTTCCGGCTCTCTGACGCAGATGAGCCGTGGTTTTTCGACTTTGTCTCTCTGTCGGGACCCCCTTTGGTGTGTTTTGAGGGGGGGGGGCAGTAAAGCACATGTGTAATGTTTTACCTGTAGCTGTTGATAAGTCGTTACGGCTGCTGTCAGAGCTGAAGGGTTGACTAATGTTCGTGTGCAGCAGCAGGACAGGGCGCAATGACCTCCGGCGTGCATTATCTGTCTCTGTCCTTTAGATTCATACCACAAATTTCACAGTTGAAGGCCAGGGGAGGCTGTCATTTTGACAGTTCATTTACAATGCACTGCCCTCTGTTTTCCAACAGACAGCAATCACCCAGTGAAGTTCTACTGAAGTACAATTTCTGTGGCAGGAGACTCTGTTGGGTTAGTTATCAGGATGAAAAACTCAGCTACTCTCATCTTGTAATATGAATTCTAAATCTTTAATAACATTTTAACCCCTGCTTCAGGCAGGTAACACGTTCTTCAGTTAATGCTGTTTGAAACAAACAACTAATGCTACTGACAGAACATACTGGAACCAAGTTATCACCAATTCGTACTTAATGGGGAACAATATGTAGCTATTCACGTTATTATTGAAAGGCCAGAGTTCACAGTACTGAGAGCAGCTGTTTAATCAACAGTATATTGTATCAATTGACACTGTAATGATGGTTGAGCCTTTTTAATCTTTGTTCAGTTGTTCACGTTATCATTTTCACTCTTAAATATCTCTTTAAAATCATGGGCAATAACTGTCAAAACCTACCCAAATTTCTTTCTGTTATAATTACCATAATAAGCAATAAAAGTTATAAAATATTAGTTTTTATTTAATTTATTTGAAGCAATAACAATCAGTGATGCTTTCAATCAATGCTTTCACAGATAGCTGGGGTTTTAAAAAATAAATGCCATAACTTATGCTGAATTTAGGCATAACATACTCAAACTTAGTATATCCCATGACCTGCTGAAGGATATATATATGTATAAATAAAAGTGTGTGTAAGCTTCTCTGGTGGTTTAAGGTGTTTCAGACGTAGTGATTTCCAGGGGCCTCCACTAGGAGACAGTGTGGTTGCTGGTGCCAGTCACGGAACAGAAACAGACTCAGCGGTGTCAGTTCTGGGAAAGGCGGAGAGGTCTGGGGAAGAATTGATCTAAGTCTGTCAGACATGTAATGACGGCTATTCCCCTCACCCTTCCCGGGAGCAGAACATCGCAGCCAGTAGCCAGAGTGGCGCCTGGAGTAGAAACTCCCCGTCATGCATATCAGAGACAGAAAAAGATGATGAGGCAGTCGCAGAGTGTGGGAGAGAAGGAAGGCTCGAAGTGAAAGCGACTGAAGAGCACATCAGCAGAATTTTAAAAGGGAAAATAACAGGAAGGGTTTGATTTGAAATGGAAGCTTCCATTTCTCTGAGAATTGATCAGGCCGGTGGTTTCGTTTACAGTCAACAGCAGTTTGCTTAGGGGAAGGGACACGTGTAAGCTGAGCCACGAGGTGTACTGCCACCCTTCGGGACTCCCATGTTTTATGAGCGTCCTCCCAAAACTGCAGCCTCTGCCATTTCGGTGGCACGATTCCAAGACGCAGAAGAATCCGGCTTGAATCGTGCATTTTGCGCTTTGCATGTGCCAGGGCTGAAACGTCTCAACCATTCAAATGTTGAAGCTGGATAAGAAAAGGGCGTTTCGATAGGAGCAAGCAGCTCACGGTGAGACGGAACAGATGCATGATCATCATCAGTTCCTGTCCCCCAGCTCAGCTCGGAAAGCTACTGACTCATAGAGGGCAGTGAGTTGTCACTGCGATTCCCTACATGGTCATAGTCTAAATGTCACTTGTCTTGGGTTTGCTGAACTGAGATCATTGGTGCTAACTTTACTACAGAATGTGCCTACTCTTTAAAATACACACATTTTTTTTCTGTCTCTAGAGAGACTTAAAGCTTGTACACAAACAAAATGACATCATAACACAAAATCGGGTCGTGTTAATTTATCTGTGGCACGATCTGAATTAGCTGTGAAGCTGTTAATTATAATGGTGGTTCCTTTTATATTTTATGTCCTGATTGTGGTTATTTGAGCAGACCCTATGTTCTCTTTTTTTTCTCGCTACCTTTATTTTATCTTTATGGGGTAACCACAACATCTAGTGGCTCTTTGTCCTCACAGCAGCAGGCCTGACTGTATTAGGGGAAAAAAAGCAGTGAAATTGACTTCTAGGAAAATTTTGAAGAAATAAAAAGCTTCCACTGGTTTCTAGGACATCAGGGACAATAACCAAAAGAGATTGGGATTTTTTTCCCCCCCTGAGTAACCATCAACTCGCTAGTTGACGTATGGATCTAAAAAAAATACATTTCTTTTTTTTAAAAGCTGACGTGACAGCAGGTCTTCAGGGATAATGTTGGGTCGGTTCCAGCTAAATGAATCAGAGTTAGGGCATGTGAATCGGACTGTGGGTGGGGGACCTTTTGGGATGAACGCTTCACGTCAATGGCTCAGAGTTGTCCATTTAATCAGACTTTTCTTTCCTCCTTTCTTTAAATAAGACGTTACTCAGAAGAGAGCCCTCCAGTGTTCACATCCCTGTTGTATATCCAAGTATCTGAACCGGAGGCCTTCATAAGCAGCAACCTCTCACTTCTTGACGGGCCACGGGGGACTTGGTTATTGGTTTTCCAGGGTGGGGCATGGGAGGAAATCTACAGACGTCACTTTGCTTTATGCCTCCCTTCCCCTCTGTCTCAATTCACTGAATTCCTCTCCTGTCTTGAGTATAACAGTAGGGTACGGAAAATCGGCCTCCCCTGCAGAGACGCAAACAGCTGCCTGCTGTCAGCATGAAGAACAGAGTAAATCTTTTTCACTTGTTGTAGACTCTTTTGGAGTTTTGTACACACAACACTCGGAAGAAAAAACCCTTTGAAATCCAACAGTAAATTGAGCACTTTATAAACCTCGACACGGTTTTGAAATGAATTCAACACAGGACTTGAGCTAATCTACAAAGCCTCCCACATCTTTTCATCCACTGAAAACCACTTTTCTTCCCAATAAACAGCAGGTTTAAAGTCTGACATCTACAGAGTTGGGTCTGCTGGCTTGGGTGTTTTATCACGGTCCGTCTCTCTTGATGGGGAGCCGCTTCCCTGCGGGCTGCCATCCTGGGCTGTAAGCCGGAGCATTAGGCTGCCGGTTCCACTGGCTGCATGACCTCAGACAGAAGGAATGTTTTGTTTGGGTGTCCGCAGCAGCAGGCCTACCCATCGGATGTGGATGGAGAACAGGAGCGGGTAACATCTGAGCTGAGAGGCAGAGAGACCATCAAACACTCTGATGGAGAGATCCATCAGTTTCATTCTGTTATACCAGATGTTCAAAGATGCTAAACAACAATCCATAACTTGATGTCGCCTCACAAACTCTGTTCCCAGAGTACCCGTCCCTTTTTCTCTGTTAAACAAAGAGACGCTCTCTCAAAATCCTGTCCAAACATCTGCGCTATGTCTTTATTACTATAAACAAACAAATAAAAAAAAGATATTAAGGAAAGACATTGCCGGCCAGTTGGAGTGGGTAAATAGACTTTTGTCTAATTGTTGGACCAGACCATGTCTATTCTGACTGTGATGCTTCAACAAAGGCGATGATTCCACTTTTAATACTTATGTGGTGTTACAACCAGCTCGTTGAGGGAAAAGGGATCTAACACAAACCATATGTTCTTTGTAATGACAAACAATTATTTATTAACTAAAGGAAAGATTCAACCAATGAACACAAAGGCAGCAGTCAAATAGCAAAAAGAGTAACAAAACAGGACACAAAACCAAACTGTCCAAATTAAATTCAAGTGCCACAGCACAGGTCCAACACAATATCCTCCAAAGGTACCCACACAGGCATGGGAGCAGGACCGTAACAATACGCTCCTTAAATCCAGCGTGTGGCCCCTCCTGATTGCTGGAATGGCCTCCTCGCAGGTTTATGGCATCAACTCGTTACTGCAGGCCTCATGAAATAGAAAGGAAGTCAATCCCCCTCCCACAGAATACGGCAGTGGCCGTAACATGTGGTCTTTCTGTTTGATGGGGTTTCACATATACTGACTAAACAGTTGTTGGCGTTATGGGTGCCCGGCCCTTTCTCCAGAACTAAGACCAAAGGGTCATCACCACCTTCAATTTTGAATAAACCGCCTTGTTTATTCCCTGTAAAATGATAATCGTATCAGTTACTTAACAGTTTTGTGAACCCGCAGTTACATTGTGAGTTTATTTTAAACATTTTGTGCGAAAAAATGTGTGCTCACACAAAGACGGTGTCATGAACTCTTGTTTATTGAAAATGCCAGATTCATTGTTTTCAACCAATGGAGAGGAGAAAACACAAAAAACAACAGCATGTATTGGCTATCTACCTCATGTCAAACAAGCTAAATTCTCAAAAAACTACCAAATAGGAGTATGGCATAACCAACAAGCATGTGAAACCAGGTACACACCTGTAGTCAGAGGTTGGGCGTAAATTCCCTCATAGGCCTTCACAAATAATTCTAAGCAGTTTACAGGCTTCGTGACAGCTCCTGAGCTCCTGTGTAGATTCTTGGAATCCTGCTATAAATCCACCGAGGCAAATAACTCCAGGACGACCGGAGCTAGCGTGACAAAAGCCTGCGCCCCACAACCCTCCGTCCTCCCAAGACCCAGTTACCAAAGGCCGAGAGATCCATCCCCCTCACCTTGAGCAGAGGACTCGGTGTTTGGAATGGCGGGCTGTGTTTGTTGTAGCGTGTAACCATACGAGCAGCTGCAGACCGATGGTTTGTTTCACATCCCTGTGAAGCATTTGAGGGGCATGCCAAAACGAAGGAGTCTGCGCAACCCCAAATGTCAGGTGCGGCGTAAAAGTTAAACAGGGATTCGAGTGGAAATATGCGAAACACTTTAACAATGCCAAAAACCTAGTGTGTTGTTAGGGCTGTGCTGTAATCTGCAGCCAGCGAAGAGCTGGCCTCGCTCAGATTAACGTATTAACTTTCCATCCTTCTGTTTGCATAGCATTTAATGGTGAACTCAAGAGTGTATGAGACTGGCTATCCAGCTGCAGCCCATTTATCCCAGGGGTTGGCCGGGAAATCGGGATTGGCACAACAGAATCGGTGAATCGCAGAGGAAATGAACAGGAGTGGAGGTTCTTCTTTCAGGGAAAGGTTAACATTCTGAGAAATGTTCAGATTTATTTGGTTCTAGCATCTGCTGGTGAGTTCACTCCAACAACGCAAACTGTAGGCTAACTATCAGTCTGAATTACATCTCACTTGCACTTTTCTTTTTTTTGCAATCTGTTGCCCATTTAAAAAAAATGTATTTATTAATTTTTTGGACATTTTGTGGAATAAGAGATGAAAAGATGAAGTTTTGGATACAATTTCAGGATATTGCCCATACGTAAAAATAACCCAAAAAACAGCCTTTTTTTAACTAAAGGAAGTGCATTTAAATTGGATTGGCGTCTATATTGTCGCTAATTATTTCCTGATCTTGGGCCTCAAATGATGACACATTGGGAAGAAGTGCTTTGTGTTAGCAGCTGCTTGAGCCACTTAAGAGTCGCAGACTTCAAAACAGTATAAACACACACACACACACACACACACATGCACACGTGATTGAATTCTCCTTGACAGACCAGAGCAGCAAGACTTCCATTTCCCCCACTGCCAAAAATGTGTCTGTCATTTCCTCTAGACATCCTCTATTATGAACAAAAGGCCATACAAGAGCTGGTTCAAAAAATAGCCCTGCAGCCAGGCTGCCCTCCGTCTGAGCCGAGACGCAGACCGACCGATTATCAGCGGACGGATTTATCTGCTAGCAATTATGTTGCTAAGTTTCAGCGTCGGTAAATACTAATCCAGTTCTTGTAGCCCACGCCACAGCCACTTCCGTGGTGAGGATTGATTAGAGGCTAAAATCGAAAGTCCACACTATATGGAGGCCTCAGTGGAGAGCACAGCCACTAGTTTTTGGGGGTTTGTTCACATGTGGCGCAGATTGCTTAATGACACAGAAAAGTTCTGTTATCAGTTTATATTCAGGGTCTAAAGCACAATCTAATTTAAACTAAATCTAAATCGAATATTGAGGGACTCTCCCCGTTCGACATGTTCTTGTTTCAGAAGGAAAATCTTCAGACTAAGAGCATGAAAATATATTCCTTCTGGCCACTTAAAGACGTAGCACGGTTGGCTTTGTTTAATTTCTTGCATTCCTGCAGATATGAAATTGCACAAAGTGGACAGACAGTTGCTGAAAAGTTCTTATTTGGCACGGGTCAGAAGGGAAAGGTCAGCTTAAACTCGGAGAGCATTGAGCACATCAAAACTACCAAGGCTGACATAAGCAGTCGCATCTATCTTCAACCCATTCCACCATGGTTTAATCTGAAATGTTTCTGTCTCTCTCCAATGAGTTCCTACATTCTTTACATTCTACCCCGCAGAACAGAAAGGAATAACTCCATGTAAGTTGTGGCTGTGTAATCGCTGATTAGAGTTTGCTTTGTGCGTGAATTAGAAAGCCGTTGTGTGTCATTGTGTGTATGTCATCGTGTGTGTGTGTGTACACAGCAGGTTCATCCTGGGAATTCCTGCAGGGATTTGGGTGTGGTGCCGGGGTATTGTTTCCCTGGATTGGCCCGCACACACGCACAAAAACATGATCCTTTTTTTTCTCTGAACATGCTCATGCTCTGTGCTCTCTTTTGTGTCTGAGCACCCGCTTCCTAAACTCCCTCCCGATGTCTCGGTACAGGAGGAAAAACTCGCTTGGCTTTGAGGCTTGTGTCCGTCCGTATGACCGGTTTTATTTGAAAGAAGAGGCGGACCGTGGGAGGAGCATTTCAACCGTGCACAGAGGATGCCTGTGTGTGTGTGTGTGTGTGTGTGTGTTTGTGTGAGTCTGTAAACTGGTGTGTGTACGTGCACGTGGTGTCTCGCAGAAACCAAAACAGAGGAGAGCCCCGGTCAGCAGACCTGTAGTGGAGGACAGAGCAGGAAAGTGACCAAAGAGGCAGAAAAACTAGTCGCTCAGGAATCTACGAAGACAAAGCCCCAGTCCTGGCTTCTTCTGAGGGGAAGGACGCACAAGACTTTTGAAACATTTGAAAGCACTGGTTATCCTTCTTCAGGAGGAGGCTGAAAAGCAAAAATGGAGAGCCCCAGATCCATCCAAAATGAAATCACGTCTCTGAAAGGTACTTCTATATCCTGCTTCTGATCTGTAGAAGGAATTGGGTTTAAACTGTGCTTAATGTCTAACTGACTTGAAATGTAAACGACTAGGAAGGCATTTAATGCTGGTATTGTTATTGTATTAGGAAGGACAGTCGTTTAAAGACCTGTAGAGGTTCAGAACACGCTGCCACCCGGACCTTTTTTCTCTGTTTCACTGCTTTTGTGGGTTTTCTGTCTATAACCTTTGGGCTGTTGACACAGGCATGGCGGAATATCCCAGCTGACAGACACTGGAGGGGAAGTCGCGTGTTGGAATTTGACTGACCTACTACTGGACCTCACATTTGTTATGCAAACCTAGCGTGCAAAAAACTATGACAGAGTCTTACTTCATATAAAATTAATGGTGAATTTCTGCCTAATGAGCGTGTGGTGTGTAGCTCTATGTGGTGGTGTGTGATTACAAGGCGCAGACGTGATCACAATAACCAGGGAATAGCTATTCTGAAACCCAACTATGTTAGCATATTGTGTTAGAAGCCTTTGTTTTCAGATATATGCGTTTTACCCTTTAGAAGTCTTTTTCAGAGATGTACCTGTTCTGCATGTCACATGTCAAGCTTTTGGCTCACAGAACCAGTTCTTTATCTATAGTTTCTGTTGTTTTTTATCTAGTGAGTGTCAGGATAACAACGAGGAGGTTTTTACTGTACACTGAAGAGCCATTTGCTCACCTATTAAAATATTAGATTGAAATTCTAATCAAGTAATCTTAATTGCGTGGCTCAAATCTAACCTGAAGCTGCTTTGGTGTGCACAGAGAAGTCTTTAGGAAATCGGGTTTTTCCCCTGCTTTTATTTTTTTCCAAAAATGTCACTGTAATTTCCACATTTATTTAAAATTTAATCAGAAATTGAATCAGAGGGGAAATCAAACGTTTACCCAGGATGTGGTGGTAATTCCTGTGCTGAGTAATCATGTGGCAAGAGTGTAGTTGGGATTGGGTTTAAATGGAAAAACAGTTTTAAAAAAAAGTACTTTCCTCTCTATTTTGCCCCCTTTCAGCTCAAGGATTGTCGGCCTTCCGGAATAATAGGAATACCACCAGTTTCTCTGTAGATAGTGCATGGGGCTTTTATCACACTCTAACTAATGGGGCATTATTGATTGTGTGCACGCCTCGTTGATCAGACTTTTGAGCATGTCCTCCGTTTTGAAAATGAACTATGTTTTGCTTGTTTATGCTGGCAAATGCAGTCCATAATTTGGTTGAGTGAATGCACTACATGTAATTAAGTCATCCAAGTGAATAGCATCGATAATGGCAATTATATCCCTCTGAAAAGAAATATGACACACCATTACATCATGTCATTAAAGTCCTAGTCAGAAGTATAACACAATTAAGGGTATGAGTATGGCTGAATGACCTTTTCAGATGGAGAATGGTTGGGGTCAGGATGGTTAGAGCAGCATGGCTATATATTTCCACCAGATGTGTAATCAATGAGATTAATCCAGTTGTCTCTCTCTCTTGCTTTTTCTGCCTCCAACTAATCTCCTGATCGATCTCGCACTTTCTCTGGCCTTATCCCACATTTTAGCCTTTGACAAAGAATCGCAGAGGGCCACCGTGTGCTGTCGTATTCAGTTTTTGCTGTCTGAGTGTAGCATTTGCTCCTAAATTGTGATCTTATCATCGTAGGTGTTGAACCGCATTCCACAATACGGCACCACATCTAAACCGTGTGCAGATTAGGGCCAGTGATTGGGGCTGATGTCATACTTCCTGCACAGGAATACTCGATGAATTGATCAGATCTGACAAATGGATGGCAGTGAATGAACTTATGATGAACTTTATGTGTGGGACAAATCGGACATCAATAAAACCTGCTGTGTTGAGTCCTTGGAAGTAAAATTCAGTACAACTAGAACTCATTTGCCCTCTCGGAGGTTAATCAGAATCCAGCAAAAATCAAACACAATGCTGTGTTAATTGTTCATCTTTTAAGCTGAGTGAAAAGCAAGATGTGAGTCGTGTGCGGCCGCCCTGTGGTCCGAAGGAAATGGCCTTTATCGGGCAGGAAATGTTCTCAGTCGTAGACATGTTTGTAATTTATTCCAGCCTGGAAAAAGGAAATTAAGTCTGTTTTCACATTTCTATTTGAACCTTGTTAAAACGCTACAGTATAAGCTTCTAATGACCCTTTAGATTGTAGAGTGACTTCAGTGTGTGTTGTCCTACTCTGAGTGATTAAGTGGAAATGACCCGGCTGGGACTGAAAACGCGTCCTTTCTTTCACTTTTAAAGGCAATAACAGCCTGACGCGTTAGTGTCTGGACGCCATTACACTCAGGAATATGCGCTGGAAATGCATATCATGAGGAATGTTTCTGTTTACAAGCTAATCAGAGCCAGAAGGAATTCCCTGCCATGTTTTTTTTTTATGTTTTCAGGAAACACCTACTCAGAAAGAGCAATCTTTACATTTACTTTTTTTTTTTTGTGCCGTGACGCAAAACATTGGCCTCTGATCCTCCTGAAGGACCGTGCTGCACCTCTGGTTTCCTGAGCAGAAATCAACCAAAACACAGATGCCATTCTTAACTTCTTGCCATGTCTGCTGCAGAGCTGAGGGGGAAACGGAGGTCCAGGACACAAATGGCGAGCGCTGTTTTCCAGCTGGAACACCCTCGGTTTTGCCCTCGGTACGCTCGCAGGCCTGTGTTTGCTGTCCGTGATGAATGGGTTTTCGTTTGACAACAGGGTGAGAGCTCGGACAGACGCCTGGAAAGTCGGCGTGTGCGTGTGATTAGCGCACAGTGGCCGACTCTGTCTCTCTGAAACACACCTGCGCGCCCGGGAGCACGTTCTCCATGTCGCTCGTACCATTAGATTACATGGCTCCTCGGTGCTACTTTCCATCTTGTAGCTCCTTCTGGCAGTGGCCTCACAGGGTCCATGACAAATGAAGCTATTTATGAGATCTCACTGGCGAGAATCGCACCTGGGTGTTTTTTTTTGTGTGTTATCACACAGCTGAGATGAGTGACTCACCACTATAGCTAAGCTGAATGCAACCTCAGTCTTGTCCCGGAGCAGATCATGATCCATTACCTTTAATTTAGTTTTATGGACTGTGGAGACCAAATTTGTTTATGCGAGTGATGTGAGTGTTTGTTCTTGGTGTCGGCTTGTTGGATGCTGGAGAAATGAGCCACTGTAAAAGACCTGTGTGATTTTGACAGAGGCGTAATCTTGCTGGATCAGGGGTCCCCTCACCTTACAGCTTTATGTGATGTGCTGTGCTGGCGAGTGTCTTGTATAATCAGTTTAAAGAACCATAACTCTAAGACAGATGGTTTAAATCCACGGGCAGCATCATCTCTCTTCTTTATCATTTGCAGTGATGTACCCTTGTGATAGCCTAGAGAGTCTTTTTTTCTGTTTGCTGTGTCCATTGCTTTTTTGTCTTTTTCAGCACAATTATAGTAAAACAGTCAACAATTATACTCTGACTATAATTTGCAAGTTTTTGTGTCCTTTGCCTTAAATAAAAGTGTGAATGGTAGAAGTTCATAAGGACTTTGGAGAAGACTGCCAGTGGCACTGCGACCATATCACATTGATAAATTGATGGCATACCATGTAGATCCTATTACAATAATAAGTTAAATGAATTATTCTTTTTGTAAGAAAAAAATTGCTATTTCGAGAGGAAAGAAAAGGCACAAAAGTGAAACATATCACAGACTGCTTATGCTCACCCCCTTTCCTTCACATTGATCCTCATGTATCTTAGCATGATTGGATGGAAAGAACTTAACCATAAGCCATAAGGAATTGGGAATGATCGGTTTGGTCCTACACTTCTGGTAAGGACTGAAGTTTGTTCAGTTGGTCACAGTTGCCAGTTTTGCCACTTGATGTCATTCAGTAGATTTGTATATAGGCGATGGGAAGCTAAGCCTAAAGCTACTGAGAGCGGGACAGAAAAACCGTGTTGGAAAACAACTCAAACCTAGGAAATGCTGCTATGTCGATCTCTTAAGAACTCATCATCAGATCTTTGCCTGCCATGTGTTCTCAGCTGAACTGCATCAATACATGCACCTTAGCTCCCCCATTCCTCCGTACTTCTCCAAACAAAGAGTGCTCTGAATACAGCCTGACAGGCGCTAACTGCTCATGGGTACTTCACACAACCCGACTTCAAAATACTTAAGCTGTCCCTTTAACATTGCGCTAATTTTAGTCAGAAGGATCCTCAAACTAACTAGACACTTTCCCCCCTCATTTATAATTATATTTCCTAAATCATTTTCCCGAACTCGAGCAATCCTTCAACAGACATGATGCCCAGATTCTGCGAAAAGTGTTCTCTGTGTTATTCACTTTCGTTGCAACTGCAGTTGCCTTCCATTTTGGGTCCAGGTCGCGCGTCTTAGAATTTCTGCTCGAACAAAAGAGAAGACAAAGACGGGAAGGAAAATCTGCTAGTGGATTTTGAAGACTCAGGAAGTCATAGTTCCTCAAATAGAAAATGGTGATGTGATGCAAAGCATGTTATTTTACCTTGTTACTGAGCCGCTGTGCAGCCATGCTGTGCCTGTTTGTCCAGTAATACAGAAGCCCCGATAAAATCAGTGTAATCTATCTTGGCTGGCTTTGCAAAGCCAGGAATGATGCTTATTCAACCTAAATCATTTAGGCTTCAGACTGCTTCTAGAAATCCCCCAAAAAAGGCAACAAACTGAAAGACAGTAGTTGCATGTCAGAGGAATGGAATGAAACTCTCGTTAATTAAGGCTTTGAAGAGACAAATTCAAAGAGAGCGCATGATCCGCCACTGACTTGCAGAGAGTTCTGTCCTTGAACCTGAACTGTGAAGATAAGTTCCCTCATTACATCTGGGGTGTGTTCTGCATTCATGCATGTGGGAATCAAACTACTGTTTCACTTTGTAACAACTTACTGGTAGCAAGAGAGCTGAGCAGTAGATGCTTTGACTAGATAATGTTCAGTCAGGAAATGGCTTTTTTCTGTATAAACTGGATATAGAACTGAATTTGTTTGTGTTTTTATGCCCCTAAACCATAAACAACTATAGGAATAGAAAATGGAAAAGTCTGTATGCATTTAAACTTTCCTCCTTCTGGCAGGAGATGTTCTGCTAGTTACACATGGACAACCTGCAAGGAACTTGGAAATAAATTGTTTTTTCCAGTTTTTTTTTTCTTGCGCCAACAGTTTAACAGTTTAAATAAATGCATTGTTCCTAAAAATAGGATGTAATGTTTTATCAGGCCCTGCATTCTGCCTGACTTGGAAGGATAGTCAGATTATGTTGTGTGGGCCTCCATGCTTGTTTTGGAAGATGGGGCAGGACAACACACGCTGTGTCTCCTTTTATTGTTGAGACCTTCACCCCTTTCCTCCTATTTTTCCTGGTATTTCACAAGGGAATTGTTAAATTCCTCGAGGTCTATTGTTTGTCCAGATCTTTTTAGCACATCGTAGCTGTTGTGTTGTCGAACTGCCGGGGGTTTACAGCCACCCCTTCTCAGTCTCTGCAAAGTGTTATAGCAGCTCCTTGGATCTGGTTTCACACCCATCTCCACATGACCCCTCTGCACTTTGTGGACAATTCAAAGCATTCCTGTTACATTTTTTCCAGACAAGGAAATGCATCATGTGTGGCATCCTCTCTGCCTTTGGGAACAACCTGATTGCATTCGTTGTGATTTGAAGAATATAAAGGTCACCAAAACGGAAGGCGAAGAAGAAAAACCGCAATCCTGCATAATTCTATCTTCACATGTAGTCCTGAGAAAAGTGAACAGAAGTGGATAATTATGGATGGATTTTGGTTTCAAACTCAACCAGTGAGCCAAGCCATAGCAGTGAGCGCACATCTATGACCACGCCCTGCATGGAAAAGCTTTCACGTTCAGCCGCTTCCTATTTCTGTTCAAATAAAAACAATCAATCATTACCATTAGCACGCCTAATTTTAAATCTGGGAGATTTCCTGGAAGTATTTAAAGTTTTAGTGCAACAGATTAAACATATTTTTGTGTAGATACTCAGATAACTCATGCAAAAACGTATGAGCTGGAAAGCATATTAAACTGTACCCTGATGCTTTTCCAAGGCTTTATCAGTATATATAAGCAGTATGGAAAATACATGTTTTATGCAGTTTGTTCTGAGTGTATGTCCAGTTATTTGCAGTTTAGAGATCCTTGGTGGTCACACTCTTAAATGAATGGTTTAGAATGAAAATGACTGATATTGTGTGTTTATTGTTTTCTCTGTGTTTTACCACAATGTACTGTCTATAAAATGATCCCTAAAGTCTTTTTTAAATCCTTCAGATTGTCTTGCAAGGAACTTTTCTACTGTAGCCAATAGACAAGGTTATAAGATTAAATATCAAATTAAGTGGTTGAAGTCACCTACTTATCAAACGCTCAATTCTGAGTTTGCTTGTTGGAGTATTGCTCAAACAGGTGCTAACAGGCTGAATGATAGGATAACTTTTTAAAAATCTTTTTCTAATTTTGTATATTTAAAATTTGCTGTATTTTAGAAAATGTTTCCTTCTCAGAGGAACAAGTTCGTATTTGTTCCAAAGAAAAAGCCTTTCAAGACACTGTAAATGTAGTTTTATCCTTTCACCCCGCTCACAATAGTGAATTAGTATTTCCGTGTCATTTGTTCGGCTGGGTTAATGTGTGTGAGGCTGTTCCGCAATTTATGAATGACTGTGAATCATTAACCTTTGCTTACACCTTCTGCACACTTTAAATGCATTAAAAGCTAAAGCCGGTATTTACTTTGCTTACAGGTTGCTATCCATAGTGCTTGCCGGAATCTAAATCCAGCAAAAGTTATAAAGGATTAAAAAAAGTCAATTCTAATTTATTTTCTACTGAACCCTAACATCTCTCATTTCTTGGCTTCTGAGGAGCATGCCAGTGAGATCAAAGAGCATAGTTGTTGGCACAGACAGGACATTTTAAATGCAGCAGAGTTGCATAAGGATATAACCTCCACCATCGTGGATACTCAAATGTTTGTGCAGGTTTTGCTCCGGTAGATGCACTTGCATCTGGGTCGACTTTGTCTTTGCTTTCATGCTCTTTGTTGCCTTTGTTGCTGCTCTGAAATTTTAGCTCCTTCTCCCACTCTTCAGCTACACTAACAGAGGTATTATTATGGAGGGCGGCACTGACCTGTGAAGGAGGAGGGGGGAACGGCCCTTTTTCTGTTGATCCAGACAACGTGTTTGATAGAGAGAGCAGAAAAAAAAAACCCCACAGTGGGGGGAGAGTCAAAGATCCAACTTGACACACTGAGATCAAAAAGAAGACGGGCGGTTAGCTGTTTAAGAAAGCTGACGGGGGGGGGGGGGAGTAGCTGTGGCTCTGCGGGGCTCCAACGCTCTCTGGACTGTAAATATCCAACATGGAGTCCTTTTCTTCCAGCAAAGGTAAGCGGAGAATAATGAAACATGCAGCTGAAAAAAAGTGAAACGAGGCAGGCCACAAAGCAAAGAGGTAAAGCGATACAGGTGGAGAGTCTCGGAGAAAGAGGCTGCACTGTTGCACGGCTTATTTACAATAAGCGTCTGTGAATCTGCTGTGGTTCATATGAAGGAATTTAGTAGCTAAACTCATCAAATCTCTGACTTCTTGTTTAATGCATTTGACATGTCCTTTCGGAAAAGTCTGAAATTCAACTATTTAAATTAGCAATGGAAGTCACAGACCTATCAGCAGTTTCTTTTTTTAATCCCTCAATGCATTTCCAGTGGATTGTTACTTTATATCAAGGCTGCCCATAAATGAAGTAGTAAAAGTATGTAATGTGATTTAGCCTGCAGGCCAACACCTTCAGATGAGTGACAGTTTGAGTGGAATCCCCAGCAGCAACATTCTGGAGTTTATATATACACCTACATCACCTTAACCGGTGTGAGAAAGTGGTCGTCCACTCACCTTTTTTTTTTTTTTTCTTTGTTTGCTTTTGGATTTTGGGTTGTCCATCCATCAGCTGAGCCGTTCTGGAGATGCTTTATAGCAGATGGGTGTTAGAACACAAAATACTGCTTCTTTCACGCTGGTCGTCTGGAGTTCCCTCACTTTGGCTTTGGTTTTTTGACCACAGAGGGACAGATCCTGAGTGCATGTGCATCCTCACTTGCATCCTTTCCTTTCATTTAAACCAAAGCTAACTTTATGGTGTGAATTATCCCTAGTTGCAGTAACAAAAAAAAGACTACGACTGAATTAACAAGAAAACAATCTCAATAGAATGTCATGTAAAATGAGAAGCTCTGCCCACATAGCTGGTAATGCTGTTTGAAATGCACAAAGAGCTGTAGATTTTAAATATAGCCCAGGGAGTATGAAAAAAATAAATCTCATGATCACAAGGTAATTAAATTAATGCAAACATGTGCAGCATTCAGCAGTAATCTTGCTAACAAGCTGACAGCAGCGGACATTTTGAAATGTTTAAGTCTGTGGGATCAGAATCGCTCGCTCCAATGTTTGTCACTGTATCAGTATGTCTCTCACATTAAAGTGCCCCTTTAATTGTCCTGTCTGTGCTTGCCCAAAGAGCAGGATGAGATATTGATTTTTTTTTAAATTTATTTAAATACAGTTTAAATAATAAGGGCCATTTAAAGTGTTTGGGAACTCAATATCCTGGTTTTAGGTGGCACATTTTCAGAACTACGTCTGCCTCGAACGCATCGTCCTGAGAGGTTTAGAGGTTTGAGTTTATAAAGGCATGTCTGTGCAAACAAACAAATTAAAATGGCAACTACCACAAAAAAATCACCAAAGATATGTCACTGAGGTCTACTTAATGTTTGGATGGACCGTTCTAATGCAGCATGGGGGTCCGCATAGGAACGACCCCCTGAGGCAGCAGAAGATTTTCACTTTCAGTTTCTTAATGCTGCCATACTCTGATTTACTGCTGCCTCATCTTCACTGGAAGCTCCCTAATTTTCCGCTTTAAGTCCCAGTTTCAGCGGTTTGAGCAATACATCATCCTCTGTGCACTTACTCACCCCCTCTTACTCAAAGGCCTATTTTTACTGTCACACTCTCTGGGATTACCCTGGAAAAAAAAAAACTTCCACCGGGCCGCGGCAGGATTCCGAGACCTCCCACGGAGTGAGGAGAAGTGCTGCACTGTTGGTCAGTGTGTGTCGGTGTGTGTCGGTGTGTGTCGGAGCGGCCGGCTGGCAGAAGGCCGGCGCTGAGGCGGGAGCCAGCATTCAGCATGAGCACAGGCCAGTGTGTGGCAATCACCACCACCCAGTGGAAGAATCCTGCAGTGGTGGAAAAAAGCAGTGATACATGGATTAAAAAGCAAAACGGCAGCAGCCAGCTTAGGCTTTTATTCAATCTACTGAGCATTCTTTGTAGTTTTTAGACTGAAGTTAAAATGATCTTTCGACCTTTTTCCACTTTTAGTACTCCTTGGTGTATCTTGTTGTAGACCATCCATCCAAGAAATGTTCGGTCTTGGGGAATTCCACTCATCTCATCTTGATTAAGTTTTTTAAATATTGTTTTTAGTCTTTTTTAAGGTTTTTAATTAGATTTGTTAAGTCCTGTGTATCAGCTCCATGCCATAAACTGAATGGGTGTGTGGTGTAACCGAACTTCCCTATTTGTGAGAGAGTTTACCTCAGGCAGAACTAAATAACTTTAGCCTATATTAAACATTGAAAAGACAAATTTGCATCGGTTTGCATGATATCAGTGTTTTTCAGGTTTTCTGTAAATTAGATGAAAGTAAGGATGACTGAGAAAACTGAATGAAGTTGAGAAGTTTTAGTCCACTCATAGTTGATCTTTCATTATCCTTATCTCCCTTTTGAATTTCTAAAATATTACAAAATGTCTCATGGTTTCACCTGCTGTAACCTCACTTAAAACACATGGAATAGTTTTTCCCATTCATCTTACGTTTCTGCCCGATGTTTTTCCTTTATCGTCCTCTAATTTAAGATGTCTTAAACATATTTGTAAACCTGAAATCATTTGAATATCTACAAAGTCGCTCTGCTCGCAGTAACACAATAATTAATCCCCATCATGTAAAGTATTACTTTGCTATAAATATTCACCGTAAACGCTCAAACGGTGAGAGTCAGCTGTTGAAATGCCCACCAATCTATTTCAGAGTGACATGTTTCCCGGATCAGTGGTGTCATTAGGTGATGATTTAACACGGGGTGGGTTGCACATGAGAAACTCTAGTAAGGCCGGTGGTCGGTTGCTAGCGACTGCTTGCGTGTTGCTCGTACACACAGGAGCATGTTCTGGCTCCCTCTGAGGGGAATGCTATGCACAATAGCTGGCCGATGTGGGTGGCAAAGGTCCGGTTCAAAGGAGAGGGCCGCGATTTGAAAGGCAGTCGGAGGGGATTTTTTGGCATATAGAAGCTCATTGCCGAGGAGGTCGGGATCCTTTTTAAAGTTTGAGCGTTAGATGGCAGCTACTGTGTGCATGATTTATTTTTATGTGTTAAAATGAAAGTAAAATTGTTCCACTAAATGGCCCCAGAAGGATTAGAAATAAGTGGTTTAAAAGTCTCACTGTGAAGCTGCTGAGTTGAAGCCAATTTTAGGAATAACAGTCAATTCTCTAACAGATTTAAGAACAAGTTTTGTCCATATATGCAGAATTGTATTACACACATCTGAAGGTCTTAGAAATTCTGAACATATTCCCAGTTTGCATGTGAACCATCTCTCCAGCAGATGGGGACATTAGCCTGTGAACATGCCTCCCGTCTCTAGTAAAAACTCATTCAGTCCAGTAAGATTCACCGGAGATCCCATTTCCTTGCCTGAAAATGCCAGCATGGCGATATAATTGAGACCTTTTTCACGTTGACTTTCTCTGTAAAGTCGTGTTAGTTTTTAAGTCTTTTGTTGAGTCGTGTTCACTTCCAATGCACATGATGAACCGCTGCCTTTGTTGTGAACTGTGATATGCCATTATATGCTTTTTTACATTGAACCTCTCTTTGTATTTCCTCCTTGTTTTTCAGGTGAGTGTCTCCCTTGTTCTTGTGCTGAGTCAGCATTGTCCGAGGATGGACGGCAACCCCTGAAGCCCTCCCACCATAAGTAGTCTGATTTAATGTACTCAACAATACTGGCCGGCGGGAACATGCATAAAACCTAAATCATAATTTTGAGAAATGGGTTTGTCTTTTGAGTCGGCTATGAAGGACTCATAACTCCTCAGAAACAGATGGGCCGGGTCAGGTTTTGCCCTCACAGGCCATCTTTCTTCACCGGGAGACATCTGGAATGTTTTACACCCAGTGAAAAGAGCCTGTAGGGGGGGGGGCGGGGAGGGGGCTGTAACTCCTGGCGCCTCATATGAGTGAAAGGTCACTTTACCGTGTTGCTTTGCTGCTTTATAGTAGCACTTATGGTGTCTCATGAAAAAAAACGTGTTAACTGCTCACAGGCCTCGCAGAAAAAACAAAATCCTTCATGGCTAAAGCTTGTTTTGTGTTTTCGAAATGTTTAGAATGATTAAAGAACTCCACTTTGAGTTCCTGATAAGATGCCATCAAAGTTGTTGAAATGCATGAGCGATAGTGATCTCGGGTTGGGAAAAGGATCGCTTTTCTGTGTCTTCGGGCTTTAGTCATAAGGCAAAAATGCCAAGAACGTGTGCGAGAGTGTGTGTGTGAGTGTTTGTGTGTGTGCGTGTGTGTGCGGCCTGTCAGTGTCGGTGTCACACATCAGACAGAGTTTTTCTGAAACACTATTTGCCTAGCACTCCCACACTAAAGTCCTACCTGTCCTACCTTTTTTTAATGGTCTATTGTTCTCAGTAAGTGAAAAAAAACACGCCCTGACACACCCGCGCACATGAAAGCGTTTCCAAAAAGAGAGAGGCGATTGTTAAATGTGATCCGACTGGTTCGCATTATCTCCTCCAGGACACACTAGATTCCTTTGATGCTTTAGCGCACCTGATGAGTCGGTGGTGATTGAAGATCAGGGAGGTAACATTCACTAATAACCTGTCCCAGTGGCATGCGTTAATGACATCCTATTTGCAATTCCTTACACAGGTATTTGTCTCTAAGCTCCGCTAAGGGCTCACAGCTAATTTTACAACACGTTATTTGTGTTCTATTAGCCAAATAAACCAGAATGCCAACGAGTTACGCTGTTCTGTTTAAAACTTCTTTTTTTTTTTCTTAGTGCGCATTTGGGGGTGATTAAGTCCGCTGCATTGTTCATTGTTGAAGCAGCTGCCTCTCGCCGGTTTTGTCTTCCAGCTAAGGAAAGGGAAACTTAACCATTGTTCGGGCTGCCCCAGCCCTAACTTTAAAGGCAGGGAGCTTTGGAGCCGTAGGTGTCGGAGTGGAAAAACAGGATGTGCTGGGCAAATAAAAAAGAAAAGCAGAAATGCCTGCAGGAGCAAGGACACATGGATCGTGGGTAGGTAGGGCTGTGACCCGGCCCGGGCGGGGCCCTTACGCTAGAAGGGCTAATCAATATTTTACTCTGCGTGAATCACGCTTCTAGTGAACTGAACTTTCAACATCACCCGTATTTACATTAGTTAAGCAACAGTGCTGATTTATTACGGTTATACCGTTAAGCTTAGTCTCACTGGGGTTGGAAAATAAACTGATAAACTGTGATATCACAGACAGAGTTGCTTTTTTCACAGGACATATTGGCAGTTTTGGGACATTTTTATATATATTTTATATATGTATATATATATAGAAAGAGAGACAGAGAGAGAGAGAAGAGAGAAAATAAAATCCTTAGAAACACATTTTATTCCTTAATGAAATGAAGGTAGATGTTTTACTTCAAATATTTTTATCGTGGTGCTTTTTCTCACTTATCTTATTAGGCTAAAATAACAATCTTGCAAGAGAGAGAGATGAAATCTCCGCTTTCACTTAATCAGATCCGAGGAAAACTCCACGCTGCACCTCACTACAAAGTTTTTAGTGTCAAACACTGCGCTGCCCTTTGGAAAGCCGTTCTAAACAGAAAGAGTGTGAGTGGTTTAAAAGGTTATCTGATCCTCACTGCTGCTGCTGTTGGGACTTTTTCCGAAGCCTTCCAAGAGCCCTCGTGTGGGTGGCTCTGCGCCGTGACAGCAGATTTATGGCCGTTAACGGAGATAATGATGATAGTGAGTCACTATGTCCGTAGCCAGCCCTTTTTGCAGGAGAATGGGCCTTTTCTTTCGTTTTCACATTAAGCGAGTTTACTCGGAGTCTCTGTGTTGTGAACAGAGCAACTCATGCAGTCCGTTTTTCTCTCTGCTCCGCGGAGAGAAAGAATGCCTCTGATTCATTCTCCCCAGACGGGAAGGTTTATGGAAGTGTGGGTAATAAATCCCGTTTCAGTGTGTGCGTGCTGGTGCATTTGTGGGGACTGCGCTGTGTGTTTAGATGAGGGGGGGGGGGTACAGCATTGTGTTAATGCGTTCGGTAAATGCAGATCACCGATATTTGCGGTCTAAAAATAAGGCTCAGCTTCTTCAGGTTACAGTTCCTATGAGTGGCACGGAGTCAGAAAGGCCAGAGCCCGTGTCAGGTTTTGTTTTTTGATAGTCGGTTGCCCCTGGCAACAGCAGCAAGCCCACGTTCCCCGGGTACTCATCTGTGGACGGCACATGGTATTTGCCTAACCTTATGTTGCTACAGCAACCAAAGCCCTGTGTGACCACTCCTTCAGACACTTAGTCATGGCACAACAATTCAGTTTTCTGCTTCTGCTCTTTATTTGTTTGTTTTGGGTTTTTTAGGGTAAAATTATGGTTGCATTGTTTGGGCCATGTTTTCATATGCACACAGAGGTTTCCCTTTTCGTTGGTTTCTTTTTCTCAATCTCTTGAGCGAGCCTGCCCTCCAGCTTAATGTTTGGAGTCCCGGGCAGTACAAAACTGGCTCGTCCCTTTTGGCTGGCATTGCCAGGCCGAACACTCCCGCCAGCCATTTTACACCCTTTTCGCTGGAACTCCATTTTGTGTGAGACAGCATCTTTTTTTCTATCTACTGGCTATTTATTTAGCTCTTTAAAAAAAAAATCCGAAACACCTTATTGTGCAGACAATCATTTTTAGTTAGCGAATAGTTAAATTTCATGTCATCTTAAGAAAAAGTTTAGCTTTAGCTGACAAGCATCCAATGAAGAAAAACACAGGACAAATCCTGGGAATGCTAAAAGATAAAGAGTTACCTTATGGAATTATTTAATTGACCACTAAAACCTCATTTGATACAGTTTTGTAACTTATTTCTTAATTTAGTATCCCATAAAAGTTCTGTCATAAAAAGATCTTATCTCTAACGACATGTTATTGTAACACTTTAGTCAAATAAAAGAAAATGCAAAGGTCAGAGGCACAGCATGCACGGTGCAACATTTCTTCCTGAGATTTAGCCCCTTGCAGGGCCCTGATCTTCATACAATGGTCACCTGACAAGTAACAAGACATAGAACCTCATAAATTCACATTTGTAGGAATTTCTTTGTTGAAACTGAGTTTTCCTTTTTAAGTCAAACCTGAGAGAGTCATTACCATCAATTCCATTTTTTGTATCTATTTGTTGTAACCTCTTGAGAGATTCAATCTAGAAACCATTTTGTTAAAAGGCAACATTTCCACACCACCTGCATTGAAGCTACACAAATTGTGTTTGTTCCTAATGACAAGAAAAAGAAAAAAACTCTTTGGAAAAAACGTCTTTTTCCTGTTATTTTTAGACATCTTACCTTTATTATTCATGATAAATTCTGACACAATCTTCATCTTCCTCCTCCTATGGAAGGGTCTCCTGGGTCTTTGCAATTGCTTGTCGGAAATGAGGTTTAAACAATTCCATTTTCGTTAAGTCTTTGTCTATTATGTGTGATTAACTTGGATATACAATGTGCACATCCCAACAGTATCTTGCCAGCTCCTTAAGCTGATGCTGAGGAGAGTCAGGAGAGTGTGAATTTGGATTTCTATCGAAAAGTTGCTCTCCGTCTGCATCGGTGTCACTGTTTTTTTTAATTTTTTATTAACTTATAAAAGGCTCAGTTGTTCCACATAAACCAAAGAAGTATGCAGAAGGCAAAGTGGGAGTTGCTGATGGGTGTATTGTGGGAACTTTGGCACGGCTTTCAGCCCTTTTTGTTTTCTGCCCCTCTCAATCTAGCCTCCTCGGCCTCTTTCCTTCTGTTTCCACTCTTCATCTTAATCTCTGGGACTGTAATTTCTGGTGTCTGTAACAAAGAGTCCAGTGTGTATCTCCTCGTTGGCCGATGCCAGAATAAAGCGTGGGGGCCATCAGATGTGTGTGACATGGAGCAGGGTATCCGGGGCAGCAGAGAGGATGTGTCCAGCCTGGCATGGGCCTCAGATTTATAGTCTAGAAGTTTCTCTGCATTTATGGGACAGAGATGAAAAGATTCCTTTGTTCTCTATTTCTCACCAACACTCTCTCCACCCTGAAAGGACCCGTCCGCTCCCGTTCCTTCTCTTTTTTAGCCCCATCTTGCAGGGCAATCTTACTTTGCAACTGGACAGGCTTTGGGTCGCACAAGGGGGAAAAAAAGGGAGTAAGTGTGGAGAAATTAGAAAGAAGGTGCTGTGTTTGTCAGAGCCACTCGGGGCCTTCGCAAAATGATGTCAGATCAGAGCAACAGGGACCTGGGGGATCCCCTCGGAGATCGATTCTGGCTCAGCCCCAAAAAAGGTAAGCTAATATTAAAACGGTGCCGGACGCTAAAGGCAAAAGCTACAAGTAATCTAGTCCCGGCACCGGTCAAATTTAAGCTCCTGTCACTAAGGGGTGTGGCCACATTCGTTCGAGCATGTCTCATTTCGGTGGTGTGTAATTTCGGGGGGCATGACAGGCTCATTGTGCGCGATGCTTAAGGCTTTCAGACCTCCTAAAAACGAGTTTGATGCATCTGTATGCAGAATCAGATCCCTGGCTGCCGATTCAGCTGAGCTGGCATAATGCTGCCGCAGCATTAGAGAATAAGGGAGGCGAGGGCTGGTTCAAATTTTCTGTCCAGATCTCGCTGCTGGAACTTGTTTACAACACAAAGCTTTTTTTTTTTCTTGTTTTTTTTTTTTTAATACTCACTGGCTGTTGGAACTCAGCAGCATGTTCTGATTTCTATTACTGTTGGTCAGAATGTTTGCCATATTCAGGGGAAGTGGGGTCTTTTTTTCTTGAAGCGAGTGGATTAAATTAAGACATAAAAGTTATATATGTTCTGTGCACCAGGTCTTGTGAGCAGTAACTTTTTTTTCTTTTCTTTTTTTTTGAGTTACTGTTTCTGCTGTCAATCTGTCCAACTCTGCTTCCTCCTGGGTGGGCTGCTCTCCAAGAGGGTGTTGCATGGTCGAATGCATCAGGAAGCCTCCACAGACGGAACAGGCGGCCGGTTAGGGAGACGACCAGAGTGCCAAACCTTTTTTTTTTGGACACCCCAGCTTATTTTTGGTCAGCCAGGAGAGTGGCGGGCGTCATTATCTGTGACTTCATGTCTTTCCACTCTGGAAAAGGAGAAGTTCATGAGATCCCAGGCTTGTGGATGCGAGAACGCAAGAGTCATTTTTACCTTGAGCACACCACCGTTTACAGATTTTTCCACCAGTAGTGACGCGCACGCCGGTTAAATGAAAGCCAAAGGGTGGGTTTTTTTCAGCGTTTGATTCTATTTTTGACGTCAGAACAGCATCACATGAATAAAAATACACTTTTGGGGCTTAACCTCTTCCAAAAAAAGATTTTGTATGTCGCCATCACACACATTTACGAAGACTTTGGTGTTGGGAAAAGGTAAAGTCGGCAGAAAGCTTCTTTTGAAAAGTTCGACATAAACACAGGAACGATTACGCAACGAGAAAGTGTGGTTTGGCAAAATGGCAAGAAGGGCTGCCAGTGTCTTGATGGATCTCAGAACACTGAGCAGCCGAGCAGAGCCGGTCTCACATTTCTCACATTATTTACCCCTTTATATTGCATCCCAGTCATGCAGGAGCTGGTTATTTATTTTTGCTGTAGAGTGAGAAAAGCCAAAGACACCTCTCTGATCCCCTCACAAAAAGTCTTTTTTTGTTTCCAGTCACCATGCGGTTGCCATATTCTGTGGCTTTACAGCATAAATCGCAATGGTCTGTTTTTATTTTCTATTTTCTAAATACCCCGTTCATAGCAGACTCAAAAGATAAGTCACTAAAAGTGAAACCAGCCTTATCATCCTATTTATACTATTTATCCTGGTAAAGGACCAATTGCTATTATAGGTTAAACCCTGACTGTTCTAGTATTTCAAAGACTTCCTGTTGCCCAGCAATTATCACTTTTACCAAGGCTCACCCTCTGCTGATAGCATTCAAGGTCAGAGTGAGGGTTATACGAGGCCGGGATCTTTTCATTATTTAGGTCACAGCTATAAATAGCCCCCAATCACAAGCCTCCCCCCAAGAGGATTTTATAGACAGCGAAGGACCCCACGGTTTCTGTCAAGCCCGTTTATGGATGCTGCTAGTTAGCATAACGTGCCCTACACCCCGTTGTCCATTTAACACCATAATGCATCTGTTCACAGCCAGTCTCAGATTAGTTGCAATAGCAGGATCAACAAAGTCGTAATGTGATGATTTTGACTGTTGCTGATAGGTTTTGGTCCGGACAAAGCTTCATTACACGTTCCCTACATGAGGGTTTTGGTGTAGTTTTTGTCTTAGCGGTCACAAACAATGTGTCACTTCACACTTAGGGATGTTATTCCTTTGATAAATACATTTACTTTGCCTATAAATGGTTTAGGGGACAGTTCTATCCTCCAAATTAAGCAGCTGCCAGCAACCTCTAACTTTAGCAGATTCCCCGGGTCAGGTGTTGGAGCTCTAACCTGCATCAGCTGTGTCAAGGGCCACAGCTGTGTCCGACTGGGGGGGGGGTCACTGACCACAGCACGCCCCGCTTAGAGACGAGCTCCTCAAATTAGAAAAAGGCTTTTCGTCCTGATAAAAAGGGAACGCCCAGCTGATAGCCTTCAGGTAGCTGAAAAAGCACATGCCATGGTTTGCCATGTATGTTTTAGAGCAAGGATCTTGAGTGTTGAAGTTAAGTTGTGTCTTGGCCACTAGATAATCAAGTGGTGTGGAACTGGTGATCTTCTTGGAGTGCACTTGTGTAGCACCATTAAACCATCAAGCAGCATGTCTTACGCCCTGGGCCAGTCGCAAGCTTGCATCAGCAAGTGGTGACAAGTCTATTTTGGGACATCTGCAGGGGCGACAAAATACTTGGATGAGTGGATCTGTGGATCTGTCGTTCAAAGA
>CAJRST010038888.1:16085943-16294995 GCA_907169785.1 Menidia menidia | reverse complement strand
TGCTGTAGGTGGAATGCAAATCTACATTGCCTACGGCACCACCCTAAACTCTGACTGATGGCATCAGACAACTTGTTGATTGTGTGCTTCTTTCCCCCAGACTTTTAACAAACCCACAATTTAAATTCCTGCCGAATCTATGAATCTGAATGTATTCAAATAACTTTTCCCCCTCAGTTAAGAGTATTTCAAACGCACTGTATAGACACTAGTTTTCCTGACACTTTAAATCCCATAACGCTGTCATCAAAAATTATTTTTCTGATTAATGGAAGTGTGCCGCAGCTGTCCAGGTTCCCTCGCTGCAGCCTTGAAAGCGGAAATGTAGCTCACTCGGACTTGGCTCACTTCATTTGACTGTTGCCATGGCAAACAAAAGCAAAACAGTGTTTTCTGCCGCTGTTTGAATGTGTCACGGTGTGGTTTAAAACAGCAGAAGGAAAGCATCATTTCATGGCTTCCCATTCACCACCACTATAATTTTCCAACCATATCACTATGTCTGAGCACAGTACTGTCAGCTCGCTCTGCTCCTCACTATATCATCGTCTCCTTTACTCTGACCTGAAGTTGTGAGTGTCCCGTCCAGTTTTCCTGGATGAAAGGGGACGCTTTCGCTGAGATCGAGAGACGAACAGGGGACAGATGTACGGAACTGGGAAGTGGTCTTGGGATAGAAATCTGATACCATGTTTCAGGGTGCACTGCAAAGGTTAGCCACAATGCACAGTTCTTTATATAGTTGTGCAAGACAGATTCTTGGTTCCAAGCTAGAAGTTCTAATGTTAGCTGTCTGAAATAGTACCACAACTTTAGGGTGGTTTTACACCGTGTTGCATCACTTTAATGGGCTGCAAACGGAAATACTGGTTAGTCTATCCCGCCCTCTTCTCTTTATGGCCTGGAGATCCACCAAACAAATACACTTATGAATAGAATCATTTTTCATGTCAGAGGGAAATAAAATAGGCAGGCAATACATCAGTCTAAGTATGTTAAAGCCATTTTTTTAATTCTCATCTATAAAAAGAACTGTTAACTGTCTCCATTGACCGTGATATATTAATACATTTATGTGCCATCTCCTCAAATGTCTCCGTCCATCTTTGTGTCGTTACTGTAAGTCATGAGATCTGAAAACTACACCCCGTGTGTAGAGTGAAAGCCGTTCAGTGATACTCGATCAGGAAAAGTGTAAAATTGGACACCTTTCAGCTCTGACAGGATCGTCCAGCGAGACGCCTCAGGAGAGGAATGAAGAATGCGAACTGGTCGGTTCATTCTCTTATAGCTAATCTCTGTGTAGCCCAATTCATTGGGCCAGTGTGTGTGACACGCCAGAGGGTGTGTGTCAGCCGGCCGCAGTGCACATTCAGAGGTGTGTATGTGTGTGTTGGACTGGGGGCGTGTGCTTTCTGGTGGGTGGGTGTCTCAGTAAAAGTCACAGAGCTACTGGACATGTGCTCGTGGACACTTCATACATGTGCTGCTGCTCCATTGACTTAGCTCCGTCTTACGGTCGAGTTTATTGCACTATTTTTTTTCGTCTTGCTTCCTCTTGTTCTGTTTACTTTAGTGAGAATTTTTTTCCATGGCTCTTTTTTTCTAAGGGTAATAGAGAGAAAGTAGGTGGAGCCGGCCTGAGCAGTGTGCTAAGTCGCTCTCTCACTCTCTCACACACGCTGCCTCTCTTCCATTCTGTCATTGCCATCTCGGCAGAACAGAGACTGTTCATTCCGTGCCTTTAAATGTAAAGGGAATAGGACGAGGAGGAATATTAATTTTCTTCACGAAACCCAAGGGATCAACAAGAATACGAGGAAGAGACAGTAAGGAAAATTCGAACTTTGTTCTTGAACTGCTTCACATAGAGTTAAGAGGCCAGTCGACTGGTTTTGCAACTTAATTCTTCGCTCACAAAAGACCTGAGACATCCGAGTTCCACTTTGTGTTGATGCTGAGCATTTTTGTTTGACTTTTAAAGACTTTACCGACTTAAAGCACAATGGTTGCCGGAATGCTGATGCCCATGAGGGACCTTAGAGCCATCTATGAGATCCTCTTTCGAGATGGAGTTATGGTGGCCAAGAAAGACAAGAGGCCTCAGATCAAGCACCCTGATGTACAAGATGTGAGCAATCTACAAGTGATCCGTGCAATGGGCTCTCTTAAGTCTAGGGGCTTTGTGAAGGAGACATTCGCTTGGAGACATTTCTACTGGTACCTGACCAATGAAGGCATTGTTTACCTGCGCGACTACCTCCACCTGCCTGCTGAGATTGTCCCAGCATCTCTGCAGCGGATTAGAAAGCCAGCTGCCACTCTGGCCATTGCCCACCGGGCTGCACGGGTCCAGTCTGTACATGGCCCCACTTCGTATGTTCCTAAACCGGGACAAAGGGGCGAATCGGAGAGCCAGGAGGCAATGGTGGAGCGTAGAAGTTACCGCCATAAGATGTCTGAGCCTGGGGAACGGGAGAATTACTCAGATAGGACCCCCAGGTTCCGGGGCCGTCATTTGAATGCGGAACAGGCTAGGCCAAAAGCATCATGGGAGCTGGAGGAGAAGCATCAGCCTCTTAATCGGAGAGGAACCAGCTCTAATGGTGAATTAATGGCAATGGAGGAAAAAAGGATGGATAGATTTACTCAACGGGATCTTAATTTGAGAGCTGAGAAGCCAGTTTTATCACAGGAGAGGAGAGCATTGGAGGTCCAAAACATGCCCAGTTCTGTTCCTGCACAAACAAGAGATTTACAGCAGGATGCGTCACAGGCATCTCCAATAACACCCCCACCATTAAGTGCTGCTGGTAAAGCCTCAGGTACTGCAGCATCGAAGATCACCACAAAGTCTTCTACTAACAAAGAAACAACAAATAAAGAGAAGCCAAACGTCTCTGATGAAAAAGGTCCTATAAAGTCAGTTGAAATCGCTTCTACCCTCTCATCTGCCATAGTGCTGCCTGATACACAAGCAAGAGAGGAAGAATCAAAGCCAGCAGAGATCAGTGTCAGAGATAAAAGAACAAATGATCAAGTAAAGCCCAAACAAGTTCGCACAACTCAAGAAACCGCCAGAGCTCTTCTTAGTACAGAAACCCCTGTTTTTTCGGAGCCCATCAGAGAAGAACGCAAAGACGGGAAGTGTGAAAAAGAAAAGGTTAAAGATGAAACAGTTCCAGCTATGAAGGCTCAAGTCCCAGTGGGAAATAAAATGGATCATGATAATGCGAAAAAACCTGCTAAAGTAACTCAGGACGGCAGAAAACAAAAAAATGAGCCCACCGCCACTAATGCACCAGAGGGGATCTCTGAAATTAAAGTGATTCAAGAGACCAGCCATCCAAAAATAAACTCAGATAACCTCCCACCAAATCCTAAAACTGAGTCTGCCTCCCTGAAAATGACAATGATAGCTGACTCCTCTGCAGTTGAAGCTAAAACTACAGCTGGTTCTACGACTGCCTCAGCACCCCAGGTCAGGGCCGACGATGTGCAGCCTCTCAAAGGGAAACGTATAGTGACAGAAGTCATTATGCAACAGGAGGACAACGGTGTAAATGCAGTTTCCCTGCTTGAGAAAGATGAACCAGTGTTGCCAGCAGAGTCACCTAAAGTTTCAGTGGAGGATCCTGTGAAAAAGCAAGAAGAACAACACTCATCTGAGTCCGCTGAGATTGCTGCTGACGCACAGGTTATTAAAGATGCCAAGCAGGCTGTAGAGGGAAGCTCAAAATCAAAGAGAAAGAAAAGGAAATCTCCTGTGGACATGTCTAAAAGCACCGTTGCTGAGGACAAAACCCAGTCAGAGGTTGACAAAGTCAAATCCCCAGCAGAGGTGGAAGAAAAAAACATCCACTCTACATTGACTATGGCCTCAGAGACTCTAACTGAGGTCTCCTACAAGAAGACAACTGACAGAAATAAGGATGTGGCTGACTTGGATGGTAACAGGGAACAGATAAGGGAGGTCCCCCAAAAACCTAACGCAAAGTCAAAAAGCAAGGCTGAAGAAACATCACTGCCAGAGGTGTCCCAAGTGGATGGGCAAGTCAAAGGGAAAACATCAAGAAGCAATATCAGTGAGGCCAGGCAGGGGGCAATACCTCCCAAGGACATGTCACATACTGCGCTGTCCCACATGGAGCCTGTGAAATCTGAGGAAACGACTGGCCACAAAGTCGAAACGGTGACTGTGCAGAAAACGGTGATGGTGCAGAAAACAGCAACGCTCACGCGCTCGAGTCCTAAACCTGAGGAGAAAACCCCCGAGCCACCGTCTGAATCTAAGGCAGCCACGGTTGAGGCTGTATCCCAAATGACAGCGGAGAAGGCTGCAGAGGAGCCATCAAAGGGTAAAAAGAAGGGAAAGGGAAAAAGGCAGGCGAAGCAGACTCCAGTGTCAGAAACCATAAACTCAAAGCCTGTGCTTTTGCCTGACGCGGAAACGGTGCCGTCCGCAGGCAAAACAACACTGGCCGAGGCTGCGGATACATTAGAGGGCGGCCCTGTCCAAGTCTTTCAACTGACAGAGACTGAAGTTTTTCCAGAGATGACTCCTGAAAGAATGTGCAGTGAGGAAGTCAGGCAGGCAGCAGCTGTGCTCTCAGAGGCCCCAGTAGACAAAGGGGAGGTGGAGCCAGAACTGCTGGCTACAGAAAAAATCAAGCGGGAGGTTCCGAAACCAGAAACATCTTCCACTGTGAGGGAAGCACCCGCCGCCGAGACACAGGCCAGCCCTCTCTTCGAGCGAGAGGAGCCTCCCAGGGTTGCACAACATTTGGCCAGTCAGGCAGCAGAGTGCAGCACAGAGGAAAGGCTCTCAGTTACTGAGGCCTTAGAGCAGAGGGAAGAGAAGAAGACCGACTCGGGAGAAGACACACCCTCTACTACAGCCACACCCGTAAGCCAGCCTGACCAGGCTCACCTGAAGGACACCTGCGAGTCCAAGGGATCTGATATAGACGAGGCCGCCATGAAGAGGAAGATTGTAGTGGTGGAAGAGATTGTCGAGGTAAAGCACCTCATTAGTCCTGAAAGTGATGGCGAGCAGCAGCCCCCTCCGGCTGTGCTGCCGGAGGCAGAGGAAGAGGAACTGGACCTGGACGTTCTGGAGGCAATTGCAATAGAGCGAGCTCTCTTGTCGGGGACGGAAGGTGTGGAGGTGCAAGGCGCCTCACCTGAGGCTGAATGGGACCACTCACTGGAGGAACCAGAGGAGAAGACATGGCCTAACTTCCTGGAAGGTTTGTTTGGATGCTTACCTGTTGACCTACTTCCTGTCTTGAGCTAATCCGTCTGTCCATGTGATGCGGTCTGCCTCACATTTAGGTACCCACCTTCTTGAAAGTGTGGGAGGTCTTAGGTGTAAAGCGTGTGATGGCAGCTCCCACTGTCATGTATTTACTGTATTTCGTACTTTGAGCAGCATTCCTTTTTCTATAATTGTCTCTGCCTTTTTGCCCAAAGTGTTATTTGGGATGATTTGATTACAGTTTATGACTTGGAGTTGAACATTAGAGAGGCTCCGGCTTGTCATATAGAGGCAGTCTCTTTTTAGGAACCCTTTTTAGTACGAGGGTGTTAAAGAGTCCATTGGCATTCAGCTGTGATTTAATCACGTGTGTGCTGAAATAGAAGAAAGATCTGTTACACGAGTGCAATTGTATTCTTAACAGTGTTAGATATCACACAAGCATTGATGATTAGATTAAAGTCCTTCTTTGATCGTTGATAATGATAAATTATGAGATAAAACAAATGCTAATTGAGGTCAGAAGAGTTTTGTTTTAATTTTGTCTAAGATTTGCATGAATTAGTCACATTAGCTGCAGTTATTATTGAAGAATAAAATTCTTCTGTTTTTGGGTGGGGAATTCCTTGTCTGTTGAGTCATAAATTAAGCTTTGCAAACTGTGGAGAGAGGGAACAGTAATCTCTGGAGCCATCTTTGAGCATTTGCCAATGGGATTATGCAGACCTGCAGTCATTCCAACAAGGTGGGGCTGTTTGTTGAGATTCAGCCTCGCCTGTTCCCTGCTGAGATAGTTGTGTGTGAGTTAACACCACCCTAACTCAAAAAAAGGGCTGGGGGGGAGTGGTGCTTTTGGGAGATTTTTCTCCACTTTGCTCTAGTAATACTGTGTTCTTGGCTCTGGTTTCAATCCTGTGGTTGCTTTTCTTCTGTCCTCAGTCCATTATGTGTAAAAGATAGGCACGCCACTCGCATACCTTTAGAATCTGGGAGTTGTGGAGGCAAAGCGATAGCACCAATGTGTGCCACACTCCTTTGCAGGATTAGAGAAGTAAATGTGTCAAAAAGTCCAGAACAAGGTGCTGTCCATGTGGTTAGCTTTGCTGAAGTGAAACTCTCTTGGCATGTTTAGGATAACCAGTGAAACATGTTCGCGTGACACTTATTTTCGATGGTTACATTGAAAACTGGACCATTTTGCTATTTTCACTATCTATTTGACATGTGTGTGTGGCACTGGGAAAGCATGTCGGTAGGATTTTGCATGGGCGTTGTCTGCTGTGGGTGTGATCACCAGACAAAGAGTCAGGAAGTTGGAATAGGTTACTCGCAGCTCTATGGGTGTGTTTGTTTGGATCCACACGTGACACCAGATCTGGATTCAATTAGCAGCCTGGCTCCTTCATTTAATCTGCGGTGATTCATCAAGAAAGAAAAAACTTTGTGCAGTGAAAGAAAAACTTTATGACTCACAGGCACAATGACAAAGTTCCTCTTCATGAACTGAGCTGATCTCATTCCAGGACAGGATTTTAGTGTCTGTAAAATCTGCATTTCACTGAAGAACAGAGTCCAAAGGCTTGATTTTACCTGGGGTTTATTCATGTGTGTTTTCAGATGTTTTCATATGTGGACACAGCAGTGCACTGCTGACATCTGCTGTCCATTACCAACAACCATTTCCAACGGTCACACTTGTCCACATGGCTCAGTTGCTGTCAGATGTTTTGATAGATCTCAAAGTAACGCTTATTTCACTACAAAGAATAATCATGTTTGTTGTATATAAGTTAATTTTTTTTCAATATCAGTCAGAATATTTTTCTCTTTTGCATGCTTTTCCTTACCTTTATTATATCATTGCACACTATTTTACTGCTATTACCCTTTGAGCTTGGTATGTGTGGTATGTCTGCTGATTAAACGACTGCCATCCAAGCCCTGTGGCATAACTGTACTTTGACATGTCTGCTTTTGTCATATTACAGCGTTCGCAAAACAGGACGATACAAAAAATTGTTGCACTTGAAGCAGGGACTCTTGAATCCAAGTTCTGTTTGACATTAAATGTGGTACCGTTGGTTTTCTGCCCTATGGAGCCTCTCAGTTCATGCGTATGTTTAAGCTTTACTGTTTTGGATGGACTGTACACGCCAGTGGGACTAGTTAGACTTACCCACACATGGCACCAGAGGCACTTAAACTAAATTCATCTCCCAGACATGCCGCTGGTCCCCCAAGTTTTCATCTCTGAAATGATGCCCAGTGCATACTTGTGTGATTGGTTATAGGAACGGCGACAGAGTTCTGCAGCTCTGTGTCTTTCATTATGGTGGGACACCATTTTAATGCTGTGACTCACACGGGCCACTTTCATTTTTTGGGGCAGGGAAAGGTGCCTGAAGTTGGGTTCAAGGGGGTGAAACGTATAAAACCGAGAGACATAACATAAGTCCAATCTCATATGGTAAAGACTGTGCTGGGATATGACAGCTTAAGTAGAGTCTTCCTGCTTCACTGCTGTTTCCCCTACAGGGCGGGCTAGAATGTTTTGGCCACAACAAAGTCGGTGACCTTTTGCAGCCGTGCCATATCTTTTACCGCTGACTCCACTTGTGAAATCATTTCTTGTATTTTGTCGTGGCCGACAGAACATAGTGGTCTGGATTTCACCAGCCAGCTCTCAGGCACATCAGGCAAGGAATTTGACAATAAACTGCTGACGTGTTTGGCAATTCTGAACACTCCGAATGAAACTTTAGACAACAGCCTCAGCTTGCTTTATGGTCCGATTTTCTTTTATTTTATTTTTTTCCCCCCTGAATCGACCTCAGTAACCAGGAAGTGGCTGTCATATGAATATGACTAGATGTTTGACTTTCCACTTTAAAATACTGCACTCACATAAAAAGGTCTGATATCAAATTTAACAGCAGTGTCTTGCGACATAACAACCAGAGGCTGAGGAGTGATGCAAACACTGTAACAAACGGCAGAAACAGAAGGATCAATCACATATGGAGTATATTGAGGCTTTGGCCCAGATACTTTTGACATTAGTCATTTCCCACCGTACATGTTGGGCCATATTTAAGAGTATGACTAAGGCGTCTTCAGCTTTGTGGGAAAACTTAAGGGTGGTTCTTTCTCAAACCTCCCTGAGGTTACCATTCAGGAAAGATATTTTAGATATATTATTACAGCATTCGCATTGTTTTTGCCCCATTATGCCATATTTCTGTTAAACATCTCACCTCTCATGCTCAAGGAGAACAGTATTTCTAAAAGTACACATTCCATGCTGTGTTAAACTATAATGAGACAGGACCTCAATACAAGCTTGAAATACTTTCCCAATGTTTGTTTTAATAGAAGTGCTGCTGGTGGTGTGTGTGTATGTGTGTGTGTGTGTGTGTGACGTTCCTTGGTGAGTTTGCCGATGCTTTATGCAAGCATGTTAATGGAGGAATTCCCTGCAATCCTCTCTAAACCTCCCTCATGGTCCCATCAGTCTGAAAGCCGTTCATTCCAACAGGTCATCCCTGTGAAGTAGCTCTTCTTCTCTGAGGGGGTTCGGTCGTATCTCTGCTCTCCGGACACTGTGTGGAATTGCTTTTATCATTATGAGGAAATTAAGCCATTTGTCAACGGCAAAGCCGAGTGCATATTTGAACTTTCTATATTTAGGGAATGTTGAGTATTAATATTATCCCCAAAGCAGCAGCGGGATTTGCTCTTGAGTGCTCCAGCTGGACACTCGGCGTCTGTCTCTGAAGTCTTTGTGAGGCTGCTCTGATTTAGTAGATATCCCATCAGTATTGGCTCTCGGTTTTCATATTTACTGTTGTCGTCGTTGCTATTTCTGTCCATCTAATATTACTGCCAGTCCTGTTCTTCCCATCCACCCTTAACGTGTCCAGTTTATTCCATCCCCTTTACACTTAAACGTACAAAAGCTCCTTATTGGTAAAAAGTAAAACTCAGCGTTGACAAAAACAATGATAGGTAGTTAAAGACTCGTGGTGTCACTGTATATCAGTGCTTCTTTACTGATGCGGTCTATGGTTATATGGGCCAGAATAATTCAGTCTTAAGGATGATTTGGCACCCAAATTTGGCATTTATTTGTCCCATTTTACTTCAAATAGCTCTCACATGAGGTCTGATTTTTGGCTTTGCTCTAGTATCGGAATATCAACCAAACCGCTAACATCATCAAAGAGAGAAGCGGGGAAACGGTGAGAGAGGGGTTGTCTGCTTGTGTTTTTTTTCGTTTTTTTGGGGGGGGGGGGGGGGGGGGGGGGGGCATATGTAACAAGTGTCCCACTAGAGCATTTCCATCAGTTTCTAACTGTGACACTGTGTGATCATCCAGCCCAGCTGGATATTTATAGACCTCAGTCAGCTCCAGAACTCCTTCCCCCCCAGCCCCCCCTCAGCCCCCCCCCACCCGTGCCCCTCGCTCCTACCCCCTACCCCAGGCTTGGCGTGTTGTCCCTCCTCCCCCTGGCCATGGCAGAGCAGGCTGACGGATCCAAGCAGCAGGCACAGCCTGTCAAAACTGAAGACAAGGGAGAAACAAGGCAGTTGGGAGCAAACAAGCTGGAGCCCTCCCTTGTCCTCATCTTTTTCGCCTCCTCCAGCTGTCTTCTCCTTGACCGTCGTCCTCCTCTTCATCTCCCGCACCACCTCTTAGATGAAGATCATACCCGGTAGGTTGCCAGGGCGGGATTGCTGCGTCACGCCTGTCGGTGTTTAGCCGCGTTTGACCGTCCGGCTGCTTGACCCGTCTGTGTGTTTCTGGCAAACGGGCCGTGTGAAGTCTTGTTGTTATCCCGAATGGTGGGCATACTCAACCCCAAACGGGACAGAAGCGCACACACTCACAATCGCACCAACTTTTAGCCTGCGCAGCTCCGAATGGATTCCATATTTAACCCTGTCCGCGGTGTTCCTGACTTGAATTATGAGTACAGTTGGCTGCTTTCTATTTTCTGTTTGATTCGTCGGCATGCTGATGGACTTTAGGGAGGGCAGGGATTTGTTATCATCAGTCCCCGTCCCCAGTTACTTCTTCTGGTGTTAGGCGGTCAGCAATCAGCGATGTTGTCATTTAAATGACTGTTTCCTTTACATATTCAATACGTTTTGTGTTTTTGTGTGTGTTTGGAATAGAGACAGCCATGTGGGATGTCTGAGCTATTTCAGATCCCAGTTAAATTGTGGCCACCTGCTATCATCCACTGCTCCTCAACTGCATCTGTTGCTGCTCTAACCACAGAAGTGTCTTTATGAAGCTTTTCTCCTCTTTTGTCTCTGCAAGATCTTTCCACTTGTATTTATTGTCTTGCATTGAAATGTTCCACACTTATCTTGGATTATATCCCAGAATGTGGAAGTTTTTTTTTTTTTGTTGAGTTTTTTCGTCTTTGATTTCCAACTGAAGAAACGTCCTCAGATGACATTCCAATGATTTCTGGATTTGGTTTGAGCATATTACTGAGAAATTACTTATCAGCCAAGAATGCAGATACCAGGCCCATCCCTTATGATTACATAAGAATTTCCGGGATTGATCTTGTGAAATTATATTGTGATTCCTGGTAAACTTTTCATTGGCGTCAGGTTTGAGCTTGGTTAGCTTGGGGTGGATATACGGTTCCCACAGGAGATCTGTGGCACCTTTAACCCGAGCATATTTCAGTAAATGCTCACCATACTCCTCCCCGAAGCCAGCCCACATTTAGATTTGTGATGCTGTGGCAGGTAAACATGTCCACTGACAGACAGGCGCATATACAACATGTTTATGCAACAATAATAAAGGACATAAATCTACTGAATGTACTAAACAGGCAGGTTTGTGATGAAAAAAAAATTCTAATTAAATAAAATTATTCTTTCTTTAAAAAATGTCCCTGCCACACCCACCCAATTCCTCTTTTCCCCCTCCCAGTGGGGCCCAACTGTCCCAACAGCCTGCACTCGCCTCCTCATCCCCTCTTACCCTGTTACACCCTCTGTTCCAGCAAATGGCTGCAGGCCCCCCAGGACCCGTTCTCTCTACCCTGGTCACTCTGTCCTCCTGAAAAAAACATGGAGAGTTAAGAACCTCGATTTAAGACAGGACATTGAACCAAATTTGCAAGTTTAACCAAGCAGACAACAATTACCTCTATCTTCCTGTAATATCTTAATACATGCAGAATTGGATTATTTGTTCATATAGAGATATTTCTACGGCGTTCAGCTTTTTGTTTATTTTATTTATTTATTCGTTTATTTGATAGGGACAAGTATGTTTCACGAATCATGTCACACACTACAACATTTTTAGCTAAGGCTAATTCTCAATGCCTGTCCCCCGTTAGGCTTTTACACAAAACACCCAGTAAACCCAATGCAAGCGTGTCAGTTTTCTCTCTGTTTTGTTGTTCCCGGGTCATATCTGCAGGGGTCACCTTACCACCTCTGTGAACTAATGCACGGGCAGTGTTTACACTCTGCGTTGGTCACGTGCAGCCCTGTGCCATTTCAGCCATTCTCCACCGTGACCGGCAGAGCCCCACCTAATGCTACAAGTGTTTGTTCTCGCATTTTGCCTTCGTTCCCCTTAACGGCGTGGGAGGCCTTTTGCCTGGCTCATGTTGCAGTGTCTCATTTGCCCTCAGGTTATGTCAGTCTGATAGGTAACGCTTCTAAGAGATAAATCTTTGCTGGCTCCACCTAGTCTTTCTTTCTTTTTCTTTTTTTCATAGGTTTTTTTCTGTAGGGCTTCAGTGTTGAGTGGTAGCGTCGCTTTTGTTTGGGTCCCACCCAAACCCCAGCCTGCTCGTGTTTTGTCGTAGATGAAAGATCCCAGTTCAGTTTATTTGTGTGTGTGTGTGTGTGTGTGTGTGTTTGCTGGTCGCAGCTTCCCTTTACTAAGTCCTCTAATTGTTTGCAACACCTGTTAAGTTGGAGGAGCTGCCAGTCCCTGAGCAGGCTGCCAGCGTTTGAATCAACAAAAGAAGATTTGGTTCAGTGGGAGCGCTTTGATGACTTCTGAAGGACTTTTCTATTTCAGTGACCCCAGATGAACAAGAAAGCTCACTCAGATACTGAAAAGTAGATTTTTTTTCGTATTTCTTATCATACATCAGTCGCATCAGATATTCAACAAAAAACAAACCTTAAATCTACTCAGATGGTTCACTTTATTTCTTCTTCCAGTATTAATATACACATTAAAGGATCAGAGATGGTTCAGTTTAGCTATTATCGGGATTCTTCATAAGATAGAAGTCTCATTGGGGGAGAGCTCATATGATCTTATCTAATTCAAGATTGCTTTGAAAGGATGACGGCCACGGTCAGTGACTGTGAATGTAAACTTAGCTGTGGAAACTTTCAGATAACGTCCCTTTCACTTTGCTGCAAGGGCACATAAGGCCACAGTGAAGAAGATCTTTCATTTAAAGGAAAAATAACGTTGATAGATAAAAAATTAATGTCATTGTTGATGTTTGAATGTTAGGGGCTTGACATTGAGGTGATTTGATAATTGGTCTAACGATATGCTCCCTGCTAATAATTGCTTTCCGGGATATTTGGAACTTAACACAGCTGCTGTGAGCTGTGGGCTGGCGGTGGGGGCTTTTTTGGACTTAGCTGTCCCTATCGCCGTGTTCTCTCTCTGCCCTTTATCCGATTCCTACCACCTCGCCCTGAGCTCTCCCTGCTCACATCAGTGAGAGCAGAGACTGCAGGGGGGGGGGGGTCCCGTCCGCCTCGTGTCCAGCCTCCAGTCCGATGCTGAAGACCGTACCCTTGTCGTGCCTGGATGCTGAAATTTTCCCCCTCCGACCATGTTGGAATGGTGTCATCTGAAAGGCCATAAGGATGGGGCGGGGCTAAGTCAAACTGTAAACACCCTGGGTCACACACAGGGTCCATCCCTCCGGATTCCTTAACTGAGCTTTGACCTTTTAGATGTGTGTGTTCTGCCCATCACAAACTGCCCCCCCGGCATTATTCACTGTAGCAGGTTTTCACAGGTTGTGGGGTCGTGATATCGTTTACACTCAGGCTGTGAGTATTCACGGATAAAGCTGTTAATGAAACAGCTTTGCATATCTTGCCAGTGAAAAATTTGCATGTGTAACAATTTTAAAGGATGATAACTTCTGAATACAGCTCCCAAAATATAGGCTTTTTGTTTTTATATATTATGTTGTTTTTTTAATTATATAATGTAAGCACAATCTCTGCCCATCTAAAGCTTAACAAAATCTCCTTTACAGATAAACTTAGCCATGGTTTAACCATGATGGTTGATTCTGTCTCCGGCCGTTGCTTTTCCCTGGTTTGTGGAAAAGCCGGGACCATTCCCGTAAACACAACCAGAAGTCCAGCTATGGAAAAATCCAGCTACTGCTTACTGTACTCTGCGTGTGTTTGTTTTTCTGGGACTCAAACCTAGATGGCTCTCACCACTCGCATTATTCATAATATAAGTATTTAACTTTGGCCATAGAGGATCTGAGTCACCCAAAGGCTGGATTTAAAACCGTTCTCTCATTCGAAGAACAAGCCCCATTCAAACAGAAAGCCAAGAGTCCCTATTGGATATTCACATTATTCTGATTTATTTTTGCCACAGTGGACAGTGCTTGGAGTTCATACATTTTCTTTCGGACTTACTGTAGCATTTTGGCTGATTCCACTTGTTACTAAAGTCCTCTTCCTGTCATGGTGACTGATGACAGAAGCAACTCGTGAATAGTCAGCTGTTGTTGCATCTGATATTGTGACATGTGAATGATTAAAAGAGCTTAATCATTCACATGGCTGCTAATGTAATCAGTACTATTTTGTTCCACTCTATGGCAGGGGTTCACAGCCCTTTAAGATCCCAAGGAAGTTTACTCACTCCCACAGGAGTGATGCCACCTTGACTCATCAACACCCCTTGGGATTCAAGATGAGTTTGCAAAAAGAAAATTGCACACACGAAAAGCCCAATCAGTACCATCGGATTGCTTTTGAATCTACCCAGGGGTTTCGTATAATATTGTCCCTTTTAAATATGTCTTAAGCAAGTCATATGGATGACTTTTAGTCACAGTATGCAGTTTCATTTGACAACAACATATTTTACAATTTTTTTTAAACCTTTTGCCTTTGATCATATTTGAACATGCAATTTGAAATACATGCATGTTCACCCGTGCTTACCAGTGTTGTCGGCATGTTTGGTTTGTAGGATTATAGGTTAGCTCCGTAGAGCCTTGAGGACACAGAAACTAATCCTTATGTGAGAAACTGAGCTCGCTTGCTTAAAAGCAGCATTGAACCTGCCAAGAAGTGTAACAATAGTCTTACCCACAGGCTTTCTGACACCGACTTGACAAGGTTTACGCAGAGGCCCCACCGCGTTCATCAGTGCACACAGATCTGGCAACGAGGCGTTGTAGATAAGAGTGTCAAAGATCGCGCCTGGATCCAGCTACATATGCGTTTATGATAGTTAATATTGAACAAGATTTCATTACTGAGTGACTCGATGGCCATTTTTCAACCCTTCTAGTTGAAGCATGTTTCAGATTTAAAATTCCTTTGGGAAATCCTTTTATTCCGTTTTAACGATTTTATCTGAGAGTCGTTAAACGAACACCTCTAAGGTCTTTGAGCATAAATGCAAACACTAAAACCTACATTGGAATTTGTCAGGAAAAACCTGTCTGTTGTCTTTCACTTTGTCCATGAAAATGAGGCAGGGCAGGGCAGTGTGTCTGCCTGTCATCTATCAGAAGCTTGTCTGTGACTGCGCTCATGCCGCAGACTGTTGGACACACGCAGGCTAATGTAGACCGTGAAATCTTATCAGAAAATATGAATGATATGGTTGGAAACTTGAAGTTAGAGAATTATCTGCACAAGATGGACTCGTACGGAGAGCGCCTGAGAAACTTGTACAATGTGATGTGTTGTCTGGGTGAGTACTGAGACTTGACTTCAAGATGGGGAGGGGGAGGAGTTTTCAGACATATGATGGTCCCACATGGTTTTTTATGAGGGTCAAACACATGGAAGATAGGTCAGTGTTGGTCTTAACGTTAGTTGCTCTTTTATTCTCTTTGTTCTTAAAGCGTTTTTGAGTTACTTGATACATTTTCCTTTTCTTCATTTCATTTGAAAGCTACTTTTGATTAGAATACTCCTATAAATGTGTAGAGTTTTTCATTTTAATTAACTCTAATCAAATCTACATCTATAAATCTATATCTAATGCTACTTAATGTAAACCCAGACTAATATTCAGAAAGAAGTTGCGCCCCGAAGAACATGTTTGATCACCCACTCCTAAGAAAATCCCCCAACGGTTGGTATTTCTGGGATTTATTATTATTGTGATATCATATTTTATGACCATCTGTGTTAGGATGGAGGCATGCACCATGGCTGGCTTAAGCAGAAACATGAGCTGTGGAAGACTGTTTAAAAATGGTAAACGCCACCTTTGAGATTGATTTCTGCTCGGTGGTTATGAAGTGTACACTGTAGTTTTGAGGTTGAATATTTTTCAGTGAAGCGTCACTGATTGCTGAAATGTTATTCACCGACATCTTGACTTCCTCGTGTTGACAGCGACTGTAGAGAGCAAAGGCTTTGGAAAGCATATTCAACACCGTAGTCTGAGTCATCCTCATACACTACACATAACTAACTTAGGGTAGCGCTTATTGCTTTACAGAGCGGATCCCAAATTACATACCCCATTAGCGCCTAATAGACGTAATCAAATTTAAAGTTAATCAGACCTGCATATTCTCTGATACTGTAGGATGTTTGTATGTTAGCCTGTGAAAAGAAAAAAATGGAAATTCCTTATTTTCTTGTCAGGAAAGTACTTTAGAGGATTGTTGAAAGCTGATTTCTGTCCTTGAACAGGCTGCTAATCTTTCCAATACAGACACACCGACGGCCTGACAGAATCTTTCACATACCTAGAAAACTCAGACTCACCGATGTGTCTGACCGTCGTGTTTATTATACCTTGTCCATTCAGGTCTTTGCAGTCTGTACACAAAAGCTGTTCAGTGGGTATAAAACTAGATTTTTTTTGTATAGAATAAATGTCTCAAAATGATATCAAGTTGCATTTTTTTTCTAATTAATTTTCCTTATTTATTTTATTTAAGTTACTAATATTGTCTTTATTGACAGACGTCCACGATGTATTAATGGCATAATTTAAAAAGCTCTCTTTTTTCTTTATAATGAACAAATGAAGTCTTGCCTCTCACTTGGAGATATTTATTGGGGTCTATTGTCCCACTGATGCAGAATCTACCTGATAGGCGGTCGGGTGTGCTTGAACTCTGGTGACATCTTGTGGGGAAGATATTCCCCTGCCCTCAGGAACATATGTGCAGAGCGTGGTGCTTTCCTTTCTACGTCAAATGGGTCAGTCATGGGAGATTCCTCCGGCTCTGCGGCTATAAATACAGCCATGAGTAAGAGCCTGTCACGGTTACCGTATACTCATATGCGGCCTTCTGTTTGTGGTTGTTGTCATAGAAACGTCTGTGGTGCTCTCATTTTTCCACATTTGCATGGCAGTTTGACAAATTTTAAGGTGAGACTGCATTGGAACTACCATAAGTTATAATGATATGATGGGAAAAACAGGAATCCACAATGTGTCATCTATGTTTAGCAATTAATACAGATATACCTTATATATGTTTTAACTGTCTATATTATAGCTGATAATAAACTGGATTGTTGGACGGATAGATATGTTATTGATCCCTGATGAAAAGTTGAGAATACAATTAAACCATTAAACATATATATATAAGGAACTGAGATAATTCTTTCAGTTTAGAAAAAAAATGACAAAATAGTTTTCTCCTTTTTCTCATGAAATGAGAAGAACCATAGAGATGCTGAGGCAATAATAGTGGACAGCATACAACAAACCAAAGCCAGATAACGTTAGTAATATTAATTAATATCTAAACATTGTAGTTAGTATTATTATTTTATGTTTAAATGTGATCCTAAAATACAGTTATCTGCTCACAAAACGGAAGTAACACTTCCCCAATGACTGAGTCATTCTTATGAAAAGGAAAAAAACTCAAAATTTTAGCTTTGATTCAAAATGCCCACTTTCGGATCACGTTTTATTCACTTTCAGCATGGTGACGTATTTCCTGGTTCTCACCTGCAGAGGGAGACGTGCTATCATCCGCTGCTTTCCACCTGGGCTCCAGTTCTATTGGCTGCTTCCCTATTAGTTTGTTTTGTTTTAGTTAAACATGAGCAACTGATACAAAACCAGATGTGGGACTTTCCACCAAGTCCCCTGAAGCTGATCTATTTTAACGCTCAGCTGCTTTGGCTAATCCAACGGCCTGATGAGTTGGAGTTAAATTGGGTTTCAGCTTCATCGCTGTATCTAATGACATGACAGCATCATCTAAAGTCTACCGACAGGCTGGGCATGGGCAGATATCCAGAATGTCTCAAAAGGCTTATTCTTCTGTTTTAAGATAACCCCTCTAGTCTTAGTTAAAATACTGGACTAAGTATTGATCAGGTACATGGATCAGCATTCATTTAAATGTAAGTTTACATATAGAATCCACAGATTCTGATATTGTCACAATGTTTTTTCTATTTGAAAACATGCTGCAGTTGATTTTATTTTTCTATTACTACTATTGCTCTGTGTCCCTTTTTTTTCCTTAGACTTTTAAGTGTTACGTAACCTGGGTTGCTTGTGGCAGTGATAAAAAAAAATCTTCATAAATCGTAACTTTCAGAGGCTATATGATGCAACAGGTGCCGTGATTCATATAGCAGATACAGATAACCACACCTGACTTTAACTCATTGCTTCCTCACATCTGTATGCAACATATGATGAGATAACCCTGGGTGTGTTTCGGGTGTTCTCGGCTTTTCTCAGCATTCTGCTTCCCAATGTGTGACCTCTCTGAAATCACCCAAAAAAAACTAGCACTTTCACCTGATTTTCCCAAGAGGCTAAAGACTTGAATAGATTGGAGAAAAGAAGAAAGACTATGTAGAGACGACAGTAATGAGAGTAACCTTATATGGGAGGGGCAAGTCCTCTGCGTTTTGAATGCTCTTTAAGGTGTTTCCCATCCTCCCCCCGCTGTCCAAACCCTTCTATTTTCTTTGCAGCTCAGCAAGTTTAGAAACCATAATGACACATTCTTAGAATTTTTTTGTCCTCTAATTTGTTTTCTTTTTTGTTCCCAAGTGCTTAAACTGTTGTTGTTGTAGCTCCAAGTGGCTGGAGCTTAGCCATGTCTTTGCTGTAAAGTTCTTTTAATCCCAGATAGATTCCCAGTTTTTTTTTTTTGCTGTGATTTTTGCCATTTTTCATCTGAAAACAAGCCAGAGGAATTCAAATCACAGGCAGGAAGTTATTTTTGTGTTTTGAGTTATTGTGTAAAGAAATGTTGTCATGGTTTTAAATTTTTTTATTCTCTCACTGGCATAAATACATTATGAAAAAAGTCCATGTGGGAACTGTTTATGGTACTAAAAAGCATATAGTGACTGTGAGGCTAAATTTAGGCCTAAATGGGTTTTTAACTAACATAAAGTCATTGTAACAATGCTAGACTGCTGCTAATCCAAAATGATGGGTACATTTGTCCAGATTTAAGACTTGCATCTGCTGTCACAAGTTACTTCCTGTTGAACACATTAGTACTTCTGTAGTTTGCACCCAACTTATGAATATTTGGTGAAAAGGAACATGAATGTCTGCTCTGAGAAGAAAAAAGTTGCCTGGTGTTAGATAAAGAAGCCAGTTTTGTTTTGTGCTAACTTTATTGTGAAGTCAGAAAGCAGACCTAAGGGAATTGTGGGAAATGGATGGCAAACAAGCCTATTGGTTTCCTCAAATAAAACGAACCAACATGAGACTTCCCATTTAAAAAAAAAAGAAAAAAAGACAGTACTTTCTCTTTGTATTTTGACTACGCTCTCTCCGCTCTTATAAAAATAAAAAAAGCCCACACTGTTCCATCTGGTTTTGATGAAGCTAGATGAGGGAGCAGAGTAATAAGCATGTTGAGAAATTAATGATATGTCTCCTTTTTGGAAGAACGACCTCATGACTAAGATGTTCCACGCTTTCTGCACCATTGCCCATTCCCGCTTGAGTCCCCAGCTAATGTTTCCCATGAGGTCAAGAGAGAAAAGCTCCAGTAGGTGTTGGTGCATGTTCCAAGGCCAGGACATCCCTTGGATCTCATTCACTGTCTACTGAATGATGGAAAATCAACAAGTCGTTCACTAATATTGTCAGTTGCAACCTTAAATGCAACACTTTAGATATTCTTCATAATTTACTGCTGTAAATTCAGCATCGGGTGCATTTTCCCCTCTCACATTTAATTGCTTACCCACATACCACACCTTAATTCCACAGCTTGCCGAGACATTTTAGAACTACAAAGGTGTGTCTACAAATTTGCAAACGTGGCTTAAATTGAGTCAACACACGGCTCACACACACACACACACACACACATCCTCATGTCTACGCATATTCGGTCGCACTAGCACATTTCCCTATTCGTGTTCGCACAGGTCGTACTGAGATTGCAGCACTTGGAAGCAAGAAATATTGAGCATTTGATGGCTGTTAAAGCGAGATGAGTCAGGGTGGAGGGTGAGATATGCACCCACCCAGAGGCTGGAGGGGCTGAAGCAAAGAAAGGACATAATACGATCCCCTGCACACAGTCACTGCAGAGCAAAGCACAATGGAGGGGCTCAGTGAAAGCAGGCTTTTGACAAACCCAAGAAATAAGGGACTGGGTTGGTGGACCTCGATCAAAGCTTTTAAAGTGGGAATATTTTCCATTTTAAGTTGGACTTTTTTTTTTTTGCTTCCTTTCAAATTTCAAGTTCTTATCCATTACACTCATCAACTTGCTGTTTTAGTCCTATTCGGATGCATTATGGCAGCAAAACCATCTATAAGTCATGACACATGGATAGTATTTATTGATGGGTTTTAAAGAAATATAATTGCGTTCGTTTGGGCAAAATCATACTTTTATAATGCTCGTAAACACGTTACACCTCAAACGAGGACTTACACGCCCAGGTAGTGGAATGTGATCACCCTAGCGTGTATATGCTTGTCTCTAGGCCTTAATAAAATCCTTTTTTTTTTCTTCTCCTTTTTTCTTCTAAGATAACGTTTGAGTATTGAACTCAAATGTACTCCTGCAAAGAAAGTTTGGGGCCTCAAAACTGTGTATCAGGACATGGACAGAGGTCAGGTCATACCTCTGTCCATGCAGACAGATTGCAATAATCATCTTCATCTGATGTATGAAACCAATAGGCTGCATCCTGTTTTTTTTATTTTAATACTTCCATACTACCAAACACTTCTACCAACAGTAGCTAAATGTTTTTAAGAGCCATAGAGTTGATTAAAAAAAATTAATGAAGAAACATTGTCATTTAATTTCTACATTTTAATCACCAGCATAAAAACATTTTTCCATTATTAAGATTTAAATTTTGAAATATACATCAATTATGTGTCAAAAAGAAATAATTATTTTTTTAAAAACAAACGCACACATGGCTATTAACACTTGAGTGTTATCGCGGTATATGTCCGGGGTGTGTTCAGATGGGACTATGCGGATAATTTAGCGGCCCCTCCCGAGACTATCTCATCCCCCATCTTTTCCCTTTTTCACCTCAGCGCGTGACTCAGAACGTGAGAGGCTTGAGGAATGCTGTGAATGAGTAATGATTAGCCAGATACGCGTGTCTCTGCGTTTGTGGTGAAAATGTTTTTTGATTTGTTTCTAACAATTCAAGTTCTTGCGCAGTATTTTTGTCCCTTTTTAGATATAATGTCATGCAACTTGAACCGAGAGAAGTGATTATTTTTTGTATGGTCCCATTCAGCAAATGTGTGTGTATTTTCTTACGAAAGACAGTATGTGCCAGTTACAACACATCACCCACATTGCCACTCCTTCCTTTTCTTCCTGACACTCTAAAGAGGAATGGGTGGGGCTTAGGCCCTGCCCAGCATGTCCTCCATACACTATCCTCACTAAACACACAGTTACTCATCTCAAGGACAGGCTCAGACTTCATAGCCGGCAGGCACCACTTGCTATGAAAGGAATAGAGGGAGAGGTAAAAAAGGAAAACGGAGAGAGGAAAATATAGGGAGGAAAACTTAAGGGCAGAACCAAGTTCGGTGAGGAGGTTAGAAGAGGACAGACGGGGAGAGAAATCATAGGTTTTGCAAAGCGCTTTTGGATGGTGGCCACAGGGTCGAGCGCTTTATGACAGTTTGTGGACCAAAGGCTCAGATAGAAGCAAGAAGACCAGAACTTCCTACATCTGGGAAAGGATATTGAACTATTAGGATTATCAGTTTTTTGGGGTGACAAACGGCGAGTATGACCTCTCAGCAGCAGAGGAACAGGAATTTCTCCAGCGACAGCCTCGGCCGAGAAAGGCTGGCCTCAGATGAAGCTTATTACCAGGGGATGCTGAAGGCTACGGATGGCAGAAAAGGTACCAATGTGGTAGCATTTAACGCAAAAGCCTTGATCTCTATCTCTTAGCTCCCTCTTGGTCAGGAATTTTTGTTTTTGGAAGGAGAGAAATGGTCAAAAGCTGCAGACATACATTTACAAGTTTACTTTTCAGATGATACTTATTATTTTTATTCTGTTTATATTCTGAAGAGGTTTTTCTTGTTGTCACAGGCATGTGCAGTGTGCATTTTTCAGTTCTTCTCTTACATATAAGTCATAAATATAGTTGGTCTGGACAGTTAGTGTCACCACAGCGAGGCCTGAAGAGGGATACTCCCCCAAATGCATCAGTGGCTTCCTCTCTCCATATTGGTCAGCAAAGCTCATTCATTGATGTTTTGAAGCATCCATATTTTTCTGCGGGGGACTAAGTCACTTTTCCTTTAGCTTTTGAATGATGCACTTTTTTCTCCTTTATTTTCCTTCAGACTATTTTTTTATCTTATGTCATTTAAATGAACTTAATTCCTCTGGCTTATTTTTGTTTTCCCCATGTAATGGTTATGGACAATGGATTAGTTGTTATTTTTCTTCATAACTTTGGTCCCGTTTTAATTTGTTCAGCCGTCAGGCGCCACAACATTCTGAATTGAATTAAGCAACATCGTGATAGCAGTGAAAAAGATTTTTCATCACCTGAATGGTCGTGGAACTTAACAGAAAATGTGCCAATGTAAAATGAATAGAATGAAGTTAAGGTTTCTCTCTGAAAAGATATATAACAGTAGAGGTCCCTTTTTATATATAAAAATTGCTGTTTTTTTCTGCAATTTCTTTTATTGTTGTTGAAAAGGTAATACCCGCTACCCCAATAGGGAATAAGCGGTAACGATAATGGATGGATGGAAAAGTTAACATAGTCCAAGAGAGCCCAGAAGACTAAAACCTTGGAGGCACATGCTTTGCCTCAACCCTCCGTACTTGAAATGAAATATTAGGAAGTCAAAGATCAAGCTGTGCTTCCGGTTTCCATGGCAAGACAGTTCCATGACACATTTTGCAGTCGCAGACTTCCTCCCAAGGAAACAAATGTAATGTCCGGGGGCTGACTTTTTATATGTTGATGTTGAATCACTGCCGCTTGGTTGTCATCGCTGGGTGGAGACGGTCAGAGCCACTCCCTTGAAGCTGATAAGGCTGCAGACTTTGTGTTCGGCACATAGGTCACTACGTTGTGTAAATAGAAGGCCCTGTGAGACGGTAAAGACAAGACATGAGATGATTTGTGGCAATAAGTCCCTTGGTGAGATTTAAACTATGGGGTCCATCTAGGGCATCTTCATCAAACGTTCCATTACGCACTGCTCCAGGTACAATGGCATTAGGTGGTAACATACCAGCATGTTGTCTTAGTGGGTGTGCTCTACACCCAGACCTTGTTCTTTCTTGTTGGCAAATTGCACCCTCTAATAGTTATACCGTGTCCAATCACGCAGTGCATCTTCACACTTTCAGGAACATCGCGCCTCGGATGGAGATCCTTTCCTCTCACTCAAAACATAGCTGGTAATTGTGTCACGCAGTGAGACATGACCCTGCAAACACAACATTTGTTAGACAATAGGGGCGCAGCTGTGTCTGCAGGGCGTGTTTTCCCGTGTGGCCTGAGTCAGATGCAGGTGCGAATAGGGGTGCGAGAAGGTCTTTCCACGAATCGATGGCATCTGTTTGTCCTGCATGAGTCAAGCAGGTCCGCTGGCTTTGAGTTTTTCTACTTTTGTTAACCTTTGCGTAGAGTCTGGAAAACTCCCAGATGATCTGCTCATAGTCTTGCACCCGCAGCAGCTCAGTGTGGTTTACTTTCTTCTCCTGTCCCACGTGTGTCTAACATGTAACCGTGGTGTGTCTCTGTGTGTTGCAGATGAACGAGATCGAGTACAAAAGAAGACCTTCACAAAATGGGTTAACAAGCACTTGATAAAGGTGAGAACCATCTGCACATATATAAAGATATCAGTCATTTAAAGGTGCATACCTTTATATTCCTAGAAAATGGGCAACTTGAGGCTGATTTTTGTCTTACTGAACCACTATAGGTATCACGACTGGGATCATTTCTCTCTGAGTTACAAAAATCTCCTACTTAAAAATGATCCCCTCTAAATGCTTTTTTTTAAAAAGGAATCTGCGCTTAGTTTTCTATTAGGATAGCTCAGGAAGGTTTACCAGCCATGGTTCTTATATTTCAGATATTTGCTGGCCAGGCATTCAGGTATTTAATGTTAGCTTAACTGTAAGTCACTAAACTTGAACTTGAAGAATGATTATCATCAGCAGCACAGAAAACAATGTGGACTTTATTCAGAGATGAGCCGTCATTGTCTTTAGAGCCGTCCATCGCTCACCTGTCCATTGTGAGCATTTCTGCAGAGACCATTTCAAACATCCCACCCCCGCCTGCACGGACACAAATCAGCTCTGTCTTCATTGTTCCAAACTCGGTCACTAACAGTTCATCGGGATTGAGAGGCTTACCAGAAGTCCAGCCTGTCGTCAGCCGAGGGGCTGTGTAAACTGTCCATCAGCACTCGTCCACTCTCACCTACCTCACTCCCTGTTCACAAACTCCCACCTGTAAGCCCACCAATCCATCCCATCTCTCATTCGGGAAAATAAACGGGTCAGGAGAGATACCCTGCCTCTCAATCCAGATCTATTTCAGTTACTTATCTTACAAGGAACTCATGTCCCGAGCAGTATATTCATAGTCTCGTGACATTAAGTGCTTCCCCTTTATTTCAATACTCCACACACACACATTCATTCATTCATTGATTTTAAAAAGAAGTGAAAGGGAAAATTCAGCTTGGTTTTTGAGCTTTGTTCCTTTTCACGAGTGTGTCGTGCTAATGTATTCTGCCACTGTAAGTGATCACAGAGCACACTTTTTTATTTTTTTTTATTTTGTCCCTACGAGGTGTTTGTTGTGAACGTTGGACCCCACATCGTAGACATCTGCAGTTACTTAGCTCTCCCTGAAAAGGCAAATTCAGCTCTGGCTCTGTTCCCACTGTGGTTGAGGCCAGCAGTAGCACATGTGCTGCACAGACTTCTGGGCCGGGGTGTTTGGCCGCCATCGTGCCCTGCCTTAAAATGAAAGGCGTGTAAGGAGAGCTGCAAAAGCATTATTGCTATATCATCATTATTGTTGCCACCCTACCCAAAATAAAAAAGCTCTGCTACAGGTTTAGGTTTTTCTGCTTTAAAACATTCTGCCAGTGGGGAAACATTTAATCTCATCCAGAAAAAGATGGCACACCTGTTGAAAAGCACTTTTTATGCCTAGCATATCTAATATCTGAAGATAGAAAGCTGTTTATTCAGTGTTTTTTTTTTTAAATATCCCTATTTTGCACAGCAGCTAAATTAAAAGAACTCTGTTGCCATCTACAGTCAACATTGGGGAAATTCACCCCCCAAAAAATAGAAGGCCCGGAACAGAAAGTGTTGACTCTGTGGCAACGCAGCGGTTAAACCCGCGTTAAAGCGATTTAATGGCTTCAGGGTTGGCTTGACGGAGGCAAGAAATGTCGGCCCCCGGTGCAAAATGTTCCCCTCTAGATTCGGTTCTAGAAAAGCTTGGAAATTGACATTCTCCTCGAGTATTAGTCAAGTCACAGTGACACAATCGGAGGCCAGTCGAACAACACAAGCAAGAAAGAAAGAAAGTTCTGAGCCCTGGATCACACATGAGAACCACAGCATCTTAATCCTGACAGAGTGGTGATAGCATTTTTTTTATTATAGTACAAGTAAATGCACAAGTTAGTAGGCTTTGTTAGAATGACAAAGCCATTTAAAAAAAATCTAAATCATGGAACATTTTGTTTAAGGGGTTGCTAGCTTGATGGATGTTCGTATGATGCTTGCCAAGGATAAAAGCAGGTAAAGGTAAAGCAGCCCCTGTTGAGACTTGCAGGGGAAATTTACCCCTCATTCCATTTTAGGGCAGACGCCTCTGTTCCTCCCATCACCGGCCACACCCAGATGAGCAATACTTCACACTTCAGTCGAGAAAATGCACAACTTGTTCCTTTTAGTCATTGCGTCTGGTGTCCAGTCATAAAGCCCACTAAATTATCTTTTTTTTTGCTGTAATTTGTTTTATGGTTCCTCTTCATTCAGCATTGGAGGGTGAAGGTAGGTGGAGCTACAGCACGTGTGAAGAGCACTGTGGGTTCAGCGTGTCCTATTTCTTATTTTCTTCTTCTTTAGTTTTCATACACCACCCCCCAACCACCCCCACCTCCCCATTCACTTTCTTGGTTGCAGTTCCACCACCCTGCTGCTGTGTGAACGTCGAATTTTAGTTTCAGCCTCTTAGTGCCATCCAAAAGCTCCAAGCAGTCCATTTTCCCTTCATCTGTTTGATATGCACCCTTTTCTTCACCCAGAAATCTCTTCTTTTTTATTAATATTCGCTGGAGTACCTATCTATTACTTGTCAGTGTTGACAGCTGCTGTTTGACATCTGGATGAGTGTTCGGGCTTGGCTCCTCACGGCTATGCATTCCTGGTGTGTGTAGGACTGTGCTGGTTCAGAGAATGTTCCAACAACTGCAGGGGATTTAAATACCGTTGAAAGTTGACTTTAAAGATTTACTTTTGATCATTTGACGGTAACTTTAAACAAATCTTTGCAAGGTTTGCAGAGTCACATTGTAATATTCCTTTACATATTATATTATATTACATTATCTAATTGATATTACATTACTTTACATATTCATGCTCTGATGGGCTAAATGGAAACAGTGATTTGGGGAGCAGAGTGCTCACATCTCTTCACCTCTCTTTCCTTTGGCAGGCTCAACGCCACGTGGCAGATCTGTACGAAGACCTCAGAGATGGACACAGCCTTATCTCACTGTTGGAGGTCCTCTCTGGGGAGAGACTGGTGAGTCCAGCCCAGCCGTCTGACGTTTGATAAAATGTGTGTGTGTGGGGGGGGTGCTTGAGCTTTGCACCTTTCTAGCCATCCTCCAGAGTCAAACCTTATCCTCAGTAATCCCAAAAGAAGTGGCTATCCTAAATGGACCAGAGCTGGACGCTGCTAAACACATAGCCTGACTCTTGTGGGTCTCGATTTCTGTCTCGGGGAGCAAGCGTCATCCTAGTTGGTCTCAGCGCTTGATGCTTCCTCATTAACGCCGAGGCTCAAACTTTCAGCCGGCATTTCCGCAGTGGGGCCTGGAGGCCTCTCTGCTGATGCCGCGCTTCATCAGCCACCAGCCACCATCTTCTGAATGCCTCCATAGCTCCTACCGCCTCGTTTCCACTTTGATCTGTGTGTTACTCTGACCCGTGCTCCGTACTCATCGGCAGTTCTTCTTTTCCCACTCCTCTTTCTCCCACTTCTATCCCTCCTACCCCCCCCCTTTCTTCCTGTTTGCCCTCCTCTAACCCGTGTGTGTCGGTCTTTGCCCGTCTGGCCTCCGCCTGCTCTCCTTGGCACTGCTCTTGCCGGGCTAGCCGAGGGAGAGAGACGTGGTCAGGAGCGTACGGTTGGTGAGTTGCTTTGTAACTTCCAGTGGTCACCCCCCCCTTTTTTCTTCTTTTTTTTTCTTTCTTTTTTCTTTTTTTAAAGATTCATCCGCCCCCTTACAGCAACTTGGCTGTGCATGGCGTCTGTGGTCATCCATTGTGGTGATTGATTCGCCCATCTGTGGCTTTTATTTTCTGTTAACTTACAGACCTGCTTGTAGGCATGTAGCTGCTGAAAATGTTTGGGGGGGGGGGGGGGGGTGCATCCCTTTGACTTTGTTTTGGGTTGACATTATTTTCCCGGCTTTGTCTTACATGCTGTGTTGATCTACTTGAAGTAAAATAAGACAAGCTCATCTCAGTTGTAATAAGTAACTGCATTAAATATGATTTTTTCTTCGTTTTGTGGGATATTGGTGAGCCAAAGGACTACACCAGAGATTTTAATAAAAGAAGCCAACTCCATTTATTATGTTTTTTTTTACCAGTGACCCACATTTTAATGCACTAACTGTCCCGTCTTTTTCTTTTCAGTTATTTTTTGTTTTCATCTCTACACATTTATCATGTTTTCCTCCCTCTACCCGTACACTAAAAGGATCCCCTTTAACGTGGGTAGCAGCGCTGGTTGTCTGAACTCTAACTGAACATCTCTTCATCTCCTCTTTCATCCTCCCTTCCAGCCCAGAGAGAAAGGCCGCATGCGATTTCACAAACTGCAGAACGTGCAGATAGCGCTGGACTTTCTCAAGCACCGGCAGGTATGATTCATCGAGAATACATTTGGAAATATTTCATTCTGACCGTACAGACTGTGCAGATGGTGCAAATTGAGAATGACGAACATTATCGTTTTCTTTTCTTTCACTTCCTCAGGTGAAGCTGGTTAACATTAGAAATGATGACATAGCAGATGGGAACCCCAAACTGACCCTGGGGTTAATATGGACCATCATCCTGCACTTCCAGGTCTCCTCGTCTGTCAGTGTTATGTTCCATTATATTATTGCTCTCAGCCTCTGTCTCTGGGGTCTCGGCTGCTGTTTCCTCATCACCTGGGAATCAATCGGAATGGACTCCTCCCTTCAGAATTCCTCTTGAAAAAAAGTCATCTTCTAATCAAACCATACTCTCAGTAACCACATTCTTAGAAGTAACACCCTAACAACAGGTTTAACAGTAGAGTAAAAGGAAACAAAACCCCATGGCTTGAAACATGTTCCTCAGTCCCAAAGGGGAGGGTGTGTCCGTGCACTTTTTCCTGTGCTCGCCAGCCAGGAATCCCTGACCATTTGGATGATAGTCATGCCCAGGCCGCCCCACCCATACAATGAATGGTGGCATTATACTTTTATACAACAGGGGAAAAAAAGAAAAAGTCTGTGAGGATGTGGTTGCTGGTGAGTCATAAAGACTGAGTCATCAAAGATAATGAAATAAAATGTCCCTCTGTGTTAAATCCCATAGGAAAATGACAGGCATGAATCCTGCTGCATCCTGTAAACAAGCTGCAGCCTACTGATGCTTGTAAATATGAAAGTAGCATAGCTCACAGCAAGGCTGATCAGCCACTTTTACCCTGTAGAATGATACTGAACAGAAATTTAGTTAATGATTAAGCTTTTGGAGTTTGTGGATGAGACAACAAAATTGAACATTTTTGGTGTGGGGTAATTCCATGTAATCTGGCCTTTTGGTTTCCACTAACGCCTAAATGTTTCCTAATTTCCGCATCTCAAATGATCATACCAAGGACGCGTCCAGCCGTGTTGACGTTCTGCGCGTGTTGTCTCAGATCTCAGACATTCAGATCAACGGGCAGTCCGAGGACATGACGGCAAAAGAGAAGCTGCTGCTGTGGTCCCAGAGGATGACGGACGGCTACCAGGGCATCCGCTGTGACAACTTCACCACCAGCTGGAGGGATGGGAAGCTCTTCAATGCGGTCATACACAAACACTAGTGAGTGTTCACGATCCTGCCGCATTTCACACTGACGATATTAAACCAAATGTGATACAAGTACAGGCAAGAAAGCCTCTCTCAGGTCACTGCACCATCAAACACCCCTAGTTTTTTTTTCATATACATACCCAAGAAAGCCAACCTTTATAATCACATTTTTCTAGGATCTTATCATTACACGCTAGTAAATTTATTTCACTCCATGCACTGCGCTGGGAGTGAGGGTTTGGAATCATTTCAAATGTCAAATTGAACTGCGTCGAGCAAGTTAAAACCTGCTCCATACTTAAATCCTCCTCTGTTTGGGCAAGGAGGGTCCTGAATAAATCCAAAAATGATAGTTGAGAAGTTGTGTTTTCACATTCTGCTGCTGATGAATTTCAATGGACGGAGAAAGTAGATGCACAAAACCACTATAATCCGGGACGTATGAATGCTCATGCAGCTTTAATGGTATATGTATTTATGGGTATCCCTAAAAATGACAAGCTTCAAAGCAAAACGTACCACTGACTCTTTCTACACCGCCTTTCATATTTTGAGGATGACTGAAATTATTGAAATATCTGACTGAGTTGTTGAGAGAGAGAAGTGCAGGCCTTTTTGTTGTTACCTGATTAAGCTGATTCCCCAAAAGCTGCTGTTTGTGTTTGGAGCAGGCTTAGTGGTTGGGAATTGCTTTGTGTGTTGGTATCCTGGGAAACGAGCGTGCACGTGTTTCTCAGGGAGATTTGGTGATGTATATATCTACAACTTAGTTATGAAGCTATGGCACTCACGCAGAAGAACGGCAGAAGAATCGCATTAGATGGTATGGATTTTCATATTTCTTTTTTGAGCAGTTCGTTCGACAGAGAAATATAACTGCGGGGGAACTGCTTTTTTTTCTCAGCTGTACTTGCTGCTTTTTTTCTTTCTGAGATACCTGAGGCGGCTTTGTGCCGCTTTTCATGAGGGTCAGGGGTGTGGTGTGTAGGCGTAACTCTAGAGCTCTCTGCTACATGAAAACTGTGGCACTACTTTGTTCTGCTGTATACGCGTGGGCCAACCGGTGGAGAGCGTGTTCGCACCCAGAGAGTTTGAGATCCTCTGGGGTTAACCGTGTCTGTGCATTTCCCATCTTTATTTTTGGAAAGAAACGCTTAGATGCAAGTTTCCTACCGACCAGCTCGGTCTAAAGGAGCAGTGATGCGTCTGCTCCACTAGGAGGCTTTTTCCTCTGGACCATTCTGCAAAGGAATCAAAAGAAGCTTTGGAAGATGAGACGATCCCCGGATGGATTTAAGTGATGCCGTCGAGCCCCCGTGCGGATTTAATTGATTGAAGAGAAAGTCTTTTCGCCATTTTAGGGACTAACCCTGCAGATGTGGTCATGCTCAGTATAAAGAAGAAGTCCAAACAGAGGAAGGGAAGCCTGGGCTTTGGTTCGAGATCGGTCAGCAGTACCGATGAGCGTGTGGTCATGCTGTGTGAGGACGTCCCGTCGGAGGGGTCCTCCTGGGACTCCGGGCGGGGCTCTCACAGCTCGGGGGCCCGTTCCAGCAGCGAAGAACTGGGCCACGCGTGGAGGTCCCGCAGCTTTCATGGCAGGGAGGAGCAGGGCTTCCCCCCGCCAGCGAAACAGTACTCTGTTCGAGAACTCCGCCGTGTGGAGCCCTCCACTATCTACGCTGGCCACTCCACTCTGCGCATCAGAGAGCTGTACGAGCCTACAAACATGCGCATGCTTACTACATGTCACATCTCTGCAAGGAAATGCATTACACATGGATTTGCAAAGTGCACTCTTGAAACCTATACTGGTTCATGGTATTGTGATGAAAAGTTGTGTAACTGTAAAGTGGAGGGTGCGCCGTTACGTGAAAAGCTTGAGCTTCTTCAGAGTCAAGCCGCAGCTGGTTGCGGCCTTTTCAAATGCGTTTCTTTTTTTTTTTCTTCTTTCTGTTATCGGCTCAGTAAATTAAATTCCACCCATAGATGCTCTGACATCTGCCAGGAAGAGTCAAACGCCCAGAGGACAAAAAAAAAGGCAGGTGCTCACGTAGGTCTGTCAGACAGCGAACAGGTGGGCTCTTTTACAGCATTTAGCCATTGGCACATTGGTCTTAAAAAGTAATGGTGCCAATGTAATAAAGTCCTGCCATTACAGCTCACAGATTTATGTAAGCTGGATGAATTCTGCAGACCTGTTCAGGGGTGGCATATACCTTGCAACCACTAAACGTTTCTCATTCCATGAAAACATATTTGGTATTTAAAGTTTCTGATTGTTGTACTTTCCTTATCCACAAGGAATGTGACTTATCTATGTAACTTGGATCTGTTGAATGTTTTTATTTATTTTTTATGTTTTTGTGTTCCATAGTCCTAGACTCATCGACATGGGTAAAGTGCACCACCAGACCAACCTGCAGAACCTGGAGCAGGCCTTCAGCGTGGCTGAAAGAGACCTGGGAGTGACCCGCCTCCTGGACCCTGAAGGTATGTCTGGATCCAAACCCAGCTGAGCAGCAGCATCATCACACCGCCGGCGCTGACCGTGTCGGGAATGACCATTTTTAACCTTGCGCTTCCAGATGTCGATGTTCAGCACCCTGACGAGAAGTCCATCATCACCTACGTGTCATCCCTGTATGACGTCATGCCCCGCGTGGACGTCCATGACGGGGCCCGATCTAATGTAAGCGAATTGGGAGAAGTTTGCCAAAAGCTGCGAATGCTGTAAATGTGACTCAAAATGACAGATGTGAGCTTTAATTGTGTGTCGGACTGAATCATTTGACTTGTTGCTTAGCTTGTGTTTTCAGAGAAGCACAGGTCTTAATAAAACAGAGAGAAATACAAGCCACATGATAGAAAATAATACCATCAAGATAGGAGGAATGATCCTACAAGCAAGTTTTAAAGTCTTAACTATTTCTTTTCTTAAAGTTGGCTCAGTGTAAATGTGCTGATATTCCCTTTCTCTCCCATAAATGTTACAACATATATATATAAAACCTGACAAACATTGGAAAATATGTTGCCGTCTGTCTCCTGCTATTGTCTCCCTCTTCCCTAGCCTCCTTCTTTAAAACAAAACACGACTTGTTCCGGCTTAATTTAATTCTGGATGGTGTGTGAGCGAAGGAAAATGGAGACGGCAGAAAATAGGAGCCCTCCTGTTTGTCGCCGCAAAACCCCTCATGTGTGTCTGTGCCGTGTCGGCTGCAGGAGCTGGAGCTGCGCTGGCAGGAGTACTACGAGCTGGTGACCGTTCTGCTGCAGTGGATCCGCCACCATGTCATGATCTTCGAGGAGAGGAAGTTCCCGGCCAGCTACGAGGAGATAGAGGTGAGCCGGACAAGCAAATGACTCGCTTTTGTGGAGCCAGCGGGCTGGAGACTTTTTTTTTGTAGATGTGTTCACAACTTGTAACAAAAGAGAGAGAGGGAAAGAGAAAGAAAAGCAGTGATTCCAAAGTAAAACTTCTCATTGTGTTTCCAACTGGATAACAGTATATGTATAGAAGTATGGGAATAATTAGATAGGCACTTTTGCCAGATTTCATTGATGGACAAAAACGCTGTTGTCTATATTGTGTGACTGTCAGCTGATCAAAGCAGCTGAATTCATGGGCATTGTTGGAAGTGTAGGTGGGGCAGTGCAGTGATGAGAAAAACTTAGCCAGAAGGCAGATAATCCCTGACTTGATCCTGGGGAGATTCGGCCACTCCCTGTCAGCACAAGAGAACAAAAGTGTAGCGTGAGCAAAGCGCTCTGACTTAATTCTCCCTGTGATTAACTTCCTAGCCGAACAGTACCATTAAAAGTTGTGGTTTCTGTTTTTGTTTTTTTCAATCTTTAAAAAGAAAAACAAAAAAAACACTGAACGCTCTTTGCTCTGCAACATTTTTTTCTCCTGTAAGACAAGGAGTGAAATTCTGTGATTTTATTACGGAGCTGATCTAATTTACACCAGTCATGGGAACTAGTGTGCTAGAGCTTTCAGAGAAGAGGGTACGTCTCTTCAGTTTGTCGTCCAAAAGCTGTCATGTGATGTGTCGCTTTGATGTATTCGAAATGACCGTGTCAGAGTTTTTGCATTTTAGTTTAAGAAGTACCCGAAATACTCAAGTTATCTCATTTTTTTGTGGTCATAGATACAGTTATTTTACAGCAAAGCACAGAACTGACCGGAGTGAAACACAGACGGCTAAGTTAGACGTTTTCATGTTCGTGTTTTCATCTTTGTGTGTTTTCTCCTCAGCTTCTCTGGCGCCAGTTTTTGAAGTTCAAAGAGACGGAACTGCCTGTGAAGGAATCGGACAAGAGCCGCTCTAAGCACATCTACCAGACCTTTGAGGCAAGCTGACCCCGGTTATATTTCCCCTGTTCAGGATAACTAATCCAGACATGTGAATGGAAGTCATCATGCTTTCACCTGTTCACAGAGCGCGGTGCATGCCGGTCAGGTCAAGGTCCCCCCCGGCTACCATCCCATCGATGTGGAGAAAGACTGGGGTCGACTGCACGTGGCCATCCTCGAGAGGGAACGACTGCTCAGGATAGAGTTTGAGAGGTTTGGATTGAAGCATGTGTTTGTTTGTCTGGGGAATTCAATTCCCACTTTGACAATTCCAAAGGATGAAAGAAAGAAAGTGTTGATAGTTACAACTATCATTTAATTACACATAACTCATGTCCTTTGGATAAGCAAAGGAGTTGCTAAGGCGTTGGGAATTCTTTTCTATGAACTAGAGCTCAGACTTTATCAGGTTATTGTATTTGCAGCAGTAATGGGACGTTTGGAAGAAGATGCATCCAATTTTTATCACAAGCTCTTCCTATTAAAGGCCTGCTCTGCTTTTATCTGAGACCTTATTGGATTAGCCAGCTCGGGAGTAAGAATTCGGAATGAAGGGACGATTACGGTGACACAACGATGTCATTTCACAGTTCACTCACTGCACTGAAATAGTTTAGAGGAAGGCTCCAGTTCTTAGCTTTTGTGTCTTCATGAGAAAATTAGATAACACAGTAGATGTAATTATTTGATCAAATTAGACAGCACTGTATATTATTTTAGTATTTTGGAGTAATGACGCGCCGTGAACGCTAAGAGGGAGGGTTTCCTGTCATGAGACTGTTTGCCTATCTCAGTCTGGCGTCTGATCCAGATGTGAGAGACGCGAGTGAATGAGAGGACTGGACTTGTTTGTCAGAAAATGGGGAGATTTTTTCCATCCCGCTTTTTGCTTATTCGCGTCCGAGTGATGAGAGAGAGACGAGTCGACGGTCTTTTAGCTTCGGCCAATATTTAGAAGAGCACCACCATGGCGTTTGTGACTGACCCCCACAAACTGGAGTATATGCTGCAGCGCAGATGGCCGTGAGTGTTGTGAATGCCGTCTGGTTAGCTTCGGATCCTCTTCAGCCCTAAAAGAAATGTCAGGGGAAAGGGAAACAGTGCCATCTTGTTTGATTAACCTTAAACGCGTGTTTGTTGACTCCAGGCTCGAGAGGCTCCAGAGAATTTACAGTAAAGTCCAGATGGAGTCGGGATCGTGTGATGATCAGCTCACTCACCTGGAGAACCTGCTGCAGACCGTAAGCTCTCCATTTTGCCTATGGTCAAAAGCCCTTTAGCATTATGTGAAAGTAGGATATCCACAGTGAGTGTTTGTTTGAGTCTAATGTTCTGGAATCCATGCAATGAACTTGTTGTTTCAGAAAACGTATTTATCTGTGAAAATAATGTTCGTGTCTAATCTGATTCATGTGGCACTTCTCCTGGTTGTTTTTCCTTTCAGGACATCCGTCTGCTGAACGCAGGGAAACCAGCCCAGCACACAGCTGAGGTGGAGAGGGAGCTGGACAAGGCAGACAACATGATCCGCCTCCTCTTCAATGACGTGCAGATCCTCAAAGATGGACGCCACCCTCAGGCTGAACAGATGTACCGCAGGTTGGGGCTTTGTTTTTTTTTAAGCTGCGTTCAGGTTCTCATTTTCTGCATCGGTGAAACTCCTTAAGGGGCTTCACGTAAAAATGTAATCAAACGCTTCATTTACCTGCTAACAGCCGCCTCTGTTTTTGTTTTTTTTTGCCACAGAGTTTATCGGCTCCACGAGCGCTTGGTAAACTTGCGCAGCGACTACAACCTTCGTCTGAAATCTGCCGCCACAATGGCGCACGTTTCCATGGCCCAGACCCCCCAGCAGACCACTATGAAGGTGCGCCCGGAGGTGGACGACGTCACCCTGCGCTACGTGCAGGATCTGCTGGCCTGGGTGGAGGAGAACCAGCGGCGCATCGATGAGTCGGAGTGGGGATCCGACCTGCCCTCCGTGGAGTCCCAGCTGGGCAGCCACAGGGGCCTGCATCAGACCGTGGAGGACTTCAAATCCAAGATTGAACGGGCAAAGTCTGACGAGGTAGAATCTCATCTGACCCGTGGAGCAAACCGACACTTGCAAGGTTCCCTGTTAATCTTTAATAAGTTTTTCTTTTTTTCTGTGTATTTCCTTTTCTGCAGAGCCAGTTATCTCCAGTCAGCAAGGGCACATACAGAGAATACCTGGGAAAGCTGGACCTTCAGTATGGGAAACTGCTGGTGAGTACATCGGTTTGAGTTCCGAACTGGATTTGAATGGGAATAATGCTCAGATGTTTGCGTAACCGTTCTCTGATCGTTCTCAGAACTCTTCCAAGTCTCGCCTGAGGAACTTGGATTCCCTGCACGGGTTCGTCTCCGCTGCTACAAAGGAACTCATGTGGCTGAACGACAAAGAGGAGGAAGAGGTCAACTTTGACTGGAGCGACCGGAACGCCAACATGACAACCAAAAAAGACAATTACTCTGTGCGTCTTGGAAGTAGAGCTCACGCATTTCAGTCATTGATTTTTTATCTCTAATGTTCTCAGATTGTGCATATATACGATCTTTAACTTTGTCTTTTGGATGCCTCAGGGTCTCATGAGAGAACTGGAGCTTAGAGAGAAGAAGGTCAACGATATCCAGGCCCTGGGAGACAGGCTTGTCAAGGATGGACATCCTGGCAGGAAAACGGTCGAGGTGATTACAGCAGAAATGTGGGCTGAAGAAGGGGGGGGGGTGAAAGCCATATGCAGCATGTAGTTTTAAACCACGAGGCCCAAACGTACTCACTGCCATTGTGTCTTTTGGTCTCTGCCAGGCCTTCACATCTGCCCTGCAGACTCAGTGGAGCTGGATTCTTCAGCTGTGCTGCTGTGTCGAGGCTCACCTCAAAGAAAACACAGCCTACTACCAGGTGCGGGACACGGAGGGCAATGCATCGAAATCTGTGATATAAATCTAACATTCAGAGGTTTTTGTACTCGGTGTTGTAAATGCTCTTCCGTAATGGGACTCCTGTCCGTGCAGTTCTTTGCTGATGTGAAAGAGGCTCAGGAAAAGATGAGGAAAATGCAGGAGAACATGAAAAAGAAGTACAACTGTGATCGCTCCACAACGGCCACACGCCTGGAGGACCTGCTGCAGGATGCTGTGGTGGGTACATGTGACTGCATAAGATACAGTGAACCGTGTATTTGAAATCATCTTTGGCTTTTCAAGAAAAATCTTACTGCCTTTTATTCTAATAAGACACTTTATACTCTTTTAAATACAGATTTAAAGCGATCTTTTTGTAATTACTTGGTAGATCGGGGGTAAAATATGACCGGACTTTTAATTTACAAATGCTGTAAATGAACACTGTCAATTAATTTTTACTGCTGTTCTAAACCAGTTCGTACTTGCATTCTACAGGATGAGAAGGAACACATGAATGAGTTCAAGACTCTGATCACTGGCCTGAATAAGAGAGCCAAGTCCATCATCCAGCTGAAACCCCGCAACCCCACCACCCCCATCAAAGGCAAACTGCCTATCCAGGCTGTGTGTGACTTCAAGCAGCAGGAGGTTAGCCTGGCCTGCCGAGCAGTGGTGAATAATCATCTACCTGCAGCAGGGTGCTGAAAGAGCTTTATTTTTTTACACCAGATCACCGTCCATAAAGGAGAAGAGTGCGCTCTTTTGAACAACTCCCAGCCTTTCAACTGGAAGGTCTTGAACCGCTCTGGAAACGAGGCGGTGGTTCCTTCGGTGTGCTTCATGGTACCTCCAGTCAACAAAGAGGCTGTGGACAGTGTGTCAAGGTGAAAATATTAGAATCACCTATGGCAGCAGCATTGTGGAGATCCTTGGGAGCTCCGTGTCTTCTTATTGAGGTGATCCGTAAGTCCCTTTTCGCTGATATGTCATTCTCGTTCTCGCCGCATTCTAGTCTGGACGCGGGTCACCAGCAGATGCTGACCATGTGGCAGCTGCTGCATATAAACATGAAGAGTCTGCTGTCATGGCAGTACCTGATGAGAGACTTCACACAGATACGCTCCTGGAACATCACCATGGTAAGCATTAATTGTTTGGAAATGAAAACAACCCAAAGAGATGAGTCCCTATATCCGACTGAAATACAGAAAGAAAAACCTCTGTTTGTCTCTACCCTGTTCAGTTGAAGACCATGAAACCAGAGGAGTACCGCCTGGTCATGAGGAACCTGGAGCTCCACTACCAGGACTTTATGCGTGACAGCCAGGACTCCCAGCTCTTTGGCCCCGATGACCGCATGCAGGTGGAGGACGACTACACCGGGGCCACTCAGCATTTCGACAACCTGCTTCGCTCCATGGAAAAAGGTGAGATTTGTTTTTCCACCAAACAGCCGTTTTGTCGAACCATTATATAGCATTTGTTGTGTTCACAGTTAGAACATAGAAGTGCAAGAGTACCAGTATTGTGCTTTTACAGTTTGTGATTGTCAATTCACCTTACAGGGCAAATGGTTGTTAGGCCCAAAGGTGAGTGACACAAAGCCGGCCAAAAAAAACAAAACGCTCACCAAGTTGATGTGTGTGAACGCTTTCAAGCTTCAGACGTTCAAACACACGCATCCACGCCTAGATTAGTGTGTGACAGCATGTCATTTTGGCTCCAGATGAGCTTTTTGTTCCTTTTATTCATTAATTTTTTTGGGGGGAGGAGGGACGCTCTGCACCAAATGCAACCCATGTGTTGTGAATGAGGAGGAGTATGACATTAATCCATATTTGGCCATTTCGAAATGTAAATAAGCACATTGAGCAGACGTAATGAGTGTGGAGCGGTGTGTGTTGAGGACACAACACATGCGGAGCTGCATGCGGGATGGTCTATTAGATGCACTGCAGCAACCGTTTGAAGATGTGACGGATGTTTGGAAAGAGATGACAGGACTGTTTCCTATTGCCTGCGCAATAAAATGAATCACATGTATTGTATGTCACAATCTAATATAAGTGCTGTGGTGCAGGTCAACAGGACGAAACTCTGTGTAAGAACTACATCTCTGAGCTGAAGGACCTTCGTATCCGCATAGAGGACTGCGAGACCCAGACTGTGTCCCGGATCCGCAAGCCAGTGGAAAAAGAACCTTTGAAAGAATGCGCCCAGAAAACTACACAGCAGAAGGTATTGGACATAAATGCAAGCATGTTTAAGGAAAGAAGGAAACATATGCTGGGGTAGAAAAGCATGGTAGAAATGAATTAATCATGTAACTTATGAAGGATGAAAAGTAGCATTTTGCCTCAGTGGGAGTTTTAGAGAGTGCAGGGCTGCTGCAGATGGCATGCCTCCGGCATTATTGCTGATCTGAGACTGTAAGATAGTGAGCCATGCTTCTGGCTGATCGAAGGCATAGAATCCCATCACATATTGATGTAATGAATTCTTTAAAGTGCCGTTTTCCTGGCTCAAAAACAATCCCTTCCACGCTCCTTCATTTTGTTAACTGTTAACTTTGTGTTTTGTTCCGCAGAAAGTTCAGGGAGAGCTCGACGGCCTGAAAAAGGACCTGGACAAGGTGTCCGTAAAGACCCAAAATGTCTTGGCCTCCCCTCAGCAACCGGCCTCAGCTCCCGTGCTGCGGTCGGAGCTCGAACTCACCGTTCAGAAAATGGACCACGCCCACATGCTCTCCTCCGTTTATCTGGAAAAGTAGGTCCCCGACCTCTTATTTGGAGCAGCAAATACACGGTTTCCCATTGCCCTTAAACGGATTAACACTTGTTTTTTCTTAGGCTGAAGACTGTAGAAATGGTCATCCGCAACACACAAGGTGCTGAGGGCGTCCTAAAGCAGTATGAGGACTGTCTGAGGGAGGTTCACACTGTGCCCGGGGACATCAAAGAAGTTGAAACCTACAGAACCAAGCTCAAAGTAAGCCAAACAAAATAATTGCATGGCCTTTTAGGCAAACTCCACATCAGCATACACATAGCAGGATTTGCGTCCCATATGTGTAGAAGTTCAGTCTTTTGCCATCTGTTTGACCACTTTTGCTCCCACATGACCGGCCTATTTTTTTGTTGTTGTTACAATTATAGAAAATGCGAGCTGAGGCCGAAGGTGAACAGCCAGTGTTTGACTCCTTGGAAGAAGAGCTGAAGAAGGCCCAGGCCGTTAGCGATAAGATGTCCCGTGTGCACAGCGAGCGCGACGCCGAGCTGGAACACTACCGGCAACTGATGTCCAGTTTACAGGACCGCTGGAGGGCGGTGTTCACCCAGATGGACCTCCGTCAGAGAGAGCTGGAGCAGCTGGGTCGGCAGCTGGGTTACTACCGCGAGAGCTACGACTGGCTCATCCGCTGGATCGCTGACGCCAAGCAGAGGCAGGAGAAGATCCAGGCTGTGCCCATCACTGACAGCAAAACCCTGAAAGATCAGCTCGCCCAGGAGAAGGTATACAGCAGAAAGCCTTTTTCTTTTTTCCTTTTTTTCAAAATCACTTTAACATTGTTTTTTTTTCTAAACAGAAACTCCTGGAGGAGATTGAAAAGAACAAAGACAAGGTTGATGAATGCCAAAAGTATGCAAAAGCATACATTGATACTATCAAGGTAAGATTTAGACATTAATAGCTTGCATGCATTTTGTTACAGTGTAAAAATGATTATTTTTAATGACACCGTTAACTGTTTTCTTTATATTTTTTAAATACAAACAGGACTATGAACTCCAGCTGGTTGCCTACAAAGCTCAGGTAGAGCCTCTTGCTTCTCCCCTGAAGAAAACCAAAATGGATTCTGCTTCTGACAACATCATTCAAGAGGTGTGTTTTCCTGAACTAATGCTAGGTATCATTATCAAATGAGAAAAAAAAAATTAAGCACTAATCGCTGTCTTAAACATCGATCGCTGTCACGTGGAAAGAAATATGGACAGACGACACGTTTTCTTGTGGCTGTTTAAAAGATCGACCTTTCTATCCCCTCTCTCCCTCAATTGGTTGTATCTGAATGTGAGCCATTTTTAAATGCTGTCTGTCTCTCCCGGCATTAGTATGTAACTCTGAGGACCCGGTACAGTGAGCTGATGACTCTGACGAGTCAGTACATCAAGTTCATCACCGACACGCAGCGCCGCCTGGAGGAGGAGGAGGTGCGTGACACCTGTCTGAGGGTCCCAAACAAACTAAACTCTAACACTAACCTAACCAACCCAACCAAACAATCCACACACGAAACACGGATCCGCTCCATCACTCACCAAAAAGCATGCAAGCACGCACACATGCACTTTCCTCTGTGTGTCTCACAAACACACACACTACATTTAATGTACGGAAGACAAATGGTTCCTTTGCACCAGCGATGCATGAAACATTGGCATGCTGTAGCTGACCCATTAGCTTGAGAAGCAAGTGTTTTTGGAGCATATCTTTGGCTTCTATTGAAGATACCGTGGCCATAAAAAAGTCAAAACAGGCGCCAGATCAAATTAATTTAGGTCCATATGATCAAAGGACTTTATCCCAAGATGAGCTGTGCTGAGGGCATAACTATCAATATCCAAAACTGGAATTAGGAGGTATTTTCATATATTCATGTCTTAACTATTTCATTTCCATTCCATTTCACATGTGCTATCTTAAATTTAGAATACGGGGTTCTTTCCTTCATGTTCTCCGGTCTCTTCCTTATTCACCTGCAACTATTTTTTCCCTGACTTTAAACTCAAAGTTATGACTCCAGAGTTGAATGATGTTAACATGGACTTCATCTCTCCCTTTTAAATTAACACAAATTTTTCTAACCTGATGTTTTTTTTGTGTGTGTTCTTGCTTCTTTTAACTGCTTGCCAGTGCTTTGCCATGATGAATGCTTAACTTTTTTGAGCATTGATAAGGTAAATTATTCATCGTCTCAGGTACCTCCCTACTCTACAGTCTCCATCCCCTCTATCATCCCAGCATCTTTCCTTTTCTCAAGCTGCCTTTTTTTTTAAACCTTCCATTGCCTATTTGTTTCCAGTTTTCACTAGTCTTTTGAAGACATACCGGTCCAATATACTTACAGCATAGTCTGTATAAGATTTTTTTCTTTAACTGATTCTTAAACTTCTTGAAGGCATAAGCTTGTTGTCTGACTAACAGTCCTCAGCTTTGACTTTCCATTTTCTTTCTTTTCTTTGTGGTCACAGTTTGTGATTTTGAGAAACCCCTGTGACTGGGTTTAGATTTAAAAAAGAAACGTGAGGAAATGGTTCGGATAAACTAAACAAATACATAACTCAAGGCAGCAAGTTTCTACCTTTAGCAAATAATGTTTAAGTTACATAAAATAGATTTATGTGAAAAAAGGAATTCACCACTTGACTAAGAACAATTGTTACAAATATGTTTTAGTCATGATTGTAATGTGTAGCATTATTGATGGTAAATGACTCATTTGAAACTATTAGAATCGGAATTCTTCTGGAGATTGACAGTCAGTGCTACAGCTACAGTTGCATGCCATGACTTTCTTGCTGTGTTGTGAAGTGATATTTTGTTTCCATACATTATTTGACACATCTGCCATTTTTCCTGATTTGTCTTGTCATGTTTTTATCACTGCATCATGAATTTTAACATAACTTTGATGAATGTGCATCTAATTTGCATCTAGTGATTGATCTTTCTTTAAGCTAATTTTAACATTAACAATGAAAGGGGAATACAGTACATTAATTTGCTCTCAAACATGCGTGTTTTTGCGGCAATTTCCAAAGTAACAACAATTTTAACACGCTGTTTATGAGCTGGTTAATGTAAGGTATTACCTTTAACCTGTCATGCTTGATTATAATCCTTTCTTTACCATTTGCTTCCACTAATGCAGAAAGCTGCACAGAAACTCAAAGTGGAAGAGCAGAAAAAGATGGCGGAGATGCAGGCTGAGTTAGACAAACAAAAGCAGTTAGCTGAAACTCAAGTGAAGGCCATTGCCAAAGCTGAGAAAGAGGCCCGAGAGCTGAAGCTCAGAATGCAGGAAGAAGTAAGCAGGAGAGAAACAGCGGCTGTAGATGCGGAAAAGCAAAAGCACAACATCCGACAGGAGCTGCACGAGCTGAAAAACCTCTCAGAGCAGCAGATCAAAGACAAAAGCCAGCAGGTGGACGAGGCCCTCAAAAGCCGGACCAAGATCGAGGAGGAAATCCACCTGATCAGGATCCAGCTCGAGACGACGGTGAAGCAAAAGGCCACTGCCGAGTCTGAGCTCAAGCAACTGCGCGACAGAGCGGCCGAGGCAGAGAGGCTCAGGAAGGCCGCCCAAGAGGAGGCCGAGAAGCTCCGCAGACAGGTCGGCGAAGAGACGCAGAAAAAGCGCGAAGCAGAAGAGGAGCTCAAGCGCAAATCCGAGGCCGAGAAGGAGGCCGCCAAGCAGAAACAGAGAGCTCTGGAAGACCTCGATAACCTCAAGAGACAGGCTGAGGAGGCTGAGCGACAAGTCAAGCAAGCAGAGGTGGAAAAGGCGAAGCAGATCAAGGTGGCCCATGAGGCAGCCCAGAAGAGTGCTGCCGCTGAGCTCCAGAGCAAACACATCTCTTACGTGGAGAAGACCTCCAAATTGGAGGAGTCGCTCAAGCAGGAACACGGTGCCGTCCTTCAGCTGCAGCAGGAGGCAAACCGCCTCAAGAAGCAACAGGAGGATGCGGAAAACGCCAGAGAGGACGCTGAGAAGGAGCTTGAAAAATGGAGGCAGAAGGCCAACGAGGCGCTTCGCCTAAGGCTCCAAGCCGAAGAAGAAGCCCACAAAAAGAGCCTGGCTCAAGAGGACGCCGAGAAACAAAAGGAGGACGCAGAGCGGGAGGCCAAGAAGAGAGCCAAAGCTGAGGAATCGGCGCTGAAGCAGAAGGAGATGGCCGAGAATGAACTTGAGAGGCAGCGGAAGATCGCCGAGAGCACCGCTCAGCAGAAGCTCACTGCGGAGCAGGAGCTCATTCGACTCAGGGCTGACTTTGACAACGCGGAACAGCAAAGGTCCCTCCTGGAGGACGAGCTCTACCGCCTGAAGAATGAAGTCGCTGCCGCTCAGCAGCAGAGGAAGCAGCTGGAAGATGAGCTGGCCAAAGTCAGGAGTGAGATGGAGATGCTCATCCAGATGAAGTCCAAGGCGGAAAAGGAGTCCATGTCCAACACCGAGAAGAGCAAACAGCTCCTGGAAACCGAAGCTGCCAAGATGAAAGACCTGGCTGAGGAGGCCACCAAGCTTCGATCCATCGCCGAAGAGGCCAAACATCAGCGGCAAATCGCGGAGGATGAGGCGGCTCGCCAGAGAGCAGAAGCCGAGAGGATTCTCAAAGAGAAACTGGCTGCAATCAGCGACGCCACGAGGTTAAAAACGGAGGCTGAGATCGCCCTGAAAGAAAAGGAAGCAGAAAACGAGAGGCTGAGGCGACAGGCTGAAGATGAGGCTTACCAGAGGAAGGCCCTTGAGGACCAGGCAAACCAGCACAAGCAGGAGATCGAGGAGAAGATCGTCCTGCTGAAGAAGTCGTCTGAGGCTGAGATGGAAAGGCAAAGGGCTTTGGTGGATGATACTCTTAAACAGAGGCGGGCAGTGGAAGAAGAAATCCGAATCCTTAAGCTGAATTTTGAGAAGGCCTCGTCTGGAAAACTTGATCTGGAGCTGGAGCTGAACAAGCTCAAAAACATTGCCGAAGAAACCCAGCAAAGCAAGCTCAGGGCAGAGGAGGAGGCGGAGAAACTCAAGAAGCTTGCCCTCGAGGAGGAGAGCAGGAGGAGAGAGGCGGAGGAAAAGGTCAAGAAGATTGCTGCTGCGGAGGAAGAGGCCGCCAGACAGCGCAAGGCCGCCCAGGACGAGCTTGACCGGCTGAAAAAGAGGGCCGAGGAGGCCAGGAAGCAGAAGGACGAGGCCGACCGGGAGGCAGAAATGCAGATCGTTGCCGCCCAGCAAGCTGCTCAGAAGTGCAGTGCGGCTGAGCAGCAGGTGCAAAGTGTCCTTGCCCAGCAGAAGGAGGACGGCATCATGCAGAAGAAGCTCAAAGCGGAGTATGAGAAAGCCAAGAAGCTCGCCAAAGAAGCGGAGGCTGCAAAGGAGAAGGCAGAGAGGGAGGCGGCTCTCCTTCGCCAACAAGCCGAGGAGGCCGAGCGCCAGAAAGCCGTCGCCGAACAAGAGGCCGCCAACCAGGCCAAAGCTCAGGAAGATGCTGAGAGGCTGAGGAAAGAGGCCGAGTTCGAAGCCGCAAAGCGAGCGCAGGCAGAAGCTGCAGCGCTCAAGCAGAAACATCAGGCGGACGCCGAAATGGCGAAGCACAAGAAACTGGCCGAGCAAACCCTGAAGCAGAAGTTCCAAGTGGAGCAAGAGCTCACAAAGGTTAAACTGAAGCTCGACGAAACCGATAAGCATAAAACCCTCCTCGACGACGAGCTGCAGCGGCTGAAGGACGAGGTGGATGACGCTGTCAAGCAGAGGGCCCAGGTGGAGGAGGAGCTTTTCAAAGTAAAGGTTCAGATGGAGGAACTGCTGAAGCTGAAAATCCGAATCGAGGAGGAAAATCAGCGTCTCATCAAGAAAGACAAGGACAACACACAGAAATTTCTGGCCGAGGAGGCTGAGAATATGAAAAAACTCTCGGAGGATGCCGCTCGGCTTAGCGTCGAGGCCCAAGAGGCCGCTCGCCTGAGGCAGATCGCAGAGGACGACCTCAGCCAGCAGCGGGCGCTTGCTGAGAAGATGCTCAAAGAGAAAATGCAGGCCATACAGGAGGCATCCAGACTCAAGGCCGAGGCAGAGATGCTCCAAAGACAGAAAGACCTGGCTCAGGAACAGGCGCAAAAGCTCCAGGAGGACAAACAACTAATGCAGCAGCGTCTGGATGAGGAAACGGAGGAGTATCAGCGCTCACTCGAGGCCGAGAGGAAAAGGCAACTGGAGATCAAGGCCGAAGCGGAGAAACTCAAGCTTCAGGTCTCTCAGCTCAGTGAAGCCCAGGCCAAAGCCGAAGAAGAGGCAAAGAAATTCAAGAAGCAGGCCGACACGATCGCTGCCCGTCTCCATGAGACCGAAATTGCAACCAAAGAGAAAATGACTGTGGTTGAAAGGCTGGAATATGAGAGGCTAAATACAAGCAAAGAGGCCGATGATTTACGCAAAGCTATCACAGACCTAGAGAACGAGAAGGCTAGGCTGAAAAAGGAGGCTGCAGAACTTCAGAATAAGTCCAAAGAGGTATTGTGTCAAAAATGGCATAGCAGAGCAGCTCATGTCATTGATAACTCTGTCAAAAGACTAACTCTCTTCCTTCTTAAAGTTTCCTCAATCTCTCTCTTTTTATTACACTAACCATGAATCAGACTTTTCATTTTGAACATGACTTTTCTTTTACAGTGCACTGTGCTCATGCAGATCATGCCCTGAATGCCATCCTGGAATGTTTCTTCATTTTTAGACATGCATCATACATTTTCAATGGCAAAACTTTTAAACTTGTTATCAAAGTGTGACTCAGAGAGTTGGAAACCATTACACCATCTAAATCAGACTCGGTCTAAAGAACCTTTTTATTTAAACTGATGTTAGTGAACCATCAGCAATTGGTGTACAGAAAAATATTATGTCTTCATGTAAATACTCAAAAATTGAAATCCCTTCTCTACCTCAGTTGACTTTTTGTCCAGCCAGTTTATTTGGCATCATGAAATATTTTCTTACAATGTTAGAATACCTATATATTCTACCTGTTTACCATCTGAGATGATGATGATACATACTACTGTGCATTAGCGTGAGGTTTAAGACATGAAAAAGCCTTTTCCCAACATTTTTAAAAGGATAGATGCTTTCAGGAAATCAAAATATGTCTTAAAAGCCATTATATTGTTAATAATGATAACAATTGATATGTCCTTTAAAGTTCTACATCATAAACATATAAACTTATGTATACGTATAGTAATATAGCCCATTTTGAAGCACTTGAAAACTTTCAAGCACCACTCTGTTTTATGCCATGAACCCAAAATGGGGCAGTTTTAAAATAGTTATTATTGTATATAAATATATATATGATAGCTCCCTTAATTATATTTTCAACAGATCTTTAACTGCAACGCTTAAAGAATGTTATTGGTGTTATTAGTATAAGTGTTTAAGCAACAAAACAAGACCTTGAGAATATTGTTTAAAAAAAAAAGGGGATAAAAGGCGGTGAGGGTAACACAGGCATGGAATAGTTTCACTTAAGGATTATCAAAGCCCCATTTGCATTAGCAGAGTGCATTGTACAGATTAAATTCAATAACTGAAATAACAGTTTAACAATAAAATGTGATAAATGTGTCACAGCCATGGATATCTTGTAACTAATGTTTTCTTATCTTTCTGTCAGATGGCTGATGCTCAGCAGAAACAAATTGAGCACGAAAAGATAGTGCTCCAACAGACATTCCTGACAGAAAAGGAGATGCTGTTAAAGAAAGAGAAGCTCATTGAAGATGAGAAGAAAAAGCTTGAGAGCCAATTTGAGGAGGAAGTGAGAAAGGCAAAAGCTCTCCAAGATGAACAGGCACGCCAGAAACAGCAGATGGAGGAGGAAAAGAAGAAGCTAAAGGCTACCATGGATGCAGCCCTCAGTAAACAGAAAGAGGCAGAGCAAGAAATGCTTAACAAACAGAAAGAAATGCAAGAACTGGAGAAGAAGAGGCTAGAGCAAGAAAAGGTTCTTGCAGAGGAGAACAAGAAATTGCGGGAGAAGCTGCAGCAGCTCGAGGACGCTCAGAAAGACCAGAGCAAAGAAGTTATCCAGATAACAACGATTGAATCAACGCAAAAGGTTTTCAACGGTCAAAGTGCCGGTGATGGGGTAGATGGTGTTGGCAAAAAGCCAGATCCATTGGCATTTGATGGCATCCGTGAAAAGGTACCTGCAAGCAGACTTCATGAGCTTGGTCTTCTGCCTACAAAGGAATTTGACAAGCTGAAAAATGGCAAGACCACCATCCAAGAGCTTGGTGAAAAGGAAAATCTTAAGAGAATTCTCAAAGGGAAGAATGCCATAGCGGGCATTTTGACACCAACTAATCAAAAAATGTCAATCTATCAAGCATCAAAAGAAAAGAAGATTACTCCTGGAACAGCCATGATACTTTTGGAGGCACAGGCAGCCACAGGTTACATTTTAGACCCCATAAAGAATGAGAAACTTTCAGTTAATGAGGCTGTCAAGGAAAGTTTGATTGGCCCTGAGCTGCATAACAAAATGCTTTCAGCTGAGAGAGCTGTTGTTGGATACAAAGATCCATACACAGGTGGAAAGATATCTGTATTTGAAGCAATGAAGAAGGGTCTGATAGAACACGATCACGCCATCAGAGTCCTTGAGGCTCAGCTTGCCACGGGGGGCATCATTGACCCTCTCAACAGTCATCGTGTACCTGATGAAACAGCCTATAAGCAGGGACAGTATGATGCAGAAATGAGTAAGATTATGAAGAAACCTGCAGATGATGCAAAGGGATACTTTGACCCCAGCACTCAGGAAGCTTTGACATATTCTGAGCTGATGGCAAGATGCAAGATTGACCCGGACACTAAGCTGTTACTCCTGCCAATCACAGACAAAGCTGCTCAGTGCTCCAGCATATATACAGAAGAGGAGACCAAAGATGTATTTAGCAAAACAACCGTGTCTGTACCATTTGGAAGATTCAAGGGAAAAACGGTCACCATTTGGGAAATAATAAACTCTGAGTATTTCACTGAAGATCAGAAGAAGGATCTTCTCCGTCAGTACAAGACGGGCAAAATCACAATCGAAAAGATCATCAAGATTGTGATCACGGTGGCTGAGGAGAAAGAGAAGAAGAAGGAGATTGCTTTCGATGGTCTGCGATCACCTGTTCCTGCAAGTGAGCTCTTGGAATCTAAAGTCATTGATAAAGATCTTTACAACAAATTGCACAAGGGCAATGTCACTGTCAAGGAAGTCTCAGAAATGGAGCCAGTGCAGAAGGCACTGAGGGGTACAAACTGCATTGCAGGTGTTATCATTAACTCCTCCAAGGAGACAATGTCCTTCTATCAAGCAATGAAGAAGAACATGATTAAGACCAGTTTTGCCCTGAACATGCTGGAGGCCCAAGCAGGAACGGGCTATTTGGTTGACCCTATTCACAACCAAAGCTACACTGTTGACGAAGCTGTCAAGGCAGATGTTGTTGGTCCTGAGCTGCATGAAAAGCTCTTGTCTGCAGAGAGAGCTGTTACAGGCTACAAAGATCCCTACAGTGGAAAGACGGTATCTCTTTTCCAGGCAATGAAAAAAGATCTCATTCCCAAAGAGCAAGGTATTCGATTGCTCGATGCTCAAATGACCACCGGGGGCATCATTGATCCAGTGAAGAGCCATCATATTCCTCATGATGTTGCCTGCAAGAGAAATTATTTTGATGACGAAACAAAACAATCTCTGGCCAGCCCAACTGATGAAACGAAATGCTTCTTTGACCCAAACACAAAAGAACATGTCACATACGCAGAGCTCTTTAAGAGATGTGTGACTGACAAGAAAACCGGTCTCCAGCTTCTCCCTCTTTCTGACGAAGCCATCAATGAGAAAGAGGAGACATGTTATACTGAAGCCCAAGCAAAAGAGGCTATGACTCACCAGACTCTGGAGCTGGAATCTGGACCATTTAAGGGTAAAAAGGTGACACTCTGGGAAATTATCCACAGCGAATATCTCACTGAAGAGCAGAGACTTGACCTGCTCAGACAGTTTAGGTCAGGAAAGGTTACAATTGAAAAGATCATTAAGATTGTGATCACCATTGTGGATGAGAAAGAGGCTAAGAAAAAGGAACAGTCAAGCTTTAAGGGGCTCAGAGCTCCAGTGCCAGCGAGTTCCTTGTATGATTCCAAGATCATTGACAAGCCAACCTTTGACCTTCTTCAGCAAGGTAAAACAACACCTAAACAAGTTAGTGGGAATCCCAATGTCAGTAAATACCTCCAGGGCACTGAGAGCATTGCTGGAATCTACTTGGAACCTACAAAGGAGAAAATAAGCATTTATCAAGCCATGAAGAAAAAGCTCCTGAGACACAACACTGGTCTGTCCCTCCTTGAAGCTCAGGCAGCAACCGGGTTCATCGTAGACCCGGTGAAAAACCAATGCCTGTCAGTGGATGAAGCTGTTAAATCAGGTCTTGTTGGTCCAGAGCTTCATGAAAAACTCCTCTCTGCAGAAAAAGCTGTCACCGGCTATAAAGATCCCTTCACTGGCAAGAAAATCTCCCTCTTTGAAGCAATGGAAAAAGATCTCATCCTGAAAGAACATGCCATGCCTCTGTTGGAAGCACAGATGGTCAGTGGAGGAATAATTGACCCAGTAAACAGTCACCGTGTGCCAACTGAGGTTGCATATAAGAAGAATATTTTCAGCAAAGAAATTTCAAAGACCCTGTCTGAACCAACAGATGACATCAAGGCTTTCTCAGATCCAGAAACAGATGAGAATGCAACTTACAGGCAATTAAAAGAGAAATGCCAAAGAGATGCAGATACAGGCCTGTACATCCTCCCACTGTCCAAGCCTCAATCCCCAACAGTTGTAGAAAAGACCTACCTCTACACAGAAGAACAAACTCAGAGCGATCTGACCAACACCCAAATTGACATTCCAATCGAGGGTCTTGGTGATAAACCAGTGAACCTCTGGGATGTCATGAACTCCAATTTGCTTCCAGAGCAGGAGAGGCAGAGACTCATGGATGAATACCGCTCTGGTAACATCACTAAAGAGCGCATGATCATTATTATTATTGAGATAATGGAGCAAAGGGAGATCATTAGAAATGATAGCCCGCTGTCATATAAGACTTTGAGGAGAAGGATAACCATTGAGGAGCTCTACAATGCCCGAATCATTGATCTGGAGACATACAACCTTTTGAAACAAGGCAAGAGAGATATCCGTAATATAATGGAGATGACCAGCGTGAAACAGTATCTCTATGGCACAGGCTGTGTTGCTGGGGTTACAACAGATTCAAGCTCCAAGATTAGCATATACCAAGCAATGAAGAGAGGTTTTCTTAAACCAGAAATAGGCCTCAGCCTCCTGGAGGCTCAAGCTGCAACAGGATTCATTGTAGATCCAGTGAAGAATGAGACACTTACTGTTGATGAGGCTGTTCGTAAGGGCATTGTTGGACCCGAAATCCATGATAAACTTCTGTCGGCTGAAAGAGCTGTGACTGGATACAAAGATCCATACAGTGGAAAAATCATATCTCTTTTCCAGGCCATGAAAAAGGATCTTGTTCCTGAGGATTACGCTCTGAAAATGTTGGAAGCCCAAAGTGCAACTGGTGGCATTATTGATCCAGAATTCCAGTTCCACCTGCCTGCAGACATTGCCTTGCAAAGAAGCTATATCAACAAGGAAACCAATGAGAAATTGACGGATGAAGTTAAAGGATTCATTGACCCAGTCACTGACGAGAAATTGTCATATGCAGAGCTGCTAAAGAGGTGCAAGCTTGACAGTGGATTGCGTCTACTCTCCCTGGGAGACAAGAGACTGACATTCAAGGGCCTTAGAAAACAGATCACAATGGAGGAGTTGGTTCGTTCACAAATCATTGACCAGCAGACAGTCACTGAATTGAATGAAGGCCTTCTTTCAGTGGAAGAAGTTAGCAATAGACTGTCAAGATACCTTCAGGGTACAGGTTGTATTGCTGGTGTATTTTTGGAGTCTGCCAAGGAACGTCTGTCAATCTACCAGGCTATGAAGAAGAACATGATTAGGCCAGGCACTGCATTTGAACTCCTTGAGGCTCAAGCAGCCACAGGGTATGTAATTGATCCAATCAAAAACCTTAAACTAACTGTCCATGAGTCTGTGAAGATGGGCATTGTTGGTCCAGAATTTAAGGACAAGCTTCTGTCTGCTGAGCGTGCAGTGACTGGATACAGAGATCCTTATTCAGGCAAAACAATCTCCCTGTTCCAGGCAATGAAAAAGGGTCTCATTTTGAAAGATCATGGCATCCGACTTCTGGAAGCCCAGATTGCCACAGGTGGAATTATTGACCCCGAGGAAAGTCACCGTCTGCCTGTTGAGGTTGCCTACAAACGTGGCTTCTTTGATGAAGAAATGAATGAGATCCTGTCAGATCCATCTGATGATACCAAAGGCTTCTTTGATCCCAACACTGAGGAAAACCTAACCTACCTTCAGCTGATGGACAGGTGTATCACCGACCCTGACACAGGACTGGTGCTCCTGCTACTGAAAGAAAAGAAGCGGGAAAGGAAGACCTCCTCTAAATCCTCAGTCCGAAAACGCAGAGTTGTCATTGTAGACCCAGAGACGGGCAAAGAAATGACTGTGTATGAGGCTTACAGAAAGGGACTGATCGACCACCAAACCTACTTGGAGCTTTCGGAACAGGAGTGTGAGTGGGAGGAAATCACAATGACTTCCTCTGATGGCACCGTGAAATCTATAATCATTGACAGAAGGTCAGGTAGACAGTATGATGTGGATGATGCCCTTTCACGAGGACTTATCGACCAAAATTCTCTTGATACATACCGAGCTGGAAACCTATCTATCACAGAGTTTGCTGACATGCTTTCCGGAAACATGGGAGGCTTCCGCTCGCGCTCTTCCTCATTTGGTTCCACCACTGGTTCCACTTACTCCTCCTCAATGAGCCCCATTCCTTCTGTTAAACCACCTGCAATAATATGGAATGACCCATCAGAGGAAACTGGACCCATAGCAGGGATATTGGACACGGACACATTGGAGAAAGTGTCTATAACTGAGGCAATGCATAGAAACCTGGTTGACAACATCACAGGCCAGAGATTGTTGGAGGCCCAAGCCTGCACAGGAGGTATAATTGACCCCAACAGTGGAGAGAAATTCTTGGTGGCTGATGCTACAGAAAAAGGTTTAGTGGACAAAGTCATGGTTGATCGCCTCAATCTGGCACAAAAAGCTTTCAATGGATTTGAAGACCCAAGAACTAAAGTAAAGATGTCAGCATCTCAAGCCCTAAAGAAGGGCTGGCTTTATTATGAGGCTGGGCAGCGATTCCTTGAGATCCAGTATCTAACCGGTGGACTCATAGAGCCTGATGTTGAAGGCAGAGTGTCCATAGATGAATCCATCAGGAAGGGAACAATTGATGCCCGCACTGCCCAGAAATTGAGAGATGTCACCACTTACTCTAAATATCTGACATGCCCAAAAACCAAACTGAAAATATCTTTCAAAGATGCCATGGACAAAAGCATGGTCGAAGAAGGATCTGGCCTTCGGCTTTTGGAGGCCTCTTCACAGTCTAGCAAAGGCCTCTACAGTCCCTACAATGCCAGTGGCAGTGGATCTGCTTATGGCTCTCGAACTGGCTCAAGGACTGGATCCCGAACAGGCTCCAGAAGAGGCAGCTTTGATGCTGGTTCTGGCTTTAGCATGAACTTTTCATCTTCCTCCTTCACATCCTCATCAAACTTCAATCGCAGATTCTAATTAGATAGTTCTGTCCTTCATAGCTAGTGACTAAGAACCATTAATACTAATGCACTTTACAGCTGCATTTCTAACAGGAAAAAATAGTTATCAGTAACAAAGGAAATATAATTTATTTATTCTTTATAGCATGTGGTCACACAAATTCCATAGGTTAATTAATCATTTTTCATCAACAGAATCTGCATAGATAAATGCCTCTGAAATGAGGATACACCCAAAAATTGCAAAGTATATAAAACATTAATTTCTTACTGTACTGATGGCAAAGTAAGTTTTTTTGTTTCAAAGCGAAACATGATAGTTTTGCTGTTTGTAAGTGACCATAGTTATAATTTTTACTCCTGTTCAAAAGATGTATACAACTGTTTTTAAAACTAATATATACTATATGTAAGTCAAAACACATTGTTTTCCAGAAATTCTTGTTGTTTTTTTTATTATTTTTTTTAGTCTATTTTCTAACCTGTTTTGACATTAGTAGTTATGACATACTGAATGTCCAATTAGTTTTAAGGTGTTTAACTAAAACATAAAGGTGATTTTAAAACCTTCTGAATGCTTTGTAGAGGATGACCATAGGATGTATTGTTTTTTTTTCTTTTTCTTTTTTTTTGGTCGTTTGGCTACACATTAGGGTAACAATGAACCCAGTAGATAGCAGTGCAGGTTACACCAGTAAAACACGGCAAAATGTTACACTACTGGAATGCAACACTGCAATGAAGTGCTAAAATTAGAATTATTCAAAACTAGTTGCACATCCCGTTATTATTCATAGACATTGAAGTGGAAAAGTTAATTACTTCATTGTTTTACACACTTTCAATTTTGGATTGCTCATATCATCAAACAAGTGTTCCTGCCACATCCCAAGATGATGTCAGACTCAATCCTGCTCCCTCTCACAGACCTGCGCGCTGTTATTTTCATTCTTGTAAGTTGAATTTATGGATCCGTTTTTTTTGTTGTATTTCTTTTTTTTCCACTTGTTTTGTCTATCCTTTTTGCAACTTGGTTTTGATCATATCTCAAACCTTTAGGCTATTTGTCTCACTACCTAACTTGTTCCTATGATGTCACATGGTTAGTGATAAGATTTTGATCAAAGCTCTCATTTTCTTTTTGTTATTTTTCTTTTGTCCTCTTTTCATAGCTATCTCAGTCACTCAGATTCCATCATGTGAACGCAAATACTCAGGTGGCCGGTACATACGACCCTTACAGCTTGGATGGATTTGCAGGTCCATGTCATCCTCCCACAGTAAAACAGGTATAATACACAAGTGTTTTAGAAGATATGGTCTTTTTTGGGGGGTTGTTCATTGGTAAAAATGTTCATCTTATTTTTATATGTTTTCACTTGATCTTGTTTTTCTTCTCACTCCATGATTTGATTTATTTTGGTTGTATTTCATAGTTATTTTAATTTGTTTGTAGATCTGCCTTTGAGTATTTCTTCCACTGTTCATCACACTTGAGGAAAGCTGAGACTGGGTCAACTTCATCTTGGGATGCCTTTCTAGGAAGACTCTTAGCTCTTGCAATAATGTCCTGATATTAACACTCCCAAAGAATACACAACTATGCATCAATGTTTTTTTCTCGGACTACGCACTCTTGAGTTCGATAGACCTTTTTTTTTTCTATTTTGTCTTTTTCAACCAAACTGCAGTTGACAAAAATTTAGATTGCATGAATGTATGTATGATATCATATGCACTCCTGTCAGTTCCACATATGCCCAGAGTTTTACCTAAGCCTGTTTTTAATTTTTTAACATCAGTTATTACTATTATGCTTTCTTGTTCACCTTTAAGTTTTTGTCATCATGTTTTTTGCTTGTTTTTTATATATAATTGCATGCTTTACTTATTTTTCATTGAACATCAGGGGAGGGTGGGGATTATTCATGTGAAATAATCATTTATCATTTAGGTTTGCTTTTGGGATAAAATGTTGCTTTGACTGATACAGTGAGATTTTTGTTGAATATAACAATATGTTGTAAATAAATATGCTCTGAACAGGCACTCTTGTCATTCATGCATCAGCATTCATGCAAGTGAAGCTCTTTACTATCACTCTATTAAGAAAAATGAAAATGCGTTATGATGTATGTGTGTTTTGTACAGTATATGAGAGAAGTGAGTACACCAATGAGTAGGATCACATAAAGGCTGAGTCATTAAAACAACAAATATACTGAAATACAGACTACAAAGTGTCACTTAGCTGTTGTGACTGACATACAAAATACAAAATCGGTGATAAGTAAAAATGATATCATTTCTCATTATTTTACCTTTTCACTGTTTTCGTCTGCATATTTGAGACGCAGATATCTATTTAAAATGTTATTCTGGTTTAAAGGCAAATGACAGTGTCTTAATTTAAAATGTGGTGTTTTTAAAAGAACATAAATCAAGACAAAAAAAATATTACAGGAATTTCAAGTAACTGGAAAATATGTGTCTCAAATGTTTTGGGTCACATGGGTAAAAAGGGGCTCATTCCAAAAGTCAACTCTTCCATAAGTTGTGTTGGTGCTGACGACTCAGTTAGCTGAAATAAATTCATTTAAATATTAATGTGCAATTTGCTCACATTCCTGTAACCCTAAAGAAATCAGACATTTTCTTTCTTGTAGTAAAATGATGAAGATAAGACTTTCAGCAGACTTTCTTGACACAAGTTCAAACGTCTTCTAGGATGGTGCACAAACACCAACAGTCAATATATAGAAGATAATAGCAACTCTATTAAAAAACAACTTGGTGGGATAAAAATAGACTTTTGTACCTCTGCATCCACACTGATGTCAAACCTAGATAGAGCTGAGGAGAAATACAGTTGTTTGGTTTATTTTTACGTATTGAAATCACATACCTAAGTATCACACTCAACAATGGCAAAATACTGAAAAGCGAATGCAGAAAAGGGGACAATCATGGACATACAATCATCCATTTGTTTTCTATACCAAATTCATCCAGTGCTGGGTCATGGGGAGCTGGGCTGTATCCCAGCTGCCACCGGGTGAGTGATGGAGTGGGTTATAGACAGGTTGCTAGTCCATCCCAGGCCCACGCTACACTGAACTGTCTGTGCTTGGAATTACAAATCAGTCTGACATCCGTGTTTTTGGATGGGAGAGAGGAGCCATGGACAGGAAGGTTATACACACAACTCCACACAGAAAGACTGCTGAGAAACCAGGAACACACTTTTGTTATGAGGCAATGGTGCTAACCACCAAATCAAATGAATAAACAAAAATTAGAACTCTAGGTAATTAGATTTTTTTTTATCTGAATTTTTTTAATATAAAGAAGTGTCTTTTCTCAAATGAGGTACTTTTAATTGAAAGGCGGAGCAATTCAACAAAAAGCATCCAGATTACATTGTCTCTGAAAAAGACAGAACAACTGAATAGACATTTTTAAATCACTGTTCTTTTTTTTTTGCCCATGTGTACTGAGTCTATGATCAAAGATATGCCACATATAAAAAAAACAAACACCCAAAGATCAATTCGAAATAATAAACACATTTTAGACTTTTCATTCATAAAAGTATCAACACCAGTCAACTCGAAATGAAATCATAAACCGTTGATGTAAAATGTAATCTGAATATTTGAAGTTGTGCGCCTTTGTTGCACTACTAATACAATGAAATATTCCATTTAATGTTTGAAAAGAAAAGAAAAACTATGCTTACTCTTTCTCTCTTTCCAACAAACCTAACCACTCGCTGGTGGTGTGAAATCATTTTACAGTTGATTCAGAAATGGACCACATGAGGGCAGTATTGGGCTGATCTGCAGTATATTCCTTTTTCGAGCAATTTGGCTATATTACCATATTAATAAGAAATCCTGAGAGTCTATATTAAACTTATGACAACTTATTGTGATTTTCTTCTCACACAAACGGATCTTAGTCTATTTCTTCTTGAATAGTTTTGGTTTATGGAACTATTATAAATTGAAGCATGCTGTGTGATTTTTACCTCCAGTACCCTTTTACTAGCTGCATACATCTGTTGCTCTGTGTGCCAACACTAGTCACTGACATTGATGGAGGACCTTGTCCCCAGAAGCTACGGCGCTTTCACCTCCCTGAATTCTTCACTCAGCTCCCTTGACTACTCAGATCTGAGCCCTTCCCTCCCAGGTGGCGACATGGAGGTAAGAGATGAGTGGGTTGGACCAGCAGTTATGACCAGATGAGCCATTAAAGAGCTAAAAAGTAGTTGTAGCAGAGACAACTGCAAAATGCTCAAGGAGGCAATTTCATTTTATTATTACTTGTGCAATATCAACTTTTCCCATTGTTTTTGCAGGATAAAGTGAGTGGATCACCAACTCCCACCTCACTGGATCAGACACATGGGTATGCTACTGTAAAACACTGTTACTCCACAAGTACTAAGTCACCTCACATCTTCAGGGGAAAAAAACTAAACATGTTTAGGAATTTTTCTGGATCGAATCCCGTAGTTCACCGGTCACACACTTGCATGAGCAGCCCACCAACAGTGTGAACAAAAGCGGCCATCAGCAGTCAGACGACACAAAACGCACGCCGGTGTTTAGACACGACAGTTTGCTGATTTGTACCAGCTTTGCAGACCGTTGCATCTGCTTTTGCCAAGAACACAAAGAAAGAGCTGGGAATAATGCCTTGGGCACAGAATGTAAAACAAATAACTGAAACAGGAAAAACCGAGGTTCCAGATCAACTCACAGAAAGAACAGATCCATCCCTAATGGCTAAATTCAGCTGTTGAGGTCTGATTATTGTCCTTTGAAAGGGCTAGTAATTCTTGAAATGGAGGTAGTCATGCCTGTTATATTATTTGGTCACCAGTTTCAGACTCTTCCTTTTAGCAATACCAGTAACAATGAGTGAAAATAAAATGAGTACAGTATTGGTAACACAATATAAGAGTAAATCCATAAAAATATATAAGACAATGGATCTAAATTCAAGAAATAAGTAGTCACAATAAGGTTAAAATTGTTGTTTTTTATTAACTGGTAAGATAATTATACTTTTTAGTTGCATAATTCTTTATAGATGGGGCAAGAAATGTGTTTTCCATAATATATTAATTAAAGGTGGGTGTTTCCTATCCACAAAGCTGTTGATATGTGTTAGATAAAACATTCTAACAGTGTTTTTAACATTTGATGTCGCTTCCCTCTGTTTCAGACCAGATTCAGAGGACATGAGCCAATGGCAGTGTGAGTTCAGGGGTCAGATCCGAGCACTGAGACAGTGGCTCAAGAGCATGGAGATGAGACTGCCTCCTCTGGACCCCAGGGTCAGTGTGGTCTAATGTCCCTCACTTCCTGTTTCATAGCGCATCATGTTCATGCTGAGCCTTCACATGTTTCACACCCAATCCCCATCTGTCCGATTTCTGCCGCAAATATCAAGCCAAAATACATTTCCAGATTTTACTACAGTAAAGAAAAAAAGGAAATAATACTGGAGAATGACACAGTAAAAGTGGCCCAACGACATGTGAGTGTGTATGCCACAATTGTTGTGTGTGTGTTAAGTGTGTTTTTAAAAAGAAGAGCAAAGAGAATGTGGAGTTTTTTTTTCTTTTTCTCTTTTTTTTTTCAAATTCTCAGAAGGGCACTGAGGTGGCCCTCCTCCACTCCTGCAGGGAGACTTCTTTAGGCCACAGGGGGACAGAGGGGCTGGGGAATCAGGCTCTATTGTGCCTGGGCTAGAGAAGTGGCTGGCACAGGAGGCCCTCTGCACACATGATCGAACACACTGAAAAGACATCAGACCCAGATGCGAGGGAAGAGGCAAGGGGGCAGAAAAAAGAGGAGGATCTTTATGGTAAGGGGGTTCAGAACTGACCATGTAGGTATTTACTGAACACAAACGGATTTTTGGAACATTACTATTTATTCAATGCGTTTAAATAGACTCGTCAAACAGCTGGTGGCAGCTAGTGTGGTACTAGCGGAGTTCAAAATCTCTTCCATCATATCAATTGCTAAAGCAATCTTCAATGAGCAAATATCTATACCTAAGCCAAGATGAAATTAAGGAAAGATTAAATCATTACTATAACCCATTGACCACATAAGGAACATGTCAACTGAACACTTTTGAACAATGAATTTACTTTTTTGCTGCCTCTTTACTTGTATCTTATCTGAGCCATCTTACATTTTATTCAGTTTTTACTTTTAAAAAAAGAGGTCGTATTTTTAGTTTACTTTTGATTTTCAGTTCTGATTTAGTCATGGGCTTCATCAGGATCAAAGTCTTCAGCATTTAGAGTCATTTTACCATTCAGTGAATGAGGAGGCCCAGAAACACTGTGAGATGTGTGTCTGGTAAAGGAAAAGTTATAGCCACATGACTTGGCATTGTTTTTTTTAAGTGTTGCATTTGAAGAAAGTCACTGTTTCTATGGGAACTCACACGGAAGGTGCTCAGGCATGCCATATCACATAGTGAAAGCTTGAATGCTTTGGAAAAGCTACGGTCAGACCCCCAGCGAGAGTGTGCGAATTAAGGGGTGCCTTTTTATCCCCGCCATGCCTTAATCATACAGCATCTGACCGTAGACCTTTGTCATGGAAATACTGTTGGTCGCTGCACTGCTGGTTTCAGTCTGGGCCGAAGGGACTCGTTAGTTAGCAGTAGGGATGTGTGAGTCCCTCAGCAGCCCCCCCCCAAACCGCCGCCCTGTCCACAATACACAGGAGGGCCACACACCTGCTTCTGCACACAAGGCAAGCCCTGGCACATCTTGTGCAGCTTTACGCTAAACACTGAGACGCATATGAGCTTTGGACTGGTGATTGCCAAGCTCCATTATTGTTATTAGATTTAGTGTAACATTGGAATATCTCACCAGGGTCCTAAAAGGGTCTATCATGGCTCAATACAACCAAAGGATTACTATATATTCGTAAAAAAAAAGGTTTTGAAAAATATTAGAAATAACATATAAAGAGAAAGATGTATCGGGATCCTCCCTGGTTCAGAAAGACGTCCACGTCAGATTCTGCCGTTCAAACATCACGTCTTCACCACAACACGGCGGCGTGGTACAGAAGTCAAAATGACGTCTCTTCACACTGACAGTCAGGTTGAGGTCAGGGCTTCCTCTCTGTGTCTAACTGCCACCCCTGCTGATGGGATTCCTCTTGATAAAGAGTCTCTGTGTTGTAAAGGTCTCTGGTTTCCCTGAGCCTGCAGGCAGATGCTGCATCCCAAATAAGCCTCGTGCACACAAACTTACAAACAAGCCGTGGAAGAGGGGTGAGAGATCACCGTCTATTGTCCTGTCCCCTCTGTCTGTGACAGCCCGCAAACACAGTGGCTGCTCTATGACACCACGTCCCTAACCTTTAGGGAACAGGGACTTGTTTTTATTGCAGTGAATCAACAAGACAAACGACCAATGAATAACGCCCGGATCTAAAGTAAACTTGTTTATTCTGAGGGAGGGATACGACTAAATTCCATTTCCCCCCATCTAACTTAGCTTGGAAAACGTTTTTTGCATCTTTTAGCACTTTTGTAATCTCTCCTTTAAAAATTTTCTATTCACACAATTAGGACTAATGGCCGTACGGGGCCTCCTTATTCATCACCCTTTCCCTTTCCGTCATAGGTGGAAAATGGGGACTTTTGGCTGCAAAGCCGCTCTTTCCTGAAAGCAATTGAATTAAATTCTGTCCATGATATGGTTGAACTCCCCGATCCCCAAGTTGCTAAATCCTCCTCTCATCCATGACTGTGATTTCCAATATCCAACAGGCCCAGCAGGCCCCAGGGAACCCAGTGGGGAAGCCCATCAGCCTTTCATCCACTTTTCTTGGAAGCAGCCTCTCGCGTTGATAAATGACAGCGCGCATGCTGAATGGTGCTTCTGGTTTGACCCGAAAAAGGGACCCTCTCTTTTTTTCATTTTCTCATGAAGAGGGCTAATTACCATGTTCAGTAGAGGAGCCGCTGAGGTCTTATTTAATTTGAAGGCAGCGGAGAGCTTGAGATAGCAAAGGAGGGGGTAAACAAGCCTGCAAAATTAATCTTTTTCATTTTTTTCCTTCCCCCATTTGGCTCATGGGATATCTGTGATTAGATTTGGCCTCCCGTCGTTCACATTAATTTAAAAGCTCGTCTCCCATCTTCAGACCTATCTGTCACTTATCAAAGCCTTTTGGAAGTATAAATTTTTTTTGTGAAACTACCATTCATAGAACATCAGCAGCTTATTGGCACACCGCAGCATGTTAGGTGGTCTTTAATAACACAAGCTCTCTGTTTCGGGACAATGAGGAGGATCTGTGTGCACCTACTGTGAAATGGAGGGGAGAGATTTTTGGCAATGCCTGAGAAGGAGGGAAGGGAAGCTTGGAGCAGTGATCAGGTGCCGTGGTTTTACAAGAATGTCTTTCTGGCAAAGTGAGGCCTTATCACTGCCAGCTTAATAAAAATAAATAAATGCTCAGATGGTTATTGCAGGTATCACGTTCTCATCTAACAGAGAAGAAACATCCGTCGGTGGTTTTATTTGTTTTAAATGTATGTCGAAATGAACATTTCAGTCTCTGTAGCGGAAAAAAATGAAAACCAAAAACTACACGGACTGAAAAAGTGAAAAATCGCTTTTGGTTTAACCTATAAAGCACCGGGAGTGATTCTGTATGGGTTATCAGGAGGAGGCTCAAAAGGTGTTCACCTTTTTTATTATTCTGTGCTTCTTAATTCACACGGTGTGTGGTTCCATTGTGAATAGTCACATGACGATAAAAACGCATGGCTGCTAGGATACAGGGGGTGGGTCAACCTACCCCCACCCCACCCCCCTACCCCTCCACCCCAGAAGATGATCTCATAGAGAGAGCATTAGAAGCGTAGTCATGTCATTTCCTCATACAGTCTATGGTGTTGTGGTGAGAGGCTCTCTTCCTTTGTACATGTAGCAGGATAAAGATGGCGGTCCACATAGAAGGTTAAGGTTAAGCCAAAACTGTTTCTTGACTTTAAAGCACATGTAGCCATGCCGACTGAAGTAATAATGCAGCTGTCACTGTCCAAAAATCCTTGTCCTGAATTTGCCGGTTAATCATTCTACCATGCCTCTTCTAAACATGTGAGAAATGGTGTGTTCACAAGGCAGAAATTCCAGGAGCATCAGAATAAAATTAAGGAAACAAGGAAAATGTGTCCATTTTTACAGACAAAAGTTTTTTCAGTTCCTGTTTGGCCATCCCGCTGGACTGTGTTATACATGTCAAGGATGTCAGAACTACAGGATACCTGTTGTGGTGTAATTAAAACACTATTGATTCAATTGATTACACATTCATGACCTCCGGGGTATGGGGTTAAATAACTTGACCTTTTGGTTGTCGTCCTATTCAATTTACCAGCAGCTGACATGTATTTCCAGTGGTCATTCTATGCTTTTGCTCATTTTCACCACAGGGCGGGTATTTATGCTGGTGGAAAGGGGTTCTCTATAAAAGCCTAAAGAATCAGTAAAGCAGCTTTAAGAGGCTTTTTTTTTTATCAGAAACAGTATTGGGGACACAAAAATAGTAAAAAATAGTAAAAATTTTTGATTTTAGCTTAAGAATATTTTAACAAAGCTTGTCCCATCTAAGTTAGCATAAAGCCAAAAGAGACACAGTTAGTGTTACATGCATTAATGTTAGTATGTCAACTAAAGACTAAACTACATCCAGTGGACGTGTTCATTTTTTCTATTTTAAATATAATTTGGCTGTAATAGTATTTGGGCAAATCGCTAATGTGTTCTAATGAATAGAAGCGCATCTGATTACTCTTGAAATATCAGCCAAGTGTGAACATTTTCAACCTCGGTGGAGCAAAGGGCATAATTCTTTCAGGTACACAAGCGAGCCAAGCCATTGTAGATTATGGCAAACTTCACTTGTTGATGCAGAATGACCTAGGATCACGGGACCCAGACCCGTAAAATCTGGACTGTGCGCGCATTTGAAGTGAAACAAACTGAGGTTTGAATATATGTCCATTCACATGCAGCACGGTAGGCAAAGCTTACATTAGCACAAGTGGTATTGATTGTATGTTTCATTAACTGATACATGCATGCAGTGGGACGCGGGGGGGGGGTGATTTCCTTTCTGGTTACAGTTCCTGCCAAGCATAGAGCAATTCTTGACCTCCTTTTCAAGAAAATAATGTGATTAATGTGAACTGAAAGAGCACTTGTAAAAGTTATTGGCATCTACATGCATAAAGACCTGCATGTGTCTCATGGATCAGTTAACTGGTTGATTATTTAGTTGACCGGTCAAAGACAGAGTGGTGGAATAGAAAATGCGGGATTGTGGCTGTAAAGCTTTTAATGAGTCGCTAACCTGTGCAGAGGCTTTTACTTATATATCGAACACAAGATCCTTTCCAGAGATTTCTGTGGGGGGCTACTTTTGAGCAGAATTAGAAATAAAACAGAGGGTGAATGAATGGTGGCTCAGCCGTGTTGTCTTGCAATGTGACATTTCTAAGTTAAATATTGTGATTTTCTTTTTAAAATGGGTCATGTTGGGGCTTCCCAATGGGGTCCATCCTTTGGTTTCCCATGCCAAAAGCATTGAAAGGACCCTGAATTATCATCCCGTTTCTCTGTATTTAGTCTTTGCTTTCAGCTTCTTTGTTTAAAGGCCTGAGCTGCGATGACTGGAAGTGGGTTGAAAAGTAATCTGAGATGTTTTACAGTAATTAGTTGCCTTTGTTGCTGCTGGGGAGACTGGTGTACTAACTCTGAATGGGGAATCAGAGCCTGCGAGGGGGTGGGGGTGAATGTGTGAGTGGCTGGATAGCGGGGTGGGTGTGGGTTCCTTCTTTTGTACCTCGCACTTCCCTCCCTTAACATCCACAGAGGGAATGGGCTGAGGCAGCTGTCACTTAACATGTGAATGTTTTGAGGGCGGCCCAGGGGTCTTTGGAAAACTCTCCTTTTTAGTCCCCCCACAACCACCCACCACCATCCCATTTTTCAAGCAGAAGCAGCGTGGAGTTTCTGAGCCACAGTCCCAATCAGAGGAGGGGCTTGGTTGGATCAGAAGAGGGAGAGGGTAACAGAAAGACCAGCCTGATGAAGGTAAAGAGGGCATTTGCCGCCAGGCTGCCCGGTGCAGGAGCGCCCTGAGCCGGAGCTGCACGGGGGGGAATGCAAACGCTGCCACTTTCTTGGAATGGGTACAACCTGACCTCCTTGCAAAAAAAAAACTCTTGGCTGAGAGCTGTGGGAGTTCAGCGGAGCCGTTGGAATACATTGTCTTCTTCTGGGCGCCCCGTCCCATCGGCGGCGTTAACAGGGAAGGAATTCCTCTATCGCAGCTCCCACAACAAAGAAGAAAGGGAGAGGAGCAGAGCCGGTGGGAGGAGAAGTGAAGTGAAGGGAAGGGAGGGGTGCGCTGTGAGGGGAGTGGAGGACATTGTTTGCCTGTGACTGTGGGCAACGGAAAAGCATGAGTTATCAGGGCATGCGTGAGTGTGTTTACTAGGTGTGTTTGTTTGCAAGTATGCGTAAATAAGCAGACCGCCTGAGTGTGTGTTGGACAGAATATGCATGCGAGTGTGTGTGAGGCACCTACAGTTTTGGGGATGTTGGAGCCGGGAGGCCGTTCAAAGGATGCTCAAACAAAGCTGGATTTCCCCCCCTTTTCTATCCCTTTTCAATGGTGATTGAGGGCTAGCCGGATTCCTTTACTCATGCTGTTGGGTCGAGTTCTGCTTTAGGGTAAGTGCAATTAACGTAAGCTTCTAACCGCCAAAACGGCCACTACCTCAGGATTGGCCAGGAGAAAGTTTGATTTTGGACTTTGTTGGACAGTGATTGAACCAGGGAACCATAGGACAGTAAATCCCCTCTAAGATTAGGGATTTATTATAACTACTTCATTTACTATAAGATGAGCTATGGATTATAAATAAATGGATTATAGTCAAAGAGCATCAGTATGAATGGATCATCCTAATGTGAGTATATTTTATTTGGGCAAACACTTTGTTCTTAAGGAACTGTCTCTTGTATAGCTAATTTCAATCTCCCAGCAGGGATGGTCTTTTAAAGTTAATTTTTCCAAAACTCCTCTGACCATTATTTCACACATAAGCACAGCACTGAATATTCACAGAATTGCTAGAGAAACCCTCTGACCTTGCACTACATGCACCCTTAAATGTTATGAGTCTCATGGGTGAATGCACAGCTGCCATCTTTGATTAGGGACCATTATAGTGATTACTACTTCAGTTCCTCCATTAAGAGAGAGTCCAAGATGCAACAGTGAGGCAAAACCATGGGGCTCTGCTGCTGTGCATGAGGACTACTATTCTGCTAATAATCCCAACTCCACCCATGTGCCGCATCTTGAACCATCTAAATTAATTGAGACGCACGCAACTTCACTGGAAATGTTGGTCAAATCCCCTTTTTAATGTTTACACTAATGTAAATGCCATCCGCACTGAGAAAACTGAGTAAGATGTTACAAATAGAACTAGAGGCATACTACTGAAACGCTCTCTTCCTCGATATTTCTCTCACTATACACTACTGAGACCTCTACGCTGTGGTCATAATCTGGTTAACCCCACAATGGACTGCACTCATGTGTTATAAATCACGGCTAAGAGCAGAGAGAGGGCCGGTCTGAAGTGATGGCTATTTTTCAAAAGGTTAAGTGATGGAATGGTTAGGTCATTTGCAATATTGAATAAACAGTAGAGTAGTTCTCTGGTTCCCTGGTTGACTTTCTGGTCTGACTGTGTGTTACAGTGAGAGGCACATACTGTATCAGCTACAGGATGTAGGCCAGGTGGTTGTTCTTGTATATTACTTGATATGAGTTTCCCCCTTTTTTTTCTTTAACCAATATTTCGCCAGAAGGAAAATATGTTTAGTTAAAATGGTATCACGTCAGAGGAAACTGTGTAATTTAGCAGGTGACCACTCGTATGTTGCAGTAATCTGGCATGGCACACCCTCTATTTTAAATTGTTAACCCATGTGGACACAGCCGCCGACACTCAGCTCTCCTCAGGAGACTGCTGGGCAGTGATCTGAGCTAACTGGGTAATCATTGATCTTGAGACTGGGGCTTTGTCTGGACACCACTCTCTGGGCTGACTGTGTACTCCCCTGTGAACCCCTGGGCAGCATCATCTGCTCATCAGAGACATACATGATGTATGCCATTTCTTGCCTAATGCACATGAGGCCATCATATCTGAGCAGGTCATGTTAGAACTTTGTCAAATCTGAATGCTTTCTTATGTCCTAACATTTTAATTGTCTTTTTATACAACCAAATAAGATCAAATTCAAATTTGGGGTGTGTTCTGACTAGTGAGATAGTGAGAAATATTCTCTGGCTGCAGACTTTCTTTGTTTAACCCCAGGCAAAGATGAAAGAGCTGCATGTTCAGCATAATTCTGCCTGCCAGTAGCATTGCAGGAACATCTACTGTATCCATGCAACCCCGTGCATCTGCCTCTTTGGCATATTCAAATCACCACCCCCCAAAAAAATACTAATGAAAAAACGTCTTGCTAGCCCAATTTCCTCCTTACTGACCCATATCGCCCTCCGCACCACCAGATCATTAGTCACCAAGCGTGACCTGAACTGACCTATGTAGTTCTGAATGGACCAGTCCAACCCTAACTCAGAGGGAGGACCCGGCTTAAACAGGAGCCTTACTGTGATCTCCCAGTGGGCTCACCTCAGTTCCTACATGCCAAGATAATTATGTTCACCTTTCACCCCCCTGTCAAAACAATGAAAGCACTGAGTTGAGGAAAAGGAGAGGCCAGACAGGCCGAATCAGTCTGAAACTGTCAAAGAGTAAAGATAAAGTAAATATATATATTACCGAAATAGTATACATTTTGGCCATATTAGATGCTAACTACAGCACTGTTGTACTGTTTTAGGCACATATCATTAAGAATACTCCAAAAACTCCACCTATTATGTTTTATTAAAGCAAAGAAGTATCAATGCTATACCACATATTAAATAAGCTGTGGTTTTCTGGTTTTATCAACACTTTCCCACCACCCGAGTCGGTCTCCCAATCCCCCATTCTGTTGATCCTCCAGACATTTGACCATATTTGCATTTTTATGGCTGTCATATTTGATCAGATCCTAAATGGGTTTCCCAGGGCTGGTCCAGGCTGCGTTACAGAAAGTGCTGGCTGACTGCCACTGGTTTCTCTGTGCCAGGCTCAACTGTAGGATCCTCGACAAGCTTGTCACAGTGATTTCTAAGCCCGGAATATTTCGGTTGATGCTGTGAGTTAGAATGGAGGATGTGCGCATGTGGTCAAAGAAAAACCGACAAGTGAATGAGGAGAATGCTGGCCAAGAATGTCAACAACACACATGCTTGGCCAACATATCCTCCCCCCTTTGTTGTGCCCTTGGTGCCAAGTGAAATGCAGTATTGTACATTTAGGAGGACAAAGACAGATTCGATGTTTCCTTACAGCCAATGTTGTAGACATATAGGCCATGACTTTTTTAGGGTGACATTATTTTCCGTATTTACCAAATTAGCAATTGCTTATTACATGATGACTCTGAGCCCCCCCTTGTTTTATTTTAGGTAGCTGAAAGACCTTCAGCATGCATGTCCAAGGGGCTGTTCTTCACATATTACTTCACTAGCTGAAGGATTATGGGTAACCTCATCAGCCGGCCCAGCTGCTTGGGCCAGAAGTCCAAGCATGTGAGGTCGGACGAGGGCTTCTTGAAGGAGTGCTACCATAAGAAAAAAGAGTGGCAGCCCCCAGAGCAACAGGCTGACAACAAAGAGGAGGATATCAAAGATGGATCCAGGGATGATGCAAAGAAGGAACAAGAGAGCGACAAGGAGACAGAGGAACCTGATCCTAAGAGGGAGCAAGGTGCACACACTCCGAGTTCGGATAAGACCCTTCACAGCTCTCCTGCCTCAACAATCAGGAGCAGCAGCACTCTGGAAAATGCCTGGCACAGCAGCCCTTCTCCCATGAAAACATCACGAAATGGTACGTTGACCAGGAGGACGGTGCCACCGGAGTTTGCCAGGTCTCCTCTGGCTAACTCGGACCTAAGTGCTGCGGAGCGAAGAGCCAGCTATCAGAGGAGAGACTCCAGAGAGGGAAGCCCCTGGTCCTGGAAAACTGTGGCGTCCCGCGAGGTTACGGAGGTCACCGAAGTGACAGAGACTATCGTAACGGAAATTGTGGAAGTCACGGAGTATCCAGGAGGAGACAAAAGCGGGATCCCCATTGTTACCAGAACCGTTAGAGTCCTGAACGGTGTCGCAGAGGAACTTGCTGAGGTTGAGAAACGTTGACTTCTATATATAACGAATGCCATCTGTCTTCTTTTTCAGTGTTTTTGTTTCCTTTTCACCTTCATCTGTCATCTGCTCCTGTCTTTGTATCAATCATCCTTATCACGTGTTAGTGGGGCATGTCCAAACTTGAATGTATGAAACGGCACATCCCATGACCTGTCTTTGTCTTGCAGCTTCAAGCTGACGGACACTCAAGTTCAGACCAAGATTCCACTCTGGAGAGGTGGAAGGTATTTGAAAATTTTTGCGTTGGAGCATGTACATTAATGTGTTCCTTTTTTCTTTTCAAATCATCCGGCTGTTTTCATTCACTCACGCTTAAATTGGTATCCCTTAGGGAGCTAAATCTGCCTTGGCAGTGAGAGATGTGTCCACAGACTCTGATACGTTTCTCCAAAACCTGGATGCTTTGGTCACATGGGTCAGCGAAATCGAGGAGCTCACATCTAATCAGAAACCTCCGTCATCAGAGGTCAAAGTGGTCAAAGCCCAGCTCCAGGAACAAAAGGTTTGCTATATGGAACATTAGACCACCTTGTTTCTTGTTGAAGGAAAGCACACAAGGCACTATAGTTTGGGAAATTATCCGAAAAATTGACATAAAGAAAGGCGTTTTGAGGTCATGGCAAAAGCGCAGCCACCTTCTTTTCTTAGATAACTTCTGCTTTGTTCATTGTTGAAGGGTTGGCATTCATAGCCACAATGAGCCTCAGTAAGGCTTTGTGAAAGGGTATGAGAAAAGCAGTTTGTCTTTCAGCAGCTATCCCACCTATTGTACACTCTTCAGAATAGGTGAAACCTGTTCGGTTCTTGACGTAAGCTTGAAACATGAGACACTGCTTCATGCACCCGACAAAAAAAAAAAAAAAGACCAGAACCGAGAAGAGCTCAATGTTAACTCTTGCATGTCGTTTCTCAAAAACTCAAAATGCATATATCGAATAAGCGTTGCCTGAACAGCCAATGATTTGATGGGATTGAATTAGGAATGGCTAAATTGCACTGTTTCACAGCTCCTGCTGCGGCTCCTGACAGACCGAAGGCGAAGTATGGACTCTATGATGCTGAAGGGCCCTCAGCTGGTGGGGGCCCACCCGGGAGAGGAAGGGGAGCAGGCAAAGTTCAAGCTCTCCGTTCTCAAACAGAAGTGGGAGGCCTTACAGCTGGAGGCAGAAAAAAGGTGAGCTCCTTTTACTGGCAATGCCACACTTTTATCAGGCAAGCTTTGCCGAATTACTCTGTTCAAACTTTATTTACCAAAAAAACAAAATCTTTGGTAGGAAGGAGAGTCTGGAGCTCATTCTTCCAAAAGCCAAGCTCTTTGAAGAAGGTGTAGACAGCCTGCAGCAATGGCTCATAACCGTGGAACAGACGCTGGGTGAACTCCGAAACGCAGAGAGAGTGATGCTGCACCTCTCAGACGCCACAGACAGGGCCAAGGTTAGAAATCAACCATACACGATTTAAATCAATGGACAAATGCGGTTGTTTCAGTGAAAAGATCTAACTTCGTTCTCCCTTCTTTTTTAGGCTGTTGTTGATGAGATTCAACTTAAAACTGCTGAACTAGGGAAAATACAGGAGTCAGGTCAGGATTTAATAGAGGCTATTTCAGGTAATGTCTACCAATTGTAACAAAGATACGGTCTTGTAGAGTTCATGTCAAAATGCAGTGTGAATATTCAACGAACATCAGATAGTACCAAAGGAATCTGAGAATGGGCTGTATCATGCAAGTCTTACTGTCTGAATGGTTGTCCACCATTCATTGCAGAGGAGGAAGCCCATCAGGTGCAGGAAAAGATGGATGCCCTGCGCATTCGTTGCTCCGTTTTGAGTCTGAGCAGTCTGGATGTGCTGCAGAGGCTAGAGCAGGCCCTGGAGGCCTCCAGCCGGTGCACCTCCAGCCAGGAGGACCTCCACCTGTGGCTGGGCCGCATCGAAAGGGAGCTCTTAGGAGCAGCAACTCAGACACATGCTGGAGATGCAGGGCTTTGTGCAGCGGAAAGACAGAGGGTAACGTTTCCACACAAAAACAAAGGAAACCAATTGCATGTTGTTGTATACATGAACACTGAATGTGAGGGCCTAATATCTGTTCAGTTTAGTGAAATTAAATACAATTAAAAAGGTAGCTACCTATTATAATAACTAACAATTCATCCAACTAATTGCTGTATCGTGTTATTTTATATTATATTTCATGTTATTATAACAGCTAGGATATAAAAAAGCATTTTAATTAAGAAACCTTGGATAAATTTGTGCTATTTTTCCAATAACATGCTATGACTTCATTTCAATAAACAGCATCAATAAAATATGGACTAAAAAGATAAGACTAAACTTACTTCTCAGATAACTCAAATGTATTCCCTTGTTCTATCTGCCCTAGTTGCAACTTTTATCTAAGAAACATGAAATATTTCATGGATATAACTGCAGGGCAAATAAAGTTTTATTTAATTGGACATGAGCAGACCCCTTTATCAATGGCATTCATTCAACCTGTGGATTTCTTATTCTTAGTGATTAGGGTACCATAAAGCAATAAAGTTTTCCAGTTTTCAGTTTAGTATACAATCTATTCTCATGGGGATCTTAACTTTTGCCCTATAGCCTCTATAATTAGTAAAGATTTGAAAAAAAAATACTGTAAATGGTGAGCCTGAAGCTGATGTTTGACTGAATAGATATTAGCAAAATGCAGTGTTACTTTTGGTGTTTAACAAACTATTTTTTTATCACTTTCAGCTGGAACAGGCAGTGGTAAAGGAGATGGCTTGGTTTAAAGACACCGCACTGAGCCTTGAAAAGCTGAAAACCATTCATTTGGAGTCAGATCTTATTGCAGAGCAACTCTATGAACAGAAGGTCAGGGCAGTGTATTGTTATAAATAATTTTTTAAAGTAATTGCTACTAATATATGCAGTGCTAGTTAAATATTTGGACAGCTGATCCAGACATTTTGATTGAGACTATGTCCAAACATCTGACTTTTTTTCATAAAAATATTTCCTGAACAGATTTTAGCAGTGGAAATTCTTCAGCACAGGTTCAATATTGAGAAAATGGTCAAGATTGCTGAAATCTTAATGAGCTATGGAGAAGAAGGAGAAACTGGAGACCTTCGGGTAAACCTCTAACTGTCTTCCATGATACCATTTCCTAAACAAAGCACACAGACGTGCTGTGAATGGCTCGGGTGTGTTTTTTCACGGCTATGTTTCCCCCCCAGACCCCAGTCGAGGCCTTGCAAGAACACTGCAACACTATGTCAGCCACCAATGCACATGTGGTCCTGCAGCTGGAGCATGCTCAGTCCCTTCTGGTCCAGTTTTCTGAAAGCCTGACTGAGGTTTCGCCCTGGCTAGAGGAAACCCAGAAACTCATTGGCCAGCTGTCCCTGAGCACGATAAGCTATGAGGCATTTCGAGAACAACAAGACCTCTTACAGGTAGGGAAACTTGCTTTGTCAAACTCCCAGTGCTACTCTTTTTTTTTTTTTACCCACTCTCCCTTTGTCCCGTTTAACAAAGGAGTCATTTTATACTTCACAGTGCCTTCATTTTCTCTGACTAAATGAGTTGGCCTGCTCAAGCCCGGGCCATTAATGTAATCTACTTGACGACAGGATTACTCCTCCATCACTGTAGTACAATTCAAGTTCCATTTAGTTGGCCATGCCATTGAAAATGCAACATAACCTTTTCAAATCCTTTTGTACCTATGCAAGGGATTAGTCTAAAATCTGTTTATTTATTTATTTTTTTGAAAAGCCTTCTTTTTCTGAGATGTTATTTGACCTACTGCTCTCCTTCCTCTGCCAAGGGTCTCAGAGAGTCTATAGCAGAACATCGGCCTTTGATTGCACGCTTATGCTCTCTTGCAAAACGCCTGTCGGAACTGAACCCCAGTGAGGGCGACCAGTTCCATCGTAAGGCAACAGAGGCTGAGGAGCAGCACAGAGCCATCAGAGATCGTGTCAAAGAGACTTCCAATCTACTTGAGGAATCCTTACCACGATTCACACAAGTATGGGTTTCCAGTCCTGTAAATATATTCTCTTGAAGACAAAGGTACACAATTTAACATTTGTTCTTGATCCTGTAGTTGAATGAGAGGATGACTCTCATCAGAGAGAGCCTTGACCGCCTGAGCAGTCGAATACAGACGCCCACATCACTTCAAGGTCTCACCCCAAGGATACAGGAGCAGCTGCAGGACAACAAGCAAACCCTTGCAGAGCTGTCTAAGCTGGAGCTGGGCCTCGGTAGTGTCAAATCCCAGGCAGATGAGCTGCTGGCCAACACCCAGGCAGCAGGCAATGGATCCATTGGAGCCGGTAATGATCTTCTCAGACATTGCCCGAGTCCACACCCAGCTAAAACACTTCAAAATACAGTATGTGTCTTTGTGTTGTCAGCAATCCAGGGGCGCGTGACCAGCTTGTCCCAGCACTGGGATGAGACGCATACTCAAGCCCGGGAGAGGGAGACCTGGCTGCTCAAGCTCCTGGATCTCGCCATGAAGTTTTGGAGTGATGTAAGCGAAGTGACGACTGCTCTCAGCGACGGTCAGCAGGCAGTTCTGGATCTCAACGCCAGTCAGACGGACTCTGAGACAATTCGCCAGAGCCTCGAAACCATGCAGGTTCGCCTGGTGTTTGGCTCGTCGACGTGCACACGCAACTGGTGATTATGAAAAGGTATCACACCTGACCTTTCGACTTGTAGTCTCTCAGGGAGGACATAGACAGCTTGCAGGGAGATCTGGACATTCTGGGTGTTCTGGGAATGGACCTGATGTCTACATGTGGAGACACGGACAAACCAGATGTCACGAAATGCCTGGATGAGGTCTGAAGTTAACTTGAACTCAAGCTTTTTTCTTAACTGCTAATGCTTTTCCTATCAACATAAAACCTTGTTTTATGTTGTGTTCTTGTCTTAAAGCTCTATTGCACGTGGAACAATTTAAGCAAACTGTGGAATGAATGTCACAAGAAGCTGGAGGAGTCCTTGCATATGGCACTGCATTATCAAGACTCTATGCAGGTCAGCGTTGGTGGACAGTGCACATGCAACGTTACACTTTTTGACAGACATTCCATTGCCTTAGCCACACCGAAGACAAATCTTTGGCCGAGACCACCGACTCCCTGCAGCTTTACTTTGTATATGTGAATGACTGACTGTGCGGGCCTCCTGTAAATGCAAATAAGATTGATTTAGTAAACTTTACCAAGCTGTGTTATCAACTCAAAAAAGATTTATTTAACTCTGCCTCTGCTTGCTAATAGGGCCTATTTGAATGGTTGAAGTCAGCCGAGTTGAGGTCAACAGAGGAATTCATGGTTGGAGCTGATTTGGAATCAGTGAGAGGACAGTTGTGCGATCTCAAGGTGAGTTTTCCCATCAAAGCACATCCTGTCAAGTCAAAAATTCAAAATTCTAGGAAAATAGAAACCGGAGGGAAAGAGCAGGATGGATGCTTTTGTGTTCTTTGTTTTTATTTTGTGCTGCAGGAATTCAAGAGGGAACTCTACCAGAAGAAGATCGAAATAGAAAGCCTGAACCATCGCTTCGTGTGCCGGCTGTCTCCGGGCTCAGAGCGCCCAGGCTCCGTCTCACCGCTGTGTGACTTCAGGCAACGCTGGGACTCCCTGGAGTCAGAGACAGTGAGCAGACAGGTAAGGAGGAGGGAGCAGCTATTGAGCGGTGATATCAATGCCCATATTCCATCTCCATTTTATCTTCTACATTACCACAGTTTCAACAGCTAAAAAAACAATATTTTGGAGGGTTAGTCTGCAATGTACCTTGAATTTAGTCTCTGCCGCAAAACAAAATTCGCTCCTTGAGCACATTCTCTCCTCTCATTTGCAGCATCAGCTGGAGTGTGCTCTCCTGGGCCTGGGTCAGTTCCAAAACACACTTGACGAGTTGCACACGTGGCTTTCCCGGACCGCTGAACAACTGCAGGGCAGCCAGCCGATCAGCATTGACCTGCAGACCTGTGAAATTGAGCTGGCCAAGCACAAGGTTTGCGGCCGAGCTACACCTCCAAGAAATCCAACAGGCCAAATCTCTGAACGCCGATACTTCTATCTCCTCAAAGGTGTTGCGGAACGACGTCATGTCCCACGTTCGCACCATCGAGTCTCTAAATCAGGCGGGCAGGGGCCTGCTGGAGGTCGGGTCAGGGGATAGCCCCCATGGTCTGCAGTCTCTGTTGGAGCATCTGAACGAAAACTGGGAGTTTGTCCGCTGCGAGACGGAACGCAGACAGCTGGAACTGGAGAACAGGTTAAGCCAGGTGAAGAAGAAGAATTTTTTGGCATCCGTTAAAAAACTGTGTTTAACTATTAGAAAATGGTAAATAATAAAAATGTCATAGCACGGCATGAGGATGACCTCTTGTGGTGATTTTATGCATTACAGTAGAAATACATATGCAGTGTCCATTTCTCTATTGCTTCCTTTTTAAGGAGATGTATTGTTTTATTGCAGGTGCAAGATGTTAACATGGAGATTCAGGACCTTCTGCAATGGCTGGAGAACACAGACATAAGACTCTCCTCGTTCAAAACCATGTGGGGAATGCCAGACTCTGCACATGAAAGGCTTAATGCACACTTAGTAAGTTTTGTCCATATTTGAATAAAGGATTCTGGTCATGTCACCAACATTCCTCAACCTTTTGGAAATAATGATTTTCCTTATGGTCTTCACTGTCACAGGAGCTGTGCAATGAGATGGACTCCAAGATGCACACTTACACAGATGTGAAGAATGCCATTCACAGGATGCTGGAGAGCAGCGACGTTGTGCAGGGTTCAAGCACAGAGCACAGCTTATCTATTCTCGAGCAGAAATGGGCATCGGTGTACAGCAAAGTTCAGGACAGGAAGGTAATGTAACTCGGTGAAGTTTATTTTTAAGGCTTTCTTGTTTTTTTTACCGTAAGTGCGTGATTGCTACAAAGTAATGCCTTTCTAACAGTCTAAGCTCACAGAGGGACTGAGTCTGGCCAAGGAGTTTCACAGCAATGTTAAGGAGATCCTCACAAAGATGAGCAAATGTGAGGAGTCTATTGGGTTTCTTCCTCCTCCAAGCTTTGTTCTGGACACGGTTTGCGCACAACTGCAAGATCACAGAGTATGTTTCTTTATTTTCCTTTTTTTTTTCTTTAAACCTGTCCTGCTTTTCCTGTTGATCATCATTGTTTTTGGGTATTTACTGCACAGACTTTGCTGAGTGAAGTCAATGGTTACAATGGAAAGAAGACATTGGTGGAGAACACGGGTCACAGGCTTACAGAGTTGAGCAGGAAGGAGGACTGTGATGTCATCCACAACCTGATCATGACCGTCCACGATCGATGGAAAAAGCTTCAGCAACGAGCCACAGAGAGAGGCAGGACGCTGGAGGATGTTAAAAAGAATGCAAAACAGGTCCTCTAGCTTTTTCCTTTTCACTGTTTACGGATGGTTCTCAATTTGAACAAAATCCATTTTTATGTATGGTATTTCAGTTTAATGAATCATGGCGCCTTCTTGTGGACTGGATGACGGAGGTAGAGCAGACGTTAGACACCCATAAAGAGATTGCTGTGTCTCATGAAGAGATTAAGCAGCAGCTGACTGAGCAGAAGGTATAGTAATGCACACAATCATAAAGCATACAATTCACACTCAGGTTATACTTTAATTGTTCATGCATTTATCGCCTCTATACTGATCACCTTTGCCCTCAGGAGTTCCAGAAACTGCTGCGGTCAAAGCGGCCCATGTACGACGCCACGCTGAAGAGCGGACGCGGCCTTCACGAAAGAGCCCAGAGCGGTCAGGACAGGCAGCATCTGGAGAATCTGCTGGCCGAACTCAAAGACACATGGGACACCATCAGCGGCAAGTCCATGGAGAGGTACGGAGCCGGCCTAACTCAGACAGCCCAACACAGTAATGGTCAACAACATGAACTCGTAGTAAAAACACACCCCGCTTCGGATGTGGTCTTTTTTTTTCCTTTTAGACAACATAAGCTGGAGGAAGCGCTTCTGTTCTCAGGAAGATTCACTGATGCTCTGCAAGCGCTGAATGACTGGCTGTACAGAGCTGAGCCCCAGCTAGCTGAAGACGTTCCGGTTGGAGGAGACAAAGACATGGTCAACAGCCTCATTGACAAACATAAGGTGTGGACAGAACACAAACAGACACGTATTTGTCAGGCTCTTTAGGCAAGTGGAGCTGAAAGTGCTTTTTCTGGAAATCTGTCCCTCAGGCTTTCCAGAAGGAGATGGGGAAGCGGGCTGGATGCATTAGGACTCTGAAGCGCTCCGTGAGGGACCTAACGCGAAGCAGCACGGCAGATGCTCACTGGCTGCAGGAGCAGATGGATGAGCTGGAGGGCCGCTGGGTGACTGTGTGCAAACTGTCAGTCAACAAGCAGGACAGGCTGGAGGCTTCTCTGCAGCAGGTGGGGCTCCCAAACAGCACGTTTTCACAGCCATTTAATCTAATGTTTAAGTCTAAGGGGAAACGTATTCATTTCATATACACATGGTTATGAAACTGGCTTTACATTCAATAAAGACCATGAAAAAACAGTAGCTTTCCTTTTCAATTTTTGTCAAACGGTAAAGTGACCTGACGTAGACAGTCTAAACTTATCTGTAATGTTTTTTTGGGGGGGTTTGTTTTTCTTCAGGCCGAGAAGTTCGACGGCCTGGTTCACTCGTTCATGGGGCGGCTCGCTGAGGCAGAGAGGGTCCTGAAGTACGGGATCATACCGGAGGGGGAGGAAGCTTTGCTTGCCTTCCGCAAACAGCACAAGGTCAGTATAACAAAAGACTTTGCTACCCCCTAATTGAAAATTAAATGTTCTCATCTTATCAGCTTTTGGGGAGGTTAGAGTGATGCGACTGAACAAGAAGGTTCTGATAAGAATTGAATCTTTGGCTCAAGGGCAGGTGAATGAGATTGCACCTCGATGCAGGTGTGAGAGAGAGTGGATTTAAACATCAAAGCTCTCTGCTTTTTCAGCAGTCCACAGAAAATATGAGGAAAATGAACAAAGGGGCTGTTTCTTAGAGTAATTTCAACACAGAGATTTGCATTAATGGGCACGTGTTTTCTTCTGCAGGAGTCATTGGGTGCCTTAGAGGCTCAGGCTGTGGAGTTAGAGAATATCCGGTGCCTGGGTGAGGAGATACTGGCTTCCTGTCATCCAGACTCTATAATCACCCTAAAATCTTGGATCAGTGTCACTAAGACTCGTTATGAGGAGGTGAGTGCTCTGAGGAAAAAGTAAACTCTCCTTTTGGATAAAAAGCATCAATTTCATTGTTAGCATCGACATGCAGTATCAAAAGCAATAAGAAATGAGACGGCACTCCTGTGAACTGTCCTGTGAACCTGTGTCAGAGTTTTTATCGTTGTGCAATTTTCTCCCAAGATTCAGACCTGGGCCCAGCAGCAAGGCCAGAAGATCCAGGCCAGCTTGACCTCTCTGGAAGCAGAAAAGGAAGAAGTCCAGAGACTCTTGGACTGGATCTCCTCAGCAGAGGAAGCTCTCCACCTGAGAGATGAAGAGCCTCTGCCCGAGACCACAGAACAGAACCAAGAACTGATCGAACAGCACGCAGTAAGACTTCTCTCATCTCCTCTTTGGCTTTACGGCCTGTTTTCGGCGCCTGTTAACCAGTCATTCAACGTTACCCTGCAGGTATTCATGGAGGAATTGAACAAGAAGTTCCCAGAGGTCGAGCATGCCACAAAATCCTGCAAACACAAGAGCACTCCAAAACATCAGGCGTCACCCAGCAAGCGGCCACTCACCAGTAAGAGAACAGCCTCGTTTACATGTTATTTGACTGCGCACACAAAAGCCAAAACCACCGGCAAGCTTTTTTAGCCGCTGGAAATGAGCAACAGAGATACTGTTTCTGCATCCAGGGAGGAGGAGTGCCATGAAGCTCCCGCCCGCCGTACCTGTCCCCCTGGAGCACCTGGAGCCGGACACCCCACAGCTCCGTCAGCTGGTCAGCCAGTGGCAGAAACTGTGGCATGCGGCTGCGGCCAGGACCAAACGCCTGGAGCAACACCAGCAAATGCTCCGAGAGGTTGGTGTGCTTTCTGAAACAATATTTCTTGAGATTGCTTTTCTAGTTTAATCTTAGAAACCTCTGCTGTAAAACAATTGTGTAATCACAAAGGATGGAGCTGTTTGGTGCTGGAAGATTTGAGGCTTTGACTTTTCTCTGCAGATGGAGGAATTTGCCAACTTTGACTTCAATATTTGGCGGAAGCGCTACATGCAGTGGATTAGCCATTTAAAGTCTCGGATCTTGGATGTGTTCCGAAGCATTGACCGGGACCAGGATGGCCGCATCAGCCAAAAAGAGTTAATCGATTATGTCCTTGCCTCAAGTAGGACTCTGTCATTAATTACTAGCATGATTAAGATTTGATTTGAAATCAATAACAAAATGAAAATATTTGTAGTATTCCTGTACCAAATACATTTGCTTTCCTTTATTCTGTATATATATATATATATACAGAACTCTATCAAAAGCCGATATAATAAATCACAATTTCATTTTTATCCCCCTTTTCTGCAACAGAATTTCCAACCAACTCTCTGGAGATGAATGCGGTGGCTAACATCTTTGACTTGAACAGCGATGGCTACATTGACTACTATGAGTTTGTGAGTGCTCTCCATCCCAGCAGAGACCCCTACAGGAAAACTCTTGACGCAGATCAGATCAATGAAGAAGTAAGGACGGGGCACTATAAGGAAAACCTGTGGTACATTTACTATGGTGCATGTATGATTAATTTTTTTATTCCCGCTTTAGGTGAGTCGGCAGGTATCGCAGTGTAACTGCCCCAAGAGGTTCCAAGTGGAGCAAATAAGTGCCAATAGATACAGGGTCAGTTATTCATCCATACCGTGTATATACTGTGTATATATGTATATGTTTGTTTATGTGCATATGATTATTTTCATGATCTATTTGCTGTAGTTTGGAGACTCACAACAGCTGCGGATGGTTCGAATCCTGCGCAGCACGTTGATGGTCCGAGTTGGAGGAGGATGGACTGCTCTGGATGAATTTCTTGTCAAAAATGACCCCTGCAGAGGTAAACCAAATGTCAACGTTAGCACAACACTTTCTTTCAAATGGCTGGTGTAGAAATCAAATTTTGATAACATTTAAAAAATAAAGTAAATAGTAAATGAATAATGCTTATTGGTATTCTGTTAAAAAAAACAGATGTACCGGTACTGAAATTTTAAATTTGAAGAAATGTAGGAAATACTTGTTTATATACATATATTCTTTACAATACAATACTGTATTATACTATACTATACTATACTATACTATATACTAAATAAATGACCAAAAGTAAATATATTGGTTGACACTGTCTATCATTTCTTGGAAAATGTGTTTTTCTCTCCATAACTTAAACTTTGCACTGTATCTACATGTTTGCCTATACAGTACGTGCGCTGATAAGTTGGAAAGTATTCTGGGTAATTTCCCTTCTGTTGCTCCCAACAGTGAAAGGTCGGACCAACCTAAAGATCAAAGAGAAGTACTTGTCGCCAACAGGAAGCACCACCAAGGGTTTGACTGTGAGCCGGTCCAACTCAAGCCTCAGCCTCTACAGCAGTGCCTCTGCCCCCACCAGCCCCATGACACGCAAGGCAAGCTACAACCAGAGCAGCCCTTTAGAAGTGTCTTTTTTTTTATTTAGACTCAGGAGATCAAATCATGCTGAACTTGTGTAATACAATGTAATATAAAAAGATCCGGCTTAAGTTAGTGACCGCAAACAAATTACATTTCCATGATTTGCTGTTCTCTTCTTACTTTTTTTTCTTTTTTTTTACAGTTTATGTGCATTTTAGTGTACAATTTGCAGTTATAGCAAACTAAATTTAAGCTCATGGCCTTTTGCCATGTAAAATATTTCATGCAGGGTCTTCCTCACTGCAAAATAGCACATGAGGGAGCTTAGCATGAACATGCTAGATATCACATACACATACACTGCACTTAATCTGTATTTTTTGTATTTTTATTTATTTATTTGTATATTTTTGCTTGATTTGATTCTAACTTGACACTGTTTGCCCTTTAAGCTGCTGGTAACCTTAATTTCCTGAGGGAGTCGTCCCAAGGGATCAATAAAGTCTGTCTAAGTCTAAGTTTAACTCTAGGCTTTACTTGTCTTGCTTTAGGCATTACTCCGCAGGAGTTTCTCAGGTGACCGGTGCGTCCGTCCAAGGAGTTCCATCGCGGCCCTGGATTCCGATTTGCATTTCATCACATCGGGGGAGGACCACTCCACCTCGCCCTCAGGTCAGGAAGCCTGCTGTGTCATGCGTCCCGCGGTTGCACAACTGGCTTTTGTAACATGACGGTGAGCGGAGCCCTCCCTCCCCCTTGTTGTTTTCAGATGAAACTGAGAGGCTGCCCACATGATTACCTCTGCTTCAGAGCAGCACACATATGCTGCAGCGCTCCATCCAAACACAGCCTCTCGCCACAGAAACAGGGTCACTGGAACAAAAAAAAGGAGAAGACACAGAGCATCAGAGAAACACATCTGACCTGAGACTGATGGAAAAGTAAAAGAAAGTCCCTCGAAGTGACAGTGACGGGCACGAAGTACTAAGAAATCTCCGTGAAGATTATGCCCATGTGTGAAAAATGACGGGTCGATTCAAATGCCGGATGACGTCTTTTTTTACGCCTACAGCTCTATTTCATTTATCCGATCGCCTAGAAAGTAGGAAGTTCTGCATGGGTACTTATTGCATGGCAGCCAGAGCCTAACTTTCTTCCAGCTTGCTCTTCTTTTTATGGTAGTGAACAAAATGAGCAAAGGCAGACAGTCCCAAAGCCTGACCCAAGCTGCTTGAGAAGCGACATACAGCTAGAACTCACATACCGGTACATGTGTAGATAGCATGTGCAGGTGTTGTGCTGTCTGACTGTCCGACTGAGTGTCCAAATAAAACCCTCACATACCAAAACCACAACTGGTCGACAGCTACCGTCTGCTGTCCCTCAGCTTTCTGATTCTTTTGTTTCGATTTTAATCGATGAGGATGAGAGTTTTGGCAGGGCCGTGCTTTTTATGTCTTTTACCTTTTTTATTTGTTTGTTTTTTTAATTTTACACCCTGAACTCCAATAGTGACATATTTTGATTTGATTTTTTTTTATTATTATAAGGACACTGGATGATTGTGTAACAAGCAATGCATTGAGATATGACAGGCCATTGTTGATTTGTGGAGATGTTTTCTCAGGACTGATTTTGCCTTTGCGTGTACCTATTTCTATGGAACGTTACTGTGAACATGTAGATGTGTTGTTTTCATTATTACGCTGGTTTTTTGAAAAGGAAGTTTGTTTACCACTTTGTTTTTCATAAAAAAAATGCACTTTTTTGTCTCCAACTACTGTGTGTGTGTTGTTTAGCTCAAAATGAAAGATGGCAATTAAAGTTTGTGCTTCCCGTAACTGCATATAAAGAGTAAATTGATGGCTCGTTGAGGCGAGATTTTTAAAGGATTAAATAGTTTCTTCCCTTTTTCATCATTTTCAACTGAAAGTCAGCAGACATTTTTACGTATTTCTTAGCACAGGCCAATTCTCCACCATGAAATGGGTTCAAGAAACACATTTCTGCTCTCCTTTATGGTCATTTGTGAACCTGAAAAAACTGACAAAATTATAACAGCAGCTCCCCCCCCATCCCCTGCACAGGCTGAGGGGTGTTGTACTACGCCTGGTTTATAATCACCATTATAATCTCTGTAGTTATAGACCAGTTGATACTACATGACATTTACAGTGCTTCTGATATATTTGTAAGCTTCCCTTTATACTTTGTCTACCTTTCCGACAGTTGTTCAGTGTATTTGGTCTATGCAGGTGTCAAAGGGATTTTTTTAAAGTCAAAACTGTTTTTACACGTCGGCCTACCTTTTCCTCTTCGGCTCATGTTTGGAAAGTGTTCGTGAGCTACTGCATCGTGTTAAAGACAGGAGGGCGACTCCACTCCTCTTGCTATGCACCCCGATCTTTCTGTACTGTAAATGTTTCTATACTCAGCACTCATTCTGAAGTTTAAAGTAGGGAAATTGTAGATGGATGTCACTAATACTTGTACGTACAGTTGTATAAAGAATGTTTTGTAATAAAATTACAACTATTTGTGATCATTATTGATATATAGTCATTTTTATCTAATACTTAAGGACAAGAAATGTACTGGTGTCATCATGCTCCATAGCAGTACTATTGTTCACTTGACCAGTGTGACCTTAAATACAAGCATCCAACAGGTACCAAAGGTTTTTTTCTGATTACACCAATAACTTTCAAACATGTTATGCTATTAGTGTTCTTATTACATTACATTGCTATGTAGTGTTTATTGTATTGTTTTGTTTTGTTTTTCTATGTCAATATCATAACTTCTAGAGCTTATATGACAGATGTATTGTTTGCTAACAGTCCCTTATGTACCAGTCCAAAAGTCAGTGTAATACCCAGCTGAAAGAAAAAAGCACCTGTGCTGCTACATGCTTGTGCTATCTCCGTTTCAGAAGAGGGAAGGCATTTAGCCTATCCCCTCATTGTTTTCAAATTTGAAAAAGTCTCCTGCTGATTACCAGAAAGGAGCAGAGAGAGCTCCAATGACTCAGTAATAATAAAGCTAAACAGATCGGGTAAATTAAAAAAATCCAAGGTTTATCACAGAAGAGTTCTTCTAATGTTGTCACCCTGCTTTTATGTTTCTTGTTACACAATGAGTGCAGATCTCTATTGGAAAAACATCTTCTATCTCAAAACTATTCCTTTACGAACCAGAATATATTACGCATAGGCTTAACAACTAACAATCAAAAAGATTACTTTTATCAGTCTTATAAGTAAAACTTTGTTGGCCTATATTTGCCAATTTAGTATAGAGCTATATGTGTACCAGCATTTACTTGGACTTTCAATTTGAACCACTTGATCAGACTAAGTCATTATACTTTAACTTAGTTTTTGGTTTCTTCAACTCACCAGTGGGAATATTTTACCCAGCTTCACAACCAGCAGTTTGCAGACCTTATTTATGGTTTTGGTTGTTTGGACTTGCACAGTGACTTTATCATATCATTTTGACTGGAGCTGGTTGCCTTCCTGCTGTTGGGAACAATGCTGCGACTCAGTCAAAGCATTAAAGCTGATGCTGTTTAACCAAAACAAGATTCCAGCAGATGGTCTCCAACATCTCTGACGTTGGAGATTACTTTGCATCTTCCGCTATATGAGAAATAAATCTCAAGAACCAAACATGTAGAAAGATCATCAGCTCTCTCATTAGGTAACAGAATAAAAGTCTTATTCAACAGTCAGTTCTCAATGGAAGACATTTTATCTTTGGATTCCCAACTCAGGCTGGCCTCCTGTTGATGTGTAACAAGTGAAACTTTCAGACACATTTGCAGAGTGCACACAGTACCAAAAACACAGACGTATTTGCTTAAACACAGAGCCCAGCAGTCTTGTCAAAGACAGCAATGTATTATGCTTCTGTAAAAATATTTGCTCAGACTCAGGTTGCCGCAGATACCCATTTTCAGTACAACTCTACCATCTTTTGGCCGCACGTTTGTGTATTCAGTGTATTATCATTAAAGCTCAGAGGTAGCAATTAAAATCTTAGCCAAACATGTTATGTTCCTGCTTCATGCTTTACTGCGATCAGTTAACGTCGCCCATAACCGGAGACCCAGACCCACAGAATAACCCCACGCATTCACACTGACAGCCAGGCTCAGATTTACCCATCAAGCCCACTTTTATATCCATGTGTCTTTTTGGACTTTATCAGGAAGACTTAGAACCCAAAGAGAACCCATGATAATAAAGGCAGAGGACGCAAATTCTCCAGCCAGTGTTCAAATCAGGCTACATAGTGATGTGAGGCAGGTTAGTAAAGAAAAAAAAGCATCTGTGCAGATTTCTAATCTGTGGTAAACCAACTTGACTTGGAAATTTAGTGGAGAAGCACTTAAGACGTATAAACCCAACTAACTAATTGCTTTAAATGCATAAGTTGAAGGTGTTTGGGTCCCTTACCATACCCTGTTTTTAAAAATAAATTGTAGACCTTATCCAAAAAAAGTTTTTCAGAAGTTCCCATAACTCAGGGATCTGAATTACTACTATACTGTAGTGGATGATCAATTTAAAAAATGTGAAAAAACACATTGCTCGAGTGTATGTTCTTACATAAAATATCGCCTTACACAAAAAATCTCCTCTTTGTCTGATCAACTGAAAGAACATGCATATAGGGTTTCATTCTTAGCCAGTAAAACAGACAAAGATTAATGGCTGTAATAAATCATAAGAAAAGAATCAATGTTGACTGAATTAATATTTCATTTATTGAAAGGTTTCCTTTAGCTGGAAACAACATGAGTTTGTTTTATGGCACTATCATTAGCAGACAAAGAATTGAGTTCATTATTTTGGAAGGGAACAAGTAGTACACGAGTGCTCAGAGGTGGGCGCAAGGGTAGCAAAGAAATGCCATCTAATGAGGTTGGCTGCACCATAGGGGTCAGTCATTGGAGCAGGAATTTTGCTGAACAAAAGCGGGCCTGACCCCGACCAAACACCCACTCAGAGCACTGAAAGCTGTCCAAAGTCAACTTCAGCTTGGGTAAGCTTCCCACTTACACTCCGACCAAATGTTATGCACCTTCACAACCACGTACGAAGAGTTGACTCATTAGTATCCTCTTTGCTTATCCTCCATCATTCTCATCTCCTTCCTTTTCTCCCACCTGACCTTTGCGTTCCTTTTGTCCACCTACTTTCACCGCTGAGGGACTCGGGTACATAACCGGGACCCCTGGCTCAGCCCTCCGCGGTCACATGGTAGAGATTGAGTACTTTAGACTATTCCAGTTCAAAGCCGTGGCTCAGCTGTGCGGAGTCTCTGCAGACAGCAGCATCAGACGGCCTCTGCCCCGTTACGCCTCTCTGCACCTCGCCACTTGTGCAACCGCTCCCTAAAAACGGACTGCGCTTCAGTTTCCCACAGCCAGGTAAGACTCTTCTGTTAAAGAATGATGAACGGATTTCATTCGTTTTAATAAAAAACGGACACATTTGGTTTCCATCCCAAGTGTGACATTGTTATGTCTAAAAGTCGGAACCTTTCTCCTCGAAGTCTGACTTGGTTTGAATTTGAGAATCTTAACTACAGATCAATTGAGCTCTTTTCTTGTAAGGAACCAAACAAATTTAGTTGATTTGTAACACCTTTGTGAATATTTACAACGATTGCTGGGCTCAAACACATTGTTTATCCATACAGACTGCATTGTGTGGCCTCGTTTCCTTTAAAAAGAACCCAATTTGATATATTAATTTATACTTCATTAAAAAAAAAAGATTAATCAGATTTGCAATTCTTCAAAATTCCTGAAGTTCATGTTTATGGCAGTGAGAACATGAGCTCTATTTCCACTACAGGATTTAAAATCAATTTTAAATGTATAGTTAGCGAAGAAGGAGGAGTATAAAAAAGAAACTTTAATGTCCCTATGTTCTGAACCTTGTCCCAGTAGTTCCAAACCTCCCACTTGTATGTGAGGCTGGCAACCTTGAAACAGTGTGGTGCTTTCACTGACTGTGAGAGCATACAAAGGAGTATTCAGAATGCGGTTGATTTGCTTATATATAATGACGAAACAGTTATTTTTGTTTACTGAATGTCAAACTTAACAACCTTACATTAGATCTCTTTGACTGATAATCCCATTAGAATTTAAAAATTTATCTCACATTCATTTTTAGGATGAAAAAAAAAACTCTGAATGTTTCTGTTAAAGGCGGATAACAAGGAAAAGGCTAAATTTTTATTGTCATGTTTGCAAAGGCTGAGATTAAGCAGGACAAACAGGTCTTTTCAGCTGCTTGTGTCACAGGTTTAGTTGAACCAAATGGGGTTTTGTGAGTGACTAATTCATGGCATGCTTTATATTGTAAAAAAAAAAAAGTCACGTTAACGCCCGGCAAGTATGGAAGGACACTATAGCCAAATGCTCACCCTGTTTGCTGCCCGTTTAAAAAAGAAGGTCCACGTGGTTGGACTGTTGGCTGGGGGATGGAAAAGTATGGGAGGAGTCTCTTTTCTCCTCCTGCTGAGCTCCCAGAAACAGAAGGAGAGCACATGGTGCCTGGTTTTGAAACCACCCTCTAACCGTCATAGCCATAATAGTGATGCAAGTGTCACGGCGGTAGAGGGCCAGCGCGCATGCGTAGCTCCTCCCCCCCGAAGCGTAGAACAGACACGGAAGCGTAAGGCGATCCTGAGAGTGAATGAGTGCCGGAGGGGAGAAGCATGAAGGAAGAGGGCTTACGCTGACACACGTTTTGCAGCTGAAAAAACGGAAGAAACGGTGATCCATAAAGAGGGAAGGTTTCTTTGAGAGGGGAGAGGTCGGACGAAAGCCCGCTCTTCTTGTGTTTTGAACGAGGTAAGACCAAAAGATTTTTACAACCTGAAAGCAGCCTGTGACTGATGTAACAAGGAAATGAAGGTTATTGGATTGCCGGTTTATCTCAGACATCTGAGCTTCATGTAGCTGGACCATTTGCTGTTTCAATAATCTGAATGAGATGAGAACCAGAACCAAGATGCCCATTTCAGATTTCCGATTTTACAACTAGAGAGGCAGGAAGTTGGAACACATAGCCTCACATGATAGTCAGTATTTCTTCCTTTTTTCAAACTATTACAAAATCATCAGGGTGAGTTAAATTTTGCCTCTCAAGTGATGCTTTTTACCTCGACCAATGAGAGGTCTCTCTGACACTATCCTACTGAAAGACCCCAGAAGACTTACTGGCTACATTTACACGAATACATTTATTATTGGAAGGATAAGATTCCCTTTTTGTATTTCCAACTGGACCTAATCTTTCACAGGCCGCAACGATGAAGCTGTATGGCACAACTGGAACACAATGATTGCCCTTTAATGTCTGTTTATGCCACGGGCCCATGGGGCTTTTTATGGGAGCACTGTGTCAGTGTGTGAAAGGTTAGGCATCCACTGCCCGTAAGAGGGATGAAGCCGGTGGCGGGGAGAGGTATACCCTTAGCAAGGTCAGTCACATGCTCACAGTTTTTCCTGGTGCAGTATGAACAGCAGCAACTTCATCATGTTTATGAATTCATGCAGGTAGTTAAAAAAACGGGGTCCGCTGACGAGCTTAGGTAGTGGGGATCAACTCCGACAAACCACACAGAACCTTGCACTTGACACCTTCATGTCCATACTATTTGAATCAGGTGTTGTGGATAAGGGGCCAGCAAATACCGGAGCTGAAAATAACCACAAAATGCTTACTTAACTCATGTGAACTGTATTATGAGGTATAAGTATTACTATTGAGGCACCGTCACATAACGGCAGAGTTTATCATCCTGAGTTGTTCTCACCTTCCACAGAGGTATTCAACCAATAAGAACCTAAAAGTTCTGGGATGAAAGTGAATGGTCAAATGCTGATTGGTTTGGAGGATGAAATAGGCCGTGGTTTCGTCGCAAGGTTCAAAATAAAAGTAAGGAAAACGACACGGATGTGTTCAATTATTGATATTGGACGCTTTTAACACTTTGATGAAGCAGACTTTTGTCCATCATGAGCCCCATTAAGACCGACACTGTCACAACAACCCGAACAGGAGCAGGCCAACCCTGTGCCGTTTAGAAAGTGTCCAAACATTCCTCCGAGGTTAGGCTCATGTCAAGGCCTGCTCATTTCTAGGCTTATTTCCCTTTGAATTTCACTTATTGAACCTGTCTTTGTTATTAATGTCTTTCAGATTGTGCCCATTTCCTCTTCCTGCTCTGCTTCATTCCTGCTGCCGTCATGTCGCTGCTGACTCACGTGCTGGCCTGCCTTTTCGGCATGGGTTCCTGGGTGGCCATCAACGGGATGTGGGTGGAGCTGCCCCTGGTCGTCCACGGCATCCCGGAGGGCTGGTACCTTCCCTCCTATCTCACAGTGCTCATCCAGATGGCCAACATCGGCCCTCTCTTCATCACCCTCATGCACCGCTTCCGTCCGGGGGCTCTGGACGAGCGGCCGGTCATCTACTTTATCGTGGTCCTGGGGATTGTGGCGACATTCCTGCTGGCTTTCTTCTGGAACCACACGGTGTCCGTGGCGGACTCGGCGCACAGCGTGCCGCTGCTGGTTCTGAGCTTCCTGCTGTCCGTGGTGGACTGCACGTCCTCGGTCACCTTCCTGCCTTTCATGATGCGCCTGCGCCCCCAGTACCTCACCACCTACTTTGCGGGCGAAGGTCTCAGCGGCCTCGTTCCCGCGCTGGTGGCCTTGATCCAGGGCGTCGGGCAGGTCCACTGTACGAACAAAACCTCCCCCGCGGAGGCGTGGGCCGGTAACTCCAGCGGAGGCGAGCTGCAGCCCGACTACCAGCCACCCACCTTCTCCGTGCAGGTCTTCTTCATATTCCTCAGCGCCATGATGGTCGTGTGCCTGGCGGCCTTCGTACTCCTCAACCACCACCCGGCGGTGGCTCGCGAGAGGAAGAGCGACCACTACTTCTGCGAGGACATGGAGCGCGAGAAAAGGGAGCAGGGTTTGTCCCTTCACGCCCAGACGCCCGAGCAGAAGCCAATGATCAGCCCTCTGGACGCTGACCGGAGACGGCCCAGGAGCTCTTTCGGGATGGGGACGTACAGCAACCTGGAGGTGGTGTTCATCTTCGTGGTGCTGGCGTGGGTGAACGCTCTGACCAACGCGGTGCTGCCCTCCGTCCAGTCCTACTCCTGCCTGCCTTACGGGAACAAGGCTTACCATCTGGCCGCCACCATGGCCGCCGTCGCCAACCCCGTGGCTTGTTTCATCGCCATGTTCGTTCCAGTAAGGTGAGTCGCAACATCTGAACAGGTGTCATATATCAGCTACACATAGAAACCGGTGATGTGTATTAAAGAACCAAAAAGAAAAGCTATTCCAAAGTTCCAAACTGTTGGATGTCAGAGTTGTTCTGAAAGTGCTGAGTCATTGATCAGTGTGACAGAAATCTTTGATGTCATTTTTCTTTTAGGTCTCTGATCTTCATGAGCTTTTTGACCATGTTTGGAACTGGGTTCGGAGCCTACATCATGGCCATGGCCGCTCTGAGCCCTTGCCCTTTGCTGGTCCACTCTACCTGGGGAACTGCCGTTATAGTAAGACTCTTTCTCCTTCAGTCTGTCTCATATGTCTGCTTTAATGAATAGTTCTGGATGGGCTGGCCTGCCTTATAAATTGGGCTGCGGCTTGCACAACAATCCAGGTGCCACCCACATGTCACACGCAGTTAGGCTGTTCCTTATCAATTCAGGCATGTTACTTCAGTGGAATGTTTGCAATCATTTCAAGTCAGTGATCTGCTTAGGAACGGCTTTCAAAGTGAACATGTCCATTTGTTTCCACATAAACAGGATAGACAGATGTCTACAAACCAACTTCTTTTTTTTTATCAGAGGCAAACATTAAGGAGGAAATTAATTTTGGATCAAATGTCCCACGTTAATTTATTTTTCAGTTTGAAAAAATTCAAAATTTGAGATAATTGGTTCCTTATTTTCATGTTTCGAAGTGGATCATGACATTGTTGATCCACTTTTTTTTTTTTCCCAAAATGGAGCTTATAACCCCTCTAAAATGACAATCATGACTAAATCTTTTTGATGACAGGATAATAGCAAACAGGAAAAGCTCAAACAGAAGGATTTACAAAGCAGGAACTACTTGGTAGTCTTTGCTGATAATTTACTTATTCTGAGTCAGCAAACAGGCCCACTGAGACGCCTTTCTGTGATATTTCAGAATGACAGAGCGGATGTAATTTCATGCGCAGTATTGACCTCCCCTCTGCTGCAGGTGCTGGCCTGGATCCTGTTCGTCCTGTCGCTGTCCTATGTGAAGGTCATCATCGGGGTGATCCTGAGGGACGAGGGGCACAGCGCGCTCGTGTGGTGTGGGGCCGTAGTGCAGCTGGGCTCCATGCTGGGCGCTTTATCCATGTTCCCGTTGGTCAGCGTCTATAGACTTTTCCAATCGGGTAAACCCTGCAAAACCAGGTGCTTGGCATAGACACGGAAGATATTTATGTCGGACACTGCTGTAGAACCGCCATTATAGATTGCACTTATTTTTATTAGCACTGGACTCCGTAGCCATGAGTCTTACATATTCCAACATGATTTAAACGTGCTGATAATTCACTGGAGACCATTATCCCACTGCATCACTCCTTCTTTTCAGATAAGTTATTAATATTTATTGCCATATGGAGTGAGCACTACAAAAAAATTCAATTAAATCCAACATGGTCAGGGCCTCAGACCACAAAAGACCAAAAAAACGGATGGATTTTACGAACGTTTTACATGTCCTTATCAATTCAGAGGTCATTTTACTTGAACTTTTGACGTGGCGTGAAAGTCTAATTGATGTCGCTTCTTTACGAAAACGAAACTGTTGACTCTGTCTGAGGCGTGCCTTAAGTGTAGATTATGAAAGATTTGTGCTTCTTTTGCTGTACAGAGTTGTTTAACTTGTTGTGTTACTGCATCAGTAATTGTTCAACAATACAAAACAGTAATGAAACCATGTTAATGCACAGCTCAGAAGAAGCACCCTGCGTTGTCAGTAATCTAGACCTTTAGCCCAGGGAGCCCAGCTTCCGGGGCTAAATATGGTTGTAATGGTTGGTGAGAGAGACACAGGTACACCCCGATTTTGAAAGAACCGTGGGGCAGATTCTCGTTACATGTACATAAAAAGCAGAGTGCAAATAATTCCCAATGGCATGATCTGATAGTTTATACACAACAGATCACAGATGGCTATTTTGAATTTGATGTGAGTAAGAAAAGTTGAGACAGGTGATGTCGTAATTTACCACTGTTACATTCTCACTTCCCTCCCAAAGGTCTGGGGATCAGTTGTTGGGCATTTAGAACAGGAAGTATTGTTAGATCCTTGTCTAATATAGAATTGTAGTCGCTCAATAGTGGCTGGCAGTGTTTCTGGCTCTTCACATGTGGCTACTTCTTTTCATGATTTACATGGCAGCACTTGTTCCAATTTGTACGGCAAAGCAAAGCAGGACGGGAGGCTCAATCTGTGAACGGCATTTCTGTTTGCCTTCACAGACCTCTTTTAAATGCCCGCTTGCTGAACTTCATTATGAATATGCCTGCTTTTTAAACCAGTGGTGCATGAGGGTTTAAAGGTTGTTCTTCAGTATTTGATTCATATCATCTGATTTGTGGACACAGTTTCAAGCAGACGGAACAGAGCAGAACCAGATAATTGTGTCCCCTAAGAGACTTGGCATCTTCTTCTTTAAAAAAAAAAACTTTTTTAAAACTTGTTCACCATTATGTTTCTGTTTATGCATTTAGCAGATGGTTCTATCCAACACAACTTACAAAGTAGACACAATTTTACAGTTATCATCAATATGACACTAAGTTCTCTAAAGGAAAATCCCTTGTCAGAATCAGTGGTGACACAAAGAGAGAGAGGGAAGTGCATTAAGCCGAACACATTTGCTTTGCCAACAGAAGCTTTATGGATGAAAAGCCCCCTTGTTTAGCTAATGCTGCTTTTTTGTTCATTTTTGTTACAACGCTTTTCATGTAGTAAACAATAGCAAACCCAACACTGGGACAGGGAAAGAGGGGAAGCAAAAGAAAAGAAACCACCTAGGAAAGGAGAGATTCTGCATCTTAAAGTGCTGTTTTTTTTGTTTTTTTTAACCCAGCTCTGCCAGATGATTGTTTTTAGCACACTTACCTTTCCAGTCTTTTGTTGCCTGTGTCCCAGTATTGTTTAGAGTTATGTTACGGCCATCAAATTCAACATGGGCTCCTTTTTTAATGAAATAGTCATCTCAATTTCAACATAAGCTGTTGTTTGTATTCTATTGTGAATAAAGCCTTGGTTGAAGAGATTTGAAAACCACTGAATTCTTTTCTTCTTTACCTTCAGAAGAGTTTCCCAAACTTTGGTAGTTTGGGGTTCTAATTTAAAGCTATCTCACCTCCTGAGACCCTTCGTCCTCAAATGAGGACAGTGTATTTTTGCCTCTCTTTACCTTGAAATTTCTTTTTTCTTTCGACTTTGACCTCTCGACCTCATAGTAGACGCTACAGTGTTATACATTTTCAACCCTTCATGTTCTTATCTTGTAATTAAATTGCTGTTAATAAGTCATTTGGACAGTCAAAACCAAATTGCAAAACATTTAATTAAATATATAAACAAACATTTTAAATATAAAGACAAACCTACTGGGCCTAAACGAAGAAGAACTACCTGTAACATGACAAAGCCTTTTTATTAAACTTATTAGTTTAATAAACCCAAATAATCCCATATATCTTGAAAAAGGTAAAAATGCAAAGCAAATAAAAGCGTGGGTCTCAGAAGTCTTTCTATTGGGTCATCTTGTTTTAAAGACATAAATAAGGGCATCTCTTTTCTGCTGAGTGATAAACAAATGGTTTATTAAGGGAACAAGTAGCAGAAATTATCTTTCATAATATTTCTAAGGCACATATTGTTAAAAAACAAATAAAAACAAATATGGTATGAACAGAAAACCTCAAGACGTTTCCGGTGATGCTTACCTTTGAATTCCATCAGGATGTGTCATCAAGCTTTTTTAGATCCAACACATACAGTTTTGTCCCACAGAACTATAATGTGTTTTGGATCTGGGCATTCAGAGACTGGATCAATTTCTTTGGCTTTGTGACATTTTAGCCAATCCACATCTAAGCATTTTTTTGGTCATAGTCATGCTTTTAGAAGCACTTGTTTGTCATTTGCTGTTAAAATGGGTCTGTGTCTTATCTAGGAAAATGATTATTTGAATGATATGAATATCCATGTAAAGACCAAGATTCCCGCTAGCATGGTCTTAACTTATAACACAAAAAGCTCAGAAGCACTAATACTCAACAAGGTTTTACATGCTTTTGTATGAAATAACTCATCATGATTTGGATCATGTGACCTAATGAATTGAAAAAGAAAATCTGTTTTACTGTGAGAACCTAAAATTATCCCCATGGAACAAAATCTAATCTGTGGAATGCAATTTCTGAACACATTTCGAGATGGATGCCCTCATTAAACCTTTGTCAGCTTTTGTCAAGTGGGAGAAAAATCCCGTATTTAATTTCTGCTGAAGAGAAGTGCAGGGAGTTAATGTTTGTTGATTACATTCATACATGTGCGAGCTCTGACCAGAAGGTGGCTCTACAGGACAAGCATTTCCATCTGTGTGACTCACCCTGTACTTCATCTTACACACCCTAATGCTATTTGAATAAAATCATGTGGTTCCAAAGATGTGTCAAAGTCTCTTTTAAATTCTTGAATAAGAAATCAAACACAAAGCTGCATGTTACATTTAAGAGTTGGACATCTTAAAACTGACATGTTTAACAACCCAACAACCTCAAATGCATCCCTTACAGCAGACACTAGTGGGGAGATAAGGGGCCATGACTGAGAAAGAGCGATCACAATAGAAACTGAAAAAAAGACTTTATTCAATATTAAAGTCTCCCAAAAACCGAATAAAGGCCAATGTACAATAATACATGATAATCACTGTTATATTTTTCTTTATAGATGAATAGACTCAACAGATGCCTAGATAGCAAAACCACCATATAGGTCATGTTAAGACCCAGTGTTTTACGTTGAATGTCTGAGTTAATCTGAATCTTTAATAATCTGAAAGTGAACAGTTTTCACCTTTCCATTTGCCACATCCTGAGAGTTGCCCAGATGTAATCTTTTATTTCTCTTCCCACATAAGTGCATCAAAACCTCCTCCGTGTTTCAGCCTGACAGAATCGCATTTAGTTTCACCAAACATGTGATGTGACAAAACCTCTGGCTTTGATTGAACATGTAATCCAAAGCCTGCCTCAACCAGCCAACACAGAGAAACCGACAAGAACACCTCTGCCTATTAATGTTGTAATTATGGTAGTTGTTAATAATGCACTAGTTAATTAGAGTTCTGAATTATCTTTGCAGTATCTATTTCTTCAATTATTAAAAGCTCCAAAATTATGGCTACACTCTTAGGAGACAAAGAGGTATTTTTTTTTACATAAATACAAAAAATTCAAATAAAAAATTACATCTGTCTATTAATTGTTGATGTCACTTACAAAATCGACACATACGGCACAAAAAATTATTTAAAGATGTTTTTTGCCTTTTTTACATGCCTGCACATCTAAAAATCCAACACTAGATGTCACTGTATGATTTGAATCTGCTCACCATGAGGGCATGGCAGTGCTGCACTCAATGGTCAAGAAAGATGGACCGCTGCAGCGATTTGAACCCAAGTTAAAAGAAAATAACCTGTTTCATTCAGCTGCTGTTTCTTAATCTTACAATAAATTCTAGTGGTGTTATAAAACCGAGGATTGAAAGTCTCTTATGATGAGTCAAATCAAAATACTGAGGCTAAATATAGAAGTGCTGTTATTCCACCATTTATTCAGGAGTTTCCACTGAGCTAGAAATAGCTAAACTGCTCTCAAAAGGAGGGGAATAATACATTTCTAGTAGCTGTTTGCCCAGGTCAGTGAAGTTATGAGTGTCTCACATCCTCTGCACAGTAAATCAGAGACTTTTTGGCCATGTAGGTGTGTCAGTATGCATGTGTGTGTGTGTGTGTGTGTGTGTGTGTTTAAGCTTCCTTTAGTCCACGGAGACAAACAGGAATGAGGAACTCATGGCCAGTCAGAGTCTGATTCAGATCCCACCGGCTCCTAGGAGAACATCTGGGGTCATCATTGACTGCTGTCTCATACTCGACCTGTTCTCTTTATCATCTCCTGTAGTTTCAGTGACTTACGGTGTGCTGACTGGAGACGTAGCATCGCCGTTTTGGAGAGATTTTTTCGCAATGTCTTCGCGTTGAGAAACGTCCAAGATTAAGTCCTATTTTGACATCTTTAATTTTTCTCCTGAGGCACCGAAATGTTAGCTGAAATTGAGATTTAAAAATATCCTGAGAGTAAAACAGAGTCGAGTGATTTACAAAACGAGTCAGTGTGAACATGGAAGGTGGGATGAGTGGAATAAAAATAATAAGCGTTGGAAGAGTTTGCCCCCCCCCCCCTCACCTTCCCAGCTTACCTCTTCCTTCCTCTCCTGCAACTGGTGTGGCATCTTCTTCTCCCCAGGCTCCTTGTCTTCCTCTCTTCGTGCATACGGCAGACTTTGTGACCGTAATTTCAATTTAAAACACATGAGGGGAAATCCTAGCCCGTGCTGCGCTTTAATGGGCCGTCATGGGATTGGAGTATGCAGAGAATGATTGAATTTTGCGAGAAGGCCAGGAACGATCAAGTCTCGCCTGCCGTTATGCAATCGACCATTCCCCTCTCACAACGCGACGTCTGGTAAAACCTAGTGGAGCGGGAGGAGGAAGGAGGAGGGGGGGGGGGGGGGGCGGCTGGCTAAAGGCTGGAAACCTCAGCGTCTGGACCCAAAGAGTGAAAAACTTTTCTTTTTTTTCTTCTCAATTACTCAAGGCCTTATAAAAGAGAAAGTCAGCTGACGTGCGTAAAAAGGATCCTAAGGAGATGTGATCCGCCACATCAAAGCAGAGATGTTCAATCAGATTGCTTTTATTGCTTGTAAATGAGTCTTTTTACACTGACATGCATGACATACTATATTTCCTCACCGACGGAAACATATGAATCACATACAAAAGCTGGCCACACTGTTTTATTTATGTGATAGTGTCATGTCTGTTTTCTCCTGCTGCTCTCCCCTTCTCCTGGCTCTCTCAGACAATGTGACAATATGAATGTAGTTTATTGCTACATTGTCTAAACTTTGACACCCTCTGTGTGTGAGATTCCAACCACTGCGACACACTGCATCCAGTCGGTGAACAGAAGACGGATAACCTTTCCTGTTAAGCCCATTACATTCAAATGGACTGGGCCGTTTTTATTTATTTATTTTTGTCTTCTTTGCAACAAGACAGAAAGTAATCAAAAGTTAAAAGCAGACACTCAAGGAGGCACTTAGCAAAAAAGAAAAAGCTTTTATGATAAAACATTCATATACCGTACGGTGTAGGAGACAGGTAATCTTTGAGGTTGATAGGGTTGTCTTGTGGCCAGTTTTGTGTAGTATTGCTTGGGGAGCTATGTGGATGAATTCTCCTAACAACTCCCCCGCCCACCTTTCATCCACGGGAAGATCCTGGCAGAGCAACTACTACCTGGGTGTATTTCTTTAGTGGTGTTAAGTATGCCTTAAAGAGCTGTTGGAGGCTACTCTGAAGTAGGGTTTATTACTCTGATAGGCCAAAGACACGCACACACACACAACCAGTAGAATATGGGCTAAATAATGTGCGTTCAGTGATCTTTATGCTTCTATGTGGAGCCTTTTGCAAGATTTGATTTAAATCAGTATAGCTGAGCAACAGCCAAAGGAAAAAAAAAAAACAGACCCAACAAGATTGTTTTATAGAGCACTTTGTCGTGTAAAACTTATTTGCCAAAGACGTCTAAATATAATGTTTGATCAATGTGCTTATGCTGACTCTTTTAAAAGCGTAGAATGAGTTGGTTGGACGTTAACATTTGGACTTTTCACTTTTAACTCTCTCTTGCCAAAATGTATGCATGTGGCCCAGTAATGCTCAGAGTCACTATTCTTGGCCCTGTGAGCAGCGGCAGGGGGCCAGACATGATGTCACAATATCAGCCTCTTAGTGCTTTTGTGTTGTTTTAGCTGGTCACGCCATCCTGAATTTTATAACGTGTTGCACTATTCCTGCGTGGCACGTTGGAAAAACAGGAAGTAGGGAAAAGCTTGTGGGCAAATATGTCTGCAGAAATCTTTACAAAAACCCCCGGAAAAGGTACAGCTTTTGTAACTATAAAGAAAAAACCCATCAAGTGCTATATGAAAATAAAATGGATCAGTTAGAAGAGTTGATTTGTCTGTACGTGAATGGCATAGTGCCTGTATGTTTAAAAAAAAATATAATGCTGCTGTGGTGCCAGTAGATCCCCGTACTGTAACTATCTATTAGTTTTAATGATGAAATACTGTTGCATTAGTTGCAGGACATCAGCTTGCAGATGCTGGAACAGCTGCTGGCTCCACTGATCACTAAAAGACTGGTAACATCACAAAAACCAAAATGAGATACTTTTAGAAGTGAATTGTCTAAGGAGGTATACATATGGATGTGAATATTGGCTGTTGCTTCATATCTGTTCTGTTAGGCTGAAACTGAGGTGTGCTCACTGTGACTGTTCCCCAAACTTTGTTTTGTCCCTTTTGTGCCAAGTTCAGGTGACACAGATATTGAGTGTGGCCTGAACTTTATCACCAGAGCTTCTGTCTTGAATCTTCTGTTTTACCTCATGACACATGAGATAGCCTGCAGTCCACACTTGGAAAAAGCATGGGTAGAAAATGGATGGTTGGATACATGAAAATTGCATGGGTACTCTTATAATCATTTGACCGAAAGATGTTGGATGCACAACTGCAAAAACTTACATTCATGAATCATATTCAACTGGCTGAGCTAGATGGCAGAGCAGTTATGCTGATACTTTTTAAAAATCAAATCTAGAATGGGACAATAGGCTTTGTTCTACATAACCTTGCACACCTTTATGTAACATGATTTTCCTGAAAACATATACAAGGCAGTAAGTTTCCTCTTTATTGTTAAGAGTAAAGTCTGAGTTTGTTGTCTAGGATGCTTTGTTTCTGACTGTTTCATATTGTTAGCTGAACATAAACCCCCTTGTAGTAGGTTATGTGTTCAGTCTGCATTACCATGATCATTTAGCTAGCTTCGAGTTAGTCACCTTAGTGCCAATCAAAACAGAACTTCAGCTCCACGTTTTTTTTGCTAAGAAGTCAACGTTGCCTCATTATGCATCCCTTTATAAACGTTTCTCTGTCCTACACTTTGCTTGAAACACCATAGTTCCCCTACTCGTTAAAACATAGTTATACCTTTTAATAAGAGCATGTCTCTTTTATGGACGCCAAGAAAATCAGTTTTGGATTCATATCAACCTATAATGATCAGATGTTGATTGGTCTGAACATCTGAACCTTTTTAAGTGTTAAGGTCAGAGCTTTACTGTTATTCAGTCTGATTTAAGAGCAGCTAAAGCAGTAAGAGCAGTCAGACGGGTCAGTGGTTGGACTCCTGGCTTCCCTGGACCACAGATTGAAGTGTACTTCAAGAATACATCTTAATACACTGAACCCAATATACTCTCAGACACAGCAATTGGAGTGCAAATGTGTGTTCTAAAGAAAAATAATCATTTCAGTATGAGGTCTCTCACACCACATAGACTAAACATTCTGCATGAGTGTGTGTATGAGGTATGGGTGAAAGTGTTTTTTTTTTGCATAAAAGTCCTGTTAATGATCAACTTAACTAGAAATGTATTCATCTTTTAATCCTCACGTTCATAAATTATATTATTCCAACAGTAAAAGCAGCTTTTATAGTTTGTGGTTCGACATTCACGATCACAGCTAGGCCGAATTACATTAATCAACTCTTTCACAACTAAAGGAAATAACTTACAGCAAACTCACTCATTTCAGGAAGTCACTTTGCAGGGGTTGGATCTGGGGTCAGCTTTTGGTCAGGCTGGGCATCCATTAGTGGCCTTATTTAGTGACTTGCTCCTTTAAGGGGAGTGATTGGCCAGCGAAGACAAAGAATCATTACCTTTGCCCGCCCCCTCCCTGCCAACAGTCAATAATGAGGGATCATTAAAATGAATAGATGGACATTCCCCTTTTCTCCGGATCCTTATTGCAAAATCAGTGTCAGGGGAAATGAAGATTGAGCTCGGAGAAGGCGTCTAAAAGCCTAACAGTGATTGTCATGAACTCATCTCCAGTGCCAGGCTCCTTTATCTACTGTAAGAGTCTGCACCTGCCTGAACTCCGGACTAGCAAGAGCTTTTACTGCAGCCCATTAAGAGCATCCCTAATGCGCGCTAGCCTCAACATAAACATTCTGCATGTGTACCGAAACCTTTACAGCAAACAATGGGGGAATGATTGCTTTGGATGTCTTGAGTTTTTTTTTTCTCTCCCTCAGGTGAAGAATTAGAGCTCGGAGAGTGAACTACGGGATGGATTTTGAATGGGATGACTTTGATGTGGCGAAATAGAGAATTCACGTGTTGCGATCGCATAAACAGACACTTAAGGATAATTCTCACTTTTCACATTGCTTAAGCTCAACCATCTGTCCCTCTGCTGAATTTTATAAATCCTTGCACAACATTTCACGCATCACAAAGGAGAGAGCGAATCAAGCTGAATGATTGCAGATGGAGAATAAAAAGACAGCACAAGTTTTTCCAGACCCCATCTGGTTGCCTTTCGGAGTGTCTCTTAAAGTGTCTTTTAAAAAGGTGATTTGTCTGTGGGTCTGCAACGACGTGACCATGTCAGCATGTCATCTGCTGAACCTGTCACACGTGAAACGATCCCATAAAAGGAGTTGGTGTACACCTGTGGAGCTCCACAGTCCCACCCCAAACACATTCAACAGACGCGCGTAAACACGTTTTTGGGATCCACACGTGCACACACATGGTTCGCATCTACTTTCCAAAGGTAACTGATAAGAGGGTCTGTTTATAGTCATCTAACATATGTTTCTGGAGAATAAAGAAATCACAAAAAAAAACTGACTTGAGGGACCAGAAGAGATCAAACGCAGGACTGGCTTATGGGGCAGAACTATCACAGGTCCCTGTGCATGGTCAAGCAATTATCTCTTAAAGCATCTCTTAAAGCCACCCCCATGGTTCTCTCAACATGCCCTTCATAACAGAGGTATATTGAGAATTTACGGCCTGCAGATGGCTGATGCGAGGGCAGCAGCTCCAGCGCCGTGCCTTATGCACCGGCTTTATAAAAGCCAAATCAAGAGCTCTGCGGGAATACAATAGAGAGGAAGTGGGGCAATAAAGACACAATAAATCTGCACAATGAAACTTCTAAGTCGTGCCCTCTGCCAGGCGATGTGTACATGTGGGCCTTGGGGAAGAAAGGCACGCGCGGCAATCATCACGATCTGGGGACTGACTTCTCGTGCTCGTGTGAGCTGTGGTGATGGGATGCTGATGGACCCCATGACGGTCATTTGGCACTCTGTGGATTCTCAATTGGCCTGACACATTCATCTATTGCATATTCACTCTGAGACAATGAGTGTTCTCAGTTTTGGATTGTTGGAAAGACCGGGGAGACTGAAGGAGAAGACAGAATATTCTAGGGAGAGACAACTTTTGACCTACCGAGGGGAAACTCAAAAAGCTGGAAATGCTTGATAAGCCAACGTACTTAGGCGTGCTCTTCAACCAGCCAAACTCTTGAATGCCCAAACAAAAAGGGACTGACAGAACACTCAGCTAAGAACTGTGACAAATACTGTGACTTGAATAAAAAAACAGCCAAGGTAACTCTAACAGATCTTGAGACAGTTCCCAGCTGAGGCCTAAAAGCTCTAGGTATCCAGGTTTGTTCATCAGAGAGCTTGTCAACAAGGAACCAAGAGGAAGATCAGAGGAAGTGTGCCTTTTGTTATCATTTGGATATACTATATCATCCATATATAAAGGATTAAAGTACGCTGGAGATCTAGATAGTTTTTGTCTTGAATGGAATATTGAGTTGTGAGTGAATCAGTCTCTTTAACAGCGGGCTTTAAAAGTAAAAATGTGCCCCCGGTCAGCTCTCCTCTGTGTCAAAGGTAATGGTGCTGTGAGAAGAAGGGTAAGGTAAGAAGAGCACGGTGCCAGGAAAAAGGGGTGTGACCACGTCTGTAAATAGCGGTGCTATTTTGGGCATAGCCATGCTAGCACCGGGGCCCACTGCCTAGGCCTGCCTTTTGTCACCATGGGAGCTTCATAACTTTATAGAATGGAAAAAGTCTTTTGGTCCGGCAGGTGCTGCACAGGAGTGTGGCAGAACTCCAAATGAGAGGAGCTCTTGCACTCTACCACTGCCCACCGTGAACCATTCTCACCAGAAAACACGCCAGTCTCTGCTCAGACTGGTCGTATCACAAGCTCAGCCCAATTAACCAGATATTTAACAATTTGGAAAATTAAACAAAAGTTTTTGTGAAAAAAAGTAAGGACCTTTTAGTGGTTTAGAAACTTAAATCGACCACACTTACAAATTAAAAGTGTAACTAAGACATTTTGTATGTAGGTTTATTTATTCTCAAGGTATGAAGACAACGTTTGTGTGTCTGATCTACTTAAAAATGGGTTGATTCCAATAGAGCAGGCTTAAAAGTGTCTGACATCAAACTAAGTGAAGTTCATTGGACAAAATCAGTTATATGCTTGCGAAAGTGTAAATATAAAACCGAGACTGTTTATTTCTGGTCACCATTATGCCACTTTATTCATTCATTTGAGAGAACACATTAATTAAATGCACTTAAAACACATTTCAGTTTTCATAAATATTTCATATTAAAGAGAAATATGTTTCACCTCGTGCCTACACGGGAAAAGCATTACTCAGATGCAGCGAGATAGTAAGGCACAAAAGAGAAACTTTATTCATACGGTTTAATCATGCTACTATAGAATATGTCCAAAACTGTACTAGGGAGCTATTGTGGAAGCTACTACTATGAGCTAAATGGTCCACAACATTTTGTACTGTGTGCATGCGTCAAAAGACAGAAAGTGTGGGCGAACGACTTTAGTTCTGCTGAAAAAAAAAAAAGAGCTGATGTATGCTTGTGTCATGACAGTGGAAATCGCTCTAAGATATTTGGTCTGGTCTGCTCTGTTTCTGCTGTAAAGTGCGTGTGTGTGAGTGTGTGTGTGTGTGTGTTTTGTGTTGTTATTTGTATAGAGAAACCGCACCCACGATAAAGTCTTCGAAAAAGGAAAACTCAGGGAAAGGAAACTTGGACCATCATTTCACTAAAGATAGAATCCTTTGTTTTGTTTTGTCTCTTTTTTTTTCTCAGATCAATTATTGCCAGCTGTAAGTAACAGTCACGCCGACTCCTCTGCACGTTGGCCTGGGATGATGGGAAAAGCGGAGCCTGTGGTGCACTCACAATACCTCCTGTGCCTATTTACATGCAAACCTGAAGTTCAAGAAGTTACACAAAGAAACTGTCCGAGAGTATTCCCATTTAAATTCAGCAGGTAAGCATACCTTTGTTCATTTCTATCATTGCTGAGGGACGGAGGGAGGGATGGGAGGGGAACAAAACTCTTGAAACCTGCCTTTTTTTGAGCCCCTACAAAGAGGAGCTGTTGTCATAGGATATGTTCTTCATTTTTCTCTGATTGTCTAGACATTTTTATGTCCCAATTAGGGTGGAGGACTGGAAGACCCGGACAGGTCGTTAAAAAATAGGCACTAAGGTGAAAAGAATAATACAAGATAGCAGACAAGGTAGAAAAATGGTAATATCAGAAGAAAAAAAGAGAAAGAAAAAAAAAAGTTTATATAAGCATAAGGCATACATATTTTCAAAGACATTTTATACAAAAGAATATGATACATAACATTCAGTATAAATGAACAAAGATAATGATAAGAAAGCAAGAGAAGTCTAATTAAAATGTATTCACAAACTCCCTACATATTTTCCCAGCCTTTTATTCTATTTCCCTGTAAACAAATCATTGAAATGATACAAAAACGTCTTATAAAAAACTTCTGCTTTGGGCTTCAGTGAAGCATTTGTGTAACTGCTGTTGCTGTTTGCGGCCAGTATCGCTGCTGTAAGGCACCAGTTTGGTTGTTACTGCCCAGCTGCACAAACAAATGATGAAAGTGATGAAGCTTGACATTTATTGTCCCATTAGCTTGTCCATGCATTGACATACAGATCACACTCAACATCGAGATTGTCATTTGTAGAAGAGTAGAAGAGTAATTTCAGTCTCATTGAGCTGCTTGGTCCACTAAAGAACATCTGCTGTAAATTAAGGCAAGTGTAGTCGCATACTTTGCCCCTGATATCACTTCCCTTTTTTTTTTTTATATAACGTAACATTCACCTGTTTATTCAAATAGAGCTTGCCAGTGATTGTCAGTGAGTCTGAAGCCAGTCTTTAAGAGAAGAGGAGCTGATGGTGGCGGTGGCCCGTGGGGAGTTCCTGGTCAAAGCCTTTTTTCTTCATAATCTGGATCCCTAGATGTTTTTTTTTTGTTTTGTTTTTCGTCCTGGTGCGGTTATCGCGCTCGCAGAGAGTGTGTGTGCTCTGCAGCAGAGGACATCTGGATGTCTACGCATGAGTGTGCACCGAAATGCTGGAGAGGTCGTTCCTGATGATCTCATTAACTGAGGAGACAAAAGAGAAACAGCAGATCGTTACTAATCAGACACAGTGGAAATGACTTCAGATCACGATGGCCGACGCTGGGATTTGAAAATGAACAACTTAGGTCAAGCAACTTTCATTTAAAAGGAGTTTAGTTCTAATAGTTAATGTCACTCTGTTGTGCAGTGTGTTATGTGACAGTAATGACAACATATATTAACAATAATGATGACACCATTACATCTGGTTGCTTATCTCAGATATGTAGATGTATGTATGCATATGTAGGAATTTATTCCGACACAGTTTCTGAAGCATGAGAATTGACATGGACCGCTTTGCCACCTATAAACGAGTTGACTATATTTTGGGAAAAGTCCCCACATCATTTTGCTGTTTATCTAGAGTAAGGTGACAAGAACTGAAAAACTAGATCTAAGGTTTTGGCTGTTGTCTCTTTAATACCTAGAGGGAGCAGTTTGCTTCAACAGATCAAAAAACTCATAGTTGTCAAGATAGTTATTCAGTCTGTGTTCCCTGCCAGTTTGTTGACTCGAAAAGAACAAAGCCAACCTATGAAAAAAAAAAAAACTGCACTAGGAATAAGGGGTTTGAGATCTTAACCCCTTATAGACTGATCAGATCAAAATAAATAGAGAATGTTATCATTCCAGTCTAAAATCTTTATTTGACACTTTAAAAAAGTATAAAAAAACATTACCATTTATTATGGTGCAACAAGTCAAATCACTTTTGTCTAGTCTTCTTCCCACTTGTTTCATGTATATAGATTTGTGTTGAAAAGGGTTCTGAGCAAAGTATTTACCATAAAGTGATTTAAAAGGTCTCACATGCAAAAGATTTCAGAAATTATATACATCAAATAAGCAACGCATGCTGGTATAGGGTTAAGAAAAGCCTGCTGTGGTTGAGAATAACTACCTTTCCAATTTCGAGTTTTGTAACTTTACAAATCTTTGACATGCTCCAAACAGCTTGAATAAGGATTGAATAAACGTTCTCCTCTTTTTGTGTGTGTGTACCACACAAGCTAAATTTACCAAGCTACATAACTCAGATGTGCAGGACAAACGGTTAAAAATGTATCAATGTATCATTCCTTATATCACTTCCTGTATTAAAAAGGGGTTGAATGAGGGAATACTTATGATCAATTTGACAAATACTGGATATCAGTTGCTGCAATCCAAACATATCAATGTCATTACTCAGTCCTATCGGGCCTGTGCACACATCTCTGTTTTTTAGTCATCGTCTTGTCTTTCCTGCACCGGTTCCTGTGCCCGCGCTTTTCCCACAGTTGGGCAGGCAGGGATCAGTCCCCCCGATTATCTACTCTGTGTTCTTTGGCAAAACAGAGGGAAGTGACTGAGAAGATGGCGAGGACCCCGGGACCCGTGGCCCGACACAAACAAGAGGCCTCATGGTCGAAGAGCTGGGAGTGATAACGCGGGGCTGATGCAGACTGAGAGTGAGAACGAGTCTGGTGAAACCAGAGACAGGAAGTCCACCCACTCCGAGGTTCAAAGTGAGCCTTGCAGCCTGCTATCGCTAGATTATGGTTGGAAAATGGTAAAGCACCAGCGAAGATGAAAACAACACTAAATTTGGCCGGTTGTGATTTCAATCACTTCAATGCTACTGATGATTGCTCCTCTTACATTGTTAGAATGATTAGAAAAAGGTCCCAATGACTTGGAAAAAAGGTTCCTTTTTCACCACAAGAACCTGATAAATATCTTAAAAATAGGTGAATATAAACCTTTGACAAACAACAGTTTGAAGCAAGATGCTGCTGATAAAAAGCCTTTGATTAGCTGGTAATCATCCAGAAATGCATCCAGTATCCTCTTAAAGAGGCAACTGCTGCTCCCCATCCAGTGTGAATAACTACTGTTCTCGCCCAGGAGAATGAATCCCTAGAAAATTCAACACAAGCACGGATTGTCCAACACAAAAATCCCCAAAGGCATCATCTCAGACCCCACAGGCCTCAGATGGCGTGCTGAAAAAGGTTCACGATAGTCCAATTAGAAAAGGTTGGAACAGGACAGGCTTGTTCAGAAAGACAGCACAAATGAGTGTCTCCTTTAGAAAAAAGGGCCACGACAGAGAGACCAAAGTGCAGATTTTTAGCACCAAACGTGAACATCGTAAAAGCACAAACTCCTCGCGCTTACTAAAAACCTCGCAGGCAGGATGCCAAATGTGTGGAATGCCTGAGAAAGACAATGGGGTTATTATGTCCAGGCAAATAAAATAAAGCGTGTACTCTCTTTTTTTGCACAACTGTAAGTGAATTAAGTGCTAAAACGCAAAGTATGGAACTCTAAATACATGTTTGTCAAGAAAATAATGAAACAACTTGCACCTAATGTGTGCTCATGCCCTGCTTTCCGAGTGGGAACACCCACATGTTCACACACAGGTTGGTTGGGACTCACCTCCTTCATCAGGAGGAACTCCCTTTGGAAAAACCCAACCTGTGCCAACAACCGCCGGCTGTTTTCAACCCCCGTTCCACTCCGGCCTAGGCAGGCATTTACACGCTGGGGTTATTTTTAGCTCAGCCAAAGCAGGACACAAAGGAAGTACAGACGCATGCAACAATAAAAAAAACAACAAAATAAAGCCAGCATTAACGTTGCTGCTCAGCCCCGTTTGCAGGGGTGAGAAAACAACTTCAGGTCGCTTTGGAGAAGAGACGGGAAAGCCCTGCAGTTATGCAGCGAAAGAAAAAAAGAAAAAGCCACAAATGTTCCAAATGTTCTCTTAAAAAATGAAAGCATCGGTTTCCTCTCTTATTTTCAGTCATTTGTAAAGATATATAGTGACGTATCCCACACCCACATATTAACGGTTTTGGTTTTTCGCCGTGCTTTATCAACTAATATTTTCCATTGGCATGCACGGAGGTTTTTCCACTGTGAAAAAAAAAACAAAAAAACAGAAAGTGATAAAAAGGGAGAAAGGTAAAAAACCGGCCCATGTGTCTTTGAGTTTAGTCGGCAGTGTGAAACTTTCAGAAACAGGATGTGGCCGACTGTGCACCGCAAGTCAACACCAAAAGGATATTTATAGTTGCTAAATGATGCCGCTTGTTTTGCGATTTTTTTTGCAGCAATTTCTGGGAAATGATGAACCTGTGGCTAACAGGTGAAGCCCCGCACAGGTACTGCAAGTATGGGTTTGCAAAACCAAGTCAAATAGTTCTAAAGTTGTTTTCGCTGACAAACTTTCATTGGGGAAAAGGAACTGAGATTGAGTTCTGTCTTTCCATTTAGGATGAATTCTTGCATGACGTCTTTTTGTATTTATTTGAGCGTGTCTCACCTTCCATGAAGTGACTAGATAACCACAAATATGCAGAGAGGGGGAAAGGCAGTCAGACGAGCAGGGGAACATTTTGTTCTGAGTGGAATTTGGCTCCAAAAGTTCAGCCAATTGCGCAATGTGGACGGGCAGGGGTATAATAACCGCTCAAATCAGCAAACTGCAGTAGGTGTTATTTTCCGCAGTGATATTTCCCATATTAATCTCTATAATATAAGAAGAAAAAAAAACAACAAGTTATGTTATGTTACACAATATCGAAGCACAGCAGTGTTGCATCTCTCAGCAGCACTGGAAACTTTTTTCTTTTTTCTTTACTTGCCTAGGTTAATAATGGAAAGCTGTTACTGGGAGGATACCCTCTCATGAATAAACAAAAACAGCGGAAAGCTGAGCTCCAAATATTCCCCTGTTGAAAAAAAAAACAACAACATGTGCCCTCCTAGTGGGCGACATCCTTTATTAGCTACACGGCCGGGCACCACCAGTAAGCCTGTCAGGACTCATACCTGGGAGATCTATTTTTGGGCCGACGTGTGAATGACACGAGGACAAGGCCGCTTTACCGTGACGCAAAGGCGAGCTGAGCCCCTCCACGGACAATTCAGCTCCTCTGTGAGGGCCTGCCAGTGTTTCTTGGCACTTTGCTCAAACCCCGGTCTCCACTGGGTGTGACGCTCCGCTGAATAAACGTTGACCTCCCCGCTAGAATAACCAGTCTGTAACAACTCTGATGGAAGGCGATACGCTTTAAACTGCGAAGCGGAGAGCTGTGTCCCGTTTCAATCCAGCTGTTTTCACCAACGACAAATACGTTAAAAGGGTGACAGGGTTAAGATCCACCAGGCCAGAAAGAACAAAAAACAGGGAACTCCTAAGGAGTTCCCTGCACTGGAAATTTCTGAAAAGAAATTATCCAATGCATGAACGTACATGCAGGAACCACAGAAACAGCCATCGGAATTTCTGTCCGCATGAGTGCAACAGAAACATCAGATCGGCCGACAGTTTAGAAAGTGGAGATAAGACTCTGAACATCACAGAGATCTCACTCAAAAGAAAAAAACAAACACCATCCAGCCATATGAGGGACTGTATGAAAATTAAAAGTTGTTTGCATCTTTACTTTTTCCTGGTTTTGCTACATTGTGCTTTCACAGAACCGGATGATTTTGTCATTTTTTTGCAAACAGCTTTTGAAAATAAGTTCTCCAGGCTTTCTGAAGGTTTTTTTCTGGACGTTGGCTATGTCCATTTTCAGAGGAATTTGGTTTCTGTTTTTTGAGCCGCCTGACACTGACCTATGAATCATTCAAGCTAAAAAAAAGGATGCCGCTCTGCTTTTGCCATACGTTATGCACAGCAATTTATGTTTGCACCTGTCAGCACCTTAATGCAACTATTTCCTGTATTTTTTTCTCTGGCAACTTCAGAATAACTGCAAATATGCTCTTGTCCATATTAATAACAGCGCAGTAAAAGTGTTTTGATCTGCCTTCAGTCTCCTGTCAACATGTTTTTGTGAGAGCTGCGTGAGTCAGATATCCGAGACTAATATAAAAATAAAGACTTTGTAACGCTACAATTTGACTCCTTTGTTATACAGTAATCCAAGCATGGGCGTTATGACTCTCAGACATTTAGTTACTCTCAAGAGGGAACCTGAACTGCACTGGGGATTTAGTTAGCATTGTTAGAGACGGGCGCTGCGCATTGGTTTTCGATAACAGCCAGACTTCCTTAGAGAGCAGAGGATAGCCTGTGGTCTGGAGAGAGGCAGAGCCTCCAGGCCTGGGAGCCACCTGGAGGTTCGGGCTGCCGTAACACGATCTCTCGCAGGCAAAGAGCAGGCAAGAGAGGGACTTCAGCTCAGCCCAGGTCAGCTGACTACCCAAAACACGACCTCTGAACTCCAGGTTGTAGAGGCAGCTTCCTGGAAGAAAACTCCCGTTCCCACTAAGACTCTCTTGATACCCGGGCAGTGGGAAGGCACCTTCCTGAACTCCTCTTACTTTCACAACAGATATTAACTGCAGCTGTCTTTAGGTCAAGGACCCTCGCGGCGAAGCGAAGGGGGAATATTTCCTTCGCTTGCTCATACCTCCTGTAATACGGCGTCAGCTTGGTGAGAAAAAAGGGGGTAGCTTCCTTCTATTGTGGCAATCAGACTCAGCCGCATGTGGGGGAAGTTCATCCGAGCCCGTAGGAGCTCTTTCATGTAAACACCGATGTGCTCCAACCTGCGCAGAAGCCGTCCCGGCTAACAGTTAAACCTCATCTGAACTCGTGCTTTCATGCGAAATTGATTTGGTGAGGAAGCCAAACTGAAGCTCCAACTTGCCGGAGAGAGACAATTGAATTTCCTGTTACATATTACTTTGTTTCCCAGCTATATCAAATCTTCTCTCGGGGCCGCAGCAAGAAACACTTAATGGACAATTTGCCGCCTCCCACGCACGGCCCGAGCCGCTGCTCAAACAGCATAACTTATATTCCGCTCCTACCCGGCAGCGATCGAAAATGAGGTGAGGGGTGAAAGGTCAGAACACACACATTGACAACACAGACGGTCGACCCCAGAGTGGAGAAAGTGTAAGAGAAAAAAGGGGAGAAATAGAGGGAGACGCAATCACCATTTTTTGCTCAGATAAACCCATATGGCAAGAGACAAAGCATTCCGCCCGGGCCTCGTCCTGATAAAGTGCTTCATAAATTCATCCGAGCCTCGCAGGTTGACAGCTTCTAATCCATGGCAGGGATCCCTTTGGGCCTAATGATGTGATGATATGAACAGACAGTATATTTCATCTGCACAGCTAGGCTGATGTGTGAAGCCCAAGGCTCTCCCATGTGGAAACACTCAGTTTCCAGAACTGACAGGCGGATGAAGTTAGTATAAAAAAAATAAAAAAAATAGAGAACCTAACTGACAACAGCTTTTTTTTTTCTGTTTGAATTAAAACTCACTTTTTTCCCCAAATAAAATCCAAATGCCGTCCGGTTGCTAAAAGAGTGGAGCTGATAAGGAAATGCTTATTCACACACTGATGATGTACACGAATGACTGTGTGGTGGCCAGACATTTTTCCACGTCTTTCAAGGACAAAAGCAATAAAAACCTGCACCTTACTCCAAAGATAGGTATATCAGCAAGATCTATGATTGTAAAACAAATGCCACCTGCTATAATAACAATTAAGAGTTAATAATAGAAAACCGAACGATCATTTACTTGCTCTCTGTGCTTTTTACTTAATCTATTCTCAGTACATCCTTGGCAAGGTACATATGCCTTTAAAGAATGGTTAACTTTGGAACCAGAAGTCCTATTGAGGGTTTTCATATGATTTGTGATTAAAAAAGGGTCCCTTATATGTGAAATACTGAACATCTGAAGACCAGCATGTTTTTTTCCTCTTCCCAAAGGTGAGGTAGAACCTGATGCTTAGCCTGGGACCATAAGACTAGCATTGCTTTTTGCCTATTCATTCATAATGTCTAATATCAGTCTGTTTTAGAGGAATAAAGCAGACGGGGGACATAAAGCGTGGAGCACACAGAGTTTGGCTCAGTGTAACCCATCAGGTCTCCAGTCAGTGCGTCTGCAAATGGTGCAAACGTGTGAACCGGTTCTGGTGGCTGTATGGCTGTGGGGGGAATAGAGAGTGAACGGAGCTCCGATCTCCACCTGTGAGTCACAGACTCGGAGGACACACCTGAACGGAACCTTCTGCCAAACCCAAACGGCAAGGACCCGGGAGGGTTTTCGCTGTCTGCTCGGCACAGTTAACCGTCGCCTAAAAACGCAGCCGAATGAACTGGGAAAGGCTTGGAAACAATAGAAACAGCGGGTTTCCAAATTAGAAAATCTAAAGACAACATATTTTACTGAAAGCCCCGCCACTGGCCAGCTTATTTTGGCCCGAAGCGGGGCAGAACCCTGGTCTTTGATGTTGCGTGGCGTGCTCGGCCTCTCCCTATCTGGCCTCACCTTGTCTCTCTATGTGGGCCCGCCACTTCCCTCTGCTGCTCCCCCTCCGCCCCTTCGCATTTCCTCTCGGGCCCAGGAGGCCGCAGGCGTGTGTGTGTGTGTGTGTGTGTGGGTAGGCCTGAGGTCTGTCTCCTGGGAGGATGAGGGGGGAGGTGTTTACATGGAGCTAATCTCCAGTGCCCCTTAACACCAGCCTCTCTGAATTTGTCTCACAGCCGTTACAGACAGGATCATCAACAACATTTGAAAAAAAACAAAACGAATCCAGAGCATAAACGGAAAACGAAGTGAGGAATAAAATGTCAACCCTGAAGCTGTGAAGACGGTCGGATGGATCGCTCACAATGCAGTGCAGATGTTTGGTTTTCGAGGCTCCGAAACCTTAGAGTTTTCCTGATTACAGCCCCAGGGTGTTAAAATGCACCATGTATCTTTAGCGCCGAGGGCTAAAGAGCTTCTGTGGTCGTGGGCCATGACTGGAGACTGGGTCTCGCACAACAAGCGGAGCATAAAGCGCCTGAATGTGCACCAAAACCGAGCAAAACGCACACACACGCATCTCAGCGATGGAGATATGAAAACTTTCCGCATGGCTCATTACCTGTGGGTTTATGGTAAAATAACTCAGCCATCTGATAAACTTGGAGCGATTAATCCTGAACTGAACATCAAGCGGACGCAGTCAGAGATTTCTTCAGAGTAAAGCATGGTGAGGAAGTCGTGATTGGGTAGGCCGTGGCCATTTGGAGGAGAATTTGCCTCTGTAGAAGACAGTTTACGACAGCAGTTTCATAAGAAAAACGCTTCACCTTTCAATATGCAAAGTTAAACAATGGTTATGTCCAATTAAGGGGCAAACTGGTAATTCCTGGTGGGTTCAAACCTGTTGTCTGTGACTAAAAACCTGTGCAGGACTTTCAGTATTTTGGTCTTGTCCTCCAGCTAAATAGAAGAACACCAGCAAATAGGACACATGGGAGCAGTACCTATTAGTCTGTTATCAACTGTTTTGCAGCTTCGGATTCACGATATGATGAGAGAAGCATATCCACCGCTCCACCATCGTATCTGGATGGAGGGTTTTTGCACTGAAGAGTATAGGAGAGGTGACTTAATTTTACAAAAGGTCCCGCCGCGTACGAGAACATGCCCTCTCTCTTTTCAACATCCCCCGTGCTCCGACCATGCTCCCAAGCTGCGAGGGATCCGATTAAGATTCTGTCCGCTGACCCTAAGAGTCGCCCTCCGGCTTTAAATACCTAAAGCCAGCAGGGATTCAAAGACACAGAGGATGAGGTCTCCTCGGGGCACATCGCAGACTTATTCACACAGAAAAAAAAAGAGGAGGGTGGAGGGAGGCAAACTTTCACTTTTGTTCTTTTCCAATGCGTCTTATTTTTCGCTTTGATTTCCACACGCTGACAAAGAAGCATCCATCTGGAAACTATACAGTCTCAAGACTGTCTGAGTTAAAGGTGAACACAGAGTTACTCTGCTAGGGACGGCAGGTGTGGGCAGAGGCACATTTCTTTCACCTGTAAATCATAGACTTACACATTTTCACCTGCTTGGCTTTTAGACGGTTTCAAGTCTTCAAGTCAGTTTTTACGGTCGCTGTGGTCTCAGGATTCTGACCTGACACATGGGTTCCTTCAAAGGGAAGGTGCACTGCAATTAAAATGCATGTGATATTTTCATATAGTGTTTTACACGATTGTTCGAGGATATATGCTGGACTGGGTTGTCTTCTGATGTCAGAAAATCCAGATGATTGGACTTGTCCAACAGAGGAGAAAACTCTCTGCTATTATATCCTTACAGCTACGCTCCCATAGGAAGTGTCCAGTTCCAGTATTTTCAAATGCTTTTTGACCACTTTTAAATAATCAATCTTCAAACAGTACAGGTTAAACACAAACCCCAAACATCAATCCACTAAAAGAAAATCGGCATTAAAACTGCATTGGTGTATGTGCTTTTTTTTTTTACTATATCTACAACACATGTGAGAGTAGATATTAGGGTTTGTTACTTGCTATGCCATAAAAAAGTCCCAAATTTTCACCAGAGGATTTTTGTTTGCAGTATGGGAGGACCAAACATGAGCTAACACATGCCAGAAGTGGCACCTTAGAAGGTAAATACATCCTCCACATGGTCGTGCATTTAATGCAGGTCCACACTGGATCCTGAATTGTCTCAGTTGTGCATTACCATTAACAGGCTAATGAAAACAAAATGACATCACTTAGTTCTTGCAGTTGCCTCTCATTTCCACATACGTACAACTCCTGCTCTCAGTTTGCTAAAGGTCTGTAGAAATATTTAAACTTTTAAGGTGGATTTCATAAAGAGGCTGCACAGTGTGCCATGAAGCCTGGAAGAAGGAGGCAGCGAACAGGCACATTTTTTAGTCTCAATCCTTTACATGTGGAATGCATTCTTTAATAGTCTAATCAACAAATTGCTACCATGCAAACCAGAGTCTTTGAACTCTTTACTTCTCCTTTTATATATTAACCGAGAGTCTATCAAATGGTTTCTATAGTCCAAGAACATATTGGTGCATTAAAGTGCTAGATGTCATATAATCTAGAGTATAAATCTACTATAATGTATAACTGAGACTGACTGATTGGTGGAATCATTTCCCTTTTTGTTAGCATGATGTTTTGAGTGAAACTGAGCTTTGCTGCATACAGTCAAAGAGCCAGGGGACTCGTGGATGTTTATAACTGCCAAGGGTCATGTGTCAACAGTAGGACACTTACAGTTCAGTGGTTATGTTCACTCCCTCCCCTGAAATAAAGCGACCCCCCCGCTGCGTGCTAAGCCTCTGCGCTACGAGCAGCCAATGCTTTTGGAGAGTATCTTTTACTTTGGCTGTGTTTTTCTTCCTTTGACTTTTGCTGTTCTGATTTCAACAGCTTTTGTCCAGAAAGTGCTCCGACTTGTGAGTGAGTGTGAATGTGTGTGTGTGTGCAAAAATGAAGAAAGAACAGGGGCAGGGAGAGATGCCGCCAGGGAAAATCACCACGATTGCACGCTACTTTCTTCCACCTCAGATTTTCCCCTCTTTCTTTGTGTCTGTCTGTGTTTCTGTCTCCGTCTTTTCTATGGCTGACCTGCTTCTCCTCCTGCTCGCCGAGTATTCCTGGACGTGAGGAAATTATGAGACTCTCCTGACCCTAAGGTCTGAAGCTAGGAAACACACACAACCACAACTCATGACTTGTGGTTGTCCCCTTCAATTTAGAACCATCAAATATTTCTTTCTTTTAAAAAAAAAATTACCTCTTTGTCAGTCAAAACGTATTTCTAAATCCCTTTTTTTAACAAAAAGAATGTTTAATCATTTCCTTTTTTCTATATATTTTGGCACATTTATTCTTGCAGCTGCATTTCAGGTTAACTTTCCGACAAATATTTTTCAGAGGGTCATACTACTGAAACAGGGAACATTTGCATTTTGTCTTTGGTCTTGTGACTGCTTCTACTCTCACTTCTTCAGAGTTGCACTTATATTTCTTGCCTCCTCCTTCTGCCTTTGACATTTCTCTCTCTCTCTCTCTCTCTCCCACCCACTACTTTTCTTCTGGGCCATTTGTGCCAGCAGTTGCAAAACCCGATGGCTTTCCCCATCCCACCAGGCTGGACCAGACTTCTCTTCTGACATCCGTCGCTACGGGATACTATTTCACTCGGCTAACGAATTTCAGATGGGGAGCTGTTATTAAATGGTCTGGTCTGGAGACCTGCTCCTGTTTACTGATGCCGCAGGTATTTATACCCTTTAAAAAACAACTGCTCAGAGCAAGCAGTTCCCTGTGGTTAATATGTCCAAATAGAAAAGACCCCCACCCACCCTCCCCTTACTCTGGAACCACGTGCAGCTCTCTCTGTCTCCGTCAGCGAGAGATGGCTGCAGTCCAGAGGCTGATCTTGACCTCCGACCCTCCTCCCCAAACGTAAACTTGTCTTTTGGCAAAAACACAGCGCCTGTTGGATGTTTAGCGTAGCGCCCGGGGCCGGATGACTTTTCCATGTGCTCATAAGTCCTAACGCCAGGAGCAAATATCCAGGATGCAAAGCAAAATTTCGGTGACGGTGAAGCGTCAAGACATTTTGTGGAGCTTCCTGAACACTCTTTTAATCACAAAATAATCAGCCCCGTTAAAAACATCCCTGAAATGACCTAAAAAAGGCACTTAGTAGTGCGTTTAGAGGAGGAAAATGAAAAGCGCCGTTCCCCTTTCATAAGGACTGAACGTCAAAAAACAGCTTTTAAGATTAAATAATGCGAGACAGGAAATAAAGAGATAAGAGCTTGGAAGAGGCTGCAGTCACAGCTTAAAACGAAGCCCTCGCCAAGGCACAGATAACCCCGGAGCCTACTGAGGGGAAGCAGACTCGCTCGGCGATCAATCTGTCAGGGAAAGTCAACCACGCCGACGTTTGTCATAGAACCGTCCGGTAATTAGGGAGTCTGGCATCGAGTGGTCACTCCACCATCACAGATATACACACTGGGAGAATCCCAGCCAAGCCACAGGCCCTGTCTGAATCCTGACCCGCTGTGATCCATGTGGTTCGGTGGCTTTTCAACGCGTGTTTCCTCAACCTCAGAATGCGAGCCACATAAACCGGGGCCTCTAAACGGCTGTGTCAGGAGAAAACTATAAGAAAAACATTACGTATGATGAACCGAGGCAATAGCCCCTAATGAATAGACCTAAATGTGTCTGGACGGGGGAAGCGTCCACTGCGCCCTGTGGCTTCGCTCCACAGCATTTGATTTTATACTTCTGAAAAAGAACATTTTCGCTATTGAAGTCAGGTAATTACCCAGGAGAAAAGTCCATAGCGTGTTACTTTCAACTCAACTTGAAATGCTGAAAAAAAAAAAAAAAAAAAAAACAAGACAGAAAGCTTTACAGTAGCAATCACACAGAACACATTTATGGCCGTTTGGCAACATGAAACCCACTGAAAGTCCGAATCAAAGGCTCTCATCTAAAAGTGCCTGTGTGTGGACCCCAGACACAAAAGAAACCCAATTTGTTTAGATAATCTCACTGCAGGTTTTCAGCAGACGCATTCTTTCACAGTGACTGTGGATATTATGACGGAGCAACTGAAACTAGACCAGATCCTCTGGATCAGCTGCCAGGATTATGGGGCCACAGACAGACACACACACACACACGCACAGACAGACACACACACACATGCATAAAAGCCAACCTGCTCCTCAAATAAATGGATGGAAATTTTACCGATTCATCTCTCTGCACTTAAACCAATAATATCCTCAATTTGTTTTACAAAGAGCGAACAAAATAAATAAAATATAAGTACAACATGTACAAAGTACAGTGACCCCGCTCTCACATGTAAGCACTTAAATCAAATTATTTGCTAAACTGCAAGCAATTTTGGGCACTAGTGTCAATAATACGGCGGGTTTCAGAATATCTGAGGAAAATCTATGATCAGAACCACGAATAGGAAAAAAGGCTTGCATCAGCTAGTAGGACAGAGATGAAAGAAACTACCCCTTAGAATGAATTTGGTAACTACCATACTTTATACGGCACATCATATAAAGTTTCATGCTGTATTGTATTTGACATAGTCTCATTTTTATTCATATTACAGGTTATGCTACGTGATTTACAATCACCAGGCTTTAAATTACCAATGAACTGCACAGCAAATGTCTCATACTTAAATGTTGACAGCTTATTGATCATGGGATGCTGATTCTACCACAAGAAGATCTGTGTGGATCTTCATAATTACAGCGAGGCACTTTAGTGAAAACTGTGGTATCTGATAATGGGCAATCAGAGCCAAAGCTGCTCAGTTCACACAGCAGAAGTAATCGTTTTTAACCCTAATGACGGGAAATTGAATCAAACCTATTGCCAATCCCAAAAGTACAGTTGTTGTTCCACTGTTTTGGAAGTGGATGACTCTCAAAGGTAACTGCGCCCACCTATTAATTGCTCCCACGGCAGTAAAACTTCTTCAAGAAGCTCAAACTTTTACTTATGCCTCACCGTGAGACGCGCTGCCAGGAAAACAGGACTCCTAATATGAGAAGACAGCGGCAACAACAACAGTAAAATATCTACATCCTCTTTGTAGCCATGAATAATGAAAAAGCCATCACGTTTTTTTCCTCTTTTTTTTTCCTAACCCGTCAATATCCCTACGCGTGGAAGGGAGACTATGTTCTTGGCATTGCACTTAACCGCAAGACAGCCTCCCTTTCTGCACACTATTAGCTGGACCTTGACCTGCTCCCTGAAGGCCAGAGGTTCAGAGGTGGAGTGTTGTGAAAGCAACCCCCCCCCCCCCCCCTCCCCCTGTCACTTACAGGGCTTCCGCACACGCTCACACACACTCCGAATGTCTACAGACACTGGGGCAACCCTGTTCTAGTGAGTCCCATTAGACACTTCAAGCTCCACTCTGATGAACACCCTCCCCCCCCCCCCAAAAAAAAAGAAAATCCTCTCAGTCCGCCGCCTCCCCTCCAACCCAGCCTCGCGGCGCACTCCGATGTTGGCGACTCAGCAAGTTTTCAGCATGGCGAGGAGGCGCTCTCAATCATCATTAGGGGTTTTTGCGGAGTCCTGGGGTCTGGGCAAAGTGCCAGGATGTGTAAAACTTTCCATGAGGAATGCCTCCAATTGCCTTCAGAGGCATCGAAGGTGGACGGAGATCCTCGGGAAGGCTGGAATGTTTTTTTTTAAATGTTTTTTTTTTTTTTTTACTGCTGGGAGGAAGGAAGGAGGAAAGGAGAATTGACAACAACTCTGCTTCCAGTTTTAGGGGGAAAACAGGCCTTGCGGAGTTGCAAAAGGCACCGGCCTTGAATTCAACAGGAAACAATCACAAGGCAAACTACCCCCCGAAACAAAGTAATCAGGGCACATATGTCAAATGTCAGAAATCAGCGGAGGCCCGCTGGACCCTGTGTTTTCCCTCTTTTGGATGAATAAGGTCCCCTCTGTTTCTCAGAGAGGCAGCTGGTAGAAATCTTAGCCCGCTGATTAGCACAGGTTCCTTACGGATTCGGCTAAGTATCGGGGTATCGCCCCTCACAGGAGCAGCTAATAGAAGGGGACACGCGGCCCAGCAGCGTGCCACTGCGTCTGCACCGCCAACACACACACACACACACACACACAGTCCGCAGCCACTCCATTTCACCAAATATGCCCGTGTGTGTGTGTAGATTGTGTGTAGAATGACACGTGTGCCGATGATTGTTGGAGACAAGTGGGGGATGTGATGTCATCACACTGCTCCTTCAAACATGACTAAAATATGTTGTCATGATGGCTTTTCTGTTTTTAGACCCAATTAGTTCAAACTCCCAAAGCTGATGTCAACGCCACAGACTGCTTTGCCCTGATGTCATTCCTCCAGAAGTCCTACGTCTTGTAAAAAAAAGGACGCGTAGCGGGCTGTGAGCATGCAGCTCGGGTTTTATGTGAGCCCCACCATGAGCAGTTAATGAGAGTGAGTCAACAACACAAGGAGGCATCGCCTTAGGCACGGCGTCTCATCCACTCCTGCTTCCATTTCCTAAACCGTGCCGATACGAAGCCGGACCTTTAACCTCTAGTCGGTGGAGCGGTAGGCAGGTGAGAGCCAACGCGCAGTAGAGTGAAAACGAGGGATGAAGGATGATCTGATCTGCCGGTTTAATTCCCCCCCGTGACGCTTGTCGCGCATGTTCCATAATCATGGCCTCGTGGCTTTGAGCCGTTTCATCATAGCGCAGCACGGGGAAGACTTGCACTTTGGCTTCGCTAACCCGGTTCCTCCCGGTACAGTAGCTCACCGTGGATAAGTTGAGTGATTTCTCAGAGGCCGTGTAAAAATCCGGGCCTTGGCCGCAGAGACACATTTCCTCTGGCCGACGGGAGCCGGAGGCCTCGGCCTGGAAGCGTGGGAGGCGCAGCGCTCTCGGGGAAGATCAAGTGTTGCTCCCGCAGACTCCAAATCACTGGCCCCCCGGTCGCCCCAAAGGAGGAGGGCTTTTTTCTTACACGGCCGGCGTTAAATCACCGCTGCTGCTGCGGTGAGGTCATCCGCTTGCCTTCCTTCTCTAATGGAGCGCCGACTCGCTAACGCACAGCCGTAATGCCTGCGAACGCATGCCTTTCCCAACGTATTTATTTTAGCTCAGGGCTCATTTGAGGGGTCTTGGGATGGGGAGCGAGCAGATGCCTTTGCAGTATGCTGTTACCACCACACACTTACCGGGACTCCAGCAGCTCACCGCAGATGCTCGCACAGACGTTAGCTGATGCAGAGCGGCAGTGAGCTGAGGTTTTTCTAAAGGGGCCGCCTCGCTGTCCTCAGTCAATACCGCATTCCTGTCCGTCCCCTAATGCAACTGTAATCACTGGCTGAATGCATTTGGCCACCAGGCTAAAGGAAGATCGAGCCCCCTAAAGTGACAGCTTATGGAGTAGCGGAGAGGGGGAAACAAGATTATGTGATTTTACTCACATTAGCCCCTGCTGTGTTCAATCGGTTTAACTTTATACCGTTTGAGTAACAGGGCCTCTTGCCAGTTTTGTAATTTTTGAAAAATAAAGCACAATAAAATCTCTCTTCAACCATTTAAAACGGAAATTAAAACTTCTGCCCATCATAGCTCACTGCTAAAAAGAAAAGAAAACTGAACCTGAGCCAAACTGTTTCATATGACATTTCCAGACAAAACACCACTGCAAGAAAAAGAAAAGAAATCAAAAGAATTAAGAACGAAAGAGGGAGGACAGAGTTTAAATTGAGTTCAGAAGGGCTGATAGCCGACTCGTCTCTGTATGCTCTGCTGATGAGGGGAGGACTAATGGGACTCATCACAACTGACAGAAATGCTGACAACCAAATCTAATCTCAATTATAGTTCCACAGCAAAACTCCCCTGGTCCCCTTATGCCTATCACTTCTCTAATCCCAAAGCTGTTGAGTTAAGAGTGAACAAAGTGGACTGATGCTTGAAAACAAGTAGGCACACACACACACACACACACGTATATTCAAATGGAATTAGGTTATTTAACAAAAGATGCATAGGAAGACTGGCACTTCTTTCACCGGTGAGGTGCCTTCCCCCAAACCTCAACTAAATGGATTTTTAACATTTCTAACTGGCAATTTGCCACTGACGTGATCCGTGAATGTATATCATAAAAACAAGCGAAGCCTCTGCTGACAGAGATAACAGGTATCTGACCTGAGAGACATGATGTGAAATGGGCACGGGAGGTAATAAACCCGACCATGTGGTCCCCTGGGTGTGACGGGTTTCATTGCCGTAGGGAGAGCAGTGACCCCACAGCCTCCCCTGATGACGACAGCCACATGGTGTGGACTCCACGGGGAGAAGACGGGAAAACAAAGCCTCTGCCTCCTGCCTATTGCCTCTCTGCATCCCTCCCAGAAATATAAAGGGGGGGGAAAATGGTTTCAGCTCAGGAAACCCCGACCCATTGTTTTGCTTCCTTCATTAGCGGTTGTGTCAACAGTTTAGCCCGCCATGCGTGTGCCTCTGTTTTTGTTCTGCTGCACCCCGGGCCTGACCTCGGCGCTCTGATGTTTTGACAGATTGTTTCAAAAATCCCCATCAAGAGCAATTTGGCGTTTTTGATGTGAAGCAGCTACTTTGGACGGCGTGAGGCCGGGGGGCCCCGAACGTTAGACCAAAAAGCAAATAAATCTTCGGGGGTCTAAAATTAAAACAAAAAAAACGTGACGCAGGTCTGCGGCCAGAAATTTCGTCAGGAAATACTGAGAGAGGTGCAGCGGGGTGTGGCCGTGTGTAAGCCCCGGCAGATAAGCCGGAGGTGTTAAACATAACGCAACGGGCTACATAAACAGACGTTTTTTAGGCAGTGCCCCTAATTTGGAGGGAGGTTTCACCCAGATATAATAGACAAATAGCATCATTAAAAAACGATTTCGAGTTTTTTCGGCTTCTCCGATGTGACTCACCATCGTCTAGATACATCTGGTCGAGTTCCTGCGGCTCCTGCTTGACAGTGATGGCCAGGGACGGCGGGCTACTGTCTTCGGGCAGCAGGCTGGGCGGGCTGCCCCCGGCCTGGGCCTGACCGGGGCTGTAGGCCTGAACGAAGGGGCTCTCCGCCGGCCCGCCCGGGGTGGACGGGAGGGACGCCGGCGAGGAGGAGGGACTGCTGTTGGCATAGATCGGATGGTAACCGTGGGGTCCCGGGCTGACCACCATCCCCAGGGAGGGGCGGTGGTCCGGCGAGGTCGGGTGGACGAGGCTAGGGCAGGCGGGGGTCTCCGGAACGGGGGGCGCCGCGGGGGACAGGTCGTGCAGCGTGGGGCTGGAGCCCGGGGACGAAGGCGGCATGGCGGCGCGGCGGGGAGGGCAGGGAGGATAGCCGCCCACCAGGCAGGGGTCGGGATCGGCCACAGGCATGATGGACGCCAGCCTGGGCTGGCCATAGTAGGGCTTGGAACGCATGGATAGGCCTACAGTCCCCAGAGAATCATAATCGTCATTGGGCTCTGTCTTTATTATCGGCACTGGATGGGGGAAAAAAGCACAAAGAAAGGTGGAGATGTTAAAAAAAAGAAGAAGAAAAAAAGAAGAAAAAAAAAACGTGCATGGAAGCCACGTGGCGCAAGTGAGTGCATGAGCTAGACCTTCCATCATCCAAACAAACAACCGCTGGATTCGGGGCTGAATGTCAACTTGGCTGAATTCTTCTAATAGAGGAACCTTCATACCCCCTCGGCCATCTTTTGCCACACCATGAACAAAAAAAAAACAAAAAAAGAGGAAAGAAAAAAAAGGGGAAAAAGAAAAAATGGATGAATCATCAGGGTGGAAAGCCACAGCTGGCTCTAATAATGAATAAGACCTATTTTCTTTGGACGCTCCTCCAGCTCTGATATCCAATAAAAGTACTTTAAAGTGCTGCTGCTGCTGGAGGAGCAGTCCAGATTCTCCAGCACCCCCAGGTTTCCTCCACTTCTCCCAGGGCCAAAAAGATAGGGGGGGAGAGAGAGTGAAAAAAAGGAGATGATTTGATTTTGATTAGACTGCCTGAGCTCCTTAAGAGGCTGCGGAGCTGAGCGTGTGGTTTCAGGAGCTTGAGACCTCGGCTAATGCAAGAGAGTGCCTTGACCCCACTTGATCATCCAGCCTTTTGGCTCTTTGAATCCCTCGCCCGGCGCAGACCGTCTCCTTTTGCTTCCTGATCAGCTCTGACTGACGGCTATCGCGTGTAACCTCTACCTCGGTCGAGAAAAGATTACAAATCTGAATCTAAACACAGACGCGAGCGTATAGAATGGCGAGAGAGAGCTCGGCGTTAACGAGCTCTCGGCTGAGTTATTATATAAGGACCGCGCCAGCACAAAACTAATAGGCTGGTGTTAAGATACCCCGAAGCATAACAAAGTCTTCTGGGTCACAATGGACGCACTGTTTTTCTAGTTCTACGCATTGTGAAAACGTGTCAAATGGGTGTGGTGAGCGTTTGATGCCAAGCATTTAAAAGGTTTTTGGCAAAAACTCACCCGCGGGTGGTGACATTTACACAGTGAATAAGTTGTCTGTCTTGATGTGCTCGATTTTGTTTCTACACAACGGAAGCTTTGAGGGATCCTGACGTCTGGCAGCGCCGTTTTTTTCACTGCTTTCCTTTTTTCTTTTTCTTTTTGGGAGTGGGATCTGAAAATGCATTAATCTGCTCTGTGGCCTCCGGGGCGACAAACGCAGCAGGGAGCGCATTTACGTCAGCCCCGTCTGCCCGAAAAGCCCAGGGACCGGGCCCGGTGTCTGGGGGGGGGGGGGGGGGGGGAGGGAGGGCCCCCCGTCGCACAGGCCCCCTCCCCCCCCCCAGGGGGAAAAACAACCCAGTCACATGGTCCCAATACATCCACAGCCACTTCCCCCCTCTGACTCTCTTCCTTTTTTTTTTTTCTTCTCTCTTCCACCTCTGCAGTAGACACGGAGTACCAAGCAGCCAAGAGCTGCTTGTCAGAATTGTCATGTATAAATCGTAAAAAATACGATCGCTTTTCACGTTTTATCCTCGCTCTGTTTTTTCTTTGAGACGAGGCACATTTTGACCCCTTTTCTTTTCCTAGTGAAAGTCCCTTTAAATAAACTCGAGGCCCTTAAATCCTCCTCTTGATGAAAGCTGAAAACTGATTTACTGATGTGTGCCGTGGAGTAAGAGAAAAAAAAAAAAAAAAAAAAAAAAAAGCTATTCCTCAAATCAGTCGCATGGCTTTGCAGTTAAACTGGAAGCATGGCCGAGCGTGCTCATGTGAGAATTCATACCAAGCCGATGACAGAGACAAACAAAAATTAAGGCAAAAAACTGTTGATGTTATTTTCCTGCCTCATGACTTCGATGAAGACTGGCAACGCTGCCCATCTAAATAGATTGATGGTCTTTTCACAGTCCACGGTTACAAACATTTCTCGCTTTCTTTTCCAGGTGCCGTAGATATAAACTTTGGTCCCCCCCCCCACACACCCCAGCTTGATTCATCAGTGTATCTCCTTTCCACTTTTTAGTGTGAGAAGAGAAAACAGATTCACCAGGCAAGTCCCGGCTTCAGCTGGCTTCTATTTCCTTCCTTCCAACCTGTGGGTTATGGCCCGCAGACTGTTGATGATCTGCACATGGCTTTCTCTCGCTCTCTGGCAACTTTTCCTCAGCTGCCTGATCGTATTAAACTGATCAGGCGAGGTCTAGGTATTTTTCTCTGATCACTCCTGAAAGGAGCCTGCATGTGCGTCTCTGCGTATTCGATCAGCAAATGGCAGACGATCTTCCAAATCTAACTACTCTTTAAGTCTGGGCTCATCTTTTCCAAATGACATGGATCTGCTGTTACGCGCATTGTGGAGCAGGTGGCAGTTTGTTGTCCCACGGAGCAAGCAATCTGGTCACCGGGCAAAAGTGGGGCGGGGGTTCGGTGAAGTGTTAGCAAGCCCTATCCGTTTTTTTTGTGGAAAAGGATGACTGTGCAAACACTTCCAAAAAGAGCAGAACAATGTGTGGTTCGTTAGCTTTTTCCTGCATGTGTCACAGAAGATGTTTCTGGCTTCCCTCCCTCCAACCCTAACCGCTAACCGGGCGGTGGGGGTAGTATGCAACCGGATTGCGTTAAGAATAGAACTTCATATTACAGAGGAATCTCCAAACGGCCTGTAAAAATAAAGGGGTTCCGAGAAGCTCTTCGCCCCGCGTGCCGGTCACTGCCAGCACTTTTCTGGCCTCTGTTGTTTAATGTGGTCGGTTAAAAAACTGTTTCTTATTTGAGGGAGTAACACGTCACGTCTCTCTACTCACGCACGGATGATTGGAAGGGAGCTTGGAAAAGCACGGCTCATTCGTGAAGCCAGACAATAGCAGTTGTATGTGCATCTCGGCATTGTGGACAAACACTTAGGCTTGAACCACACTGGCTACTGATGGACTGTCTTAACCGAAAATGTCCCCCCGATTTCTTGGTCATCGTTCAATTCTGACAGGAATCATAATGTCTAGTCTAATGTATTTAGAAAATCTGAACAAATTTGATTAATTAATTAATAAATCAGCAAACTGTGATGTTCTTTCAAAGTTAGAATCTGACTTCCTGGCTTTCTTTTATGCAGTTTCAGATTTCATTACAGGATACAGCCAAAGTCTGTTGGATACAAATGTTTTTTGGGAAACCCTAAGCCCAGTCGACTATATAATGGTGTTTTATTTTTTTCTTTCACACAGAACTTACTGAGGGGGTGAAGGCCATGCGTTTGAAACTGCAGTTACTGTCTTTGGCAGTTACTCACTAAGGTTTCCCTACAAAGTACGCAACACTGAAAATCCTAAAAAGTCCTTTTTAAATTTTGCACCAGATTATCAGAGAATCTTCCAGGGCAATTCTTTTGTTTTTTGCACTCACAGCTACATATTTGCTTGCAGCTAAATTCCAATTTCACTAATCTTTAGAAATTACCTTTGCTTCTTTAACATACACAAAGTGTTGGAGCTAATGAGGTTTAAAATTTCCAGCAACATATTAGAGATAGCCTGTTCTCATAGGCTAACAGACCTACTGCATTATGCAATGCTGAAGGTAAAATGTTTATTGGATGTTTCTGAAGGGCGTAAATCATGTTTTTCTCTTTCCATACATTAGTATGTCGGGGTTTTGACAGGTTTCCAGTGCTCCGCTACTCATATCCCAGAGGCTTATCTACGTATGTCAGCCGATGTGACTGAGACAAATATGTTTCCACTATAAACCGAGTATGTTAGGATTCACGCGGGAGGCAGGGCAAGGCCGACACGTGATAAGATCTGCTCAGACGTCTGAAACAATGCAATCTACTGAAATAATATGCCTCACTTAGTCAGGCATAGCTAGTCAGCTACAGCTCAGGCATCAGTGTTGGCAACAATAGGTGTCGATAACTTTTTCATTACTGTCAAAGAATAACAAGGCGGTCACATGGCCTGGATGGAAAATAAAGGTGGTTTTTAGCATCTGTGTCCCAGAGAGTCATTGCTTCATCCTTCCGCTGTTTCAAACAAGTCGGGGCTATTTTAAGGGTTGGGTTTGCCTTTATATAGAAGAGCAGACACCAAAGGGTGAAAGAAATGTTCACTCTAAACATTGTCATCGACCACAACTGTGCTTGAAGTGGGACTTAGGGCCGGAAGAGTCTTTTCATACAAGTGCGCAGAAAAAAAAGAACGAAAAAAAAAGGTGTTGACAAATGCGCATGTGTGTATGCGGCTGTGTGTGAGAGCGAGCGTGTGGGTGTTCTCTTCACCAGCCCACCCCTGGTACCTGGCCACAGTGTTGCTTGTTTCGCTCGCTGTTGACACAAAAACACGCACACCGAAACCCTCAAAAGTAAACAGCTTCGCGATGATTCTTTCATTTAGCGCTGCTGTACTGAAACCACCAAACTGTTGCCGTCGTCATCGTAAAGGATATCTGTTTGCTGATTCTAACCATTATACACAGGGACTGCTGTTTTTTTTTTTTTTGTGTAGAAAATTAATTTGCATTTTACCACTAAATATCTTCTACACAGCGTTGCAGTGATATATCATTCTGGGCAACCATCTAATCTATTCCATCGAATAGCAAGTTTAATACATAAACACAGTTGCATAATTGTTACAATTCCCTTTTTGATTTAAATAGTGAGTGAATCATTGTGTTATATAGTATGTGCCTACATTGGTCTTCTGGTAAGGGTTGCCAATAGGAATCAGCATGTGATTCCTGGTCTCTTCGGCTGTGAGACTTGTGAGTTAATTATGCATCTTTCAGAGGACATTGGCCCCTGCTTGTGTGGTCCACACTGTGTTTGTGGTTTACTTGGCAGCAGAAGAGAGAGCACGACGAGTAATCTTTTAATTAGAGCTCTGTTTATATTCAGGCAAATGACTTAGAGATGCTCGGTGGAGGCTGAGAAGCCTCGTATCTCTTCCTGCCTGTCTCTGTCCATGAGGATCCAGCATTTAAAATTGATAAACTATATTTGGTCATCGTGTCTCTCATCTCCTCTGGTGTAGCTACACACGGGCCTCTCTACACAGAGCTGCGGCCTCATTCAAAATCTTCATCACTTATCTCCTGCGGCCATAAATACATCTGCTGATAATGTAAATGCCACATCTTATTAACAGCTGTGGATTTAAAACACACTGCAGGCTTTCCCAGAGCCATTCGGCCCATTAAGAACCGATCGATGAGAACAAGATACCACTGTTTTGATCTAATGGATCCCACTTGTTATCACCACACGGATCCAAAAAAGCACAGACGATGGTTGGGATCCCTAAACTAGCCCAAGTGTGGAGAAATGCACAGGTTCTTGAACAATTCCGAACACGCCTTCAACCCCTACTGTCTCTCTTAAAATTCACAGATTTCGGCAGTATCAAAAGCCAGATCAAAACTAGGACAGGAACAGGAAGCTGGAAGCTGAAATTCAGAGTTTTATGTCCCATCTGGAAAGCCGGCAACTCAAATGATATTTGGGGGCAGACTTTCGCCTCCGAACTCGCCAATTCATTCTTCGAATTCCAAAATGAGAGCTATCTCAAAACACTGAGGCCGGGGGCGCCTGATAAGCACACATAGAGGTAATCCTGACTTTACAGGTCCCAACACGAATGACGGGGCAAAGTTCTGGCTGGTGGATTGTGCGTATGGATGCGTGTTTTTTTTTGTTTTTTTTGTCTGTCAGTCCACTGGTGTGTTTGAGGCATTGTGTGAGGCGGGGTGTGAGAGTCAGGCCTCGGGAGATTGACTCGTGTGCATCGACAGCGCTCGGAGGCTCTGTCACTCAGCGGGCGCACCTCACAGCTGGGAGCAGAATAAACACCCGTCACATCTTTTCCCCTCTCACTCGCAGGCTAAAAGCCAAGTGTTGCCAGGGAGTACATCAAAAGCAGACACAGAAAAATGGCCACATACGCTGACAGCTGAGGTAAACTATAGTGAATGGATGTCGAGGCTTTTGGAAATACTCTTAATGACGAGTTCAGAGTGACAAGGGCGCCAGGAAAAAAAATGTACATCCACCTATGAGATGCTGCTAACACACAGATCAGGTTGATTATTACCATTTGGAGGCAGGTAGGTAAAGCGCTGGTACTGGCTCCTCTTCCTCTTGCCGTTGCAGACGTAGAAGTTCACCTGAACGGGGCTGGATATTCTCTGGTTCCTGTAGGGTGGGATCTCCACAACAATAGTATTCTAAAATGCAAATAAGAGCAAATGTGGAGAAAGTGGTTATGTGGAAAAAGTGCTACTTTTAAATACAAAGCTATATACAAAATCAGAGGACTTGAACCAGTAGAACCTCAGATTAATGGCAAAAATTAACATTTTACACATATTGCATATATTACTGTTTCACTATTTCAAAAAAGGAACTTGAAACAAAGTTCCAAGTAATGGATCATCGGCGATCAGAGGAAGTATTTAGGTGTATGCTAAGATGATGCCAAAAAGAATAGACAACAAAAGCAAGTCTCATAGAAACAACTGTCGCTGTCCATCAACTTTGAAAGATGCACACAACCAGAAAGACTGAACAAGTGTAGCTCATCTGGAGGGGCTGTGAGGAGAAAGCATTCTTTCTCGCTCCTTGTTTCGTTAAGCAAAGCTGTGTTTCAATAAACCACCGTTTTTCTGGAATTGTAGCTCAACAGGACGATGATCTAAAGAAAGGTCCAGATCTCAACCTGATGTGAATGCTGCCTCAGCATCTTAAGACAGACAAACTGCCTCAAACCTCAGTGAACTACAAAAATGTTGTAAATAAGAGTGGGCCCGAGTTCCTGTATGAGCATGTATACATCAGTAATTTTGATGTCTATGCCCAATTCATCTTATTTGTATCCCTAATGCAAATATTACCAATTACCAGCTTTATTACCAACTAGACGGCCGAGTGGTACAAAAAATGTGAAACCCTTTACGATGTCCAAAATGTTTTTAAAGGCCTGAAATTCTTTTGCATATATAAAAAAGCTTGTGGCCTTCACTGGATATACAAAAAGGAGTTTTCTATTGCCTGCACGTTTTAGGTATACAGTAAAATACACTCTGAGCCCGGGAGGTTTGAGAGGCTAATCAACAGCTATGTTTATTTTACAGCTGGCCTGCATTTAGGATCCTGTTTCCAAGAGGCTGGTCTGGGAACTGGCCTAAATGAGTATGTCTGGACTGTGTGGACCTAGTGGCAGGGCCCATGAGGTTGGTCCAGTGCCCGTGTTTGTCTCTGAAGAGAACCCTTGGGGATTTTGGCTCTTTCCCCACACGGCACAGGAGAAGAGAGGCCGGCTTATTTGTTTGCACAGCCGTTCCCTCTGCGGGGAGGGGTCGCTTGTCCCCTGCCTCCCCCGCCCCGTTAGGGCCGCTGCAAGTCTGGACGGATATGAACTTTTGACTGCTCTAACTCTGACAGGGAGAGACTGGTGAAATTTGTCAGGGTGTTTGTGTCTAATTCCTGGGATAGCTGTCACTCTCGCGAGGGGGCCTATACGGGCCAGAGTGGGGAACTCTGGCAGGAAGCAGGTTTTTGTCGGTCATCGCTGTGCGTGGAGGAAGGTTGGAGGTGGAGGGGGGTGGAGGGTTGAAGGTGAGCTCAGCCCAAGTCTGCTTTCCAGATGATGACAAGGAAAACACGCAGGTGGCCGGCGGAGTGTGTTAAACGGGCACATGCACATGGCTTTCCCTCTCAATCCCATCCAGCCGAAGTTAGCACGCTCTGGACAGCAATAAAAACAGAGCCGTGCGGGCAGGCTGGAGCACTTTGCAGCGGTCTGGTAGCAGCTGACAGTGGACGAAGTGCTCTCTTGCTGTCGGTTGGATGTACAGGCACAGTCTGCTGGCTGTTTTTTTTACCATAGCTCATCATAAAGGCATCAGAGTGTTTCCATAATTAGGCATGGGAGGCCATATATACCCTCCTAACGTAACCAAATCAGTTACCTGAAGGCAACAACAAGCAGCGTTATGATGATTGCTTTTAGAGCCCCTGCCAGGGTACATTGCATCAGTGGGTTTGCGGAGAAAAAGGAGGGTGGGGGGGGGGGGGGCAAGACGCCACTGATGAAAGCCATCACAGGTTCAAAACATATCGTCACCATGCACAAGCAAACAGGTTTTCAAAGACACTCCGGGCTCGACTCCATGCGAAAAGCAGACCTAACGAAAACCTAGATGAAATCTTAATTAACTCCAGAGCACAAGAAGCTCTCTGTGACACAAAGAACAACATTTTGCTTCATTCCCTCCTGTTGAAAATTTCCCTTTCGGCGGGCTTTATATTAACAGAGTCTGAATGTGTGACTTAGCGTCGGCCGAAAACGAGCGCGGCGGTTTATTTGGTGGGACATGAGTGCCCGTGCGTGTGTGTGTGTGTGTGCGAATATGTAAATATCAATGCAATAGTGTTTTTTTACATCGCAATCTGACAGCCTTTGTTTACCTTCACAGGGGTAAAGAGGTTTTGTGAAAATTCCATTCGGGATTGCATCGGCTCACCAGCAGTGACTGTGTTTCAATTTGTAACGCCTTAACAAGGGTTACATCACAACACGCGACAAAGGAGCAGGAGGCAGAAGAAAGAGAAAGTGTCATGGGAAAAGGGGAAGGATTCCAAATAAATGGTGTCGGTGGGTTGCACTTACGGATTTGATGGAGTCCTTGTCAACTTTGGCTTCTGTCTCCCACAGGTGATGCCCATCTGTTGATGCAATAAACAACAAAAACGGCGGCATGATTCATTATTCATTACGCCATTGTTCACATCGAACTCATGGTGTAACCCATCCGAGTGCAATTCCAAAGAAGCTGGGACGAGAATAAACACAGAGCGCGAGGCTTTGCGATCACAAAAAAACCTCCCTCTACTCACTTAAAAAACTTTTGAAATCACACAATTGACTATATTTGAAAAAATTCAATAAAATCTTTATCTCTGATCTTTAATGTGGTTTGGGAGACTCACAAACCCCACTTTTAAGTTTTATTTACGGTACATATTACACAGCGTGCCAAGTTTCTACAAAACCTTTCCGATAATACCAAACCAATAAATTATTATTTCAGATTTTGTCTTCTCTTTTATCCCGTTTCTATCTTATACGGGTAAGGAAGCTTCCCTCGCTGCTTTGCTGTAAAAATAAATAAATAAATAAATAAAGCTATGAATTACCACAGCTGTTGGGAGCCTGCAGAGGCTCAGCTCACATTCTTGGGGCTTTCTCTGTGATTTCGTGCCACACCTTTGCGAACAGAGCCTCTGGGTTCTGCAGGGGCAATCAGCACTGACCGCAGCGCCATTTTTCTTTCTTTATTTTTCAGAACCGATGAGTCATTACCTCTGTCAGAAACGGAGGTGACACAGTGCAGCCTTTGTGTCGGAGACACTGCCTGTGAGGGGAACTGTGGCACTCTGGTATAAGTTAGTAAATGGAAGCAGTGGAATATAGCATGTGCAGTAAATGCTGCACTTTGTTTTAAAGACAGAAACCATCAGATAAGGCAATAACAGCAGCGATAGTACAAATCCAGCAGCTCTGGAAGCTGTAAAACTTGTGTTTTTTTTTTCTTTTCTTCCTCTCAAAAGGATGCTGTTTTTCCCATCATGCGGTGAGTGAAAGAGTAAAGGATTCCAGTCACGGTTGGCTTATTATTGGTGAGATGTGGTGGTGGGGGGCGGGTGGCCAACGTTATTATTCAGAGAGTGAACATCAGTAGATATATCCTTCCAAAATGTCCATATTAAAGACAACGGAGGAGAAAAGCAGACGGCGGAGAGATCAGATAAGAGCTTTCTGCTCGAATGCGGGGAAATCGGAGTTACATGCCCCCATCTCCACTGCGCCGGGGCGAGATGGAGATGAATGCAGCGGCCGAGGTGTGGTAGCCTGCAAAACTGCCCACAGAGGACAGCAGTGATACAGTTTATGTGGCAGGTGATTGAGATGCGCAAAAGACAGAAGCAGAGCCGGGTGATGCCGAACAGAGCATGGAAGGGCAATTAGAGCGAGCACAGACAGAGAAGAAGGTCAGAGCAAAGGGAGGGAGAGACAGTCATAGATGAGCGTTCCTCATGTTACGTCTAGAGGAACCAAGAGGGAATCTCACCCGCCTCCGCTCTGGGAGACGCTCCAAGAGGGGAAACCTTAGACTACGACATCAACCCCGAGCTCCACGAGTAAACATGTTTTTCAAACTTTTTCATCAGTTTCTCTCTCTGCCTGCCTTTTGATCCTCTCTCTCTCTCTCTCTCTCTCTCTCACCTCCTGCCACTATTTCCCTTATTCCACCCTTCCTCCCTGACCAGACTCGGCAAATCGAAGACTGCGCTCGGACCGGGATGGCGTGACCCGCGGCGCTAAACGTTGCAGGTCGGGGGAGCGTTACGCGAGTGACAACCGCAGGACTTTTCCATTCGCTCCTCGTTCCCTGCAACATCTGCAAAAACGCCTCTGTTCCCGACAACACCTCCTCCTTCAACCACCCTCCACCCACGCGTAATGCACACAAACAGATGCAGACACATGCACACATGCAACCACTATATCCTGTACACACACACACACACACATATATATATATACATATAAGTATACATATGTGCATATATATATGCATATAGTGGTCTTGGTATCAACTTGTCCCGGTTAGAAAGAGAAATACTTATTACGGCTTTGCACTCAGAGGTAAACCAGTAGTCTGTGTACTGCTCTATGTGACTCATTTGTGCAAATGAGATCCACAAAGACTAATTCCAGACAACCAGCACAGCACACTCAGTCATCAAGCAATTAGACTGCATGTGGGGTGAGGCTTCTTGGAGTCATCACCTCCAGCTCCCGACAACACACAATGCTGTGTACCTGGTGACAGCATGGCAACACTTCTTGTTGTCATAGAAAAGCTCACACAAACAAACCCCTCGTTTGTCATATTTTTCATTGACTGAAGCTAACGAGCGAGGGGGGGAGAAACTCCACCTGGTGTAAGTTAATTGCGCGTTGCAAGCGAAAGATTGGAGACATCGGCTTTGCCTTCAGCTTCAGACAGCTGACAGATGATATATCTGACCTTATGATGAACTCACAAATCGCGCCTCGCTTTTCATTTTCCTCCTCCTATACTGACAGCCGGAGGCGATGTTTCCTTCTAAAAAAGTGCACAGTGCACCACACAACAACTTCTACTGACCGAAAACCCAGAAAAAAATAGAAGAAAAAAAAGTTAACTTCAGGATTTTTTGGGAATGGAAAATATGATTCACATGCTTAATTGTGGAGGCTGTCTTGTGAAACAACCCAGATGTATTTTGCAGTCTCTTTTCCAAAGATGATTTTTAAGGAGCATTTTTTCCTCTTTTTCCTGTTTACATATCCCAAGTTCACTTTCCATTTTATTACCTTTCTGCCGCTGTTGCCTTGAGAAAAAACAAAAATGCTTCAGTAATTTTTACACACATTTTCACAGCAATCGCACAAAGGGTAACGCCAAGGGGCCGAACAAAAGGATTCCCCATCACTGATCTCAGACATACATCTGCTTTGAAAGCACCTGGCTTCTGCCAATCTGAGGACTGATGAAATTGGAGAAATGTGGATCTGCTTCTGATAGAGAAGCTTCCGTATAACTTATGAGCAGAGAGTAGATTTATGATGGGTTTATAGTCAGAAAAGTGAGTTATTCGTGGTGTATAACAGGGAAAGCATGAGCTGACCTGACCCGGGGACGTACGGGATAAGAAAGGTGTTAGTCGGAGGAGTGGAGTTTCTACCTTTTATCGCTCGTCCAGCTGTGTGGCACTGAGTCTGATGATGACTCAGACTGATGGTCGGAGGATCACCCAGACTTGCACGTTCGTGTAATGTCTGCTGAGCGGATTATATTCACACAATGGGGGAAAAAAAAAGCTACTCTGAAAATATGGTGTGAAATGGTACTGCACGGCCTGGCAAGGGTCAAAGCCAGACCCATAATAACATTCCTGTTTGGTGCATTTCGGTATTTCATACCAGCTGGCAGCCACATGGGGCACAAAATACCATGCAAAAACACTCTCAACATTTCTACAATAAATTCAAACCATAAAGTAATCACAATCCATCACACCTGACCAAGAGAAAAATATTTGTATCTGCCTGATTTAAAAGGATTATCCGGCTATAACATGTTCATACAAGCCAAAATGGGTGGAGGCCATGAGACGAAAATCATCCTCCTGCTATGGGTTTGCCATGGGTTTACTTATAGGAGGGGAACATAGCTCACTTTCATTTTAGTATCCAAATCCACATGGATCCCCAGCTAGGTTTGCTGGACACAGTCCAGGGGGGGCATTTCAACATTTCAGACACAAATTTCCATCCACATTAGAAATATATAGATTGATAAAATGGTACGCCAAAACAAGATGGAGCATCTAAAATGGTAGCTGAAGGCTCTAAATCCTAGTATGTCATCATGTGGAGTTAATTTCTCTAATAAACATTGATTAAACCTGTCAATACGCCAATAACCCGAGACCCTCATAATAAACCTTGCATGATGCAAAAGAACAGTCTAGATACACAGCTGGAAATACAACACATGGACCAGTTTAACCTAGCTAAGGCCCTATACGTGTTTAACCAAATATAAACTGCTTTTGACTAAACCCTGACGGCTCCGGTCATATTGTATGGAGATTACTTGATCTGAAAAGCTATGGAAATGCAAAACTCCCGGCTTGGTACGGAGGCTTCACTAACAGCTTCTGGCTATTGTGGGCTCACTGTCCGATACAGATAACACTGTGGCTCAGGAATCCCTCTCCAGCCCCAGGAAGATCTGAGGAGGATCAGGCTTCTCCTTTTTTGCAGACCGGGCTGTGCGGTGCTGCTGAGCTACAGGGCAAAGCTCCAATCAGACCAGATGTAAAAACTATCCAGCTCACCAGGGAATTCCCTCACCTCCCTTCTGAGTCATCGTGCAGGCTTTCCCCATCTCTCTCCCTCTCCCTCTCTGTTTGTCTGTCTGTCTGTCTCTCTATTTTTCCCTGCCTCCAGCCCTCATTCCACCCATGGAAAGAAGGGCAAGCCAGAACACAGACTGCAATAGGTGCGCCAGGTATGTCTTCCTACCGCTGTGCCAGAGGAGCGGTTTTGGACAAACTGAAACAATTGACACAAAAAACACACACACACGCATAATAGAAATAACAGAAAATCTGAATCAGGCACAACAATCTGAAAAGAAAATGGAAACTTGCACAGACGCCAACACCGAGGCTCTGCAAAAAGTGCTACTCTTACCCAGCAGAGAAAAAAAAGAGACAAGGCCTATTTGAAAATAACTTGTCAATAAGGATAAAATTATGCTTTCGTTGCAGCAACAACACACAAAAAATGTCGGGTTAGGATTTCACGAGTCTGTCATTCTCTAACTGCAGCCTGACTTTCTTAATCCCCCTTCTACGTGTGGTCTTAAGCCACTGAAAAACATGTGCTGACACAATTAGAAATTGATGCTACACTTTGCATTTATCAATTTATTCGAAAAGGCCTCACAGGGTCCGTGCCAGTCGCCATTGGCTCCACGTCGCAGAGCACAACAGCGCACGCTTTTGGTGAAGGAGTCCTGCCTTGTTGCTAGCTTTTCCCTTCCTCCGCTCTTTGTCTACAATCTCGGGATCTCGTCTTTTCCGTTTCACCCCTCTGCGGGGAATCCTTTGCGGATGACTCACTGAAAACACTTCCTACTGAACAACACAAACAGGCCCGGAGGCTAGCAGCTACAGTGGCTACATACTGTGCACACACACTGGATGCACGGGGGTTTGCATCACGTATCCTGCGGGTGTCCGAGGGGAGCGGTGGGGATGAGCGTGGCCTTTAAAATATAGATGCAATTATTTTTCGGGGCACATTAAGGTTTCCTGCTGTGGCAAAAGCTAGCAACTCGGCTTATTTGATGCAAGGGATTTCCCACGGGGTGGGGGATTGGGTTGGCGTTGGGGGGGTAATTAAAACAAAACAAAAAGACATGGCAGAAGATATAAATAAACCAAGTTTAACTTTAAAGCAGCTTAAAAAAAAGGTATGTCACTTTATTTTCCCAAAAAGGTGTTCATTTGAATTGGAATTGTAATATACTTGCAAAACTTGAAACTTGCAAAATTCACCCCCCCCACTCTAAAAAAAAAAAAACCTTAAAAAAATGTAATGCATCTATTTTTTGATGGACCACCTTTGGAGATGAAAATTTGACGGGAGCATATTTTTATGTGAAGTCACAACATCTTTTTTTGCCATCTAGAATCAAGATAATATTTTTCTGATTTTATTCCGTGGGACCACTGTGCAAAGCCTTATCCAGAAGATCACAACGCTTCCCTAATGAGTCTGGGGTGGGGACTCGTGGTGATGACCAATCCATGTGTGAAAATAAAGTCACGCTCCCTGAAGTGTTCTTTCACGATTGGACCCAGACGAATTCTGGGATTGTTATACTGGAACGTGGTGTTGCCAACAGGGAGGAGGGTATCTATTCATAGAAAAGTCGGCTCATTTTCAAATGCTAGGGTGTCAGTTGACCTCATTTTTTTTTCGGTGCTAAATGCTAATAAAAAACATGGATCTGATTAGCTGAAGCAACCTCAGATCATAGTGCTGTCCCCACAGGATTACAGAGAACACACACTGTGCATGATGGATGCAGCTAATGCTCTTATTGTTGTGTTTTTAAACAGGGTGAGTCTAGGGTTAGGGTTAGGGTTAGGTCTAAACTCATCCAGACACATGGCATTTTTTTTATGCACCCTCACAATAGGAGCCTGTCCTTTTATCTATTTTCTTTTTCATTGGCTTTTGTCTGTGTTATCAGTGTTATCAGAATTATTATTATTTTTTTGTAATATTCCTTTATTCCATGCTGTGCTTTTCCGCCTGTTTTGTTGTATTCCACACCGTACGCTGGCACCATCATTAATTATGTGGACCCATAAAAATGATGCCTTCCCTCATACAATGACGTTACTATTTTAGCCATGAAATCTGCCGCAATTATCATTTGAGCTAAACTTTAAAATCCCCTTTCATGACAAAGCCAGTGGATCAATGATTCACTGAGGATCGGTGGATATTTTTGTCCGTTTGAGTTTTTATCACTTAACCACAAACTGCTGAAGTAACAGTCCCTCAAATATGTGGGGCATGCTTTAAACATCACTACATGCAGAAAATATATGTGCTGCAAATGGGGGATAGTTAAAGAAATTGATGCCATTACGCTTTATAGATGTCTCTTTTGTGCTAATGGGTTTTTTTTGTTGTTTTGTGTGTCTGTGTGTATTTGTGCGCGATCCCTCGGACTTAACTTGGATAATTTCAACTCGACGTATAATCATTCGCAGAAGTTGGATCGAGTCTCCCCAAATCCTGCCCGTTGCTCCTTAGGATTTGTGGAATTCTCTGGAAGGTGTTTATTGAGGACAATTATGGAAAGCGAGCCGCCGCTCTGACCTTTGATGGAGGCAGCAGTAATGGCTGTCACCACTGTGGCAAACGCAGCGACGGGTGTTTCGCCTTACAAAGAGCTTGGCCGCGTGTTTAAGCAGATGTCTGCGAGATGTAATTATTCGTGGTGCGATGCTCTGTCTTTCACGAGTGCATTTAGACATGAAACCTTTCCAGCGGAAAATAGAACCAGAGTTGCAGAGTGAATCTGTCGCACAATTAGAATTTTATACGTTTTATTTCTTTTTTTGCAGCCCTTTCAATCAACAAATAGAATAATCTCATGTCTGAGAAATGTCATGGATCTGAGGATTCTCTGATTAAAATGCCGAGAGGCAATCACGTACGGTCTGTTTGGTGCGTGAATACTTTTCCATAGTCATCCTCGCTCACGTACAGCTGCCATTAGTGAGTGATGTGCGTGCTCCTGTGTGTGTACATGTGTGTTTGGAGAGTGTGTGGGTATGTCTGTAATGGGCTTTTTAACTTAGGAGACCCTGGAAGTGGTGGGTCATTAAAGTTTGCATAAAAGCAGACTAAGTGGCCGGCGGACAACCCCTCTTTCAATCTTTCTTCTCTCCTTTTTTCGACACCAGAGTCAAGCAACAAACCGCTGAAACGTCAAGTGCGGAGACTTGGCTGGAGCTGGGCTAATGTTCTCAGCGGCTATTTTGAAACCGAGGTAAGAAAAATGAGATGTGAGATGAAGAAGGCCAAACAGAGCAAAAGGAGGAAAGGCGAGTGGGTGGAAGTAAGGAAATACGACCAGGAGGGGGGTCACGGGTCTGAAACAGAACCCGGTGTATGTATGGGCTTTCCTCTCCAGGGGAACCCTCCCCCCCAAAAAAAACAACAACACATGACTAAGGAAGGCCACAAGGAGGGAAACCTCTTATTACCAAGTTCAGCTACCTGGCCTCACATCACTGCCTGCTTCTTGAACCCCCAAAGTAGTTAAAAGTCTGATGATGTTAAAAAATGATTCTCAATGTAAATCCTTTCAATTAAAAAAAACTATGAAGAAAGACTGACTGTGAACCCCTCGAGTTGTCAAGATAATTCCAGTGCAATTTGGGAGAGTGGAAAAAGCTGATCTTCCTTTGACTTGCATCGAACGCGACGATTCGGTGAAGTCCACTGCCAAGTATAAAAGAGGAGGAAGATAAACCCATGATATAATCAGCCCAGAATGTCTTGTTTGTTTTTCGCCAAAAAAGAAGACAAAAACAACGGGGTCTATAATCATGACATAGCGATCTTCATTAAAGCCACAGGCCATGTTGATTTTTTTTTTTTTTTACTTAAGAGTTTAATTTAGGCGGACTGCTAATTACTGCCTTAAAATAGGATTAGATGCACTGATGAGCTATTGGCAGATGTTGCAGCATCTTATTCTCCAGCGGCAGCTGGCAAACTGCATCACAACAAACTAAAGAGGTGACACTGCGTAATATTTACTTTGACCCAGGAAATGATCACAACCAGCCATCAACCTACGAACACACACACACACACACACACGAAAGAACACCAACACAAACGAAGAGCACGGCACCGGGACGCGAGGGGCTGGCCGTCAAACGCGTGGGGAATGAAGGGGAGAGGGGACGGGCAACTGAAAGAGGGAAAGTGAGAGAAAAGAGCCGTCGCACATGCTCGGGTTGTGATCCATTTCTTCACTTGTGGCGAGAGCGTCAGTGAACAGGCAATGGAAAACTTCAGCAAATGTAAATACGCTTTGGTTAAAAATATAGTGGCCTAATGCACACCACATGTGGCTCTCTGGCAAGTTCTTCTCTGTTTTGATGGGAAGGAGGACTAAGAAAATGCAGCTTGGAAAGAAAAAAAAAAGGACAGAGACGTTCAAAGGAGATATTAGGAGGGGGAAATTAAAAAACGCGGCGACGAGGGTCTGATAAGGCTTACCCTGCGCTTTCTCCACGAACACCACCTTTGACTCGGGGAGGAAGTTCAGACCACTGAGGAGCATCATTTTGCCTCCGGTGGCGGGGAAGCTGTCCATGTTCTGCTTCTCCACCAAGGGAAGCTCTTGAGCAGAACGCTGGGCTGCAGACGGAAAAAAACACACGCAGCGTTCAGTGTGTGGAGCATCCTGTTCCTCATCTAACCTGGGAGAGGGACCCCCGCCAGCACGCCAGCCAGTTAAAAACTGCAGTTTTCCATTAGGGATACAGGCTTATCAAATTTATTATGGTGATTTCATGAATGCTAGCGAGGATGTTTTCGGCCAAGAGCTGCCTTTTAAATGACATCTAAAAAAAAATAAAAAAAAAGGCGCTCGAATGATCAAAACAATATTTCCGAGCTCAGATCGCTTTTCATTATTTTCCATCCAGCAGCCCGCGGCCAGTCACCTGTCTCTGCTTTCTATGAAGTGAGGCAAGCTCGTCACCCGTGGCCTCTGGAATGCAGTGACCAGATTCAAGGCCGGTGAAATATAATAAATATGTCTTATCACATGGTTGTGAATTTTATCTACATATGCGCATGAAGGAGAGCTCTCCAAAGAGCTAAAGAACATATACTTCTCGGTAATGATGAGCCAACTCTGATTAACTTCAACTTAGGACCATAAACTACAGTGCCAGCAAAGCCTCTCCATCCAGTTTTAATTGGTTTCCTTGGGTGCAAATAATATCACACCTACACACACAAATGAATGACAAAGGAACAGAGGTTTCTTTCAATGCGTTCATTCAGCCGTGCCAGAACCGGAGCTGGCAATTGACCTGTGCTAATGGGCTAGCCTTACCACAATAACTTGAGCATTCAATCATAAAAAGTGAAATTGAGAAAGATAACATGTGTGTTTGGCATCATGTACAATGCATCTATTGCTTTGGCTAATTCCTTTGATGGTGTAAAACCTACTGGGTGCAGAAGTGGTGCATTTATTCCAGCAGGTAGTAAAATAGTGGCTGGGTTTATTGAATTACAACAATAGATGCCACCTTTTGCTTCAAGGGAAAGCCAAAAGAAAGTGCCAGTTTTTTTCTATTTTTTCCCCCCTTTTTTTCCCTCTCTCGCTCCCCGTGCATGTTAATGTTAATGGCGTCGGACTCACAGCACTCGATGGGGTTGGAGGAAGCCTGCAGGGACACTGTCCTGCCGTTGGGCTGGTTGATGTGGACACGAAACACCAGCCTCACGCGAGTGTTTTTGCGTCCGATGTCGGTCTCCCCTTTACGTAGCTCGATGTCTGAATTACGCAGCTTCAGGATTCCGGCACAATCGATTCTAGGGAAGGTGAAAATGAGACGAAGGAGTTAACGAAAACATTTGAAACATGAAACTGTACTGTCTGAGGCTGATTTTTCTTTTTTTTTCTTTTCAATTTACTTTAATCCAGGTCTTTTTAAATAAAGCATCAATTAAGCAGAAATGAAAGTGGATACTTTACAGTTGAACAGTTGAAATAGGGCGAAAGCTGTTTTTCCCTATTGCTGTACATAAAGACCAGCAATGAAGGCCCCACCGGTGTTATAGATCATGCTCTGGAAGCTTGCCGGAGCATGACCGCTTTTATTATTAATCCACCTTGCTATCAAAGAGAAAATTTGACATTAATGGCTTTACGTCTTAAGTTTTAAAAGGTCACAGTGGTCCAGCAATAAGAAGCTCTCCAGAGAACCTTTCTGAAAAGAGCATGCCATGGGTTACCAGCATCATACGAGGTCCCATCAGTACCCAAAAGTCATTCCATTATCCCAATTCATCAAGCCTGTCCTGCTCCTTCACACCATTCACTTCATGCATTCTGAATTTAAACCGCTGTTAATCACTGCCACATGTAGCAACAGACCCTTCTCTAAGCTGTCCGTCTTTATTTATTTCATTTCACAATTTGGGAGGTAAAGGGGTAAAGTTTCTTTTCCTGTTCTAGGTGGAAAAAAACATTCTTTCGCAGGCTTTGGCTTTCATTAATTCAAATAAAAACTTGTGCGGCTGGTAAAATTTGAGTGAAAACAAATGGGATATGGTTTGGCATTTCAGTTATTGTACATGGTAGGTTTTTCGGGCGCTTGTCCTGGAACATGGTAGCTGTCGAGTTTGAAACCAATTTTTCCATAACTCTGGATTTGCACAGTTTGAGTGAAGATAAACCTGAATGAGCAGACCTTCCAGTCAGCACTCTTTATGGTACTTCTATGATCTGGTGCTTTGCCATACAGTAGTTTTAAACAAAGTCAAGGTAGGCGTGACTGAATTAACTGAAATTACTTTTTTAAAGGGCCTGTATAATCTAATATAGGACTATAAATAATCATCAAATTGGTTAGGTTTAGTTAAGGTGAATTAATTCTTCCAGTTAAAAACTAGAGCAGAAAGATGGATGCTGCATTATCAAGACGGCTGTTTAACAGTTCAGTGCAATGGCGTCAGTTTAAGGCTTTTTCTTCATCTCTTCTTGTCAAAAGAGAAAGAGGGAATTTTCACTCCTCTACTGACAAAAAAAGAAGAAAAGAAAGCATTCCCAAGGGGACACATCAAGTTAGTCATGTGATTAATGCCTGTGAATAAGTTACAATATAAAGGATATTGTGGTATTTTTGGAAATGATATTGAAAGGCGATACGAATGTTAAAACCATCCATGTAGTCAGGAACCTCTTATGGCCCATAAATATCTTTATAATACCCATCATTTAAACAAACATTAAAGTACAACTGAAAAAAAATGAGCCGTCTAACCAATTTTTTATTTAATTTTTTTTCTGCAGTATTCTGAGCCTAAAATGTTTGGGGATAAACATGAGCTGAAGTAAGAGGTAATGGCCTTATGTAACGTTCAGATACGCTGGTTTTATCCATAACACAGAGGTCTGGGCCCAAGGCCAACAAAAGTTCACTGCTGCCTAGTCTGCAAGGATCCCCGGGACAGCAGCTACTGCTGGATACACGGCACAGGCAGGTCTCACCGATTATTGCGGGGCAAGAAGATTTATGCACATCTAAAGATAATAAAGCACAATTCTTCTACGTAAGAAATAAATGAGTCAACTTATTTGTAAGTTTAGAACTTAGGCTAAGACACAGGTTATTCTCTGTTGTTGTATGTCTATCAGAAATGCGTTTCCAGTTTGTGCTCATGATCAGAGGGCTTCTACTGACTGGAAATGGCTATTTTGGTGCCGCAGCATTCTATCACCCCCGTTGTTACCTCGGAGCGTATGTTCTGATTCGTTCGTCTTCTCGCTTATATTCTCCAGCACTAACGTAATGGAACTGCATCATACTAATGGACCAGTATGTTGCGATGGGATTCTTCAGCTACAAGCCTTTTAACCTTTTTAGTCCTTATTCGTTCACATTAACTGTGTTGACACAGAGTACTTTACCCCCTTTAGAAATTCTGTATCTCCTGGGGGTGTGAGTACAAAAGCCTAATTAGTATGATGTGCTCTTAGGTACCAACAGTGAGCATTTTTGCCTGTGGAGCTAAAGCTCTGAAGAGGGTATAGAGAGAAAACAGTGCATAAAAGTAGGATTCATTCTAGAAAATCATGGAGAAAAAATAGAAAGTCAACAGATGGAAGTCTTAAAGCACTCACATGGCTCTCATGTTATTCTCAGGGAGCAGAGGGATCTCCAGAATTTTGGTGTTGGATTGCATAACTTCGTGGCTGGCGGTGGAGACAGTTTTGCCGGTGATACGGTGGACCTGGTAGAAGGCATGTGGTCGCAGGAGGCGGTCGTCTGCGGTCCCTATGAACAGCTGCAGGGTGAGTGGCTCACTTTCCATGTAGCCATAAAGCTGGCGGGAGAACAAAGGGACCCAGGTGAGAGCAGCCATCAAGTTTTAAGAACCCCATCTAGCAAAAAATCTTAATTAGAAAGCAAAGGCAAACATAAAATCTATCCATCTAAACAATTTGCTATACCCCTTATTCCCAATAAGCATTTTCAGTCTTTTGAGTACTTCTCTTTGGAGATGATAAAGTTGTTATTCTTATCATAATTTTTTGTGTCCATGATTGTGAGATTAAAGATCTGTTGGCTAGGGGCATGGATGAATACCTAGTCAGAGGATGGCTTCCCCTCCCCTTAACACTCATCGAAACCTCATAACTGCTCAAAAAAGGTTGACATTGAAGCAAAAACTCAGGAGTACATCATCTGAAAGATATTGTCAGGCCCAGATGAGCCTCAAGGTGTGACAGCTCTCAGGTTCTGGATGACCAAGAGAAGGAAATCCAAATGGCGACACTAACAGATCGTTCACGCACAAAATGCTGGAGCCAGAGTCCCGACAGGAGCAGTAAATGAGCCAGTCTTTATATGCGGGTAAAAAATGAGTTGGTAATGTAAATATGAAGGGCGCTGCCGTGCAACATGTTGACACAACACAGTCCCCTTTTGCCCCTGGGCAGTTATGAACATGCATTATGATTTCCATTAAAGCTCAGAGACTGTGTCCCACTGTGATGAAAGAGACTCCTGTATCAGAACCACCACTTCAAACAACTACCACTTCCTCTAGCAGCCTCCATTAGCTGCTACTGCTCAACTAATAAAAAAGATCAAATCTTTAAAAAAAAAAAAAAAGAGGAGGGGGAAGAAAAACTCCATGGCTACGCACAGTTGGAGTAGTGGGAGAAGATGGGCGTTTCAAATATAACCTGTGGCGGTCAATTTAAACTCACTATACCTGGCTGATTTTCTGTCAGTCTGAGGTAGCAAAAGCTCTGTTATTTAAAACTATTATGGTTGATGGGGGCACAGTTACAAATTCTCATAACTAGGAACAAACTGACTTTTGCGAGAGCTGAGGCTTAACATCACGGACCTCCCAGTATATTCTTCTTCTTTGAAGTGCAAAATGGTCACACAGACAGAATGGAGGATGTTGGTGTTGGCTTGGAAATCTCTCCAAAGCTATAAACTGTAAAGAAGCTGCATGATCCATCTGGTACAGAACACCGAAAAACAGTGGAGACAAATCTCTCAACGCGCCGACCTCAATGGATCCACCCAGGTGACTACTTGACCACACGTGACGTTTACTTCGAGAGATCAGTTACTCAAAGCCCGGGGCTCACCAAGCCGTGGCCCTCTGAAAAATCCCACAAATTGGGCTATTACCCCAGCACCCACCAGCGTCTTGCTGCAGACCAATTTTCTTGGAGCTCCATCCGAGTGAAAACAGTGGTAATGTCAAATGGAATAAAAGACCCCAGTTGTTTATCCAAAGCACTGAGTCATATAACAAAATGTGGACCACATGTAACCTATGACATAATCTGATTAATGGGTTTATAATTACCTTTGAGAGGGCAGGAAAGGGATGGGGGTGTGAGGAAGAGCAAAGTTGGTGGAAGGCTGGAAAGTTGTGCCACTTGAGGTTTTCGGAAATTAGTGCTACAGGATCATGGACACCTAATGTCTCTTGTTTGGGAGCGAGTCTGTCTGGATGCTACAATCAAAAGATATCTGCTCTAATAATAATGATGAAACAACCACCGTCTACACTTTGCAATAGATCTTTGGATGTAAAACAAATCAGACAATGCGCTTTTCTTCTCAGAATTTCAAAAGTAATCATCTTGAATAATAACGGGGCCAGAATAAGTGATTCAAGCAGAGTATATATCCATATGCTTCAACAGTCTAAGCATCAGTGGTTATCTGGCTTAGCTCTTCGACTCTGATATGGAGGGAGAGCAAAGGGAGTGGTAAAGCTGAAGCTGTCACTCATTTCCAGTTCCAACCATCATATTTTTTCTCCTTCGGCTCGCCATAGTGTCTCTAGCAGCTGTCTCAACCTCTGAGCTAGTCACACATGCTAGTCATCAGTGAGTTAGGCCGAGGTCAGGAGCTTCTTGAAGTCTTGGCGTCCCCAGGGGCCACTTCATCTCGGCGGTGATCTCACCGGCAGATCCTGCTCCTCTTGTTATATTTTACTTATAGTGTCACCAGAAGTAATTATCCATAGCCACACGTGCTACCAGTTACTCGCGCATTGACTTGTGCGATGGCCATGGCATGGCATGAGGTACAAATCTGAAACACCGGAGCGTTAAATTGCATGACGTTGCCTTTAGGTTTAATGAAACGCAGGCACAGAGCTGTGTCGTCTGTCCCTTTTGGCTTCGCTTCTTTTCTTTTTTTTTGGGTTCCTCTGTGACCTCCAACCATTACCTCAGCCGCCACGTGTCTGGAGACCCACAGGAGAGCAGTATGGCAGTGGGGGCGAGCGGGGATTGGGTGAATCCGTTCATTCGTTCACTGCGGTATCGAGCTATGATGTCGGCGGCTTTGCTCAAAAACCTCATGACCTCATGGCGGAGAGGAAATGATTAATGAGGTCAGGTAGTCCTCTTGGTGATGTTGGTCTACCCAGCAGAAGGAGAAGGCCGTCTAGTCCCTGAGGCGACCTCCCTCAATTTCTTTACCATATGTGCTACCCTGACCCTCTCCATACAATCCTCCCTCTGCTTCTGAGAAACGCCTGTGAAGCTCAATCAAATGCTCGCCACAAGCAGGACGCACAAAATAACTTCTTCATTTCATTTATAAAGGATATAATACGATGAGAGGAGTCAAGATGATTGGGTGAAGAGCAAGGGGCAATAGGAGAAGCTTTACACACACACACACACACACACACACTCATACACCCACACCTGTGACCTCAGCTTTGCTTGGACCAGAGAGCCCTTAATTTCGACCAGATGAGTTTCTTTTGCTGTAACGGCAGCCTTTCTGGCACATGCGCTGTATATTTCTTTTGAGATAATCTAAACCAAGTTTTAAATCGTATCCTGATTCGCAAGCCGTGCCTGGGGTGCCAACTTCTATCCATTTACACCTCTCGCCACAAGCCGCTGTCGCGCGAACCGTCTCTGATGGCTGGAGCAGAAATCAAACACCGCGGGCATAACGGCTAATGTGCTCAGTGTGATTGTAAGCAGATGCATTGTATGGCTCATTTGGGATATTACGGGGGATGCAACATGTCCACTTCAGCAACATTAATGGACAATTCTGCAACTGCAAAATACATACTTTGAACAGCTATAATTCATACCAGCTTTCACCCTTCAGTTTCTTTAGTAATGGTGACATTTTAAGTCTTGCTTGCGTCTGGCCTCAAGAGTTCAAATGAAAGGACTTGAGGATGTTAAGTTTAATAATGACTTAGTGGGAAATTAAATGTGTCTGTCCTGGCCGGGAACTGATTGGGAATACACTCCACAGGCCTGCACTGGTCTGCCTTCTTTCCCCTCCGGAGCGATTTCATCACCGCTTGGAGAAATGTCATGACTCGTAGAGGTCCACGTGGCGCAGAGGATCGAGGGGAAGGATAAGATGACTGGAGACAGAAGAGGAGGGGGTTGGTCTGTGGGGGAAGGCGAGGAGAAATGCAACAGCGGATTCCGGCTTTCCCCCCATTATCACGCTCCTTTCTGTCAAGCGCTGACACGGCTCGCCTTTGCTGTACCCAATTAAACGTACACTCATCCAGGCTGTCTCTCCTTCCAGACTTTACTCCGTCACCCCTCTTGCCCTACTCGCCTCTCCCGTGCCCAATAATGAACGCGCGAGGCAACATATGCAAACCTTTAATCTGATTCGTTTCCATGGCTTCACATGCTGCCTCTTTTATAAGCTACCAAACATCTATAGCCCTCAAAGTTTTTGTTGAAGTGAGTGCTTTTTGAGCGTTATGTCATCGAGGGCAAAGATTCAAGCTGAAGCCTATGTCTAGACCAGTGTGGGTCCAAGTTCCATATAAAAAAAACAAAAAAAATAATATGGCTGCACAGCCCTGCCATGAGAAATATCATCCAAACCTACAGAGAATTCACGCAAGACGATGCTCAGATGACTGCCGTACCCCCTCCATCCCACTATTAACACGAATACCCTCTAGTGTCTCGCCTCATGAATCTGTGGGGCATCTGGTTATCACCTCAAACCAGTGAAAACGACACATCCCTCTCAACTTTTTCCATGTGTTATTAACTGGTAATTAGTGGTAGCCCAATACTACTGTAAGGGAAGCCCTGCAGATGGAGAAGTACAATTTGAGAGTGGCATAAATACCCCTTTGGGCAACAAGTTATAGCCTTGACTAAGCTCTAACAGCACTGCAGGGTAAACCAAGCTTTTCTGAGTATCAAACAGGAGGCGGCAGTGGATTTAATGAGCAATTAGCAGAGAGTTTGCTGTAGATTGGGCTTTCATTTTTCTTTTTTTTCTTTTTTTTTCTTTGAGACGTTACAGAGCCAACGAGCACCGGATCCCAAGGTGAAACCGCACATGAGCGAACGCCAGCACGTGTTGGCTGTGGTCTTTCATGTCCCCGTGGCGGAAACATACAGCAGATTTGCTGTACATTGCATACAAGCGAGAGGGGTATTAAGTCACGCACATTTTTAATAGGGATGAGGGCTGCATCCTGTTGAAATTACAGCACGCCTGTTGCTGCTTTAGACTTAATGAGAGAGTGGGTGTATGTGTGAGGAGGAAAGCCTATAGGCCACTGATGATCCTATATGAGGCAGCCATAAGCAGCACTGCACTGGACTTAACACTCTGCAGGTGCCGTTGTCTGTTGTTACTTTCACATCTGAGCTAGATGATAATCTTATTCTTCTACCTCTTTTTTTCTTACTAGCCTAACTGGGAACATCTTTCAATCTGTATATGATGGTAGTTTAAGTGACAGTAGACTGGTTCCCTTGTTTTTTTTTCGTTTCTAAGTTAAACTCTTAAAATCCCCCTGTAGGGTTCTAGCAGTGGCGGCAAGAAGAAGAAGAGGCGTCTGGAACAGTCTGAAAGGAGCCATCAAAGGATCTTGTGGTCAGTTCCTGTAAATAAAGCGGCAAATGCAGCCACGCGGTCCACAGAGTGCGCCCGTGGAGACAGAAGTGGTTAGAAGGTTGCATATGAAGGACAACGGAGAGATGGATGGATCCACGATGATAACCTACAGCCTGAGAACGGATTAACCGCCTTCTTTGTTTAAGAATAAGGCGACGCAACGATAATTTCGGATTGCCCGCGTGTGGGTTGCGGAATCGCGGTCCTCGCGCTGCTGTTGTTTCACCTGGCGTTGCTTTCCAGCACACATGTCGCCATCACTCACAGCACATGTGTGTCATCATGCATGAGGTAAAAAAAACACGGTCGCCGTGGATGACTGGGCTTCAACCGAGGGAGACCTGGCAGTGGGGAGGGGTCGGTTTAGGAGATGTTTGAAGGATGAGCAGCTCACAGGGAGCGACATCCTTCGGCCCCCCGAGAGAGAGCGGTGGAGGAGGGTTCTTATGATTGGCCTTGGGATTCTGACTCCTATGTATGCCCAGCTCCACACCACCTACTGTGGCTACTCGGGCAACCTGAGGGGGTTACTCAGGTCCTAATCAGCAGGATGCAGAACATCTCTAGGGGGGCCGCCAAGTCAAGTTCCAGCTGCCTGGTGACTCTTTCTGCCCCTTCTCTCCATTTCTCCCTTCATGCTCCAGTCATAAGCAGCTCAAACACACACACACACACACACACACACACCCACACATCCTTAAGCTGCTTCCTACACCCATGCCCCCGTGTCATTACTGACTCATTCTCCTTGACTGCACCTCACCCATCCAGTGCCTGCCACTCATTACCGCAGGGCACTGGGGACCATAGTATGCCCTATCCTCCAGGATAATAACAAAGCCATTCAACACAACACCTCAACAAAAGTAAGGATAGGGAGCAAGGAGTTTCAGAGAGGTTACTTTGGGCGAAAGGTTGAACTCGAAAATTCGGCAAAGACTCCATAAAGACACTAGATTGGTATCTCTTAGCTTGTACACGTGGATGGCTAATCTTAATAGATTTATCTCTCTACCTCTGGTTGGCTTAAAGGGGTTCCCCTTGTTAGAAAAAAGATCCTAACTGACTGCATATGCAGTATCAGAGGCACACAGTAAATGGCTGGAGCTTCATTTCAGACCGGCCAGCACCCACAATAAAACTTGGAAACATAATCAGTCGACAAATCCAATACTGGGCCATGCCGTCTAACTTCAAGCCCTCAAAGACTTAGGAAGTGGTGCAAACCGAATCAAAGCAGGCCTCACCTGCCACAGCTGGGCCTGGCAGGCCCAGTCTGGTCAGCCTCTGTCTGTAGCCCGGGGAGGAGCACGGCTGAAATGTTGATTCATGCTTGTTGATATACAAAGGTTTTTAATGAAGGGGGGATAATTACCTGTATTTACAGAGAAAACCTGCAGGTTGACAGGCGTGTTTATAACACTGCCTTCGCCAACAGCTGTCAACTGCGTTTGACAGAGAGGGGGGCCCGGATGTGCTGACAGCATCTATTTACAAAGGCGCGATGCTGCTAACACAGTGCAAAAGCGTTTGACGTGGACGGACCACCAACCTTAAACCCGCTCGAGCGCAATAAATGTTTTTGGAATGTGCAAAAGCTTTGCTATGGCTACATGAGGAATGCTGCATATGCCACTTGAAATGTTCAAATCAACCCTTCAGCGAGGCCGTTTTACCGAGAAGCGATCTGTAACAATTAGCAGGATGAAATAAAGCTTTTGTGAATGAAGCTTGTGAATGTCAAATTTACCCTCAGCTTTGAGAACATGCACACAAACCACCAAATCCCCACCTTGTGCAAACGGAGTTGTCAGTGGAGTGTGATGACAGCAGAGCAGAGAAAGGACCTCTGTGCTGTGCCGCTGGTGTGACTGACGTTTGCTCTTTAAGAGCTCGCCAAGTACAATACTGAGAGGCGATGGTCCTCCTTCTTTACTGATTGAGTCAGCGTGCTCTGCTGCTGGTCAGAGCGACCTTTAACGGCAGCATGGTACACTGACTCTCAGCTCTGAAAAACATTAGCAACGGAGCAAACGAGGATATTCTCCAAAACAAAAGTGTGGAGTGTGTAAATGCAGTGCTGCTGTCGAGTGCAAAAAGACAGGCGGCCGTCAGTAAAAGCCAATTAACTAGGCCAACAAGTTGGCAAGAGAATGCATCGCACGTTTAATGTCAATACGGTAGTCGTTGCATGGCTTTTGTATGCTTTCGAAATGGTCTCCAATATCAAAATACCAGAAATAGGTGTCCTAAATTTTTGTGAGCAGTTTGTATTTTTGAGCAAGTTGTATTCAATCAGTCAAAACTCCAAAGCATTTTTTGTTCTTTATGGAAAAAATTTGAAAAAAAAAGAAGAGCAACAACGCATTAAAATTCAGACTAATGAAGGAAATGACGAGGCTGCTCAGATTTTCCTTTTGTGACTACGTGCCGTCGCAGACAGCGTGAGCCAAACCCTCAAGTCACTGGCTCGCTGTCGCTCAAAGGCGAGCGCTTGTTTCCACTAACGCTGCAATGAAAGTGAGTTATTTCACAATTTAGAAACGCGGGGGGGCTAAATCTTATCACCGGTAACTTCAAATGTGCACAGGGTCTAAAGGGACATACCTGAACCACGGGGTGTCCTCCGGACAGCGCCTTCACGGCTCCTCGGCTGCCCTCTGTCTCGTAGTGGGCCCTGTGGTGGGACTTAGGCTGCACCTCGATTTGTAGGTTGTACGGGCCGGAGCAGGACGGCAGCTGCCAGTCAAGCGCTGGCAGAGAGGGGCTGCAATAACACGAGACATTGATCGTCACTGGCTAAAAGTCACATTACACGCTACTTCTGCTTTTCAGCAGAAGTGAATTATTTTTTCATTCTGTCAGTCCCTTTGACGTTGTGTGCCAAAAAGCCCCGATCTGCTTGATGTTACTTTAAAAAAAAAAAAAATCAGTTTATTTGAAACAAAACCACCGAGACACAAGAAGAATGACCCTTAACGTTTTGTTTTCCACATTCTAGTTTATTTGATTTGCAGAAGAGAGACCCGTGAGGCTCCATTTCCACTGGGATTTGGTCTCTATTGGAGAAATCTGAACCCAAAGCTCTAAACGTGCTTTAAATGAGCCTCAATTTTGGACACTTTCGTGCAATCCAACTGGCTTCCACCCATTTCATCACGGCCCATAATCTAATCAACTTGAAGCCATTCACTGACATGTGTAATTCTTTAGGACTGGGTGACAATTAGTGGCCCTTTGTACAAGGAATAAATGAGAGACAAATGTGCCCTGGTTTCTTAAATGTCTGTTTTGCATTATGGTGTGACAGGTGGAAACAGCCATGATGAGTTATGAGAAAGTGAAAGTCGGAGGAAAGACACTTTGATGGCACAAGACTAAATCTCGCACTAAGTGGCATTCAAGCCGTCTTTTGATGCAATTATTCTCCATTTCAAATGGATTGCTCTCATAGTCTCAAGAACAGCGGCAGTAGACCGACAGACAATGGACTAAGGAGCACACCCTGCCTTGGAGCGTGATATCTCTTTCTCAGAGCTACAGCTGGCTTCCTTCAATATCATTGTTCTCCAGATGGAGAGTCACAGATTCCCATGTGAACACCGTGGAGATATCTAAACCAAAACAAACATGTGCAAGACAATATTTCTCTGTGCCGGATGCCTGGTGAACGCAGGCCCCTCTGACCTGAAGGGTGGCTCGACTGAAACCAATCTCTGGCATCTTTGTGGAACTCGCAGGCTGTTTGTTGACCCAAAACGAACCGATTTCCCCCCGCAGGGCTTTATCTGCTCAGTCAGTGCATGACATCACGTTAGCCCCGCGGAGAAAAAGATGGGCCGATGGCGCGACAGACCAGCGCGGCTAGCCGGCTGATTAGCTCACAGACTGCTTCCCCTTCGGCCAGGCCTGTCACCATTGCTTCCTGTTGCTCACTATCTTAATCAAACACTTGATTTCCGACAGGAAAGTGTGTTATTGGCTTGGGAAAAAAAATGCTATGAGGGAAACAAAAGAACGTAAAAAAATAGGCCTACCTTGCTCAAAAGACAAAAAAAAAATCAAGTGTGTGGATATGCATTGTGGTGTTTGTGTGCGGATCGCCATAGCAACAGCAGCGTACACACACGTACACACACAAATGCGGAGAAACTCCCCCATGTGAAATATGATTTATGAAATAGTTTTGATCTTCAAAGAGAGGTTGTTTGGAAGTGCGTGTCACTTTGGTTCCCTGCCTTTTGATATGGCCTTTGAAGATTAAAAACTGCAACAATCTTATCCTCCCAGAAAATTTGTAGGAATGAAAAAATGGACACAAGAAGCCCAACACCGAGGTAGCGATGTTACGGGATCAGATACAAAGCTCTACAGAAAGTAACACTCCCAGTAAAGAAAGCACCTAATTGTACCTTTAGGGGTCCAAAGACTTGTTACTGTGGGGGTACCCTTAAAGAGTCCTGCTGTTCTACTCCTGTAGTTTGCCTATTTACTACTTGGGAACATATGTATATGTTTCAGGGCCCTCTAAAAGTACAAATATGTGCCTTGGGGTCCAGTTATTAAACATATGGGCTACACATATCGAGGACATACCTCAGGAGACATGAATGTTCTCCTATTGTGCCCATATTTTTGACAGTGAGTAGAATTTCAAATTATGTTTGAAGAACTATGTGTGTGAGTGTGTGTCCCTGCTTTCTAAATGCAATTTTAAAAGAATGTTTGATTTTGTCTTAAGTAGGGCAGTAATCCACTTAAAAACCACGACTTCTTTACAGGGAAAAGGTTCATAGATGTTGTCATCTACAGTATATCAAATTTAAAAAAAGAAAAGGATCAGATCCTTTTTACGTCTGTTGCATTCTTTGTTTAAAGTCAACCTTTGTCGTTGTGCCTTTTTGGAGCTTAGCTGCCTCTGAGAAACCTATGGAGAATTACTCCTACTGTAAACAGTGGCAAAGGGTGTGGGCTGGGAGAGAAAGCAGACAGTGAATCAAACCACTGTAAGGATTGGGAGGACAAATCGTTCAATACTAAAAAGAAAAGCAAAAAAATAAACACCTTAGTTATTACATTATCATGCTGAAAAATGTCCTCTTTAAGGAGCAAGTATCTTTTTACAGTGGAGGGCAGGTTTACCCCTTACGATCTATATGTATGCATCGGATACAGTGGTGGTTTAACATACCTGAGGTAAGACTTGGGCTTAGACCAGGAGTATGGATGCTGAGGCACATCCAGGAACCCTCCACAGTAGTTCTCCTTCTTGAAAGCTAGGCGGGATTGATAGTCCTCGTGGCAGAGGTCCCCATCAGGACCCAACTCCTCTCCACTGGGTTCTACCTTCAAGCTCATGGAGGGGGAGAGGTCCAGCATGGTTTTCCGTGTCTTGATCGGGATTCCCTCCCCCATGTCCACCACTCCGTCTGTGGTGAGGGCATTGATGGCGGCCACGATGGCGGAGTTGGTATACTGGTTGGTGTTGGCGAGCCAGCTCTCATCTGTGACGCTGACCCTAGGGGAGCCGTGTGGAGACGGGGTTGGGGAATGGTTGGGTGAGCAGGGGGTTTGACGGTAGGAGGACCCGCTGAGGCTGTACTTTCTCTTCCCCATGCCTCCGCTGTTGCTCCCGCCGCCTCCGCTGCAGGAGGGGGAGTTCGGCCTGGAGACGCGAGGCTGTGCCGGCCAGCCCTCCTCGGCCACGGCGCCTATCTGAGGGGAGGTGGACGGTGAGGTGTGAGGGGAGCCCGCGGGACCCACGGCGTGTGGGCAGGACAGAAGGGAGGACGACCCTCGGGGGGACACGCAAGGAGACTGCCAGGGGGAGTTCTGCGGAGAATTGTCGTAGTTGTAGAAACCCGACTCGTACGACGAGGCCTCGGAGTTACAGCTGCGTGAGGAGATGCTACTGGCGGGGCTGAGGCAGCTGGGGTCACGGTAGCCGTCGGCATTGGGAAGCGTCAGGGTGACGATGGAGTTGACGCCCCGTCTGATGATGTGGTCCTCGCTGTTGCTCTCTTCAACCTCGTCCTCGGGGTACTGGCTGTAGGCAGTGATCTCGATACGAGGGCTCTCGAGGGCCGGAGCCCCATTGGGCCTCAAGCCGTGAGGCAGGTAGTAGCCGGATGACCCGTGGTTGTCGTTTTGCAGGTTGTAGGCCGTCTGGTGGCAGGAAGTGACTGAAATGACGGGGCTGGACTGTAAGGTGTGGTACTGCGTTGCCAGACAGGGGTTACCCATACCCAGTGGAAGAGCCAGGCTGACATTTGGTGTGTAGTTGTATGCATCTGAAAAAAGAGAAAACAACATATAATCTATTAAAATAAAGCTATTTCAACTATTCTAGCGGTGTGAAAAGAAATAAGCCACCCGTCCTAAATCAATGTACCTTCCAGGTAACTAGCCTTTAATGGATTCTTTTCATAGGCACACGAACAACAGTTGTTCAGGCTTTTAGACGGTCTTTCATAGCTTTTCTTTGGACACTTGCAATATTTATAGCAGATCAACAGCAGTACAAGGAGCTATTAGCACAAGAAGTGGTAAATCTTTGGATGCTTTTCGACATGTACTTGAAATTTTAAGTAAGGGCAAAAAAAAAACTGTCACAGGACGTGCGAGAGGCATCAGGCCCTTCAGTTGATCAATGCACTGTTTCCTGAAGACGCATTATAAGTGGTGTGCTGAATGGCTGCTGTCAAGAGGCCATTCTCATGACAGGGGAGCAGGGAAAAAACTGACATGCGCTGAATTACACAAGAACTGGATGGAAATCCAGCGGTAACAGGTTTTACAGAGTAATGAATCCTCCTCAGTGCCCAGACCTGAACATTGAGCGGAGGCGGATTATCTTGGCAGACAGCAAAACAATAAGCTAAGCAAAATACCACTTGAAATTATTACGAAGAAAGCTTGTCTAAGAGGTTTAACCAAATATTTGACTTAGATTTACACAAACTCTTTCGTATTATTTACAGTATTTCCTACTCTTTTTGCACATGTTTGAACTATTTGCTGCCCCTTTACTTTGTTTTCTTTTTCATTTTCAGGACAATATTTAAAGAAATTAGGGGGTGGCTCGCCCCTTAGTACTGCGTATTCAACACTAATTGGCTCCAAAAAAACATTTTCTCTTGTACAAAGGTCTAGCAGATTTACACAGATGGCAGCTACACCTCCAGTTGTATAAACCCTCGTGTGTCTTTCTGTGAAGTAGCAAGCTGCACGGCAGCGCTTGTCCAATCGGTTCATCGACAGGTCTATTTGGCACACCCTGCTGTCATACGGTGTAGGAATTCCTGCAGCAGCGCTGATGGACGCTTCATTTGATTGATTGCATCACTCGCTGAGCGAATTAGGCCTTCCCCTGTGAAAAACCAACAGCACTCTCGCATCGTTCCGAGCTTTGTGATTAAGTCTGGGAGAGTTTGCAGCAGAGTTACACACAGATGCACCCGCGTGGACAAAGACACAGGGTGACTGACCAGAACAATCTCAGTCAGAGGATTGCATGTTTACCCCTGCCTCTTCAGATAGACCTGCAGTGGTTTTGTCAACTTCAAATCTCACATCGGATTTTTTTTTTTTTTTCTCATTAATGATGTCAATGAGGGTGAGAGCAGTCAGAGAGGATATCATTCAGTTTGAAACCCCTGAAAGGGCATTCCCCTCGACGCAGTGTGCTATATTTGTAAACCACAACGCCGTGCATCACATGAAATGACAACGCTGTCACATGCTACATAATATGTGGGCAGGCGATTTAAAACCGGTTCACGCAAGGCTGCTTTAAGGGGTGATTCTTTCTGTGGAGCAAACATTGCAAGCCTAAAAGCCACGGCCTCAAATCTGCTTTCACACTGTGAAACAAATCCCCCAAACAGCACGCTTTAGAAAGTTTTTCTGCACAGGTTTCTCTCTGGTTTACAGGAAGCCGAATGCAAGACCTCTTTGCAGCCAACGGCTCCAAATATGCCATTTAGGTACGATGACAGGATAAAGAAAAGAAATCCACCACCACCTCTCAGGACCCACCTTTCTCTGCCTCGCTCCGGTCACACCCGCTGTCCTCAAACACATATCTGAAATCAAACTCTTGTCCCTGGTGCTGGAAACTCATATCTGCCCCAGTCACCGAGCAAATCCGTGCAACAGCTCAGGTCAGTCCTCCTCTCTGATGCTTTTTCTCCTCTTGCTTTAAACAGATGGCAATCTCCTGCCCACTCCACCCATTGGGACACACCTCCCTAGAAGTCAGGCCTGACTGCCTTTTGCTGAGAGTGGCAGCTGATGTTTTTCTGTACCCGGTTGAAGGTGTTTGTGATCAGCGCACTGTGCCGCTACATACTTGACTTCTTCTAACACCCACTCATCACACAGAGGCTTTCACTCACGCCTGCTGCAGGATCTTGAAACTCTGGGTCTTCCGGGTCCCACGCGTCACATCTGCTGAACTCACAAAATCACAGGCCCACTATTTGTGTGGTTACATGACTAAAAAGGGACGCATGAGCAGTTGCAGTTGTTTGCCCAAAAGCGTGGCGTAAGCAGAGCTCATTTGAGAACGCCGACCATCGCAGAGATTATAGCGTGCTCTCGCTGTCCCCCCACCGCTTTGCTCAATTATACTATCACGATCAAAACAGTCCCCCTACCCACAACCAAACCGGCGAGGCTGAAGAATGGAGGGGTTTTATCTGCGCAGTTTGCGGTCTGGGCTGGGCTCAGACTGACGGGACCTCAGCGAGAGATTTGTGGTCACACACAGAAGTCATCCGAAGCCCCGGGAGCTAAGAACCAGTGGGGGAGCCGAGAGCCCACTTCACGTGCACTACAGCGCTGAGTCGGGGCTCTGGCTGGATCTACGTGTGTCTGCCTGCTCGCATTTGCTTGTCTGGGCATCTAAGTTTGTAAGATAGTATCCCAGGCTCTGGCACGCCGCTGAATCCTCATCAAGTAAACTAGTCTGCATCCCAGAACAGATCAAACACACACACACACACACACACATACACAAAAGTCTGCTACCAATTATAAGGCTTAGTGCTGAGGGACTGAAATGAATAATAGTACAGTCTGCACCCGTCGGTCTCAAACCTCAAAGGCAAAATGAAATTCCCAAAATCCACAAAAAGCCAGTGGCATCAGCACTTTGAATAAAGAGAAGGCAGACGACCACTGACTCTAGCTAACCAATTCTAGAGCTTAAAAAAAACACTTTAAAACATTTTCTTCATAAAGCAGCAAATACCAAAGCTGAAACTTCTTTTTAAAATATGAAATGGCTCAAAATTTCAAACAACTTTGCCTCCCTGAATCTCAGTTTTTTTGTGTAATCTGACAAAAATCTTTTTTTCCATTAAATAAAAAGGCTCCATTCAACACCATAAGAGAGGTGTGTGAGGGCAGCAAGTCCTAACCCCATAATTTTTTTATTGCGCATGATAAGAGGCACCTGCAAAGACAGCTGGAGACACCTAACGGTGTGGACGCGCATGCCGATCACTCGTTTGCTCATTTTGCTGCTTTTTCGGAGCTCCAGTGAGACATCATATGTAAAAAAAAAAACTAAAAAAAAACTGGCATAGCCTACAATGAAATACTCATTTGTTTGTTTAACTTGAAAACTGCAGCGTGGGCTATTTGAACCCATGGTCTGAAATCTTGAACCTCACACTGCTCGTCTCCCATCAGTTTGCATTGGTTGCCTCAACATTTTCATTTTATTATCAAGAACACTTAAAACGCGCAACAGTTGAAACAAAACGACAAGCTTTACCTTCTTCAGCAGACTTCATATCGGCGACGTGAGAGGTGAGAAGGTGAAGTCCCCGCTCCTTACGGGCTGCCGCGGCTCCAAAGCTGAACTTGGATTTGACGCTCGGCCGGAAGGTATCCTGCATTCAACAAGCGATGCGCAACTTTCCCCGACTGCGATTCTGCCGCGCGCAGAGCACGTCGCGGATTATTTAGTTTATTCGCAGCAAAACGAGCCGACTTCATGCACCATTAATGTCAAACCGCACAGAGTGTGTGTTTGTTTGTTTCGGGGTAAAAGCCACTTTGAGCTGCGGATCTAAAACGCAACTGTGCGCACCAAATGAAAACGGGATACAAATAATAATTAAAAAAATGGATCGGAGGGGGGGAAATGGGGTGGGTGGGGGGGCCAAGTCTGCTGCGTTGACCGAGGTTGAGGTGAGTTTGACTTGCGGCCGGCACGGAGTGGAGGTTTTTAAAAAGTCTCCCCAGGTCGATGACGCGGCTTTTAAATGTGGAAAACACCCTCCGTCCTCCTGTCCGCGCGCGCGCCGCCCATCCAGGGATGACGCGACCTGCCTCCACAGCCTCCCCGGCTGATGATGTCGTCCAACCTGGGATCCCTTTTTGGAGGAGGTAACGGAGGAGAGGAGGGGGGCGGGTGGGGTTGGTGGGTGCCTTGGATGCGTTTGCGCGTGCGCACTTGTGCATGAGCGTGTGCGCAAGAGAGAGAGATAGAGATAGAGAACGAGAGTAAAAGAGGGGAGAGAATTCACCAAAGTTCGTGCCAAACCAGTAATCTCTTGCTTGTGTTTTTCATAACACTCGCAATATGCAAAAGCCACTGCCTGGGCTTTTATTTGTTCTTTTGTTTCCTGTCATATTTGCATTTCTAAAATATTAGTCACACCCTACATAAATAAATTATTCCGGTCTCTCCCCCTTCTCTGGGTCTCCCCACACTGAGTGTGGTTTTCGGTGTGGTGGATGGAGGATGGACACGTTGCCGTTCATTCACTAATAACGACCTTCCACGTAAACACCGGCAGTCGTGTTATTATAAGATCATCAGCATTATTCAGACGCTCAACCCCAATCCCCGACTGAAAACTTCCAAAGCTATCAAATTCCATCTTCGAAACTCATTTTCCTTGCGTTAGACGGAAATATGGTCTCGCATTTTTCGCCCCAAAAATAACCATCCGCAACCACGGACAGCGCAAACAGCTCGTGTTCTTCATCTCTGCTTTCCACCAGGCGGTATCAGCTCACTCCCCTGGTGAATCCCAGGCAGTGCCTTGCGATTTGCCTTTGTTTTAGGAAAATTCCGGGTCAGCTTATTTCCTTTATTGCACTCCCATTGCCATTTATCAGGGTAATACGCCTCATTTTATGATTTTACTGTTACGGTGTGGCATAAGAAAATCGATGTAGCCCACCATTATCGACACAGAGATATTGCTTTGATATTTGCTTTAGAACTAAACTGAAACTCAGCCTTAATCTGCTTCAACTCTTAAAACTTTAAGCTTGCAATTATGCATGAGAGGAAGTGTGCCAAACTGAATTATTAGGGCCAAAGGACAAGAAATAGAAATGACCCTCTTGAAACACGGTCAAACTTTTGAAATATCAAGTTGTAAAGCTTGAAAAAAAAAAAGCCATGTGTTTCAGGGATATTGGCCTACACGCTTTTCCTCTGGTGTTTTGTCTTGTGTTTAGAAAAGGACAAACCCAATTGACTTCTGGTGTGGACCTGGGATGAGACACGCAGGGTTTGCAGAATCTGATTTCGCATTTATAAACAGTACGTGTCAGGTCTCCCATCTTGGCATCGTGTTTTAGTTACGCCGTGCGGGCTGTCTGGCCTCATGTTTCTGGGGTCGTGGCAGGAATCCTCAGACATACTGCTGATGGCTGATTTTTGCTCAAGATACGTCGTGTTGGCGGCCGGACATAAAAAAAAAAAAAAGCCAAATGCCTAATTTCGTGGCGAATGGGAACCCAAAAGTACAGCTTCACGGGGACTTTTGAAGAAAAAAGGGCTCTAAGAAATGCCCTAAAACGTGTGTGCAGTTGATTAAAAATAAAGTCTTGTGAGTTATGGAGTGTTGGGAGCATGCGTGCAATTAAGAACGGCTTTGACAAGCTGCAATGTCGTTTCTTTGAGTGAGGTCCAGGTTTCGAGAAAAAGAAAAAAAAAAGAGGGGGAAAGAGAGAGACTCCCTTGAGCCTGAAATGTAGCTGGCAAGCTTGGGGATGATCACACATAATCAGAAGCAGACTCCCTTTTTTTTTTTTTTTTTTTTGAGGCAGGCTGGCTGTTTTGGGCAAGCAGACTGCGCCGGGGAAAAGTAATGGTACTCTGTGTTTTCTTTGCCTACAGTAGCTTTCTGGCGTCAGCTGCGGCTTGGCCGGAGAGCATGTGTGAGCTCAGAGATGAAAAAGCGGGATCACATACTTTAGGAGATGAATTATGATACAAACTGGCGGTGGGAGGGAAAAAAAAACAAAAAAAAACAGGAGCTCCGCAACTGATTGGCACTGTCAGCGGGACGGAGCTCTACAAGTTGCTGAACAAGTCTCAAAGCCTGCGGTATGGGGCACAGCTCAGTGGCAGCCTGTAGGCTTATCTTGATGGATTCTGTGATGCTGATAAAAGTGCCATTAGCTGCAGTCTGTCAGCAGCAGTCCGGGCACTTCAAACCAACGGAGATACCAACCTCCAGGTATTAAGTACACAATAAATCATTTCAAAAGATAAACGTCACCAATGTGATGGTCTAATGATTCTCCTGAGGAACCCCTACCTCCTTGTGGGGATCATTTAATGAGTTAAAGTTAAATGAAGTCTTCTTTATCTAGTGAGATTTGGGTCCAGTTTTAAAGTCCCTCCCAAATACCTGAATAAACCACTCACTGATGGATAATCAGTGTTAGAATATATATTTCTCCTAACGCTGCCACATAGTGGATTTGCTGCGTGGAGCTCAGATTTATGTTAAATCAAATCCGCCGCATGAAATCTGTCACGCCTCGGTGTCATCGTGTCATTTTCTTTGGCCGCAGCCATGATGAAGTTTGCTCAATATCGCGCAGCAGCTTGGAACGAATCACCAAGCGGAGTTTCTAAACAGATTGTTACGACAAGCCTGGAAGGATTTGCTTTTTTGCTTTACATCTTCTCTGGAAGTGTAAGATTGTAATTTATGGCGCGGCTACATCTGGCCCTGCGACACCGCACGCACCGAGCAGCCACAACACGTCTGCTGAGAGCATTAGCCCAGCAGTACGTCTTGTGCTCAGATTTATGACCCGGCCCATTTCCCCGCTCCTGTGTTTCACTCAAAAGCATCTTTTCTTGCCTTGGTGTAAACAGATGCTCGCTCCTTTTTTTTTTTCCGATTCGCTCTAATTGAGTTGTTGTGCTCATCGCATCCAAGGCCAATAGTGGTGACAAACTAACATATTTTTTGGTGGTTTTGTTCTGGCTTTCACTGCCTTTTGCGTGGCCCATCAGTCGATGCCAAATTTGCTGATATATAATAAAAGCAAGAGGGAGTTTCGCAGCACAAATTCTGTGCTTGATGCTGGCAAATAGAATATTTACTACCAGTGGTTTGGCCCAGGAGTGAGTCCTCATCTTGGCAAGGTCAGAACGCGTTTCTCAGAACTCTCCATGAGAGATTTGAACATACAAGATGGACCCAAAAATTGGCAGGTACGAAAAATCCCATCAAAGATTTGCCAAGCCGCGGGCTTAGTCCTGTCATATTTGTTTGTCTAGACATCGGGGGTTGCAACCACTCTGCGGGGAGACTGGTTTGAGGCAGATATTAACGTGGGCATTGAGGAGATGTGCAAACCCAAGATTCTCTGGGAGAATCTTCGAAACGCGTAAACTTTCAAGGCTGCAAACCCAGGCCCTTCGCTCCAAGCTGCGCAGTCCATCATCTTGCTTTAACAACGTATAATTCATGTTCGACATATCCGGGGAAATCTGCACACCGACATCCAAAGCTCCGCCACACTATCATTAAGTATTTTCTTAGATTCTCTTTGAGCCGTGACTTGAATCGGGCCTGCTTTTAATAGCTGCAAACACTCAGTTTTGAGGACGGTGTCGAGTCAGCTTTTTTTCTTTCTTGTTTTTTTTTTCTTCTCCTACAGACGATGAGGAGTTTAAATGAAGAAGTGCACGCTGAGTGACTGCAAGTTATGAATGGCTGCGGTTTAAGTCCATCCTTTGGCATGAGTACGGCTTGTGGACGCTTCCCCTCCTCTTCTTCTCCTTTGCCAGTGTACACAATTCCCGAGCTCACAATGGAGAACTGCGCGGAGCTATCTTAGGCATGTCTGGACACCGCTGTATGTTTAGCAACCGGCTTTTTTCAGAGATTCCTCTTATGGACAGGAAGTAGCGTACATGTCTGGCTTGTGAACCGAAGAAGCGGGGGCCGTCATCGTCACACGGTCATTGACTAAGTTTGTGTTGGTAGAAAATCAGGAAGAAGCAGCGTGAAGCTCGGAGTTTTGTCACTGTTGTTTACATGGTACGCTGGAAATAAGATGGAAAGACACTCTGGGACCACTGTAGCTGTGGTATCCTGCATCAGACTTTTTCTTTGTTTTGAATTCAAGAGGGTCATAGGATTATTAAAAAATATGGTGGAAAATATTATATAATTTAGTGAAGAAGAAAAATAGCAAAGAAAGGAGCAACACTGGGTGTCAACAAAACAGTAGAAGAATGTTATTGCCCTCCATTGTTTGCTATTGTCTTGATTAAATACATCTCCGAAGGGTTGAAAGATCTTAGCAGTGATTGTTTTTCTTGCTAATGATCCATTACCGCCTTCTGTTGGTGCTGCAGCTTTCTCTCAGACTGCTTTTGCCGACCGTGTGAGGTGTGATAAGAGCTCCGCCTCGGGTACTGTATCTTACCCACATGTGTAGAAAATTCAAAACCGGTGGCCAATAACAATTTCTATAGGTCAAAGGCCCACGACCTATGAGAGAATTTTCCTACCCCACTTGTAACACAGATAATTACACAGGCAAGGCATCTGATGAGGGCCATATTGTGAGTTTAAAGCAAAAAAAAAAGTGTGATGTAAGCACTCCCTTTTTATTGACCAAAATGTGTATCCATTCAGCTTTGCTACAATCTCTGTTATGGTTGTAGGATTATGAGGGTGGATGGTTTCATTTTTCTGGCTTGTGACTGTCACAGCCAGGTCCATTACATTGATTTAAATCCAAACGTATATGCCAAGGTCCTTTTTACTGCAGGGGCTCTCCAGCTTGGCTGCTCTGCTTTAAAACACAGTTATATAGCCCAACAAGGCCCAGATCATGCTTGTGTGAAATGGTCAGTCAAAAAATTTGAGCACAGTCTCCCTGCATCGCCAATCATCTGGACCGCTAAATACAGAAAGATGATTTGTTAGAGACAGTCACTGTTTCCATTTCTATCTGATTTAACTCGAAGATGAAAGAATGGAATATAATAGATGGTGCAGAGATGATCCTAATCAAAGGCACATTTTAAATGAAAAAATAAATCACTGTATCTCATACGCCGAGATACAGTTCAGTGTATTATTCTGTTTTTCTGTATTTTTTTTCAGAACTCCATGCTTGTTTTGTGTGTTTAAAAAAAAAAAAAGCATTAGTCACTCAACGTACAGTATGTCTGCATTAGGATTTCATCCAAAGAAGGCAGTGCTCAGTTCTCCAACCAAACTTCCTGTGTCTGGAGCCCTGAATATCCCACAATTTGATGTGTCATCAAAAACTTGGTTAAAAATTTTGTGAAATTATCTTTTTTTTCAGCTTTAAGATGCCACAGTTCTCTCTACCATTCACATTTAATGTGGTTTTCTAAAATGGATAGTGGCGCTGGTAATAAAAATGACAAAGACCTGACCTGTAAGGAGGGTGGATGCAGTTTGGGGAACTTTAAAGTCTCGGGTTCAGCAATATATGTATATATATGTTTTTTCATATACAGTATATTCTTTATTTTTATGTTTATGAGTTACGTTTGAATAAGAGGCATTAACAGCAACCAATAGCAAGAAAAGACACTTGCCTTTGTGGTGCCTGGACATATTTACTTCTGTTCACTGCAACTGAGCTTTTCATGTTAACCAGAGCTAACTTAACCTCCTGGAGAGGCCAGATTCTCTTATACATCAAGATTACATGGGTTTCTTTGACAGTTTTTGGTTAGATGGGGGTTAATCATAATTCACATTTGCTCTCCCACAAGGATTTTTCCACTGTCATTTCTTATCAAGATGTAGAGGCCTACTGAGGTTTATCATCTCTATGTCTTAAAAAGTTTACTTTTTTTCAGTGGCCTCGTTAACATGAAATGCTTCAGGGAAAGAAAAAAAAACATAAGCAGTGACCCTGTCACTTTCGTACAGTATTATTGTCTACAATAAATCCAGGATTTCATTTTGTTTTGCATAAAACTCTACATCCCCTGAGCCTTCTGTTGTTAAAACGCACAACGTCTGCTGAATGCTGTTCTTCTCTCAATAGGAAACCTATTGATTTTGGCGGCCTTTTCTCTTACCCCTCCAACAGACCAAACTATACCCAAACACTCCCACTACTTTGTTTTATGTTAACTGTAACAGAAAATTGGATGAATTGTAAGTGACTGGTGGAAGCCTGAGTAACTTTTGCTGTTTTTTTTACAGCCAAAAACCACACAATGCACACTTGTGAATTTTCTTGGTTGTGTTTGCTTTCTTGTAAAATGAGGAAGTGAAACAGTAATGCATTTGAAACTATCGCACTGGGCCATGTTCTCTTTAACTGATAAATGATTTATTACAGGATAATATTGTCTAAATGATTGGCTCCAAGAAATTGTATGACTTGCTGTGGACCACCCGTGAACATTTATTCATAATATGACAGTCACTGATGTGAACATTTATTTGTTTTTTGAATCATCGAAAGCTTAACTGTAATATTCCTTATTCAAAGGACCCATATTTGCCCATTTTCACATGCTGATATAATTTCTTTAAGCTTTAGTGAAATGTGTATGGCATACTTTGGTCAAAGTAACACAGAGAGAGATTCAACAGCAGCTGCTTTTTCTCCTAAGCATCCCATTAAGCAGACTGTGGCGCTGAATTCTTCACGTCTGAAGCTCAAGTTTGAATGTATGTATGTAGATATAGGCATGGCGGAATGTAGATGTACTGTAGGATTTATGAATGTGGGCACTGAAGCAGGTCACCTGAAACTGCTGTGACTGTGATTGTCTGACCTGTCCTTGGTGTTGGTATTGACATGTCATAAAAAAGATGATAAAAATAGCTCAATCCTGGCTTATGCCATGGCAGCAGGTCACAATCCTGTTTGAAGTTGTTCTGACGCTGGTTCTGACATAGGCGCAGAAAAAAACAAACACATAAAAAAAAAATTGCCACGAATTGAAGACGAGAAGCTGCATCCGAGCTAGCAACTCTGTATCTTCCTCTTTTTTCTCTCTCCGTTTCCTGTCTCTTGTCAGTGGCTTTCCTTTATCATTGCTCCTCTGTTGGGATACCCTCTTCTGTTTCCTGTTGTTTGTGTGAGTTGCCTGGAAACCATGGCAGCTGTCCAGTTGCGAGGGATTTATTTTCTTTTTTACTGCCGTGACTTGAGGGGTTAGAAGGTTGCAAGGTCAACATATGGGTTGGATGCTTTACAGTTTTTTATTTGGCATTTGGATATATGACTTAAAGTAATGTCTCGTTCCACCAAATTGGTTTATCCACCTCTTTAAACTCAGAATGATGTGTAAATGTTAGTGTGTAATTAGAATATACAAAGGGACCCGAGGTGCGTAAAGAACGGATCTAGAGAATCAAATTCACTTAATTGTGCTATTTCTCATTGGTTGCTTACAGGCTCATTCCCATCTTTGAATACTTTAATGCTAGAAATTATAGATATTATTGTGGGCAACATATGAGTCACCAGTCTTTGAAACTAACTACTGGAAACTTATCACCTTGCTCTGTAGTTCCCCCCAACTCCATGAGCAATTTATAGCTTTCAGCTTATTGTTACCCATTGGTACCTGCTGCACTATGGCTATGATTAATCACCAGTCTCTTCAGGTTAACTCAGAGCTGCACTAAACTAACATTTCCAACACATCTGCCCAACCGACCCAGCACAAAAGTGGTGACAAGGTTCTTTAGTCAACTCTGATCTAATCTAATATGGCATAACACTTAAAAATAGTACACATGGAACTAAATCCCATTCGGTTTCATGTTTATAATGTGACATATGTTTCTGATGTAACTAACATTTATATCCTCTACCGATCACACCAATCCGCAGTCTTTATCACAAACATTTGGTCCCTCTGATTTGATCCAAATTATCCAAACTAATATATTAATTTTGTTGACCTTTATCCTGGGCGTTCTCTTGCTTGAGTCGTAAATGTTCTCACCCCATCCACATCTGCTGAGGCAGATGGTTGCCCTCCTTCAGACTGGTTCTGCTGGAGGTATCCTCTTGTTAAAGACAATCCTTTCTCCCCCTCTCTCCCCCCACTGACCCCTGTATGCTTAGGACACATCAACCTGAATTACATACATTAAACTAATGATTTGAAGCCATCCATTTGTCAAGTTTTTAAAGAATTTTTGAAATACAGTTATTTCAATTTAAATTTAAATAGCTAGAATTGACTTGGATTAATTTGAATAGTAATCCATCTTCCTTTTGACTTGAGTTGACTTATTCTATGAATTGGCTCCATGTCCTAATTTTACATGTGCCTTCAATTACGATTATTTATGTGTAAAATATCCCATTCAGTCATCTTCCCATAACACAAGGACTTGTTTGACCATCTGCTCTACCAATACCTGATATTGTTAAAAAAAAAAAACTAACCAAGTTACTATTTTGGGAATAATCCTTGCAGCTTTTGATAGGGTACCTGACATGTGCGCACATGCTTCTTAAAGCTGTAAGCAGCACAAGACAGGAACTGTGGTTAAAAAGGCTCTGATTCATGCCGTGATATTAGTCAGCCATCTTTGATTCATCCCCATCTGGGCTCTGAAACCACTGTATCAAATGAGGAATAAAGTACATGGTGTGACGTTCGAGAGGTGTACAAGCCCTCAGGGGCCAACGCTTGACCGTCACGTCCAGCGCCTGATGGCACTGGAAGATGTCGGGTTTAAATCAGGCTGTGTTCTGCTTTGAAAGCCTTTTTACAACTGGCCACCGCACACACATTGGAAAGCATGTGGTAAACATGCATGACACACGCACACACACACATACACACACACGATAAAGATTAGAACGTGTGGGTCCTGATGAAAAACTCATCAGGTTGGTGACTCACGGGTGGCTGAGTTCCACAAACTAGCATATTCACATACACACACACTCAAGGGAATAAATATTTCTTCTTTCTTCTCCGTCTCCGTTTATTTTACGTCATTAAACTATTCCTGACATTAAACGGGACGCCGCATTAAAGCGGAGATAATAAAGTGTTGTAACTCTTAGAGAAAATGTGCTTCCCCCATTGTGGGTCCATCCGGAGGCGTTTCATTCCGCCCCGCTTTCTGGAAACCTGATCTGGAGGTATGTTTTTCACATGAAACCTACAGTGGTATTCCTGACCTCAGACAGTGATCCCAATCAGGAGGAATACCCTGATTTTGCAGTTTGTAGCCATTGTGCTGAAACCAAATAATATAATGGTGTAATGGGGATCCCCCTCCAGGAAACAGACTCAAGTTGGAAAGCTGGCCGCTGTCCCTGCCGATAACTTGCCGGGTTTAGTATGAAAGCATAATTTCAGTAAGTAATAGTATCATTTTACAAATGACCAATGGCTCGAAGGTTCTGGGATCCATCTTCTAGCTTAGTTGCGACTGCCAATGTTCAAGTTGTGTTGGCTAACCACAGTACAAATGAAGGTTTTTCTGCTAAACAACGTCACATTTTCTCGTATATTGACTCAAAACGAGATGACTCACCAATTCCCATTCTGTTCCAATAAATAAACTCTGACCAGAATCTTAAGATCAAGAGTTTGACTGCACTGCAACTTTATATGAATAACTACACATGACAATACACCGTTTGATCAGTTACGGACCACAATACTAAGCCAAAATACAGTGTGTGAAAGTTTACCTTTGCACACCCCCTTAGGGGTTTGGGAGGTAAGTAGCAGTAAGGCACTGGTCATCGAGTAAATTTCATTACAAATTACCTGATCAGCATGTTTGAGCACCTGAGCAGAAGTTTTGGTAGTTTGCTTGTCTGTAGTATGTCTGTAGATGTGTCCTGAGACCTGAGGCTCCAATTATCAAATGCAGTGCTAATGATTCAAGTACATTTCCATTAAACTTAGATTCCATCATTCCACAGTGAGAAATATTATTCACATGTGGAAAACATTCAAGACAATCTATTCCGGTAAATTCACCCAGATCTCAGACCATGGAATGCTTAAAATAAGGAGGGTGGTGGGGATGGTGGATCCCAGATTACATTACAGGGCTGGTATGTGGAATTTTGAGTTAGATACAGAAGAATTAAAGAATTACTGAAAAAAAAAGGCTTGTTTGGTATGGTTCGTCTATCAGTAGCACAGCTTAGATGAGTCAAATCCCACTTTGACGAATCCAAAGGTCTCCTGGAACTATATCATTTGGACAAACATGATAAAAGTATTTTGGTCATAATGCACGGGGACATGTTTGAATAAAACCAAACACAGCATATCGGCACAAACGTCTCACTGCAACCATTCAACTGTGTGATGGGTTCAAACCCTAAAGATTTGGGGTAGATTTACGCCCACAGCACCTGGGCATGGTGGAAATGGTTGCCTTCATGCCTTTTGAACAAAGTAACACACTAAATGATAGCTGTTAAACTTGGTTCTACAAGGTACCAAATCCACAGAAGAACTTCACTTTATCCCATTCTGCTTAATTTTGGCAGGATTTTGTTCTTTGAAATAAGATGAAATAGTGCAACACGCTGTATGTGCAACTGTATTCCCCTATATCCAATACTTTAGAAAGGAGATACTCTCTTTGTTGTAATACTGTACATAATAAACCTTGACAAAAGTACTTTGATAGAGTGCATTTGTATCCACTCAGACTATTCCAAAGGTTTTCCATTCGTACCTCATTGCCATTCCCTTCTTCTAGTCTCAACTCAGTTTTGCTGGTTTCCCAGTACAAGTGAGGTCGTAACAGAAAGATAGGCCCAACAACTCCTGAACAACATAGGACACTGTGGTGGAAAAATACCAGCTGTACCAGTTTGTGCATGACATGTTCTTATGTTGATAATCACAGAAATAATGAAATTATGTGACACCGTGGTCAACCAGCAGGCAGAAATCTGCGGACAGCCTGGCCAGTCCAGCTAACTTAGCGACTTTGTTGCTAAATTTAAGTTTTTAGACCTGTGTCGTGACTTTAATTTTTCAAACGATGACCAGCGACAAATCTAGCGACATCTTTCTGTCTTTTGGTTAACTTTGATTTTCGAAATGATTGAGTGTAGTGTGGTTTCGGGCAAAGCATTAAAGGTATGAAATTAAGTTTTTACTCTTTGTCTTTTCGAGTTGGAAATTCCTCTCTCCTGCTGTGATTCAATTAAATGATCAAATATGTAAATACTGTGATGATGTCATCCAGCTGCTCTTGGGATAGCATCTAGCTGCTTTCCTTGCTGGGAAGATGGCAACTGTGAGCCTGATTTAGTCTTGGAATCGTGGCCGGGTAGTTATCAAACTCTAGCTGCTCCAGTGTGCCAGTCCCTGACAGAAATGCAAAAAGAAAGAAAAAAAAGACACACAGGCCAAGCCATGATGGGAAGGCACTGGTGAACATCCCTAATGGGCGTTTTTTTATTGACACGACTTCTTGAAGTTGTGTGATCTTCTGACGGCGAGGCGGTGAATGCTTCTGTGTTTTCCAACGGGGCGTGGCCACTGTGGTCACATCTGTATTGACAGAAAGATCATTCATAATGCAGCTTGAGCTTTGTTTAATTTACCATAATTTAGATTACGGCTTGTCACTTTATCAAAAGCAAACACGCTCTTTTTTCTTTCCTCGTGTTGTCGGGGTGAAGAGTCCTGCACAAAAACACAGTGTGAAATAAAGCCCAGTTTTTATCGAAACGGTTTTGGGGTTTATGAAATTCTTTTTTACGAGTGAAAGACGTGTTCTTGAGAAATCCTGCATGCCTTCATGGTTAGTTGGCAGCAGGAGGCAGTGTTACTCAGAAGCTCCCCTGTGTCACGACCTCGCCACTGTATGCTCGTGCTGCCGTCGCTTCTGGGAAAGCGTCCGGACCCATAATCAATCCCACGGTAAAAAGAGGATCGAGGGCCACCGCTCTACCGTGGAACTGAAATGCAAGCCTGTCGAGAAATGCAAACGCACACAAAGTGATGTAAGAGGCGCACACCTGTGTACACACGTCAAAAAGAGGCTTGTTGCCAAATATAATGCCTCTTTCTTCTTTTGCAATCGTGGCTCCATGTGTAAATACATCTGGACAATATAATTTCACACATCATCACCTCCAAAGCCCAAACCCCCCTCCTCTGAGTCTCCAGCTCCCTTCGCACCATGAGAAAACAAAGCTCGGGTCCTGTCAGAGGGAATCCCTGCTATCCTGGCTGAGAACACGCACTCCATGCTCGCCACCTCTGACGAAATCTTTCTTTTAACAACCCCAAAACCACTCTGACCCAATGTCTGGAGTGACTCAGGACCTCGGCTTCTTTCACTTCCCAGAAAGTGATGCCGGCCTGCGAATAAAGAGACCCCCAGATGAATAAGATTTCCCTCTTTTCCATCGGTCAGCCTCCAGATTGGTTTCCCACTGTGGGACACGGTGTCTGTGGACTTTATGGTGCTTCACGGTCCTTAAGGTGGTGAATTTACCCAGAGAAACATTTTTCGTTTATGTGTCATTATTAAAACCAGTTTGGAGTGTCAACCGTCTCTCAATGTTGCAATTAAAAAATTATAAAACAAGATTTTATCACATTTTTTTCATTGAGAAATGAAGCTGAAGTTCCTTACTGTGGTTCCAACCTGTCCCGGCCAGTGTACAAATGGGAAATGGCAAGCAACACCCGTCTGAGGTCCAAGATGGGCAGTTTTAAAACACACTTGTTTGTGATTATTCATTTCCATATATTCTGTTTGTTTGGAAATATTTTGTAACAATTAGAGACATCATGACACATTCGTGTTGACAGAGCTTGGAACGTAAGATGAAATGACCTGCATATGTCTCTACAGCCTGCCTTTTACATCAGGACACTTCTGTTATTCAGTTTTTCTGGGAGACAGGTTTTTTCTTGAGTCAATGGAAAGTACATGCAAGACCATTGAAAAGGTAAGTCTAATTCAATCAAACATAATTCACTTGATTAACTTTAATTGAATGGGGATTGAACGATGGGTGTCTGCACAAATGACAAAATCTCTCCAAATCTCAGTCTCAGAATATAGAGAATATGGCAATAACCTGATAAGGCAAACATCTCAATCTGACTGACCACGAAAAGCACAAATTATTAATCACTGTAAGCAAAAAGGAACTTATGATTTCCACTAAAATCTTATGACATGCAATTTGGAGTGTTAAATCACAGAGAGAAGACCACCTGTTTGTGATAAACTGACTGGACCAATCACATGCTGAAAATACATGAGAAATTTCACAACTGGATAACAAAGCTGATTATGCAATATTCAGTAGCAGTTTTTGGCAACTATAGCTAAAACAATCACACAAATGACAGCTAACTGCTCCCTTGGAGGATTTAAATAAAAACATGTGAGAAAATATTTCACTGTAAGTAAATATGACATATCAAAGCTTGAGATGCTACAACAAAGTGTTGAAATCACTCATCAAATTCAGATTTCTTTTTTTTTTTACTTCACTTGTCCTCATCCTAAGGCCGTCTTTGTGAGCTTTTGCTGCCATCTGCTGGTATTATGGAGGCATTGCACGCCAATCTTACTCAATAATGCAACGTGATTTGGAGGAGATTATTCTTATTCACTCATTTGATAGTGAAGTGTAAATGTAATCGATACCGTCAAGTGTACTTTTATTTAAAAGCTGATTACATAAAGGTTGATTTCAGTCTAGGATACACTTTCTGGGGATTCCTAGATTGCGTCATTTAAAAGAGTCACGGTGAGCTGTATCTTTTTTATCTTTTTTTCCTTTTTGGAAAGGCATTGCTTTCTACTGTCTCTGTTAAACTCGTTCAGCTCCTTCCCTCTGCTCCTCTTCCAGACCTAATGCTCAGCTGAGCCCGATAAGGTACCCGCAGCATAAAGGGTACATTCCATAGATGCAGCCTGTGTGAAATAAGGGAAACGTGAGCGCTCTTGAAATCAAAATGTTTTGCGTATTTTACGACTCTGTTTTGTGTCCATAATGAAAAGCAGCCAGACGTGATCTTCAACAAGGAGCAAGGGTGCAAAAAAATTTAAAAGATAAATCACAAAAGCGTTGCCAAAACCTCACCAAACTCTCTTTTCGGAAGAAGAATGGATGTCAGTTATGCATATGCATGGCAACCTGACCCACTGAGAAAATACTGTGTCTGGTGAGGTGGAACACAAGACGGCCACATTGTTATGGAGTCAAACTCTCACGGGAACAGTCTGAGCTTTTAACCTTCAGAGAATAAAAACTTTGACGACGCACTGCGTTCTGATCGAAAATCTGACTTGTCTTTCTACATCTTCTGTGGATGATTTCCTATTCGAGTTCAACTCAGGCCTCCGCTTTCCTCTGAGTGTCGACATCCAAAGTGGCACTGGATTGGTCTCCTCTGAAGCAAAACTAACTGGTAATGAACATCCGTGTCCATCAGCAGCGTGTCTGATACATGACTAATAAACATGCGTGGGGTGGGGGGGGGTGTTATGGGATGGCTATTTAAAGGCCCTGAAATGAAGGAGCGCAGAGAGAAGAAGAGGGTTGTTTTCTTGTCCTGGTGTCAGACTGCGTCAGCCAAGACGCCGGGATTTATTAGCATGAGTCAGACTGGAACGGTCAAACCTGATGGCGCGCACGCATGTGAAGGGAGGCAAACACACACTCAGAGAAGTGGAATATTGGGTAAATACACTTTTAAATCACACATCTGATACTTTGCTGCCATCATGTGGGGAGGATCCGCAACAAAGAGAGGCTGATGTCGCCAGTCCATATAAAGAAAGCATGTAAGACAAGTCTTATATGTTGTTTTTTGTAACATAGAGAGGCATTAATGTGCGCCGGAAACTTACTCAAAGTCCAAATAAAGGCTCCAATTCATATTCAGCAGCAAACTAAATCATTCTGATGCACTTATTGTGCATTCTTAGAAAACCGAGAACACAGATTTGTATTCATTCTGTAATAGGGAAACAAAATTTAGAGAAAAAAAAAGATGTAAACAGACAACAGGAAACATCAGCTCAAGGCCTAAACACCCCCCAAATGAAGAAAGGTCAAGAAGAAATTGTTGGTGAATATAATCAGCATGTTTAACATTTTAATTGTAAATTGTAGTCTTGGGGGGGTCATTTATCACCGTGGTGTTTTGTGTTCTTTCACTCTTTTTATACAAAACGCATTTATATGTAAATTATGTCAAAATAACATTTCCAATTTAATTATTTTTGCATTGTGATAGGTGCTGGGTTTGGGTGTAATCCGAAATTTAAAACAAAGGCAATAAAAAACATTAACCTCTTTCATTCATTTATTTACTTATTTTAAGACTATGGCTAAATGTCAAGTTTGCTTTGATTTGAGTTACTCATTACGTCTCTGAACATAACAAAGAATAGATATTTTTCTTTCTTTTTTTTTCTGTTTACACAATCTGCTTTCAGAAGATTTGAAAATGTTACCTGCAGGGTGACATTAATGCAGTTCACACAAAAACAGATTGCCAATTCATTTTTTAATAACAGAGTTAAACGTGGTTCAATGTGTTTTCCTGCGACAGTGTTCGGCGGATTATCAAAATTCCTTTAATTTTCTCCTTACAGTCCATCAGAACCCAATAAAATCTGCACCTCGGGTGCTGCGCAAACACGCATCAACTCAAAATAATGAACCATGATGATTAACGGTGACGGACCACAGAGGGATCTCACTTTGGACTGTTCATCATTATTGCGCCACTGTTATAATTATGACATATAGTCTGTACTTACTCCAGGGAAAGCAAAGTAATCGAGCTCATGTATAATAGCGTAATCAAATCAACCAGCCCTGGGCTTGTATTGACTCGCTAATATGGCCAATACAATATCACCGTTATGACCTGCTGCTCTCAGACATCCATCCGTTGACGTCGGTCCGGCAATAATTGCCGCAAATGAACGAGATGGTAATGTATGGAGTGGTCGGATGATTATGAAGCTGTAGCCGGGAGGCAGTTCACACACACTCACACACGTGTGATGTCAGATGCACAGGCAGTAATTAAAAGGGGAAACTGCACATCTGCACGGACAGTGCCCCCCGTCAAACAGATGTTGCAATAATGCTTATTATTAATGCTTAGAATTAATCATAATTCTTTGTAAAACACATTAAAAGCAAGCAAAGCACTAGAAGAGATAACGGAGACATGATGAGATTGAAGGCATTATTGGCAAATATTTAGATTTTCCTTTTTCTGATTAATCAAGTATGTCACACTGGTAATTAGATTATATTGAATATTTGAGTGAGACCTTACACTACACAAATGCCTCATCAAACGGTGACTTTTGCCACTGAGACTCTCGTTCCACACACAAAGACACTGAACACTGGACAGGAATGGGAAAATAAGTTCTTATTCTGTCTCCAACAGCAGGAACAAACACCAGTATGGAGCAGATAAGTTGTTTCTTTCTTCTTCAGCTGAAATGATACAGAAATATATACAGTGCAGTCACTTTTTTTTTCCAAATGTTACATTTAATTTATTTTTAAATGATATTTTAGCTGAAATATGGCAACTATTATTCTAATTGTACCATGAAAATAAGTTTTCCTAGTGGTAAAAAAGCCTGAATTTTATTCAAACCAAGTAACAAAAAAACTATCTTCAGGTGGGTAAAGAACATACGCCCTCACACACACATAGCCAGAGAGATATATGGTGATCCTCAGCTCAAACACTACTTCTGAAGAGTCTGTCCGGCTCTTGTCAAACACAACAGCCTCTCACTTCTGTGTAAGAGCCCCTCTGAGCGGCCGACGCATGCACTCTCCTCCCTCGTCACTGAGAAAACCAATGTGTCTGAATGAGTCCTCGTGCGTGTGTGTGTGTTGCATGGGGAGAGAAAAAACAAATGCTCTCACCAGAGAGACCGAGAGCAAAAGTAACCACAGGGAGAGACCTCCTACTTCTTCCTGCTTTCCTCTTGCATCTCATCAGCGTGAGCTCACCTTCATGCAGGCAGTGATTATTTACGTATTCAAACCTAATCCCCAGATGATTTCATCTGTAACATGATCAGCTATGGAGCAATTAAGAAATAATCTCAGCGGGGGCTTTGTTCTTGGAACTTGCTGTGATTCCTAACGTCACTTTTCTTTCTTGTGCTGTTTTTTTTTTCTTTTCAGAAACGATGCTTCAGATCGTTACGAGCCTGGACCTCGCGGAGGCCACAGCAGGGGTCAGATGTCAAACTGCAATTGATGTCACAGTGCTCGCATGGCTATGGCTGATGCATGATTAGTTAGATATGTACATTTAGATAATGTGCTTGTCCCCTAATCTATTAGGAGCCGCTCTGCTCCTCGCCCTCGGGCTCTAATGCACTCCAATGTATTTATGGTCAATAATTAAAAGGGAAAAGCATGCATTAAAACCAGTCTCTACTTAACAGATCTTAACTAATGAGATTAGGATAATGAATAGGCCACTTTACCAGCTTGGCCTGGTACAGTGGCCATTTTGCTGACAGCTACTGAATATGACAAGGTTAGTATCATAAGCCTTTTCTTGCAGGGAGGGTTTAGGGCATGGATTACAGAACCAGGAACAGTGAAAAGAGGCCAGTCTTTTTGTATAAATACATTAATCCAGAAGGAAGGAAACTCTGGACCTTGACTCATTTGTTTTTGGATTCCATAATTCTATGAGAAATGAATGGCATTTTGTTGTGCAAAATCATCTGGAAAATGCAAGACGAGCTTTTAAAGTCACGTGGAGTAGCTGGGTTTGGGATCAGCGGACCTTATGAGGGACTTCTTCGCAATGATATGTGATTTAGATAAACTGAGGGTGCAGGGTGGCCACAGGAAGTCAGAGCTCTCCTCTCTCTGTGCTCAGTCCCCCTCCTGATGTTTTCACATGAATCAGATCTAGGGAAGACTAATGAGAGAGAAAAATGGCATAAATAGCCATGGATACGATCCGATCCACCTATTTTTTTACTTTGTTCTCGACAACCTCAGCCCACACGTATCACCAGCCGCGAATGATCCGAAACGCCAAAGGTTAATTTTCAATTTACACAGTGGCGGGCTGCCATTACGTTTTGACCTGCAAATTGTATCTCCCGTTTAATACCCTGTCATTTAATTCCGGGGTCCCTTTGTAGTTTTGAACTGGGGGCTGGCTATATCTGGAAGTGGCCATCTGTTTATTATTTAGCCGCTGCTTGGATGTGCTGCCTGGCTGCATTAGGGAGTGCGAGGGGCAGCAGGAGAACAGCACTACCTGGCCCTGGTAGGGTCTTTACCGGTCTCCCTGGAGCCATTAAAATCCTGTTAACTTTGATAATCCCTGGCAAGAACTTGGCCTCTGTGGACCACTGAACAGGAGAGGGATACTTTAAAGTGCCACTGTTTAAGAGGTCATAATACTTGTAAAGCTGTGTGCGGTGGCTGCCCAGAGTCACTGAGAGCAAAGGCGAAAGGCAGATCGTGAAATACCAAATATGATTTCATATTCAATGTTTTCCCATCTGGAAAAGGGCTGGCTCCACACTGGCCTTGTGGAACTGCGTCAGATCGTCAGTTTCTATAAAAATGTGTTTGACTTTAGAAACGCTTTAGAACTTTGGCATCTTCTGCTGATACTCAGCAGAAAGGGCAATTTGTTATACTACCTGCATCTCCACTTTTACGACTCACTCCTGTTTACTTTGTTACCCAAAAACAACAGATAAAAGGTTTTCAAGTGGTCGATCCAAATGAGACTCAGAATGTTGTCACCTCCTTAGTAGCATTAAATTTCATACTGATGTGTAACATGCAAAATTAAAAAATCTAACTGATCATGCAAATTTTTCCCAGACTACTGAATCTCTTGAATGTTGAAGGACTTTCTAACTGATCAATCATATCTAATTCACTGAGGTATGACCCATCCTTGCACTGAAAGATGAATAATTTGATGGCGGTTCCTTTTATACCCAATGTTGACACCCTCACTTAACAACAGCGGATTGCAGAATCTGTCATAACCAACATCCTATATCCACACATCCACTCCCTAAACCTGGTATTTCAAAGTTGGGCTGGGGATAGGCTGGAGCCTATACCATCTGTCATTGGGCGAAATGTGAATCAAACCGGGTCAGATTGCCCGTCCATCGCGGGGCCACACCCAGACAAATGACACAACGTGGCCAACCATGCGTGTTTTTCAAGGAAGTCAGATTACCCACAGAGAATCCACGTATGCAGGAAGAGAACATAGAAACTCCACGCAGAAAAGCTCCCAGCTAAGACTCGAACTAGCCCTACAACCTATCTGCCCCCATCAATTAGAGGAGTCGATGACAATAATTTGTGCTTATACAGAACTTCTCAGTCCAACATAAAAATAACGATAAGCAAAAAATACTTGTATTCCTTGAGTCCCCCTGGGATTCAGTAAAAGATAACTCACAGCGTGGCTTGATTTGGAATGGTTTATAATTGACTATATTTCTCAAAAAGACTCATTCAGGCTGGTTAAGCAGAGCAACTGGAGCACACGTCTGCGTGGAATCTGAACCTGCCCCTAGCAGGTGTTGTGAGGCTGGCATTAACACCAACACCTGGCCTGAAGCCCCGGAGACCACATGCTGCACAGCACTATTAGTCAGCTATGTGGATCACAGATAGTAGGAGCTAAAACTGCCTGCTGCCACTTCCCAGAGTGAGAGACCTATAAAAGAATAGGTCTTGTTTCCTTTATTTTGTTCTGCCGATAACATTTTATCGCTCACTTCAAAGCTTTGGGAGGGATATTTCAAAGCGAGCCTGGCATTCTAAGGCAGAAACAACTTTGCGACAGTGATTTCTCCTCTTTGTGTATGAAAATTTAAATTGCTCTGCACTCAATGGGAAACAGGGGATGTAACGAGGCAGAAACCACCAGCATCTGCGGAGAGATTCCTTGCTCCCTTCTGGTGGTGATTACCAAGTGGGGCAAATGGAAGGGGGGTGGTGGGGGGGTATAATGAGTGCTGAGGCTGTAGTGGCACTGCCCGCTATCTAGATAGAACCTCAATGGCCTGTGGTCAGAACTATCAGCATTGTTTCATGATCATCGCTTGTACAGCAGCACTGATAATGCAAGAAGAAAAGCAGGGATGGTTCATCTTTTTTTTTAAAAGTAACAATGGAAAGGGTGCTCTAACCAAAGCCATTTAACATTCCTCTGGATACTGGCATCTAAAGGGGGAAGGGGAAAAAAGCCTTTTCTTTTCTGCAACACGTGTTCGCTTCTTTGATGCTGGAAGTGAGCAGAGACTCTGATTAGTATCAAACCATTTAAGGCCTTTTAACATTCACCATAGATTTTGTTTTTCTAATCTTTCCAGCCCGCAACCTGTTTACCTCAAAAGTAAAATAAAATGTGGGGTTTTTGTCTGTATTAAATCAAATGTATGGGTTAATTAAAGAGGGCTTTAGGGTCAAGACAATAATGTCCTATGTCATTGACCACAATTCGCTTGTTTCAGATACATCGACTAAAAGACATGATTAGTTGAACCTGACTAAGCAGTTGTCTAAACGCTTTATTGGCAGCTCTGAGCTTCCGATTTCTCATTTCGGAGCCACGGTGATGCAGTGTTTTTGCTCTGTCCTTGCTAATTTTTTATTTTGACGTTAGAAACTTTAGGCCCGGCCCATTGAAGTAATTCCAGCTTCAAAACGGTACAATCAGATGGAGAGGGAGACAGAAAAAAAACAATAAAGACCTATCTTGCCATTATCTGTACCTTTATACCACTCTGTTTTTAATACTTGCTTGATGCTAACCCTGCCACTCTCCACAAGTGAAAAATGATCCATTGATTAGACAGCTAAGTCATTAAAAGGCACATTCAAGAACTGGGCAGTGGCCATATGGGTCCAGAGGTCACAAAAGGGATGTATCCAAAGCAGGGCCTTCCTCAGAAAGGGCACACAGGCTTCTTTTATGGTCCTTTTATTACATGAAAAGGTTAAACCTTCATTTCTGTCTGTATTTCGCAGGGACGAGCTAAACCAGAGGGCGCTTTTAGAGAGACAGTGCGCCGTAAAAAGTAACAGGAGGAAGGTAAACAAAAAGTGTCAGAAAGATGGACGGACGGGAAGAAACAAGAAAATGAGGGAACGATGAGAAAAGGGAAGACAATGAGAGAATGAAGCCAATATGTGGTGGAAGATTTCCTGGGTGTCAACTGCAGCCCCTATTCCTCCCCACTCCTTCTCCCAGAAAATTAAATATTGATCAATCTCACAGGCCTGCTAACAATGAAGGAGATAAAGAAGAGTATTAAAGGAAATAAATAAATATACACTTGTATCACCTGTCCAAGCGGTGGGGGAGGAGGGCGGGTGGTGAAGATAGGGGGATGGGTGTGATTTCTAGGCTTGGGAAGTGCAGGCCCATCCATCAGCCACACCCTGAAAATGGGAGAAGTCTTCCCGGGCAGGGGCAGAGCTCCACATGCTGGCCGAAAGTCTTCTTTATCTCCTCCTTGACAGTTAGCAAACAAGCTCTCATCTCTGATTGGCTATATCGCTGAAGCTACCGAGGCCGTGGAGCCTTTTAAATAATTAACAAGGACCATGTTTATATAGCTCTCCTGATGAGGGATCTGCATGCAGAACTGTCCTTGTCTCCTAAGAGAAATGAGCTTAAACATTAGGCTTTAATGAGTGTGCACACTTGTTCTCAGCCCCATATATTTTGCGATCTCATTTTGGTTCTGAAAAAAATAGAAGAAAAAACATACGTTAAGGTCATTTTGTGTTATTACCAGCAAACCTGAGGGACAAAATGTCCATATTAGCTGACTTAGTAGTGTAAATTAGTTTTCAAATGTAACATTTAAGCTTAAGCTCAGGGGCCAAAATGCTGACTGAGTCAATTAAACATAATATGCTAACCTTTTTCACAGGTTACATTCTAAGGCACCATTAGATACATCCAGAACTTAAAGTACACTCCCAGTCAGTTCAAAGGTTAATGTATCATACAAAAGCCTCATGGAAGCAACAGTACATGCCATTTCATACCGAGTCATTATTTTTTCGACTGACATGCACCGTTAGTTGACAATATGAAGCTGTAAAACATATGCATCAAAGGTGAGCCCCTCTATAAATATAGACTTCAGAGTTAAAACCTGTCAACACAATAGCAAGGGGAAATTATATTATGATCTTATCATTTACATAAGGGAGTATGATGCTGCACATGCTGTTTCCAAATAACATGTAGTCCATCATTCTTTGTGGAAGTCATTCATTGCTGGTACCAATCTTTCAAGACTATGGATGCTCAAACTCTGAAGGCCTCTTTTGGTATGTCCAATGTTCCGAAGGTTAATTTATGTCAGTATGGCTTGTTTAAAGGAGTAGGAGAACATGGTAGCACAAATTAGGTTGCAAAGTTGCACTAGCACAAACATAAATATGTTTAGAATGATGGACAGGCAAGACCAAAATGGTGAGGTTTGTTCATAATTCACTGTACAGTTTGCGAAAACCAAACTTCCAGAATTCCTTGAACCAACTCTAAGCAACTGAGGTGATACAAGCATTTTATCAGGAGGAGTTTGACTCCATTTATGGAAAGGTTTTCCAAAGCTGAGCCGTCTGTGGCTGTATGATTCTTTACTCATTATGCATAGAATTTCTTTATGGAGACACATCTGGATTTCAAGCCAGACATCACTCTATTCACTATGAGGTAACCCTCTTCCCATCAGAGATGCCCTTTGTTTGTTTTGCTTGTGACAACGTGCATAATCTTAGTTCTCCTTCTCAGGGTGGATATTCTTGTACGTCCAGCAGTCATTTCTGACCATGCCGTTTGCACAGGCAAAAATTTCCCAGACTACTAGATCTTTTTCACATTAATGTGAGAATGTGTATGGAGCCATTAAAATCCTTTTAAGTTTGATAATCCCTGGCAAGAACTTGGCCTCTGTGGACCACTGAACAGGAGAGGGATACTTTAAAGTGCCACTGTTTAAGAGGTCATAATACTTGTAAAGCTGTGTGCGGTGGCTGCCCAGAGTCACTGAGAGAAAAGGCAGAGGGCAGATCGTGAAATACCAAATATGATTTCATATTCAATGTTTTCCCATCTGGAAAAGGGCTGGCTCCACACTGGCCTTCAGGAACTGCCTCAGATCGTCAGTTTCTATAAAAATGTGTTTGACTTTAGAAACGCTTTAGAACTTTGGCATCTTCTGCTGATACTCAGCAGAAAGGGCAATTTGTTATACTACCTGCATCTCCACCTTTACGACTCACTCCAGTTTACTTTGTTACCCAAAAACAACAGATAAAAGGTTTTCAAGTGGTCGATCCAAATGAGACTCAGAATGTTGTCACCTCCTTAGTAGCACTAAAATGCATACTGATCATGCAATATTTTCCCAGATTACTGGATCTCTTTCACATTAATGTGATAATGTGAATGTTGAAGGACCATGGCCTTTTTTCTTTCTAACTGGTCAATCATATCTAATTAACTTTGGTATGACCCATCCTTGCACTGTAAGATGAAGAATTTGATGACGGGTGCTTTTATAACTTATTTATATCCCCAATTAACACCAGCTGGTTGTATAATCTGTGAAAAAAGTGTAATATTTTACCATTTCTAAATGTATTTCTTGGATTATACCAAAACCTTTTTTTTTAGTGTGTTACTGGCAGAAACGTTGTTACAAAATGGTGAAAAGTGAAAAAATTGAGCATAGTTTAATTAAACCTTTTTCTGAAAAATTAAGGTTTAAGAAATACTTTGTAGCATATCAGTTTGACATCATTCAAACAATATAATAATGTTGTACGATGTGACATAAAGTTTCAGTTTTTTCCTCTTTTAGTGCTGTGAAAACTGTAAGGGGATACTACAGTTTTTGTAAACTTTGTAGTCTGTATACTGTGATAAAAAACACTATTTGTCTTTCCGTTTTAAATACTTATTTAACTTAATTGAAAGATAGATATAAAGATTATCTTTAAAACAGAAAGAAAACATACTGCTTTCAGGCTAAATAAAAAAACTAAACAAACTGAAACCTTTTTTTTTTTCACTAGACGTAGGCCGAACTATCTTTACGGGTTTTGCCCTTCACAATTGATCGTCAGTGTATTCAATAAGATAGACATCACCAATCATTACAGGACGTGCTGCTTGTGGGGCATGTTTTTTTTTCAGGTCCGGTTTATATGGCGGTGCCACTGGAAGCTCTTATGGCTGCGGCTGATCCAAACAAAAGCCAATTTGGCTTCGCTGAATAATGAACTGTTTGCATCTACTCCCCTCTCATGCAATGTCAACAGCCCTCCACAGCCCTGCTATGGGACGCTGGTCCTTAAACAAATTATGACAGGGCCGATAGACCTCTTCTGACCTCTTGTATTGCTGATATTTATTACTCCCTTTTCTCTGGATAAAGCTGCCTGCACTGCCTGTTTGTGTGTGTGTGTGTGTGTGAGAGAGAGAGAGAGAGAAAGAGAGGGTTAGTAAATTCTTTAGTGGAAGCATCCGGGCAGCTGGTCATAAATGCCAGTGCTATAGGATTTCAACATAAAGAAAAGAAATGCAACAGCCTGTATATCCTTTACCACCTCCCCCTTTGACTCGCAACGCCTCCCCCTCGGTCCTCTTTCCTCCCCCCTGCTGCCGTTCCGCTCATGATCCAGAGAGATGTTATCGCTCCATTTAAGAAAGGAACAAACAAGATTATACTGTAACTTATTCTCGATTATGGCCACAAATCTGGCGCAGGAGTGAGAGCGGTGGGGAGGGGGGGGGACTGGTCAGAGGGCAGGGCGGAAGAGGAGAAGATAATAAAGTAAACCGTTTCTTTTCTTTTCCTCTCAGTCCACCTCCTTTTACCTGTCACACAAACTGATTTATGGGATATACAAGAATGGGCCTTTGTGGATGGTATATCTTTAAAAAAAAAAAAGGTCCGGCATTCAGGGGGCAGAAGAGAAAATGTGACGGTGACATATGTCTTCCACAGCCTCACAGTGTGTGTTTTCTATGACATAATCCCAAATGTACAGTCAGCACAGTGCTGAACATTTCTTAAATACAACATGACTGGAAGGAGAAGAAGAAGAAAAAAAAAAAAACGGTAAAAATGTCAGTCTCTCGGATTGTAAATTGAAAAGCGGCCGTAAAGGCCCTCCGTCAGTCGGGCAGCGGAGCGTCCCACATCTCAGCGCTTTACATCTGCGCCGCCTGCCTTCTGACTGTGGCTCATCACCGAAAAACGACAGAGCAGAAAAAAGAATACGACACCTAGAAGTCTATTCATGTCATACAGTAGAGCGAGGGGGTTCTTTCCCCGTCTCCTCGGCAGCTACAACCATCAATTTAGCTCTGTGGTGGCCAGTCAGCCTCTCTCCATCCCAGCTGTGTTTGACACTATTTATCTGCTCTACTGAAGCAGATCATTTTTGATTATTAACCTCCCACCCGAAGGGGGGGAAAAAAAATAGAAAAGGTTAAGACGCAAAATGACAACCTAACACGATTCCCACCCTGGCAATCAGACACTTGACTGTTACAGCTGCAGAGCCACTCCATCAAATCTTTCTCTCAAAGCAAAAAAACACACACACATAAACACACGCACACACCCGGTTTCATGCCTCCGCTATGTTTTCACCCCAGTCTTTTCAACCCAGCTCCCTCTTTCCATCATTCTCTCTCTTCTTCTCCACTGATTGCCTGCTGTCCTTTTATTTGTCTTTCAGTCCAGTCTTTATCTCCCTCTTCTTCTCCCCCTCTTTTCCAGTCCTTTTTCTCCCCCTCCCCTCCCCAACCCTGTATCTTCATCTCGCGCACGCCTCTCTCAGTCCATGTGTGCACCCTGCCCATTAAATTACAGTCTTCTCTAATAAAAGGTTGAACTTTCTTTACCCACTCATGTGGATGAGGAATCTGCCAGTTTCCTGCTGTTCCAAATTCCTGCCTCGGAATATTGAAAAACGTGCAGACGCACGCACGCACGCACGCACGCGCTCAGAATAACAGACACAGTGAAGGCCCCCGCTACGCCTCATTGCTAACATTTCTCTTTCTGCCTTAAAGTGTGCTAACGTGGAGAATTCAGCCACCCACCCACCCGCGTAAAAAAAAATGATGATGTATTTTGTCAACCCCTGTTACCCCACTGCCTCAAACCCGTCTCTCTGACATCTTTATTCCACACACACCGGTGCCATTACGCCTGCCCGTCCAATAAATTAAACCCATTTACTCTTCTGAATTATGTTATGTTTATTGATGCTCGTATAATTTGATTTCACACAAATTCCATTAAAGATTATGCTCTCTGTCACAGAGCGAAGCTTCCAGGAGAAGGGAATCTAATCGTGTTATAATGGATCTGAGACACGCATTACAGTTGGGACACACACATGTAACCAGTACGCACCCCCCCCCACACACACACACACACACACACACAATTGTCATCTAAATAACGCAAAGTCAAGTAAACAGATCAATGGTCGCAGCAATGATGCTGTCAAACTGCACTAAGTGACAGGAAGCTTTCAGAGCACGTTATCAAAAGGAAGTGATCTCTGGGGGATGATACTGTCCTCTGACCTGACAGGGAGTCAAATATGTCACCTCAGTGGCTCAGCTGTTTCAATAACCACTAATACTGTAAGATAATAAATCAAAGAACCCAGATATCAAACACAGTTCCGACCACCAATAATTTCAATTCACTCGTCAATACTGTCAGCTCAATAAAAAAGAAACCCTCCTAAAGTTGTCCCCTTTACCCTCATGGCATCCAAGTCTTGATTAAGTCACTTGATAAAGCCTTATAACGGGCCTTCAGTATTATAAAAATCATAGGAAATATCAACACAAAGAATTTTCAAAAATGGCTCCTCTATTCTGAGCACAGCTTCTCTGGCCTGTAAGAACACGCCTTTAAGAGCTTTAGAATTTGTGACAAAGCTATGCTGTATTCATTTACAAAAGTAACTGTTTGCACGCAATTGTAAATACAATCACAATGCACTTAACAGGGAAAAAATAAATGAGAAATTGGTCCGAATTACTCGTATGATTGTGTGTACTTAAGCCCAAATAGAAGGAGTTTAATTCCTAATTGATTCAACTTTGCAATCTATTGAATCTGTTTCAGAAATAACTCTAATTATGTTCCAAACAACAGTATGATTGTCCAATCAATGGTGTGTTTCCCTGTAAGGAAGTGTCATTGTAGGTAATGTAGGAGTGAGCTGTTTAAGATGGTTTGATGAAGCTGTGGTTTGTGTCCAGACATGGGTGTTTAAATGACTCATAATCAGACATTAAGTGCTCAGATACAACCATGTTCTAAAATAACTGTTTTCTAAATGTGGTTTACAGCTTTTTGCATGTCAGGAAATTACATTGAAAGCCAGTAATGCAAAAGTACTTTGTTACAACTTATTCTAGATTTGGAGAAAAAATAATTGGCAGTGAGTCGACTATTTGTTTTTTTTATATACAAATTTAAAAAAACAAAATTGAAAAATGTAATAGTTGATTTAGTTCCAGATTTACTCCCTGATTACTTTTTGACAGTGAGGTGTTTTGTGTTTTTGTCATAATAACAACAAAGTTTATCCACCAATATAAAAAAGTGAGGTTTCAGAGCCGTGAAACTAGAAAATCACCACATTTTCCAAAGTCAAATTCCCTACAAAAGACTCATCACAAGTTTATCTTCATCAGGACATCACTAACCTGTATAGCCGTCCTTACATCATGATGTTCACTCTTCATGTCTGACCAGTTTTCTTTAGGCCAACGAACTCTGAAGAGGATATATTGCTATTCTTTATTTCTATATTCCATATTTTTGATTAGATTGTGTGACTGTTTATGGGGGATTTTATGTCTTAGCATTTAAAAAGGAAATATTGCTTGAATCCCAATCACACTGTGAAACAGATTTCACGAAACCCTTTCTTTTATATCTTTCTTGAAGCTGCAGCTGTCTGACCACATGATCTACTTTGCTGTAGTCATTTTTCTTTTTTACTTTGACTCTGTCTGTTTATTTATATGTCTTTTAAACAGTGCAGAGCTGTCAATGAGATAATATATCTGAAGTCCTTTCTTTGTTTGTAGTAACCTAAAATGTGGGTTGCTCATCCTGGATCAGAGAACTATACTGTGATTCATCATGCGACAATTAAAACAGAATAATAACTGCAATTAAGAGCCCATTTGACAATTCTGATGTCCTGGAGCTTCACATCAGCTGTTCCTGAGTCATTGCCCCAAACCATAATCTTCCAAAACACTCCTTGGATCGCTTTTCTTCGTCACGACAGTGAGTAAGAGCTTAATCACAGGCAATAATGACTTATCATTGTTTTATTTGGCATCATTTGTGGAAAATAATTGAAACCTGCTACATTTTTTTCGACCTCGTGGCCTTTTTTCCTCCTCTTCTTCTTGTTTCAGATACTTTATGGCACATTTAATCCATCTAAGAAGCATAACTAAACTAGTAAAATCGTTTTTTTAGGAAAGTTACAATGTAATAACACCATGGATATGTACGGAGACTGTCTTTGTTGTCTCAGTCCCATTTTTCTCTTGGTTTTCCTTGCCCCACAAAGTGACAGGCTTATTAAGAATAAGTTTATCCAACACCTCCCAGTAAGCCATTTGTAAGGCTTGACATGGAGTTTATCAGGGGTCTGTAATAAGCAGCATGTAGCCCAGGTCCACTGTGGCTTTGTCTTCATTTACCTGCCTGTACATGTGTTGTATTCAGGATTAATTTGCTGCTTTGACGTATTAAATAAAGCCAGAGGATTTCCAGTGGCATGCTCCCCAAGGTGGACGCTTTTAAAAGGAGCTTTTTCTTCATTCCAGCACTTAGGTTTATTACAGATCCCCAGACTGTCCAATTTTAAAGAAATATGCCTCCAAAATAGCAGAATAATTGTTTTTACTTTTCTTTTTCCCCCTTTAGCAGGTGATTCCTGCAAGGGAAAATCTAACATGGCAACAAAGCTGGATTCTATGGGACCTGAGATGTGGCGGTGCATGACAGAGAAAAAGGGGGTTTTTGTGTATTCTTTTAGGGCTCACGGCAGAGCATGTTTAGATGAGAATCAAGCATTCATGAGCACTTAATCCCAGTTTACTACCACAACCCGAGTGACATCATCATCTAACGCCGCACGCTAGCATCTCCAATATTCCCCTCCGTGGAGCTCTTTCATGAAAATGATATTTGTAATTATTGCATGTCATTGTAACTTCAATAACAAACGGAAGAATGACTAAACAAGCAGCAATCCAAACATTCGCTTATCTGTGTACATCTCCCACAAAAAAGTTTACACAATGTGAAAACAAAAACAAGGGCAGCAACATCCATAAAGCGAATGTGATGACACATCAAACCATTCTGTCATATACTTCCTGTTGTTTTATTTGTTCAGTTTCGTGTTTATAAGAAAAGGAGACACAAAGACGAGGGGGTCCTTGGCTCTTTAGACAATATGTAGATGGATCTGAAGTAAATACGAGGATTTGTTGGTTTGTTATATCTTTTTCCCGCCGTTCCAGAGTACTGCAATATGAAGCGACAAATCCATTAACAAGAAATCCATGCTTTCAGAGCTTCATACATCCTCGTTTTAGCCTTCCACCTTATACATCCGCTCCTCAGCACCACCCCTTGAGCAGCAAACTTGAAACATTCCCACTTGTTAATGTGGTTTCCTGTCTTCCACATTACACACAAACTTAAAATTGTGTAAGACCCTAGATCTGATTTCCAATCCTTGGTTCTTCAGTGAGCATACGAGTACTTACGGAATTCTTTCAATTAAAAAAATCTTATTCCTTATTTGTCCTGTGTCATAAACAACTATGTGTCTCACAAGTTGACCTGTTTATCTTGCCAAATGTTTTGCACACACAACTGTGACATGCAAACTTTGATCTGGTAATGCCTGGTAAATCTACATGTCATAATGTGTCACCATGACAACTTGGAAAATGATGGTAGTTTACAAACCCCTGATCTAATGTAAAAAAGAGAAGAAAAAAAGAAATAAGAAATTACCACAGCAGTCGTTAAAAGCATTCAAAGTAGTGGAGTAAAATGTTAAGAAAATCAGTGACTTTACAGAAATCCCAGCAGGTAACAGAGAACTCAAGCATGTTTTCTCTATTAAAGATAGAAACTGTGTCACACAAAGCTTGTGCCCGAATTGATTTAATTTAGCTATATGAATTGATTTTGTGAATTGGACAGTCGTACAATAATTGAATATATATGAATGATGTGTATTACGTCTTTGCTATGCAAACCAAGGATATATAAAGTCTTATTTCTATATTCTCTTTTAAGGTTAAACTAGTTTACTGTTTAAAAACATGACAAAGAACAACATAAAAAAGTGAGGGGACTTTTTTCAATCATTTCTTTAATTTTACTACATCTGCCTGTGTTTAATAATGTTTCATATTTAGAGATCTTTGGATTTTCAATTTATATCTATGTATTTTTCTTTGCCTTCTTCACTGTTAAAGTCTTATCATTGACAAAAAATTACAATTTTAGTGTCTAATGGATGATCCCAAATGAGAAAGGACAGGACTACTTGGTAGATACCTTTAAAATGATCTACCCCAAAGTTATTAACCACACCAAAGTATACATTTTTGTCAGTGCTTTTTCAGGTTGGAACCTAATCAGCATCCAGGTCATGAACCTGCCTTGGTGATGGTGAAACGTTAACCCCTCTGCTGCCTAATTTTTCCCAACAAATCTCAGGTCAAACGATCTGATCTCTCCAGCAGGTCATGTATGTCTCGCACATATCTGCATTTTCATAAACCATTCGTTCAACTCTCTCAGCACGTCACTGTCAGTAGGCCTGGCCTGCTCTCGGTGCGCAGATGTTGTGTGTTGTCCTGTGTGCCCACGTGCGTTGCTTTATGCTTAACGCCCCGCTGGACACAGACCCACATCGCTATGGTAACTTCATTCATCTGCAAATCTCACAGGAAACCTATTGAAAACCCCCTTCTACCAGCAGAACCTCCATTCCAATCAAACCTAATTATACCATATTGCTTTTCTTGTTCAACAATAAAGGGAGGTTGCTGGGGGTGGGTGAGAGGGGAAGGGGGGGGGAGATTTAATATAATTATTGAGACATTTCTTTCTCTGTTCAGCGTGGCATGAGTGAGATTCTCTGTGATGGACGCTGCTTGTCAAAATGCCTATTGATGAAGCGCAAAAACCCAATTTGCAGTCATAAGGCAACTACCTTCCAATTATGTTAGTGCCAGAGCATTCCTCAAGCCCAGCAACTCCAATCCTTCTCTCTTTTCTGAGTGGCTAGACCATTGCCCTTGGCAGACAGGTACCAAATGGGCTGCTCTCTGCATGCTGCCTTTAATGTTTTATTGATTTGCTTTGCATACACCCCGATTCAACTCACACACTCCGGCACTATTGCCCTTTGTACTCACGGCCTGACCTGCCTCACATGAAAATTACGTTATTGAAATATGTTAAATGTGTCACCCCCCCCCCGCTCGCTGCGAGAAAATATCTCACCTATTGATGGATCTTTCAGGGGCTCGCAGATTGGTGATATTAGATCCCCACCAACTTAATGACTTCTATTACTACAATTCCATCACACCCCTCAGCCAATCAATCATATTAACTAGGTAACATATCAAAGCAATGAATACAATCAAAATGTGTCTAGAATGTATATTTTTTTACGTATTATTATGTCATATTTCAAAAAGAGAAATGACAAGTTGGTGGGAATGGAGCACTAAAAAAAAAAATAAAAAAAAGCATGAATGTGATATCAATGAGTCTAAGAGAAAAATTATTCTTTGAAAGAAATACTCAAGCTTAAAATGTATTTTGGTTTTTAAAGCAAACACCCAAAATGAATTAATTTACACCTGTTTTGTGGAAGATACATGCTACTGTGTCCATGTATGTCTGCATGCATGTGTGTGTGTGTGTGTGTGTGTGTGTGTGCATCCAGGCACACGTGTTGATGATGAATATGTGTCCTCAGATTCCCTGAGCAGAAGAAAGGAACCTCAGACAGAATACACAACAGGGACGGAGACAGCTTATTCCCGGACAATGTCAATAGCTCAAGGGTAAAATCATTTGTCACTGCAGCGAAAATCCCTCTAAATGTATACATTTATTATTGTCGTGCTTTAATTGATCATAGGGAGCCAAGAGAAATACCAAGGGTCTGTAACGCTCGCCTATCTCATTTACAAATCACACTTTGCAAAGCTTCAAGGACATGTGAGGCTCCTCTTAGATAAAGAACGTTGGGATATCGGTTTCTAAACCTTGATGTTCTAAAGTGACACATTACTCTGGCTGCTCCCATCTTAAAAAAACAAAAACAAATAAAGGAAGTAATACAAAATGTAGAGGGAAAAGTGATTATGAAAGGGTTAACAAAATGAAAAAAAAAAGATAAAAATGGAAAAGTGTTCTGATGATGGGAATTCCTGGGGACAGTGACTGGTCTCAGGGAAAAATGGAAAAAGTCACTTACTTTGTGATTAAGTTTAAGTTAAGTCAGGATGGATGTCATATTATTTGGTAAAGACAGCTGATAACTTGGCACATTGTCCTGTTTTGCTCTAGAAAACCCACCGTTGTCATGATGGTTTGATTGGAAAAGATCTCTTTGTAAAAAAAAAAAAAATCCATCAATAAAACCCGATCTGCTCAGTTCCATCAATTCAGATTTGAGTTTTTTGCACCCGCTGTTTCTGTCCATGCAGAAAGCTAACCATCATTAAGGGCTGATATCGATGTCATACCCCCCCCCCCCTTTACAGACACATATACACACAGACATCATGCAGTCTAATCTCATCGGGACCACCCAGGTACAAGAAGTAATTACAACAACTTTAGGCAACATCAACATTCTCAACCCCCAGCTTTACATCATCTTCACTCCCGAGTTTCATAAAGAAACCCAAAGCAAATATTGTCATCCATGCTTCGCTTGTCCTGTTTATGAGTGGGAGTTGTGTCCTTGCACCAATAGTGCTCTAACAATCAACCTGTCAGAGAATTTGGAATGATTTATCTTGCAGCTTCTTTTCGGAATTTTTCGTTTATTTTCCACTAAGATTTGAAAAAAAAAAGGTACTCCAGTCTAGGTAGTGCTGCAATTATCCTTTGAATTTGGTCTGGCTCGTAATGTCAGCGTGAAATAATAATGTGTCTGACTGGAAATGTGTATGCTGACATCTGTTCACGAGCCATGCAAGAGTCCCGTACGATATTCACGTTGTATTGCGAGCGTTTTCAATTGAATCTTTATGAGTCATTTCAAAGCTAATGGCTTGTGAGCGTGCCGTTGAAGACAGGACCTTTGGGAGAAGGCACCCCAACTGACGGCGGCATCGGAGATGAGTTGCGTACCCGGCAAAGGGATGAAGGCAGAAGAAAGTGATCAACAATCTGCCGAGATTTGCGCATAAAAGACGGCAATCACGCAGCTCTCGTCCGTGATTATATTCTAAAGTGCCAATTATGTTGCGTCAGAAAACTAAAACGGGACGTTGACACTCTACAATAAAGCAAATAATTTCCAGTTGGAGGAGCAGAAAAATGTTAATATGAGGGGTGGAAGATGGAGTGAGGGGGGATCTCAGTTAAAGGAAATAGCTAATAAGGTTTAATGGTGCATGTCAGGAAGCCACAGTATGCAGAGGAAACACAGCTGGCTTCATTTTGTAAACTATTTGATATACACATCTATCCCACTCACAATTATCAACTGGGCTCAGGCCACTGGGGACAGTTTAGCAACTCCAATCAGGGACAATTTCTACTCTATTGTAGAGGATAGAGCATCAGTGTTATGCCAGTCAAGTTCCCAACATGTTTTAAGGTCACGGGAAAATCAGATTCATTTTTAGAGTAAAATATGAAACACCAGGTCAATGCGATTGATACAGAAAAAAACATTTGTAAAGGGGCTGGCGCAAAGTTGAATGCAAATTCAAAATGACGACACCAAGAAGAGGCAGATTAGTGTTTGGTCTCATCAAGGGACACTTTGTGCCTTTTTCGGCAAACTTTGGTTACAAATCCTTAGAAAGCATAAAAGCGTGGTTTTTATTTTCTTATTAAAACAGGAATCTTTTACGTAAATGTAGACATATTAGTGATCCAGTTTACATTCTTTCTGTTTCCCATCAGTTGGGTTCAATCGGGCCTCGGTTTCTACATGTGTTTTAAAGTTCCAACTTCGTATTATTTGCATCCTATTGTGAAAAAATGAAAGCAAAAGTGTAAATGAAACAGCCTAATTCCTAATAAAGTGGATATAATGAACTTTTGCCAGATAGCTAAGTGCTAAGTATCTATATTCGTGAACAAAGAGCAGCTTGTTTGGACCCAGTGTTTAATTGGAGTCACTGAAAGTAATTCCAGGCTGCCGCTCTGCTTGAATGAAATTCCAATTTGACAAAATCAACACTCAGGCACCTGAAAGATAATGTCTATACAGTGAAGTTACATTTACTTGTGCATTGATGGGAAGTTAGAAACAGCAGGTTGCCTTGGACACTATCTCACATGGACAACAGTGTGAGCATGGTAAATGGAGAAATTTGAAAAAGTTGAAAAATACAAAGTAACCACACCAGCAGTTTAAGTGGTCTAAAAAGATTCAGGTCTTCACAGTCAAAGGACGCTCCTTTGCTGTAAAAAGGGAGTTATGTATGCATATTGCTGGAGTGAAGAGGCAGATGGGTATCATGGCAGTTATATCCTATGAGCATGCTTTGAGGTGAGGAGAAGTTGTGTTAATGAAAGTCGGAAAATGAAACGGCATGAAGAGGGGTTAGGCTTTGGCTGAAATTAGCTGATAATGCTCCATCGATACTTTGAATAATCCCAACTAGGAAATATACACTAAGGATTGTGGCTGAGTAACAAGGTGTGATACTGTACTATGACACCCAAATAAACGTGTGATCTGATGTATGATCTGATGTATCCCAGGAGCAATAGAGAGTGGGAACTAATGTGTAGATGACCAGAAAAGATTTAAGGGGTAGAAGGTCTTTGAAGCACAACCTTTTGTCCTAACCATTCTCTTCTGTTCAGAGTTAGGCCCTGAACAGTGTCCCCCCTTAGGGCACTTGTCAGTGGGATTGGAGTGTCAGAGTTGGGACTTTAAGAGGAGAAACAAATACAATGTTCTGAAATCAACTTAATATTCTCCAACAACTACATGAAAAATGTACAGAACAGAAAGAAATGTTCCTGACATGTCCTAAAATAAGTATAGTTAATAAATCATTTCAGTCAAAAAACCTCTAAAAAGCAAAAAGCTAAATCCGCCTTTCAGGTTCTCCGGGGTCTGAACCTTTATCTTTCAAGAGTTGCAAGTTTAGCTTCCTCACATGGGTGGAATAATTGTCAGTCACCGGCAGATTTAGAGACCAGGCACTGGAGAAAAACCACTAAAGCTGGGAGGAGATATATTCTCCGGCTCTCAGGATTTACACTATACTACAGCAAGAATAAGCCCATCAGTAAATCATTATGATTGCAACCCATGACTCCTCGCATTTCTTAAAAATGTTTCCTTTTTTCATTTTTTTACCCACCGCATCGTGTGAGAGTAAGAGTGAGAGTATCCTGGACTTCAAAAATTGGATGTTGTCTAATAAGCCTCTTAGCTTTGATGGGCCTAATTTAAACTATTATGTTCTTGCGGTTTCCTGATCCTATTATAAATATTTGAAGGGAAGTATTTATCATTGAGATACTGTATATCAGCAAAGATGGATTTCCTGCACAAGCAAAGGTCAGTCATTTGGATACATAAACATGCGACTGGGAAATCCTCCGTGCCTTGCCCTGAAAATCATGGCAGTAATGACACACAGAGGATGTGGTAATATGCTATTAATATTAATGGGATCTTGGTAGAGAATGAAAGATCTGGTTCCCATGTAGGTCCTTTTTTTCCATTTAGTGTCATCAGAGGCTTTTTTTATTCATTAATTGTTTTTCTTGCCAAACCATTTCCACAACAGATCTGAGGAGGCCCAAACAAGCGTTGCAGATCTGTGGCTGGCCACCGGTAACGTCAAGTGTTTATGGAATTGCACAATGTGCAGGTGACAGTGATTATCAGCAGATGACAGTCGAAGTCCCCAATGTGGACCAGATGGTGATACAAGGGGTCGTGCGTGTACGGCCACAGGGGGCGGAAAAAAACAAGATAAAAGGTGGGAGATGGGGAAAAAATAAAGACACATTAGAGGCTCAGCGGACAGGGTGAGGCAGGACAAAAAAAAAACACAAAAAAGAAGCCTCATTATGAGCCCATATAAGAAGCCACGGGGGCTAAAACCACAGGTGACGGCTCCGATTAGTGCGATGCTGAGTTTGACCAAACTCAATGAAGGAAGTTGGGGCTGTAAAATTGCCGGCTACCTGTTGAGGGCAAGTGGCTTCCATGCCACGTTAGCTCTCAAAGCCTGTGCTCACTTGGTGTAAACCTTAAACGCTCACATATACAAACACATATGCAAAGCACTATACAGCGACAGTCATGGCCACTGAGGCAGATATGTGATCAAAACCACACAAAGTGGCAAACGCTGGTCTGAAGTCAATGGGGGGTTGCAAAGTAAGTATGAGGAACGTTAACAGCTACTTATATGGTACTTGGGTCACAGACAACAGGATGTGGGATTTTCTCTGCTCTCTTTGTGGTGTTTGTGTTTCTTCCTCTATACACCGGGTTGCCTCCAGTTCCATAAATAATAAGTGGAGTGTTTTGTCTGTGTTTTCTGACCTCCTGACGGATAAACGCGTCCATGTCTGACACACCAAACAAATGTCAAGACGTAGAGGTACTGAGAGGCCCCACTGCCTCCGGTTCTCACGTTAGCTGCACCTGGGCGTCTATCAGCTTTTGTTGACTTTTTAGCACTTTTACAGGATATATCACATCCACCTCTTCAGTCCCATGAATGAATATCTGTATTCTGTAGTAACGTTGGGCCCCGGGATTTGAACCACTGACCTTCCGACTGTAAGGAGACAGCTTTCACTCCTGAGCAACAGGTACCAACAAATGTAGGAACCTACTGCAAAGACATTATTCCGCTGCTGACTAACATGGAAAAAGTAGTAAATGTTTGTTTCACTCAGGATAAAATGGCGATCGATTCAGTGTATTGCCCTGTGTACCTATGCTCTGATAAATTCAGCTCATTATTGTTGTAGCGTTTGGGATTCGATCATTAAGTAGGTCCAGCTCATTGCAGATTGTTAGATTTGCATGTCTGGAAAGCAGAGAAAAAATGTATGTCGTGAAAGTTTCATGTCACACGCTGTCTGAAAAGAAAGTATTTAATTGTGCCTTAAGGGGTCCAAAGACTCATCACTGGGGTGGCATCTTCAAAGGCCCTGCTGTGGTACTCTCGTAGTTTTTCCATTTGGTAATGGAGAACATGAGTGTACTTTTCAGAACCACTAATAGTACAAATATGTGCCTAGGGGTGCCCTTATTAGCCACCAGGAGACATAACTAAACTCCTATTTTGCACCTATTTTTGTGCAAGTTGTTTGTGCACATTTATACAGTAAATGTTTCATTAGGGTTATGGTTAAAAAATACAACTTTCTGAGGGGGTAAGATAAAAAGTACATTTATACTCTTTGAAATGCACCACCAGCATCAATGTTAACTGGAAATAAATAACACACACACCTGATTAAGAGAATGAATGACACATCTTTATGACTCAGTTACTGAATCATATTTATTATAATAGCTGTAGCTTAGTTTAATTAATTTGTCAGCCTTTTTCCTTTTAAAAAAGAGTGAAACTGAATTGTTTTTAAATACAATTTTTTAAATACATGTACACATAGTAGCACGCCGCAGACACCTCATTTTGGTTAATGCCAAATGGTTTTCTACCCTAAAAGCATCGCCTGCTCATAACGGAAACACAGACAGACTGAACCCCACGAGTCAGCAATAGGTTTTTACCAACAACCTTTTTCCATCTCTATCTGACAATAACAGTGGCTATCAGGCACACCAGGAGGCACTAACGATCAAGAAAAAAATATCTAAATTCATCTCACAGGTGAAAGAAGGTTTTAGTTCTGTTCTATTCCCCTGAAGCTAAAATTAGGTTGAACACAAAACTGTTAAATGCCAAGCTTCACATTGTGAGACTAGACGAACAAAAAAAGCGAAGGTAAATGTTTAACACCTTTATGTCTGCAATCACCAAGTTGAGGAACTGTACACTGAATAAAAAATGTGATACTGTGTCTGTTCTTTCCATTGGATTAGATGTCTCGTTAAATGCCACTCGAAAACCCCCATTAGTTCATTTCCCTCTTGGTTAATTAACATCTGCTCCTGACCTTTCCAATGGATAGGTGCAACTTTATCTGAAAGTCAAGGTTACAAAACTATGCATCAAAGCCGACTGATTACTGATCACCAGAGTGAAGGAGAGAGGCTTTGGCAAACTCCTCTGGCTTCAGTGACCTAGCGAGGATCAGAGGTGTGTGAGGTGAGAGGAGAGGAGGAGAACAGAAGGGAGCACACAAAATTGGATTGAAAAAAAACAACTTTTCACGATTATTTATTACCTAATTATTTAAATAAGAACAACGATGGATTGGGAAACAGGTCCTGGGAAGGCAAAGAGAAGTATCCATTCAACAAAGACTTGACATGATATTTCATGTGATATTTCTAAGGACTAAAGATTTGAAATGCTAAAACTTAGAACTGAAGCAGCGAAATTATGCGATGATAGATATAATATAAAAGTGACAATGACACTGGGCACATTGTGATGTAATGCTGTTAACACCCTCCTATAGAATGGTCTTGAACTCTGCTATCATATGGTCATTATGACATAGAGAAGCAGTCACTCCTCCTAATGAACACCAGCACATTATATTGCACATCCACTTCCATGCCGAACACTTAGAAAATGTAACTGGAGAACTGACGAGACTGTGCTTCATTCCCGCCAGTCCGCATGACATGAGAAACATGCTGGCGTCTTTGAAACCATTAGTTACGTAAAGAAGCACTCCGCTCATTCACCCCTTCGAGATCGACTTACTTCTGACAGGAAGAACTAGTTTCATAACGTCCTCCGTTGTTCTCCAAGAACTTTATCATCAGATCTGTGACGCTAGCTTGGATTGGAGACATAAGTTCCACCTGGAACCACAATCCTCAGCTCTATGTCACTTCCTTATGGTTTAATTATTGAGAAATTTAGGATGTGGCCCATGCTGCATTAAATTAGTTGGAATATTTACAAATCCCTGACAGCCTTGTAAAATTGCTAGCATGTGTGAAGAAATGTCAGAGAGATACTGGGTTTGTCTACAGCATTAGGTCTTGGTTTCATGATATGATTAAAAGCTGGCCCTTATAAGTCGCTTACGACTTCAACCCATGGTTCATGTTTTATTCTCTTCTTGCTTTACTTGGTTATTGTTTGGAAACCAAATGAAATAGCCATGTTTCCAAAACCTTCTGTGATTTACGACTAAGTCATCAGGAAAATTACCTGGAAAATTTCATTTCATGTCCGTATAAAGCCAAAACTAATATGAATGTGTTTGCATTGTATCTTGTAGACGGTTTCTACGACTATCTATTTTTCCTTTGGGCATATCAGAGTAGTACTTAGTCCATAGTGCATCATTTTACTCACTCGTGCAACTGGATTATGTATAATACAGCCTATTTATTTCCCCTACCGTGAGCAATTATTCTGAAATATTTCAAATCGACTGAAATTATCCTTGCGGCTCCAGCACTTAAGGATGAAAAAAAGACATTGACTGAGAACACAGCGCTGACTGAATTTTCATGTGCAAAATACATAACTCTGACGTTTGCATATACATAGAATTAAAAAAGACATAATTGAATTAAAAAAGACTCAATTTACCACTTTATGAAGGAGTTTGACATTTTGAAAATATGCAGAGATTTATGTGCAATATGGTTTTTCTGTATTTCAATTAATTTTTATCAGTTATTTGTCCTGAATTAATACAGACTTTAATATTCTTTCTCCGTCCATTTCTCTCATTCACCACTGATCTCCCTCCACATGAGCATAAAGACATAAGGAGTGGCCCGTGGAGCGGGCTGTGTGACTGTGATCCCTTTTCATTACGTCAAAGCATGGAAGGGACATTTCTATTACCGCTCCAGATGTCCAAATCAGCCGTGTTGTTTCAGCGCTTACTGTGCTCAGTCGCCCTGGACCCGCCGTTTATTTACGTAGGGGAGCTCTGGCGGCCGGGGGGGTGGGGGGTGTAGGGGTGGGGGGGTAGTCCTGGCTAATTGTGAACAGCTGTAATATCACAAGGCCATCATTAAGAGGGCAACGGCTTTGCACACGCATTCATAATCCACCATGAAGTGGAATAACAGCAACGTCCGCCGACCGCTACTGAATTACCAGATTGTTAGTGTGTCCTAATTTTTACACTTTGTTTATGAAAGACTAAACCGCTCAACATGATTAGCACCCACAACAGTGTGATATTTCTCCAGGGAAGCAGTCATGAGCTGGGATGTTGCCCGGAGAGCTCCATCAGGGGCTGGATGTGTGTGGTTAGTAGAACAAATTATACTGAAATCGTGCTCAGAGGAATTCCATAATGGATATTAGAGCATTACACATGCAGGTGGATTATTGAAACATATCCAATATTATGAAATTCAACAATGAAAACTGAAATAAAGGGTCGTGATTTGTAGGTTAAACTCAACTGAATCATTTAATCAACTTTTGAGATTTGAAGATGTTCTCTGTAGGAACAGAAAGAGATGATGTAATATAGAAAGAAACCCACCCAGGTCCACTCCAAGGAGTTCCTGCTGTTTATAGATCAAACCTGAGAATAGAATGATGAAATATAGACAAATAATGTGGGAATAACCTGCAATCCGTTTACTGTTTACGAGACCATTGGCAGAGCTCTTCGGGTGCCCTTTTTGTCATATCTCCCTGTTGATATTTGAATTCGTCCGTGCATGTCAGGACTCCAGAATGTTTTCATAATCTGGTTTTATTATAAGCAACACTGGCCAATGTTGAAAAATGAAGTAAAAAAATACAACAACGCCGCCACCGTGGCCGTTTGCTCAGCGGCTCGGGCCGAAGTGGACCACACACAGTGTCTCAGAGTGAAGGTTTGCATAAAGTCGATATTAGAACACAAGCAAACTGCAAACAAGCCCCACCAGGCGGTCACTGTGCTTTTCTGTGCATGTTTTGCCTTTCCTAAACAACGGCCGTCATTGCGACAGCGTGATGGCATGGCGTCGCTTTTGAATATGGCTTTTTAGTGTTGCACGAAGACAAAAACAAACTTTAGTTTATGGAACATTAGGAGATGCACATCCTCCATTTTCCAAGTGTGTTTTGTGAGTGTCTGTAGTGTTTGTACGAGAGGGAAATAAGAAAAAAAAAGAGGAAAGAGACAGTGGAGCAGCAACATAAGAGGATTTCAAGAGGAGTCAGTTTCATATTATAAATATTTAGAGACAATGATTTGTATCTTTTAACTTGCAAATACTAATAATACAGCTGTAATTATAATCTGTCATGCTCTTAATTTCTTTCCTGTCCATGTATGTTATCACATGAGTGTCATATTAAGAAATCCCCTTACCTTTCCCCCTCAAACTGCCCATTGTGCTGTTTGTGCTGAGGGCTTAAGCAGCTAGACACACAAGAGGGTCCTTCTCCATTTTCACGAGACAACATATGCAGATTATCGTCTCTATCAGCCTCCTGATTTCAAATCAGCTCTCTCATTACTGGGGCTTAGCTAAGACGATGCAGCATAAATATTAGATGACAATGATTGGAAGAGCTGGAGGGCTCACCGGCCCCCGCCCTGCTCACAGGACATTGTTCGCGACGGAGTCAAGACATGCACGGAACATGAAACTGTATGAGTCATAACAAACCACCTGTGCAGCCATGGCCTTACAGGGCCAAGAATGAATACATAAAACGCCTCGAGCTTTACAATATGTATGTGTGTCCCCTGTCTTTGAAGATTATTATGGCTACAATTGTATCTCTTGACCACCTCTTGAGGATTTTGAAGCCATCAGAGGAATATTTGCTGTCAAGTATTGAAGTGTCTGTAATGAATAGATCTGTATATTGTGGGAAACAATGTGGGATTTATTGTGTGGGGCCTGTGTTGGGATTAGCCTACAAACCGATGAGACTGAATGGCACTTTGTTCATTTCGTGCCCAACTTATTCATCATGCCAAAGTGAATAGCTTCAGCGTGTGTTTTTTTAATGTTTACATTTCTCCAAAAGCAATAATAAATTGAGCCCCAAAAAATAAAAAGTTATTTGAATTAAAAAAAATGCAATAATTTGCGAATATCATAAATTTGCAAAATAACGACAAAACAATAGAAAAGGCAACAGATAAACAGTAAATGTTAAAATCTAGGCATTTTATTGCTTCATAACAAAGAGATTGTGTCCTAAATTTGATGCCAGCAGCACATCTCAAAAGAAAGTGGACAGCTTGTGATCAAGACAGCTTAGGATCCTTGAGTACTGAAAGGTATATACAACCTTCCTTGCATGGTGTTTTTCAAAAAAAGGTATAGTACATATCGGCAATGCAATGCTAACAATGCCACACTCTGGCCTTATAGCAAATTGCCATCACATTAGGCTAGTTAGCATCCTTCATTCAAATGAAAACATGTAAAACATTTTGCATGTCATTAAAAAAGACAAAGAAGACACTGACAGTTTTTTATCAGACAAAAATGAGACAAACGTTCTCAGACGCCCCAGATGTCTTTAGGTTGTTGTTTTAAATGGAAAAAAGAAGGCAGCACGCTTGAATTGCTTGTGCAGTTTATGAGGCAAAGATATGAACGAAAGGAAAGGGTTGTATTTCATTTACTTCTCTTGGCCCGACATTTGTTGGGATAACTAGTTTGCTGACTCAACGAGAAACTGTAAACATGAACAACTCAGAAAAGCAGCAACAGGTCTGCCAGCAGTATGTTTAGAGGCAGCAAACAACCGTATGATAGAAAAATGCGTTACATGCAACCACCAGGTCACTGTTCTTTATTCAAATAATGCAATCAAAGAGGATCTTTATGAATGAAAAAAATTGCCCAGCTCAAAGGAAGCATCACCAATGTGCATTTAAAATAATTCACATTAACAGGGAACTTCAGACACTGAAATTTATTCAGTCCTAACCTCGTCACTAAAACGCTGTAGTAATTTACAGATACTGTATTTAAATGGCCCAAATGCAGAGCCAGGAACAAGAAGACATGGGGAAAATAGGGATCCAAAAAAACTTTATTTTACTTAATAAAATAAACCAAAACAGTGGCTGAGACACATAAAACCCCAAACGGAACTTTAGAAATTAAAACCTAAATCCTGGAAACCATAAGGAACAGAAAGCTGAAACGGATAGGCTGATGAAGGAAACACACAGGCAGACACAAGACAGAGAGGTTTGTGTTTAGCAGACTGCTTAATGGAACGAAGAGCAGAGGTGAGAAAAGAAGCCAAGGATCCGGGAGCTGAACTGATGAGGAAAGCCGGAGGAAACTGATGGGCTTGAATGTAAGTGGCGGAGACACAGAGACACACATGAAACTAAGGCAGAAACCAGAACAAGACAGGAAACAGAGAACACAAAACTAAGAAGAAATACTACAAAAAGCTAGTTGGCTCAAACAACCCAACTAGAAAAGTTCTGTTATAGTTCTGACAATATCTCAGGCCAATTCAAACAGTGATTGGGACAATTTTTCTAAATCTCAAATGTGGACTTCAAACCTCAAATCTAGCCGTATCTTCATAATCGCCTGAATCAGCATAAATATCTGTAGGACATTTTACCAGTATATAACAGTTTATAGTAAGAGCAAAAATCAAGAGCTTTGTATGTCATTTGTGTTTCTCCAAGTCAAGAAGTTGTCTTGGACAAAAAGATTTAGGCTTAGACTTAGACTCAACTTTATTTATCCTTTGGGATTACCGTACTCCTTCATGAAATTCTGATTTCAGTACAGTATCATACAAAAACAGACACATAGACATACAGGTTCAGGACGATTGTGGGTCAGCGAAAAAAGGCCCAGTGCCAAAAGCAGATTATCTTATTTTTTTTCCTGCAACTAGTGTGTTGGGCACACACAGAGAGCTGTGTGCCATACACACTATGCTTAAGACATTTTAGTACACACACACCAGTACTATCTGCGTCTGTGCACTAGCGTGGCTCCGTTACTTTCTCTGTACTGTGTTGAGAGTCAAACATCGGCCCTCACTTCGACATTCAACTTTCCGTCTGGTGACCATCCCTCACGATTGCTTGCCTCTGTTGGCGTTTTCAGAACGCATCGACCAAGTTCTCCCTCACTTTCTCATGAGGCGGATCAAGGTCAGGTCAGGAGCTGGAGAGTTGGGACGCTACCAAATGTGTGTGTGTGGACTGTATGTGTGGTGGGGCTTGGGGTTGGGGGGAGCGAGGGCTAGACGGTGTGAGAGGGACGCCTTAGGACCCCGGCGGCTCCGGTTGCCTGAGCCGTGACCGCCGGGCTGGAGGAGGCTAGCCGCAGATCGATTGTCGCGGAGCTGGATCCCTGCAGGAGAGCGCCGATTGGGTGGAGCGCGCTGGGACTGGATGACATAAGCCCAGACAACTGAGTGTCCCATTAGCAAGATGGCTGTGCATGTCCCGGTACTCTCCTCTTCAACCTGCCCTTCCCCCTCCCTGCCCACCCAGGCCATATCCATCCAAAGATGCCATCATATGGAAACAGCTCAGGTGTTCCCCTCAGTTGCTGGATGAGGCCTGCAACACCAAGGAGATCATCCGTGCGCAACTGTATCTTCACGGACCTTGTAAATCGGCCGAAGGAGCGGACACCCAGAACGAACGCGAGTGCCGGCGTGTGTTTACAGATAAAGCCAGGCAGGGGACAACAAGGCCACGTGTGTGTGCGTTCTCTCTCTCTCTCTCTCTCTGTCTCTCTCTCTATCCCCACATCCAGCTCACGAGATGACACGCTCGGGTAGGATTGTTGCGGACCCCTTTCTAAACACATAAGAAATGATGACAAAACAACCAGGCCACACACAGAGAGTCTGCTGGGCCTAAACACACAGGCAGCAGCGGGCTCAGCGAGGCTACGGCGAAGCAGCGGCCTGCAGGGTTTAGTTAGTCCCCTGTTCTCGGCAAATGAGGATTGTTACATGGGGTACCCTGGCATCATAGTGTTGTCATTGGTTGCACATTAACTTGTCGTTCCGCTTCATTTTCATAATGAAGAAAATGCTGAAAGTAGTATAAATAATTCTATAGATATCATTGTTTTGGATGTGATCTGCATCAAATACTATTCTCAGAATTGTCCTTTTTTGAGTTTTCATCTTAATAGTACAAGAATGAATGGGCTTTTATTAGATATTTGTTCTCGATTTCGATTATTTAGCTTTAAAAGAAAGACTTTGATTAACCGATGAATGGCGGATCAGCTGGATAACTCTTCAACACATCACTTGTTAACTGCATGTCCTTTGCCAAGGTATGCATTACATCATATGGAAAAAAAAGAAAGAAAACCATTTGCAGATTTACTACAAATATATCCAGTTTAACCACATCAGTTCAGTAACTTTTTGGTGATTACATCACCTCACAAAATGTTCTTTCTGTACAACTAAATGAGATGGAAATGAAACTTCTGTTTCAGGGCAAAGCCAATGTGACACAAATGGAGCACAGTAGAAAAGTACTGGTTGGTCGGATTGGTCAATATTGCAGTTTTTACAAATAGGCTGATGCAGGGAACAAAGTAAGCACTGGTTGATACGTATGTGAGACCTTTACTGAGATTATGTCATCTCCAACAGTGAACCTGTTCAGTAATGTAGGATTTGAGGTGCTTGCATTAAATGTAACCTTTGCAGGTGTCTCATGAAAGCCCTCGGAAGAAAAAACGAAAGGCATCAAGTGGGTATGCTGAAGGGGCAGCTTGTCTGGAAAGAAATGAAAGACTTTTGAGAAAACAAAATGAAAATAAATACAGTCTGTTTCTGAATCACGTAAATAATAAATAAAAGGTGACCTCTTAACCTCTGAACAACTGCAAACACCAAAATAGACTCGCAGAGCTCTGATCTTGGGAGCAGATGTTCCGGAAGTTACTCTCTTAGTCATCTGGAGGTCCAGGGACACCCGTGGACACAAATAATCTTTGGCCAGTTGCCACCAGGCCTCTGCTTACAGTATAAAAAACATCTACTACCTCTGATCCGTTTAAACAAAAATACAGCGTTGGTACATCCATCGGTAGGAAGTTAGAATATATTCAATCAACAAATGTAGAAGTTGAATGAATGCATGGATAGGGATTTTCGAGGAACAGAAACATTAGATATTGCGTTGATTGTAACTTTTTTTAGAGAGGAAATTGTCTTTAAGTTACCAAAGTGGTTATTTTTTGACAGAAATTGCTGTTTATTCAGGATTTTTCACTTCTTCCTTTACGTTTTCTATAGTCGATCTGATTAGTTGTTAGGTGAAAAAAAAGGGCTTGAAGTTTTACACTTCTGCTCTGGTGGTTTCATAAAAGCTTTTAGAAAAATAGATATTTGGGAGTATGTGTGGGGTACCAGGGCCTGTTCAAAGCAGAGTGATTTGATCCACTGCCACATCACCTGAAAGGGCCAATGCTTTAGAGCTTGAATGCTCAGTATGATATTTTTAAAAGATTATTCAACACAAAAATATTCTGTCATTACAAGAGTATGTAAAGCCTCCAAAAGCTTCTGCAGATGTTTTTTTCATCTGTAAAGAGCAGTGACAGCAAATGGAATAAAAGACGCTTTTGGATTGACGTGGACGCCTTTAAAATCAAGGGCACGACTGCGCAGACAGAAAGAAGACAAAGACAAAGAGATACCATTGCCACGATCCTCTTCCCACAACACTTGGCTTATTGCATTCTCCCTCTCACTCACTGTAATTGCGACGCAATGATGTCAGCTAGACAGGTGAGACTGAACGTGAGACAGCGTTGAATAAGCCGCCGTCACAGTATCAAGAGCACAAAAACGTATCTGAGACACTCTATGGGGTGTCAATTTAATCATGCTTAAACCAGGTATCATCTTCCTCCATGATTCTGCCATTGACAAACAATCCAGCATACTGCGTTGCACCGGGCAGCGCTATGGCCTCCTGCTTGATAAGGTATCTGTGACACACGCACAACACTGTCCCGGCGGCGGGCGGCTGAGGAACAGCGATGTGGTAAATGTTAGAGGCCACAACCATGTAAAAATGTGGACAGTTTTTTATGTTAAAAAGAAAAAAAAACAAAGCCTAAAGCGATCAAATGTGAATTAATCGAGGGAAGATTTCAAATTCTTGGTGTGACATCGCCAATATGTTACTTATGATGTAATTTTGTTTAAGTTTTGGGCTCCATAGGACCTATGAAGTAAAACTTAGGCAAAGTAACCCCCTCCACCCATCATGGGCCTCCGGTCCACACAATCCCGCAGGCAGACAAGAAATAATTCATACAGCTTCCCACACAGGAGTGGGTGTCCTGTATCGGCCTGTCCGCTCCACTGCCTGTCTGTTATCACCTGCAATTGAAGTAATCTGCAAAGGCCATTATGCGGCTGCATATTGTACAGGGGAATATAGCGACTGCACCACCTCTGCCGTCACCACCTCTCCAGTCACAGTCAAATCATACTTGGAAAGCTGACACCAACCCGGTTCACACACTCTAAGCACGGTGGACATTGCATAGCGATACACAGCATTGTATGTTAGATCATGCATGTGACCCACAAGCAGCAAACATAACATAAAAATTACGATAATTTGTGTCGGCCGTCTCGTTTCTTTTTTTTTCCAGCTCATGCAAGGAGGAAATCAGACTGAACAACCGGTGATGTTTGGCTGTGGGGCTCACCATGGCTGTGACGCTGTTTAGCAATTCCACTCATTCGTGCAAAGAAATGTCCTTCTTCGTGTTGTAGTCCAACTTTCTTTGGTTGATTGTGTCATGCCATAGGGTTGGAGGATGAGACCCAACTCGTTAAAACACAACAAAATGTGTAATATGTGATTTTAAAGGCAAATTACAACAAGCTGTACACACAAATGTTTTGGAAACTTTTTTCTTTCTATCAGTCAAAAGAAAGCCTCCTATTTTGGACCAATGTTCAGGTTCTTTGGGCATTAACCATACAAAGAGTTTTCCTAACTTTTCTTTAAAATAGGTGTATCAACTCGATGGCATTGGATCTTAAGTTAGAGCCGGATTGGTACTAAAAGCTGTTTTTCATTAGCTCATTTTTTAAGGAATTCATGTGGCCTTAATCTATGGAGAAGATGTAACAAAACCTCAACCTTTTCTTTTCTGCTTTGAATGTGTCTATTGTTTTTTTGGTTTTTGTGAAATATAATCGCTTTGTGTTTTATCTGTGATTTTTTTTTCTTCTTTATCCCTGTTTTTCAGGAGTAGTGAGAAAAAAACATTTAAATCTATGATTTGTCTGAAGACAGTGATCCGTGTTCCTTTGTGAGAGAAAACATTTTTCTTTTTTTTTCTGGGTTTGAGGGGGAAAAAAGACACCAAATGCAATAAAACAGCATTTTTGGGACTTAATAATTCAGCACAGTAAGTTGCAAACTCACACAAATATCCATGCTCCCACAGCTTCTCGGGTTGCGACGGGGCCAGAGAATCCATTGTAGGGGGAATTGTCAACATTCCCATGATGAGCCTGCAGGCCCTGTGGTCCAGGGAGGTGTCGAGATGAGGTGGGGGCCAAAATTGATTGTAAATGCTGAATTATTCAGCCGAGCCCTTCGCCATTTGAGTGAGTTTCTTCGGTTACGTCCAGAAGAGCTTTCATAGCAAAACAGGAGAAGATTATCTTCCACAGGCCCCCGTGGAGGCCCTGAACGCCTCTCATTAACGAGACAAAGCATCTACAGCCCCGACACACACATGCCGACACACTGACACAAATCCACTCCACTAGCGCGCGCACGGGGAGAAGTTGTGGCACACAGACACACAGAGTGCCGCGCAGGATTACAAAGGAGTGGCATAAATAAATGAGCATGAACGTGCTAAATGGTCCCATTTATGAGTTGTTTTTGAGCACCCCAAGTCGCCAAACACTAATCCCTTGAAATATTAACAAAGTTCATCAAAGTGTTGCTGCTTCGAAATGCTCCTACCAGTCAAGTGTAACCAAGAAGTCGCCCGCTCACTTAAACAGCAGATACATTTTCAAGAACAAAAGAAATGAGAAAAAATGAAGACCTGCAAGCTAATCCCTGCTTTAAACTGTCGGAATAGATAAAAAAATATTCTAGTGTCCACATTTGCATATTTAGAAGATTTCCACAGCTCTCTAGACATCTCAGTAAATAAAAAAAGACAGTTCTTCATATTACAAACCAAGCCTGCTTGTTCATGGGGAGTATTTGTTCTTATCTTAATATCATGACCATAGATCAGATTTTAATCCAAATAAAGTGAGACAGACTCAGTGAGAGTAATTAACTATGAAAGCTTCCGTTTGACAACGTGGACCCGTTAATACGATTCGGCCTGACTCCAGTTACAGAAAATCCCAATGAGCTCACTGGCCATAATAAATCTATCTGATCAGATTAACCAGTAACAGGGAACTGGTCGGGCGTTCAGGAGGTGCTGGGAGGTACTCAGCATGAAACAAAATGAGGGGGGCCGAGCGTGCCAGAGATATGAGTGCAGAAACTCTAGCTCGGCGTTGCAGGTCCTATCATTTAATGACTCGCTGAAATTTTAATTCTCTGATCACATTAAGTGCTTGTGGAAGACAACAACCTCTGCGCCACAGATCTTGGCAGTGTCATCTCTTCGCGAGGAGAGATCCAAAAGGTCCTTCGGTATAAGGATGCTCGCTGAGTTTTCAGTGCTGGTGTCTTATAAAAGCTTGTGTTACGCCTTTGCATAAGATGATGTCTCTGTGTGTGTGTGTGTGTGTGTGTGTGTGGGCATGCGTGTGTGTGTGTGTGTGTGTGTGTGACAGCTCTTGCCACCACCTGGACATCCAGGAGGATGACACTGTTGACATGCAGCAGCACAAAATCAAACAAGTGGCAGCAAACGCATCATAGATAGATAGATAGATAGATAGATAGATAGATAGATAGATAGATAGATAGATAGATAGATAGATAGAT
>CAJRST010038888.1:16072284-16085933 GCA_907169785.1 Menidia menidia | reverse complement strand
GATAGATAGATAGATAGATAGATAGATAGATAGATAGATAGATAGATGTGAAGCAAACAGAGTTCTTGTTTGGCATTTAATACTTTAACATTGGTTGTGCACAGGACAGGAGACCACATTTTTTTAAATAGATGATGTGAAATTATGAAACAACAACGATTCCATTTGAGTAAAAAGCCATGAGAGCAATATGTTAAGTGGTCTCATTAACATATTTCTGTCAGTGTAATTATGGCACTTCAAAAACTGGTCAAACAAGCACATTTTGAACAGCAAATCAAACATGGATTCTGATGCGAGCGCTAATTTGCAGTACACTGGATTAGCAGCCCAGGTCATCCGAATACACAGGCCTTTCAACGTCCATATGACCTCATTGGTAATTACAGGTCAAGCATTATGGAAATAGATTTCCGTGTGTTTGACCGGGTCAATTTTCCGTCAATATTTTTGAAGCCTCAGCTCTCAAGGCCTTCCGTGCCAAAGCGAGGCAAGCTCACTGTAAACACACGGGATGGATATAAAGGGAAAGGGAAATATTCCCTGTCATCATATTCCGCTGACAATAAATAACAGTCAACGTTAGCAGCCGAAATAAACAAATAAACAAAATTCCTTACCCTCTGGCAGGCCGATGAAAGTGAAACCCACTGAGAGCTCCAGTTCCTGATATGACGTTTGTAGGGTAAGGATTTTTTTTGTTTTTCGTTTTTTTTTCCGTCAGCCTAATTGATATTAGCTTTGTCCCATTTCATCTCTCTGGGAAGCCAGAGGTGATGTTTTCAGAAGAAGAGCCTATAAATAAATTCTACTCATAGAAAGGACCCCTATCAGTGCGGCATCATGGGAAGGAGGCTTCAGACAGAGCCCACACAAGAAGGTTAAACATGGACATTATGCTTGAGTTAGATTTCCCTCTGACCCCTTAACTACATTTTGATTGTAAAAAGAATGTCTAAGGTTTGTGCAATGCTGGCTTTACGCTACAACTATGACCAATATTAAACTACTAATTAGTAAAAACAGCTTATGAAATGTTAAGTAGAGTCGTCATCTGTATTTGGAATAAATTCATAACGTTAACTGAGATTTTTACAACATATGACAACTAAATTTGCAACATTGTTTGGATGCTAATCATTATTTACTCAGTTGTATACGGTAGAAAAAACATCAAGCACCAAGCAGTCTGCTCAGCAACTTTAATTTCTCTCGACTCTTATGGGCAATTCAATTAACTGTTTTCTGAAGAGTGAAGAGTGAAAAATGATTTTAATGGAAAACAGAAAGATGCAAATTTACTTTGGACTGCAATGCTATGAGCTAAATGCTAATGCTGATGTTAATCAGGGGATGTTTACCATCTTAATTTAGTGAGCTAACCAGACAATAATTGCTAATTACCACAAAATTAAAGTACAGCTGAGGCTGATTGGAATGCAATTAACTTTGCAGGCATGTGCCCATGAACCAAACTTATTACAGTTCACCCGACGCACAATGAGAAACTCTTTCTGAAGTTGCAAAGCAATTTCGAGAGTTCACTTACATGTACCTGCAGAGGGATACAGACTCTATTCAAAATGACTCTTTTGGTTGTTTTTTAGAAGGTGACAGAAATCTGAAGCTGAAGCTTGCAGTGCTTTTGACCTCTCAGTGGTATTATCTGATTACACTGCTGGCAGCCAAACAATACTACAGCACAGAGGAGCCAGGACAGGAGCTAGACATACTGTACACGCATTCACCCAGCCCAGCTGGAGAATGCTTTTCCGCTCAGAGAAAGGCAGTGTAACTACAAAAGTGAAAAAGCCTGTGCTTTGAATTTAAAAGTTTGTTTTTGAAATTAGCTCAAAGAAACAGAACCTTGTCTGTTGATACCTGGTTTAGAACACAGAGCTCCTCCGAATTATAATTAAAGTGATGTATTATAAATCCATCTAAGAATCTGAAATGTTTTACTAATTGGTCGTAAACAATCACATATCTGGATATTGGATAAACATGTAGTTTAAAAATAGTGTATTATGCTTTAATAGTGCATTCATTCTATTTCCTATTAACCATTTTGAGTTAGCTTAGTACAGAATAATCTAAACACATGATACTTTCTGTAATGCCACACAAAAAAACTAACATAAATGTAATTTTATTTCTTGTTTCCACCCCAAACTGAGCTTCCGATTGCACAAAGAAAATCTATAGAGTCACAAGTAGCCTTTCCCATTGGCATAATATCGGCACCTGTAATGCCTAATTTGATTTCAACATGGTCAGCAATTACATCTACTCACATCCTCTCATCTTTTTTAAAAATGTGGCTGTGTGCCTTTAATTGCTTTACCTTAAAAAGCTTTAGTAAACCACATATTTAGTCTTTAAAACAGATAGATAAATTACACTACAAATGTGCTGAATCGTAAACGAATGGAGATTAAAAAATTTTGTTCTTAAAATAAATAATTTGTGTCCTCTTGTTCTGGGGCAAGATCTATTCTATGTTTATCCTTATATACATATGTTTATGTTTATATACATATATAATATGTATATATTTATCCAAAGCTACTTAAAAAGTAAGATATTTTATTACTGTAACAAAAAGGTTACTATATGTTAAATAGAATGTTTGCTTTTTTTGTTTTTTTCAGCCAGAGAATAAGCTAATTGTCACTGAGTTGGCAGCTGAATAGAGCCTGAGAGTTTAATCTGACCACAATGACATGTTTGATTGGTCAGAGTCCAGCTGGGTACAGGGGGTGGGGGGGGGTGGCCCTCTCTTGTGGCAGTGGAGAACAAACATAAATCTTCTTCAACAATCTATTTTCCATCATACTTATTCACAGGGGACATCTCAAAGTGGTCTTTACCCTTTCTGTCAATGGCTGCCCTCATCCATCAATTTCATAGAGAATTATACCCAGGATCGATGTAGTTCACGACCGCTGAGCATTTGTCGAGGGGTGGTGGAGGTGGCTGGGGGCAGGCGGGGGGGAGGAGACCGGTGTATGCGTATATGTGTATGCGTCCTTGCTTTTTCTGAAAGATCTGATGGCTACTTTTCTCTGTACACCTGATTCACAGCATGTGATTAAAACAAAACAATGTTTTCCCCTCATCATTAAGCCCACCCCCACTTTCCCTTTTTTCCTTTACGAAAAGTAATAGAAATTGAAGTGACCAACTTAATGAGTTCAGACCGTCTCCCGAAAGTGTTTTAATTTTGCTCTGAGGAATTTCTTTTGGATTTGATTGAACATTGTCATATAGGAATAACCTCATTCCTATATGCTCATGGCCATATAAAAATTGTCTTGAATTAAGCAGAACACCAGTAAAAAAAAACACGCACAGCTTGACAAACTTCAGTTGTGCCCGTATTGTTGATTTTTTTCTTTTTTTTCGTCAAAAGCTATTTTTCATAAGCTGTTGTTTGAGAAGAAGGACTCTATAACGGGTGTGTGTGTGGGGGGGGACAGCCTCATCTTGCCATAATAGAATATTTAGCAATACTATTACATGTTCGCTGACAAAGATATGCAGGCTGTATAATGGAGCGATGAAGAGCTGCAGCACAAAGCATAATTGCTCCCTCTGAAACATTGATGAATTAAATTAGAGCATGGGTGGGATCAAATTCATAAATCAAATTACAGTACCTTTCCCTCTGCATGCTTAAACAGTCAAGTACTCCTTGGGAGTCGCTTTCAAATTGCAGGGGGGGCTTAAAGTAAATGAAGTGGGCATAATTATGTGTATCTTCTTGCTAAAGAATTATCTTCAATGAATTTTTTACAACAGCGACCATTAGCTACTAACTAATACCAGTAAAGCCTCGGCAAAAACTGAATTATTAAATCTGCCAGCCAATATCCTGTTGCAGCCTACTTATGAATAGTTGATTTAATTGACAAGGCTTATCATACTGGGAAGGCTACATGGCAGCTTAGGTTTTTAGATGCACTGATATGTAGGCACAGGACAGAAAAGATGAGCTTCCTTCAGCTTAATTTGACGCGGTTGGTTAGTTTCCTCAAAGTTGAGATCTTGTGTCTTGTCAGAGTTGCCTCCCCAGTGGAATATCAAACAGGATTAGGATGTTGCTGATTCTCATCAGATAAAAGTAAAATAAAGCGACTAAATAAAGAATACATGAAAAAGAGCTGGGTCACTGACTGTTAAAAAGGCATTTAGATAACATCTTTATTATAAACTGCCTTTTTAGATACAGTGGACTATGTATAAACAAGTTCACAAATACATACAGGTTTAAGTTCTTTAGATTTATTCCTAATATGCAAGTCCTTATCTCACACAAACACCCACTTACACACACTTACGACATTAAGTCCTCAACCTGGACTGGGTTTGTGAGGGTTATTGGCATGTACACGAGATTGATGAAAATGACTTCCAGAGCATTTATTTCTTCTAATACCAGTGAAAGAAGAGTGTGCACTCAGGAGATATTTGATCTGAATTAGGGAAACTGATGAAGCAATTGATTAATTGGAATTTAAGCCATCAGTCACTAGAGCCATCAGCAGCATCATTTACATTCCAAACAATCAGCTGATGGCCCGATAGGACACTGAGTATTAATAAGCAAGAGTCAATGTGATACTGCCATGTTGTCACCAACCCTTATTGACAAGCAAATGACACTTTCATCCCCACGTGATCAAATGGCATATATTTTGGGATTTCCTCACCACTTCATTGTATCTTAAGAAATGTTAATACTGTAGGGTCATGAGCAGTGGAGAAGTACAGTATCTTATCCTATCTTTGTGTCCAAAATGACTGAGGACAGGAGAAGCAAAGAGTTATAAGTATTTTCTTATCCTCTATCTTTAAGTAAGACACGCAAACACACACACAGACACGCACAATATATATATATATATATATATATATATATGAGGGAAGAAAAGAAAAGCATCATCCATGAGCCGCATAAGGCTAACTACCATTTTACTTATCGATCAACAACCCCATGTCAATCATTTTTGTTCTTTGCATACAGATACATTGCATGCATACATGATCCATTTGAAATAATTACCCACCACTCTCAGTGCAAATACTTAGATTTTTAAAGTTGATTCATCTGACATAAAGCAAACTTTACCATTACTTTATTAAAAGAAATTACTGATGGACTGCTGTGCTCCGCATTATGAATATGGAAAACATGGCAACAGTTTAGAAGGTTTATTAGTTTTATTTCAGTGCTTCTGATTTTATATGAGCTATGACCTATACTGTCACTGACAGCAAAATTCATTCTGTGACAAAGAAGTGGAGGTAATTTTTTAAACACTCCCACAAACCCAAACACTCCCACGTTCATGCTGTGAATACACATAACAGCTTTGGAAATGAACACTTCCTGGCATAATCCTGCATCAACATCTCTGACAGTAAAACAACAAAGTCATGTAACAGGAAATTCTGCGCATAAAAATAGGGGCTCTATAAAGGAGCCATAAAAAAAAAAGAAACAACACAGCAACAAACCATTAAGATGTACTGTGAGTCAAACTCTGAGCCACAGTGCTGGGAATCTTAAAAGGACATGCCTAACCTTTAGCTCAGTTTCAAGAGACTACAAATAGTTTTTGTTCTCATGCTTTGGCACAAATTCACAGACGCAAACATGAATTACACGTCGGGCTATATGATTCACAGAAGGCAGTGGTTGTTCTTTCAAAGTGCCCATTACAGAGGCCTATCATTGCAGCATCAAGCCCTCCTTCCCATTGACAGTGCTGACGTTTTCCCACTTGGCCTGAGCCCCCTACTGACAGCAATGCCAGTAATGCTCCCTTCCTCCCTTTTTTTCTCTCTCCCTCTCTGCTGCCGCTGCTGCTCTCGCATTGTTAGATTTTTGCTGAAGAAGTTAGTCATTAGTTGAAACAGCAGAGTGTAGTAATGAAATGTGCCGGCCACATCAATAGTGTTTACTGTTGCCAGTTTGCTTTGCTCCATGCTTTTTCTTAAATTTATTTGCGTGGCGTGCAGCAGAAGGGCTACAGCATCTCTGTCAGGGTGATTTTCCCCCCCTCCGATGAGTGAGGCGGGGCCATCCAACTGTACGTGATATTTCCGTAACACTGAATAATCTGCTTATTATGTACCTATTCGGTTAATCACTTATCATCGCCTAATAGGATCTCACTGTTGGATTGTTCTCAATACAAACACCTTTTTGTGGTTGGTTACCCTCACCGCTGATTGACTAAGTAAAGCCCTTCTCCGACTTGTATCTTGCTCCCCCCCCCCCATCTTAAAGCTCTAATTAAGTAACCAGGGTGCTAAGTTACAGGGAAACAGTCAGCGGGAGTCACGCTAGACAGGCTGCAGTGCCACAACAGCAGCAGAGGCAGCTCACTGCAGTCCTACCCTCAGACGGGTGTCAAAACACCCCCCCAGTCTGCCTCCCATCAAGTCCCCCCGTGCAGAAATAGGAAGTGAAACCTCCAAAAGGAAAAGATTAAAGTTTTCTGGAAGCACTGCTGGCAGCCGCACATGCCCCGAAGATAAACTTTATCCGGCCACACGCGCAAAAACTTTGCCAGAGCCATTTGTCATCTTCGAAAGTAATACATTTCCGAGCGGCTTTGGATTTGGGACAAGAACGGGAGACCGGCCACTGCGGTGTGGTTAGCCAGTTGTCCACTGTTTGGATGACAAGGGTGAAATCTTAAATGGAAGAAAAGCTTCGCTAAGTAAGAAAAACAAAACAGGGAAAAAAAGTGTCCTTTGTAAATTTGGAATGTTTTTTCATAATTGGAACTTTCTTTCATGATTCTTATCCATTTTTTTTTTCTTGCACACAAACGTGCTTTGTCAAATTTCTAAAATGAATTCACGAGTGTCTCGGAAAGGCACTGGGAAAAAATTAATGCAAGACCCTGTTAATGCTTGGAAGGCATTAAAACTGTCCAAAAAATGTATGCTAAAAATTCAACTAAAACTCTGATGTTATAAAACAGACAAGAATGTATGTAGTGTGTGTTGATAAAGGCGAAAGAGGAAAAGACATCAATCAAATAGTGTGCTAACATTGAATTTAAATTCAAAATATCCCAAAATAGAAATGATTAATTATGATGTAATAAATAATAAAAAGAAAAAGAAGAAATAGTCATTATGGTTGTTTATTGTCTTAGGCTATTAATGTAAACATATATGTATATATATATATGTATATAGATGATGAAAATGTAAGGGAAACAAAACAAAAAACTGCAAACCAAACAAAAGGCTATTTATTTTAAGTTAAAAGAGAGTTTTTTTCTAATGTAGGAAGAATTCTCGATATATCTCTTCCTGGATTCTGATTCTGTGTGCTGACACTAATAACTGGTCCCACATCATAAGCCTCCAGAATTTAGAGGGAAAAAGCTGCCTAACATGACCTCAAATGAGTTTACAATGTTTAAGAGTGGATGAAAGAGTCTGTAAGCAACTAGTTTTTACCAAAAATATCTGAACAAATCATCTGGTTGACAGCCTTCATAGAGCACATTATTTCCTTCTCCAAACAGCAGGGGCAAAACAAAATTAGATAAACTCAGGAAACTGAGAATAAATCTTTGTACAGCATCCTCGAGCGTGCTATTTTTGTTTGAGGCGCATTGCGTCGAAGCATATATGTATAAAGTTTCAATAATGAGCCGTCACGATAAATTGCTATTTCCACCCACTTAACCCTCATCCGCACACACCCACGCAAGAACGACACACACAAATGAACGCGCACGCACACATGCAGCCAACCCGACGTCCCCGTGCCAGCTAGCCATCTGGTCAAAACATGATCATCATATGCAATCTGCCCACCCAGGCTGGCACTGATTCACCAGGCCAACACTCCAATTACCCTCATCTTGCCAACAGTACGGCAGAAAAAGCAAACAGTGCGCTCGCACCACAATGGGACCCACCTGTGCCGGGGCGGAGCAGGTGCCAGACTTGGTGATCCAGAGAGGTCAGCGTCATAGACAGAGAAACGCTCGGCACTACCATTAGATGCGTTCCCATGCTAAATGTAAAACATGTTTAGCCTTTGTATTGTATTCTATTGTGTTGTATTCTGATTACACCATTAAGTTGTAAGTGTGGGATTCCCACCTAATCATATGTCAATATCATAATAAGGGATTCAGGCCTTCATTTTTGAATAATCAATATGCTACAATAGATAATTGTGATGCAAAATGTGTATTCTGATGCTGATGCAAACATAAAAAAGAGGAATTATCTTAATGCAAAGATTACCGTGAAGAAGCTTTCGGTTTGAATGTATGAAAAAAAGTTTCTAATTGATGGATTTTGTCTAATCTGCCAGGCTTGGATGGTCCTTCTGCGGGCCATATCTGCTGATAAGCCCTCTGGCTCAGCAGTGATCCATCTCTCGGCCCCTCTCCTCTATCTTCATTTTAATTTTCCCTTTCCTAACCCATGCTAATTCGGCCCCTCTGCTGTATGATCCATGGAACGGAGGCCTCTGCAGTGCAGAGTGCCAGGAAGGGTCACTGTCAATTATATCCATTTAATACCCACTTATGTCTGCAACGACGTCTTCCTCTCGGGGTCACGCAGACTTCGCCCTGCACTTTATCCAATAATCTCACAGAATATAGGCTTGGATATTCCTAAAGATCAATGTCATTAACAGGGAGACGCAGAATGCATTTGATTATGGATGTAATTAGTACAGGCTTGAGGGGGCTTGCTCTTATGCACAAAGAGGGAAAATCCATTTAGTATCAAAATTGCCTTAAAAATGGACACCACTCTGAGATCATTTTTGCTTCTGATGACCGCCATAATGCAATTAGTATCACTAATGACAGAGAATTAGGGCTTATATACATAATACTGAGGTCTAACATTGACTGATAGAAAATAAAGGCATTAAGTGTGTCTAAAAGCAAGACATGTCCCAAGTTGTGGTAAGAGGGTTCATTTTACCAACATGGCGTGATATTCGGTACTTCTTTGCAAATTTAAATAAATTTATAAAAAAAGACAGTCCCACTGGGTGAGTGTGTATGTTGGCCTGTGAAAGGTGACACTGTGGATGCCACGTAAAGAGGATGAGCTCTCAATAATTCTGTCACAGGGCCGGAGAATATCAGAGCACGATCACTTTACAGCCCAGCTGAACAGAACATGTAGCCTTCTCCCCACTGAGAGGCGAGCCTCATTAAAACTCTGTCCCCTGCTGACTTTATCTCTGCGTCATCAGATCGCTCTTTCCTTCTCCTTTTCGTCTTTTTTTTTTTTTTTTTTTTTTTGCTCTCCGGCATTGTCTCTGTCAGCTTTATGACATCACACGCGCAGAAATCTAGAGGTGTTAGTGTCCATCACTGGTGTCAAACGACACGCTCGGCCTCATCTCAAGTGAACAATTAAATATATTTTAGACGTATTAAAGCACGGCTGGAACTTCCAAACACGTGCTGCAGACATCAGCTTTGAATGAGAAAGTTGTTTTTTTTCTGAGGTCTTCATAAAATGTCTGTGACCTGCATTTAATCAAAGAAAGAGCACAGAAACTAAAATGATGATCCAATGGACTCCACCCAGGTTTTTCCTCTAAAAGGGTCTTCCTCTCTTGACATCTGTAATATCACTACTGGAATAATAATTTTACAGTATTGGAAAACAGAAAGCAAATAGCAAGAGAGCTCAAATCACACCAAACTGAAAAATACCTGATTAGAACTGTTCTTTATCAAAAACTCATCTTCCTTTATCAAAACCTCATCTTTCTTCTATGTGCGGCTCCGTCTTGGTCAGCTGCATAGCTGACCGATCTCTTTTTATTGTGCAGACTTGAGGGATGTGTTTTGATTACCCAAGTTGCTCAGATATGTACGGCGGAACAAAACATCTGCTGGCCAGGTAATAACATCTGTATTCCAACCTTTTGGTGGCTAACATTAAGAACTTCTGCCACATACATCAAATCACTACAATCGTCAAATCATTAAATTACTTTTTAATGCTGTATAGTAGTCAATAAATATTGAATTATATATCAACTATTCATATATTCATATGTAATTATATGATTTCCTTTACACTAGGGGAACTATGTTGTTATGGAATAATTTATCTTAACAACAAATCAAACAGATTGAGCTCCACATTTCCAAGGTAAAGAAAAATGTGGCCTTATCTGAGGTTGAAACTGGGTGGATAAAACTAGAATTTGGGTTGGATAACACTCCAGACTGGCTTAAGTTTACTCTGCAAATCCAACTGGCTCAATCAACATCACATTTTTAAAAACAAAAAACTTTTGAGTTGGTAGTGACTTCAGACACAAACATATATGCTCTCAAGCAAGAAAAGAAACAACAAAAAACAACCCAATTGATTTCTCTACAATATGTCCCCTTCAGGATTAGAGTTGCTGCCAGTTATAATAAGAACAGTTGTACGTAGGTAGGGCAGCATCACATAGCTTTTTCCTGAGTGCAGCTTTGGCTTCCAGTGGAAACCTGTTGAGAGGGATGTGAAGGGGAACCGGCGAAATGACAGCACCGAGGAGAGTTTCTGTGGCTTGTATTGGATTGCACTGCCCTGAAACTCAAGCCTGTGCGGTAACAGGGTACAGCCACTTAAGATGGCGTGATAACGACGATGACGGACAGTTTAATTTTTTATATAATATCTTCAACAGGTCATGCTTTGCTATGGGAGACTGAAGCGAGACTCAGTTTAAGCACTTTGTCCAGAACATAGAAGAGAAGACCTACATGGAAAATAAAAATAAACTCCAAATATTAGATTTTGTTCCCCCCCTGGTTAATTCAATACCGACCTCCACGGTAACTAACAATCTCATGCCAGCATGTGTGGTATAAATGTGATCTTGTAACACCTTGTAACACGTTAATTATAGGTACCAACAACTGACAGCGTGTGTGCTTTGCATGTTAACAAAACCTCCCATACTTCATCAAACATTTTATGATACTCAATTATAGGCCTGTATATGCCGTGCAGATTAGAGGACCCCATCAAATGATGGAAAAAAGGAGGAGGAAGAGGGCTGCATAATGTCTAGCTGATTTTCCTTTATAGCAGACTACTGAACCACCATAAATGCACACATGCTAAAACCCTCCTCTGTTTTCCATCAAGCTGCTGTGTAGTGGCTATGTTAAATGTAGGTGGTAAGCTCATATATCTAATTATACAATAGCCAAACATTTTTTGTTAATGAAATGGAAGGAGTGTAATTGAAAACTTCAGCATAATTATTGCTTGGCAAGTGGCAGGCCTCGGAAAAGTGTGTAGGAAGAGGTCTCAGCAGGGGTACTCCTGACTTATGAATCAAGCCATTTCAAAAATCTTTACAGAGAGGCAAGTGTGCGCTCACGCGCATTTGCTCTCACACAGTATTGTTATTATCATCGCTGTAAAACAGGCTGCCAAGAGCAGCAAAATTGCTTACAGAATAAAAGCGAATGAACATGTACGCTTACTATTCTGGATAAAATGTTAAGTGTCCCTTACTTAAAAGGTTAGATGTAAATTGTTAGTTTTTAGTCAACCTGCTTGATGTGAGAGGTTAAAAAAAGGGTACGCATGTGAGTAACTCAGGACATCACCTCATCGGTCCTTCTTCAAAGAAACCAGAGCAGCCAAGATGTAAAAAGCCAGGTCAGAGTGGCTTGGCAGCCGTGGTAACAATGTTTGTCACAACTGCCCTCTTTCCATCTCAAGCTCAAATGAGAGAAGTCAGAGAAATATGGGATTACCATGAGTTATTTATGACGCTGAAACCCAAGAGCCCTCTTTATGAAATCATCTCTGCTGATTGGGCTTTTCCCTCCCTGCCACAGAGCATCTGATATGATTTCAAATGGGTCAACATCAGAGTGGATTGTGTAAAGTATGAGAGGTTTTGCACACATTCAATCAAAATACAGATGGTTATCAGCATCATGCTGATTGACACGAGCGGACTGTTGTGAAATAGATACCCTGGCTGTCATAGTCATTATGGATTTTTCTGCTTAAAGATGCAGAAAGGGTGGGCAGGTGTGCATGCGACTTAACACTGTGTTTTTCTTTTTTTTTTTATCCCTCAGAACTGAGGTCAATAAAAATATCCTGGCCGAAAAATACAAAGTGAGGGATGTCATCTTTTTTATTTTTTGTTATTTTACTTTGCTGGATTGAGAACTTTTATTTGTAAGTGCTTTAGTGTTGTTGTTGAATGAAAAGTTAAAAACCCTCAGTACGCTTTACCCCCGTCTTTTTCACAGGATGCGAGCAGGATTCATACAGAAAAAATAATTAGACCTTTTGTAACAGCTACATGTGCTCAGAGGAAAACCTACACAAAGAAGACAAATACACAAAGACCCAATCAATGGCTCCTTATGGTTAATGAACTTTCTGACCTTTAGGAAAATGTACACTGCTTAACCAGAATCCGAGTATTTAATCATTCAGGAGTTGCAGAGATACTTTAAAAAGCCTCAACCAGCTTTCTCAAGAAAATCATTTAACTTTGTACATGTAAAAGAAAAAACAACCTCATTATGAAGACATAGTTTTTTATTTCAAATTTAAAAAAGAAAAAATGAATCTCTATCATCAAAATCTGTGCAGAAAACTGAGTTCCAAAAAAAGCATAGTTTGAAATCTTTACCGTGGGACTTGTGATCACTGTACCATTGTGCACGATTAAAAAAACAGTATGGGAGAAGTCGTGACAAGGAGTGGAGAGGAGATAGCTCAGTGGCTTGAGCTGCCATTGAGAGCTTCTGAATGGGAGATCATGGGTGCATTATTCATGAGTCCCAGTTTGAGTTTCAGCTCCAGAGGAAATGATAAGATGTAATGCAATGGTCCACTGTGATCATGAACAGCCTCGGCCTACTTACTCTGTCGCAGGCTGCTAGGGTGGCAACTCCCATTACTTTTATTCACCTTTTCTTTTTTTTTTTACCATTTATGTTTCTCATTAAGCCACGGGGAAAATGGCTACTACATAGCATAATGTTCTAGTTCATCAGTCTTTGGCATGCAAGTGTTCTTTATTGCCAAATATGGATGCAAATTTTGAACAGGAAGTAGATTGTGGTTATTCATGTTTTTATTTCTTCATCCACATATTTCTGTTCATTAAATAATGAATAAAAAGCACAGATTTAAAACTTCAACTATGATATATAAAAAATAAGGACTGCAGAAGAAACTTGAGGGGTGGGGGGGGGATCTGCTTCCTTTGCCAACTTGATTATTCTTGCAGTGCTTACGTGTTTTCTGAGCCTTCACATGCAATCAATACAGCTAGGCAATTTTAAACGTGATCACTTTGGATGGATTATTGCTCGGCAGCAAGGTTTTTTACATTGATCCTCTCATCATGTCAATCACTGACAGGGACAACTGAGAACTCCTCAAAAGTCCACACATCAGCAAGTCCAGCTCACAATCAGGCTGCATAAAAAAAAACAGTGTGAGTGAAGACGGTGTTCGCAGGATCTGCTGAGGCTGGATTTCTGACTGTTTTTAATGTACACCGTAATGTACTCCGAGGACCAGTTTAATTTCAGTGCCCTGCATCATTCTGCCTGCTGGACTGCGACTCACTGCAATCGCTTTTTTCC
>CAJRST010038888.1:16053738-16070138 GCA_907169785.1 Menidia menidia | reverse complement strand
GTAGGAGAGGTGTGGGGGAGAATGTGACAGTGGAATGAACCAGAGTCTAAATTTGTGGCACCTCAGCAGGCTATGGATTGACTGTGCAGCTGAGACATGGAAGTAAAGAAAAAGAGGAGCCGCACCAACAAAGGCAGAGAAATTGTGCAAAAAAAGCACACTTTTGGATTTAAAGCACCTATCTCAGATCCCACAGCCTTGAGAATGGGATTGGATTACTGTCGGTTAGATTTACTCCCGAGGCTCTTCACCACTACATCATCGTAGGGCCCCCTGCCTCTGGATCAATGGGGATATTTACTGCGCCTGTTTCAGGGAGACTTTCACAGTAGGCAGGGCATTAAACAAACAGCCGACAGCCCCGTCCCAATGATGGCCTGTCTGTTCACACTGTGCCATGCCCAAATGTCACACATATTCACTCCGAACAGGTAGAGCACAAACACAAGTCAAGTGCAGATAAAACAAACAAACCAAAAAAAAAGAAGAAGGAAGAAGAAGAAGAAACAGGCCAGGCAATTTGCAGTGTGAAAAAGAATAGGGCTGCCACATTTCATAAAAAGAAAATAAGACCTAAAGAAATGGAAAGCATGTCATGTTTGCTTAGATAATTAGCCTCGTAACTGACGCTAAAATGATCCTTGTTAAAATCCTCTTAAATGGACACAGCTCAAATAATGCCTCATCTGACTCCCCTGGTTTCCATTAAAAGTTCCCGCACAGTGAAGTGAAATTGCATCCACTTCAGATGTTGAACATTCCACTTTATTGTATTGCTTAATGGAAAAAAATAATAAAAATGCAACCAAAAAAATCTGGGTAGCATTTTTTCCTATGGAAATAGCATTCATACAGTGTCATAGCTTCTAACCTTACATAACCCTGTTGAGTTGGGAGGGCATAACCACTTGAGGTAAAACAGCATTTCTCTGAGCTGGAGCCCTCGGAATTATATTTTAAATCTGAAAAGAACTGCCATTTAGAGTCTTAAACAACAGTCTTCACATGCATGTGTACTCTCTGTCTGCAGAATCATTCACTAAATACGAGCGCATGAGTGAAAGCACGAGTGGAATTTATTTGGTTGCCACACACTCAAATATGAGCAAAATGAGTGCCTTCACAGAGGAAAAACAGTGGGTATGAAATTTCTTCATTACTTGACAATTCCACTGACTAAGCCTGGCCATCAGCTGACAGCGCAGCGTCAAACAATGGGCTTACAAAACGCCAGCGTGCATTACCGGGTCAGCCCAAATGAGCTCCTGAGGGCAGACTTATAGCACATCCATTAGCATGAAAACTAATATGTGAGTGAAAGCAAAAGGGGGGGAAATGACATAAAAATAAACATGTGTGCTTCTATGTTGAAAACTGATGTAAACCGGACTTTGATGGAGGTTAATGTGCCGGGGTGCTGACTGGTTCTGCAGTAGGAGCGTTACAGGTTATTTTTACAAAGTATATTCATTTCCCTGTTTATATTCGACATTTACATAAGGGTCAGATTTCCCAAAAGGTTTATCATACCCATCCACTGTGACTTGAATGTATCCGCTGCTCACCTGGTGCATTCTTTTCAGCCCAGGGAAAGTCTAGAAATCACATCTTTTGATTAGTTTATTTATGGGTGGCTCTTAACTATTTTGCTCCAGTGAATGATTTATTGTCAGGCTCCGCAGACTGACATGGGAATGAGTTTTAAGGCTCTCGTAATCTCCCTCTGTAATGTGAGGAATTCAAGATCTAGGTTCTATTCGTCAGATTTGCCACTCATTTCCCACAGATAAACAGTCCAACGGCCTTTGTTCTCTGTGATTGCATTTAGCTTTAGCTTTCATCTTGCACCTGATTTTGTTGTACGTTGATCGAAACAGTATTTTTTTCCCCCCACATACCATATCTGAGAATAATTTTATGTCTTTTTGTTCTCCTTTTTTTTTTAAACAGGGGTATGGTATCATGAGACTGTGAAGATGTTTGTGTGTTTGCACATGTGTGAACCATGTGTCAGGTGTAGTGCACCAGGAGGGCTGAATGCTGAGAGGAGGCTGCCATCACTTTACCACACACACACACAAAAACCGAATCCCACAGTGCATAGAACATCACTCCGACACGGTGCCATCACACGCGTCAGCTTTCTGCCACAGCGGCGTTGGAAGACATTTTAGCTGTGGAGAGAAAGGCCTTTGTGCCACACAAACACACACTGTTTCACACATCAACAGATGTCTTTATATTTTCCCAGTGGGTTAAAAAGGTTAGTGTGGTTCTAATGTTATTAGTTTAGCATATTTTACCGTGTGGCTTGTGCATGCAGTTTTTTGGGACGGAGTCATTGTGATAAGATCATAAAAATCAGTAATTTCAGATTAGCTATATATTTTATATTACTACAACCTCATTATATTTATTAGTATGTATCATAACAGTGGGATTTTCTAGATGTTATCGGCAGTTCTTAACCTGTTGGATATCTGCATAAGAAACTAAAAGAATAATTTGTCTTTTATCCACAGACTGACGCAAAATTCCACCATACCAGGGATTTAACATATACATCAAACTAAATTGTTTGATATGTACAAAAAAAAGTCTCCCATATTTAAACTCTTAGAATAAACCAACCATAATGTTGGATATTCCTGGAAAGTACAACCAGCAGATTTTGCCAGATAATAAAAGAGTTATTTGAATCAGCCTATCTATTAATAACAAAATCTTAAAAAAGACAAAAAAAATATACGTTTATAAACCTTTTTTTGTTCCGTTTTATGAATCCATCATAAATGTGCAAATTAATTTAATCTAATTTAAAGGTAAAAACATGGTGAAACACTGATGTGGTAAATTCCATAAATGACAGAGAAAGCCCACCATTAGTTTTATGATAATTTATGTCCCGTATTAAATGTTAGACTAACATTTAAGAGCGTAACACAAATAAATACTTGACAAAATCGTGATGCAGGTAAGGAGACCATCCAAAACGCAAACCTGTTTTCTTTTTTTATTTGAGAAGGATTTGATTGAGTGATGAGTTTGCACCCTGACGAGTAGCACAGATGCAATAACAGAGAACCACCTCTGTCAGCCGGAGCAGTGGTCTGGCGAAAACAATGAAAACAGCACGTGATAGATAGCTCAGTCGAAAGGTTAACGGTAACTCACAGACAAAACGTCCTGTTTTTAAAAAGTGCATTCACAAACATGACAAGTACTCTCAACTCATGATGTCTATTTTTATGAGATACAAAATATGCATACCTGTTTTAGATTTGTCTGAATTTCTATACATAGATATTTCTTCAAAAGGATCACCTTTTTTTCTTTTTACAAAGGTTAAAAGCAGGGTCGTGGTCATAGCAGCTTCGGATATCTCTTGCCTCTTTGTCATGTAACAAGATACACATAGTCTCAACAGATATCCAAATAAAACCTACAATCTCTCTCTGTTGTTCAACTCAAAGGACATATTGTCTTTATTGACAGAGATATTCAGAGTGAAGCCTGCAGTTTAGAAAAAAAAATGAATCAATAAAATGCATGGGCCGTTAAATATATTTTTGTATACCCGCTTTTTTTGTCAATATCATAAATACTAAAGACACAGGACAACATTATAAGACAATGCTGAGAGACTAAATGTAAAGATTAAAATATTTCAAACATTATTTTTTTTCAAGTTTTCTAGTTCATGAGAAAAAAAAATCAGGCGAGCACAAAAACACCATACTTCAGTCTTTTCTTCAGTCTATCCGCGGCCCTTTAAATTCAAAAGAACAATCCCTAACAGGGTTGCTGTACAAAGACCAAACTGTCTTTAAACAAAACTGTCCTTTTTAGGGTGTTAGTCCTGTTCAGGTAAGACACTTGTTCTTTTATCACTAGGACAAGATCCCAGTTTTCAAAGGAATTCATAAAAGCAGTCAAACGTACCAATAAAAATCAATAAGTACCATGCAAATCTTGCAAGACGACATATTCTCAAACAAGAGACAGTTTTCTGTGTACAGGCGAAATATCAAGTGAAGAGGGGATGGGTGGAAGGCAAAGACCTCTAATCAGTACTAAATACTATATTTCCAAAACCAAACAAAAAATACTTAATCTGTACATAGTTTAGTACACGTGAGTTCAGACTGGATCAGCAGTTTCTTTCCTTGTCCAAATGTTTTTTTGAGTCTTTGCCAATGTCTACCATGGAATATTACAGAAAGGTCTTTAATTGATCCCAATCTCTTTGTTTTCCTCCATGTATCTGGAGAAAGGACGACTGGCTGTGACTTCCAGACCAGCCTTGTCTATACCCGTCATGGGAGGGCTGCTGCCGGCATGAACACGGTCCATCCCTCCAGGCATTGCTCCCAGTGAAGTGATACCTGCCCCGCCAAGGCTGACGGGCAGCTGAGTGATGCCTCCATTTTGGATCACAGAGATCTCATTGTTCTTCATGGCCAGGCCGTTGGTGATAGCGGCAGCGTACTGGTTCCAGAAACCCGGGTCGACATTCATTGCCCGTGCGGCCAGATCCTTCTGAAACATCTCGCTGAACTTCATGGCGTCCCCGCCCAACAGGGCCATGGGATTCTCCACAGACAATCGCCGACCTCTGCGGGCTGGAGCATTGTTCCACATGTGGGTTCCCATGTGAACCTAAAGTAGCAACAGAATGGAGAAAAATCAAACATCATGAATCTGTCTTTGTGAGTCACAAATTTAGTTCGGAGCTAATAAATAACTATATAAATGTAGTAACTAGGTTGGAATAAAAGTAAAAAAAGCCCTAATTGAATATACATAGTAGAGGTATTTTTATTAAGAAGAGTATTTAAGCACCCACATTAAAAGGTATTTATTTTTGCTACGAGAATAACCTTGTCTCTATAAGGGTAACTTTAAATCATACCTTCAGATTGCCCTTTGTGGTGAAAGCCCTTCCACAAATAGAGCAGGCAAAAGGTTTCTCCCCTGTGTGTGTGCGCTCGTGGATTTGCAGAGCACTGGCTGAGGAGAAATTCTTCCCACACGAGTGGCAGTTATGCTGCTTAGGAGTGCGGCGTGGAGGCGGGGGAGCCAACATGGGGTTGATGCTGGGGCTCATGGTGGTATGGGGTGCTGCAGCTGGAACCTGAATGCCCAGGGGCAAGTGTGAGTTGTCACTCAGGGACTTGCCGTGTCCGTTCATCTCCATTTTGATCATGTTTGTCGCAGTACTGGCCAAATTAGGTGTGCTTAGCCCTAGAACACACATGAGGACATTGATTGTTATAATGATACATTAAATCATGCATATATATGGATAATATATTAGCTTACATCAAATTTAACAGCAGTTATTTTTTAACTGTAATCAGAACATTGCATGTAATAACTCTAGCATGAGATCTTTACAGATACTGAATCATTTCATGTGATATGTTCTAGTGTAATGTGCTCATACCCACCTCGGTCTCTGTTTAAAAACAGCATGTTGAAGTGGCTCTCCTCCTTGATGAAGTGCCTGCCAGGTTGAGTGGCAGTCAGGTCAAGGGCCCCGGTGCCTTCAGTCACAGAAAGCGGAGATGGGGTTTCTGATTTTTCAGACTTCACTGTTGCCAAGCCAGCTGCGTTGTTATCCGGGCCTTCGTCTGCCGTCATGGCATTGCTGTTATTACAAATGAGTGTAGCTGGGGATTTGGATCGCTGGCTCTCAGAATGGATGTGAACTGGAGACAAATGCTGCATAGAGCCAGATGACTCTGACAAAGCGGGGCTACCCAAGCTCTGGCCTTCGGCATCCCCCACTGCGGACAGGGAGTCAATGGTAAAGCAGTCAGACTCTGCCATAAAGCTGCTGCCATTCTGCGATGGCTTATGACCAAACGAGCGAGCCATGTTGGCAGTAGAGTCTATCATCTTCATCTGGTTCTCCATTGCAGCAATGCTGGAAATGATGGAAGTCGGTGGGGAACTCCCAGGTGAATAAGGTTTGGATGGGTCCATTTCACACTCTTTTAGGTCAGCTTCATCATCCATAGCCTGCTCCATCTCATCCAGAAGGTCGTCGTCATAATTACTCATTGCGTCTAGACTCTTCTCATCGAATGCGAGGTCTGTCTCCATGTCCTGCAGGTTGTCTGGGACTGGGGTGTTGGGGATCTGTCCTCCCATGTGCATGCGGATGTGCTGCTGCAGAACAACAGCATTGGTGAATTTCTTCTGACAGATAGGGCAGGAGTGCTGGACTCGAAGTGGGGGTTTGGATCTGTGGACACCAAAGTGTGTTTTCAGGTTTCCCTTGGTGGTGAATGCCCGTCCACATATCTTGCATTTAAACGGCCTCTCGCCTGTGTGAATCCGGTAGTGCATCTTTAGGGCACTCTGGCAGCTCAGAACACGATGGCAGATGACACACTGGTTGGGGTCGGTCATTTTCTTGTCAATATTCTCAACAAGTTGCTGCAACTTGGAAGTCTCTGAGGTTTGCATAGAGTCCAGGAGGCCTCCGAAAGGAAATTTCGCCTTAAACTGGTCTGACAGCATGGGTAGGACAGGATGGGAGATGGAATTAGAAACAGAGCTCGGGCTACTGATGGGCTCAGTGACTTGGCTACTGCCTGGAGATGTTGTTGAGGTGACTGTGGTGGAAAGAAGCACTTGAGTTACCGTAGATGTGGTGTTTGTGTTCTCCCCTGGCCTTGCAGAGCAGTTTGGGGACAGGAGGATGCCTTCAGGTTTCAAGAGAGGAGGTGCCTCATTCCCAATGTTGGGCTTTGGGGAGGGTGAAGTAGTGGTCATGCCCGAGTCAGTGGTGATATTTGGGGACAGAGAGGCACACTCACTTGAGGGCGGCGAAAGCCTCTGTGGGGACCTGTTGAGCGGAGTGAGGCTTGGAGACTCGGCAAAACCTCCGATCATACTGGGGAGTGTCGGGGGCAGCTGGAGCCCAACAGAAGTGGGGACAGTGGGGAGGACGGGTTTACTGTCCAGCCATGTGGTGACCGGTTTCTCTGGAGGCAACGACATGCCGTATGGGATGCCTGAGCTTGTGGGCACATTGTCCAGGTACTCAGGCACAGGGTAAGGGTTCATCTGAATGTGTGGGTATTTCTCTTTGTGCCTCTGGAAGTGGACTTTCAGATTACCCTTTGTGGAAAAACGGTTGCCACAAATGTTGCATTTGTAGGGCCTTTCTCCAGTGTGAGAACGCAGGTGGATCTGCAGGGCGCTGTCGCTGCCAAACACCTTGGCACAAAACCGACACTTATGCTTAAAGAATGGGTCCTCAGAGCTGGGCTTTGTGTCAAATACAGACACATTGGGGGGCTTTCCCTTGCGGTGCTTCATTAGAGCGGAGAGTGGATCGAGTGCATTGGCTGTGGCTGCTATGCTTGCCAATGGATTTGGGAAGATGACGCTGCTTGAGGAGCTGTGAGGTATCAGCGGTAGCGTGGAGGCAGAGTTCAGGATGCTGCTGTGGCTAAGGGAGGGAGGAGTGGTGGAATTCCTGGGAAGCGCTGAACTGCTGCTTATCCCACCACTTCCTGTTATGCTACTGCTGGTGCTACTGTTATTAGTGATTGCTGATGAGCAAGAGGGATGCAAAGATGACAATCCAGTAACACTTGGTGGGGGAAACGCTGAATTATTTGAGGACGTGTTTGGGACCGAGGAGTTAGACTGTTGAGTGCCACTTTGTTGTGTTTGTGTGAGAGGCCCCTCTATTGCTGAGCTCAAAGGTGAAGGACCCTGACTGTTGAGAGTGGCTGGCAATCTAACAGGCAGCTGATGGACGGGCGGCGTGATGAAGCTGTGCAGCTGAAGCTGACCCGCGACAGGAGGGACACAGGAGGACACGGGCCCCTGGCTTCCAGCTGCGTTGCTGTGGTTGATACCGGGTTGTGCGACAGACTGCCTGTTCATGAGAGCCACCTGACTTCGGATCTGTTCTATTAGCTGGAGCTGATGAATTTGCTGCTGCTGGAGTGCCATCAGCTGGTCAAGGATCATGGGGATAGCCATGTTGGAAACGCCACTGCCCGCAGCCGCCCTGACACTCTGCGAAAACTGGGCAACTGCAACCCGGGTGCCGTGCAAGGTCTCCAACGTAACATTGGTGCTTGGCATGGTGTAGCCTGCAACGGCAGACGGGACAACATCGTTGAGCTGAGGTAGAGAGCCGTCTGGCTCGGGGGATGTAACATCTCTTTCTTCGGGATCAATGTTCTTTTCAGGGGAAAGCTCCATCTCCATCTGTTCATCCTCCTTTTCTAGGACATTTAAGGTTGCCGTCTCTGGGACGTCATCCCCCTCACCAACAGGACTCTGGTTGCCCTCCCTGGGGTCCTCACTGTCGTCCTGTTCACTGGGGCAGCTGGGTAGAGGCGAGGGCTCAGAGGCGTACTCCTGAGAGGGGTTAGGTGTGTCCTCATTGTCATTCACTATGAGCACCAGGGGGTTCTTGGTACAGCTCTTTAAATGTTCACAGAAGTCGGACCACTTGAAGAATTCAGCACAACACTTTTCACATACATGAGTCTCCTCACTGCCGCTGCGGCTCTCATTCCCGCTGTCAGCGTCATCCAGCACATCACCTCGGGCTGGAGGGACAGGAGAGAATCGGGAGAGTAGAAGGGGATAGGGAAAAGGGAGGGGAGAGTGGGGAGTGAGAGAATTAATGAATAAATAATCAATAAAGAATCCACACATATTTTGCAGTGCAGCAAAGATTTAACCTTTGATTTTTTTTCTCTCTCTTTTAACATAACCAAAATCAATATTCTTTTTTCTTTTTTTTACTTGAAACAAATTGCCCCAGTTCACCAATTCTCAAGACCCAGATTTGTGCATTTGCACCGTCTCCATAGAACCAGCTAATAATTTTCTTTGTGCAATCCATCAAATTATGAGGGCCTATCAATTGTGGATACTGCCGCTTAATGAAATTCCATAGAACCCATCGATTTCCAATATTTCATACAATTCACAGCTGCCTCATCTGTTGGGTACAAATCAGGACTTTGATGGCCCCATTAGGATTCCCCTCTGCTATCAAGCTCAGTCACTTCCACATGAATTTCAAATGCTCTGGCCTTTTCTTCTAGCAATGGCACTTTAACATGGTAGCCCTGAAAACATTTTGAATAGAAAAGAAATGAAAAATACAGAAGCAAAAACTTTTCCAACCTCAAAATGTTTCTTGACATGAAAAAGCAAAAACAAACAATCAAAAAAAACATCCTTTCCGCAAAGAGAAGCTCAGTGTTACTTTCTCTCTTTTGCTCTCTGGGGCTCCCTGACATAGGACTCTACAAATTACATACTTGTGCCATGGCAGCAAAGTCTCTGATTAGTTACACATGTTTAATCACAGTTGTAGGAAGCCACTTCCTCTTCCACATGTAACCATCAAGAGTCAAACAAACCGGGACAAACTCTGAACATAGACCTAATTCACGCTTTATCAAAACCAAGTAAAAACAGACGCCCTTGTAAGTTATCTTTTCATCTTAAATACTGATATAACGTCTTTTTGTTTAAATCTTTTTGTGTTTAATTTAAAATCATACTAAGAGAAGGTGTACAAGATCACAATGTTTTTTAAATAAAAATCTTGTTAAAGTGTGAGCATTAAAATGATAAAAACGAATGACCCCAGATAGTTACAAAGTCTGCACGTGCTTATTCAACAGAAGCAGTCCTACTAACCCTGTAAGAGTCACAGTGCTTATGATTTAGTTTAAATCAGAAGAAGCCACAGAGAAGCGGACGTGAGACGTTGGTGCCAATTACAGAAACTCATTAGTAAAGAAATTTATCACACTCCCTGTAATCGGCAGCCAAAGGGGGATGATCGTGGTCTTGAGTATGTGAATTGATTGTTAACCTTTTTTTTTTTTCAGGCTCTGGGTTCTCATCCCCACATGGTAATAGAACTAAAATTGTGCAGTTTTAATCGATTCAATCCTATATGTTGCAAGGTGAGAAATAAAAAAATCTTTAAGGATCAAAATATAAAATCCTCAACATTTAGCTGATTTTTATCTGTTCGTTTTTAGGTGTTTTTTGCAATGTCAATGTGTAATGTGATCAGTCTGCTAGGATCTTGGCATGAAACCTCTGCAGAGAATTAAAATAATCTGAGCTCAAAATGAAAGATTTAAGCGAAAAAAAAAGAAATTGACGATTGGATACATCAGCCACGTGTGACAGCCGGCTAAAAAGCTGCTTAGTCCAGCAGCGGACAGAAACACTCATTTCCATAATTGAGGGTTGAAAGGTCAACACAAATGAGTAGGCATTGTGTTGAGCTGATTAGTTATTAGAATGGTATTACTGTCAATCTCTTTTATCCATTCATACAATTACAAGTGGGGGCCTTTGTATTAGTCTGACCCTACGCACATACACATACAATTTGAAAGACAAAGAACATACACAGGTCATGTGTACACATATGGAGTTAAATATCTTAAAACACACACTGAAATACAGATTTTTCTTAAACTGATAAATGGCCAGGTGTCTGTTTCAGCGTTTCTCCCCTTTTTCCACAAAGCACAGGTCAACCTTGTTAATTTTACCTTTTGGATTTAAACATTTTTAAAGCCGAAAACTGAACAAATTGCACATTATTTTATTTCACCTGAAAATGTAATTCTGTAAAATGAAGAAGAGGTCCTAATTAAAAAAAATAAATCTCATGCATTTACCATTTGTATTAAAAAAACATACATAGTGAAGTTTTTTTTATTTTTCATTCCATCTTAACTCTTCTGACAACTAAAATACTGAGACACCTTGATTAGCGCAAGCTTCCTTTTGTGAAGATTTTAGAAAAACAATTAAGATGCAAAGATTTGCTGCTAATTGTGTTGGTTGGAAACGCTGCAACAATTAGTCAGTGTTAATTACAGGAGAACAGGATACAGCCATACACCACCTGATCGTTTTTATGCTTCACCTGAAAATAAAAAAAAAGCTCCCTGCTCATACTCATAAAACAGCTGTACTGTCGTTCTCCTGAAATGCGTCGCCACAGCTTTAAGCAGCTGTCAAGGGGACATTTTGTGTCTGTTGGGCTTTTGCAAGACACTGGAAAGGTTTGTGTGTGTGTGTGTATATATGTATATAAGTGTGTGTGAGTATGCGTGTGTGTTTTGGGGGAAAGTATTGATTTTACCATTGGCTGAGAAACAAAGAAAGAAAAATGTTTAACATTTACCCAGATGCAAATATTTAGCAGAACGCAGTCAATAGGGGAATTGTATAAATTAAATCTACGTGGCATGACAACTGAAAGTGCTAATCTGACACATTCTATCTATCAGATGAGTTTTAAATTCTTTTCACTAATTCGGTGACAGTCACAGAGCGAAAGCAGCGGCCAATTACAAATGTTCCATGTTCCCATCAAGATCCGAGTCGGATTAATGAAAACATACGCAGACAATGAGAAATGCAGCGTTTAACCTGTCACCGTCTCATCTAAAGAAATAGAGTTCTTTCATTTAACCGGCCTTTCCATACAAACATATTCTAAGGCTGCCACAGCAACCAGTGATCAGCACATCTACTGATCTCTGAGCTGCGTCTTCATAAGTCCCTTTAAAAATCCATCTTTCTTTTAAAAAATAAGAAAAAAACACCCTTAAGGACAAAGTAGCCTTCTCCACACGAAAAGCATCACTGTGAGCCCCCGTTCAGTCTGAGAATATAAATAAAGGCCTCCCTCGTCCAACCAACATGGAATTTGCATCAAATTCCCTTTTTCCACTTAATATTTTTGGGTAATATTATAGATTTAAGCACTTATTCATCCAAAGTATGTTCAATTTTGCCTGACAAAATATGTATATATTTTTTAAAGGGAGTTATATTAAGCATTCAGCTTAATTTCTAGTTTTATCAACAGCTCCACACAGCCAGAAAAAGGTCAGATATGCCTTCAGCTATTCTAAATATTTTCTAAATCAGCTTTGCTGCTCAAGACTTTACACCCCCCCACCCCACCCCCACACCCCCCCCAAAAAAAAGTTCCTTACAAACGAAATCTTAAATAAAAGCTGTTTTTCTTGCCATCAAACCACCCCTGCCTCTGCACACAGAGCAAATCCTGGACGGATCCCGTGCATCCTCAGACCTGCAGAGGCCGGGGGGCGTCCTCAGCCCAGCTGCGTGTGTGTGTGAGAGTGTGTGTGTGTGTGTGTCATCGGGCCGGTCAGCCCTACTGCAGAGTGGTACAGTCATATCTGCGCACACAGAGGGGGCCTTTGTCACGGCCTGCAGATGTGGAGCAGCCAAAACATTAACGATTTGTTTGTGTAAGCGTTCGGCAATACAGTATTCAATGACGGCACTCTGTCCAGATGACCGTGTCACCCGGCAAGATGGCTCTGTGGGAATGGATCCACAAAAGAGCAAAAGAAGGATGAGGCTCCGGGATCTAATGACCGACCGTTGAGATTTTTTTCTCAAACTGAGCAGAAAATTTACAGATTGTAATTTTCCCCCTAAAATCATCCAAAACAAAGCGCAGCTAAAACCTACTAATAATGAACAAATGTACCTTCTTTTGCGGGTGGCTTGTTTTCCCTCGCCTTAAATCCTTCCAAATCTGCTCTGGTGCCTATAATGTTTGATAGTCCCTTCCGTCTCCTGCCTCGTCCTTCCTCTCAATCAGTATCTCGCCAGGCTCGTGTGTGTGTGTTTTTTCGGCGCTGAGTAGTAATTAAGACACAGCCATATTTGAGTGCCTTCTTGAAGACGTCCCTGGCACGACTAAGTGGGTGGTCCACGGGCCTGCACCCAGTGGTGAGAGGGGGATTAAAACAAAAGGCAAACAAAGCCCCACTGCAGGGGGAAGTGGGCAACAACCGTGTCGTCACTGTCAGCAGGGATTTTTTTCTCACTCTGCTGTGTTTTTTTTTTGCTCATCCCCTGCCTCTTGTGATTGGGCGTGAGGAAAGTTTCCCCCTACGTATGTTCAGCCCGGCCGGGCCTGGATGTCACGATTGAAAAGAAAAAGGAAAAAAGCATCGTCTCGAGCGTTCTAACTGAGATTTACAGCTGTTCAGGAGGCAGAGACAGTGCAAAGATTCACTCTCCAGCGTGTTCTCGGTGCCCCCGGTGAAAATCTCCTGTAAATCTTCGCCCTCCTTCCCTCCGCGCGCACGCCTTCAAAGACGCTGGGCCGCAGAGGAAGTGGCGGCGTGGTGAAAAGCCTGTCGCCGCTCACACTTCTCCGGGACACGAGCGACACACACGTTCTAATTGTACAAAGAGCTGGACATCTAGCGGCGGGACCCGGCCTGCCGGGGGCCGCGCAAAGGTTAAGTCAGCAAAGCTTTGTAAAAGCACTCCCAAGCACACCCCCACACACCCTCCTCCTTCTCCTGATCTCCCCATCCTAACACTTACACACTACTACCCCCCCCCCCCCAACCCCATAACCCCGGGGGGCAAGTGTCCGGAAGTCCTGAGGGGAGAACGAGGGGGGGTTACATGCCACCCAGGGATTTGCTGGTGCTGGATTTGACTTGTTTTTGTTTTTTTCTAGGGAAGCATCCCATTAAAGCCCCTTTGCTGAGGTGTAGTGGAAAACTGTTTTTTTTTAAAAAGCCACAAATGAAAGAGCAAAGAGGAAAATCAGAGCTATGTTGTGGATGCTTTATTAAAAAAAAATTGTAACCAATCTGCATCTGTATGGAGTCCAGGTGTGGTTCCCCATGGCACACCAGCAAGATCTGACCACCCCCAAAATCCCCGACTTTTACGCACAACGTAAAATGGATTTCAAGCCCGAGTCGAGAGAGAGGGGACGCACGGCAGGAACTTTTGAATCCCCTTCAACAATATATGCAGCGATTCGTCGAGGCCGGGCGATCGATAAGCGTTGGTCACGAGCTTCACTACAGCAGCAGGAGGGGAGCGGAGAATCCGATCACGCTGCAGTGATACACTGACAGGCTGACATCAGGAGCCGGTTGTGTAAGGTAGCTTTGGATGAGACATGGTGTTATTGGGTTTATTTAAGTGTGTGGGCTCACTGTGCTCTGCCAAGGGCCCTGGGATTGTTTCACTGCTGCGTCTGTCCTGAATACAAGCTAGGCACTATAGTGCTTCAACAAGGAAGAGAACATTCCTTGGCCATTCCCTAGTCATGGACACAATGTCACTGACAGTATACAGTATGTTGTGTGTGTGTGTGTGAGAAAGTTTTAGAATAAAGATAATCCCCCAAATAGAGTGAGAAAATAGGGCTCGTTACTCTCTAAAAATTGTTTCCTATCTTTGTGTTTTGAAATCTAGAAGCTGGATTTACCTGGATTTTTTTAAAATCTTGTAAAAGGGTAAATCGTCCAAACGTGAAAAGGGGTAGTCCTCTTTTTCGTTCCACAATCCAACAGGAGACAGACCTGAGGGATGCTTCGTCGCTCCTACCAAAAATCACAGAGGGCTTTTTCGCAAACACCCAAAGAGTTTGTTTTTGTGACTGTGAATAGTCCATAAATTAAAGGAGGGGAAAAAAGGAGTAATTTTGGACAAAAGAGCCAAGAGTCATCAATGTAACCCCCCCTCCCCTTCCTTCACACCAGCATTTAAACATGCAAAGACAGCCGCTCCCCAGAGATTACATCACGCATTTCTATTCTAAAGAAGCCTTGGAAAGCGTGTGTTTAAAAGTGTGTGTGTGTGTGTGTGTGTGTGTGTGTTTTGGCCAGCATAGGGCAAGATATAGAGAGGTAGAAATGAATGCACTGATTTGTTTGGAACGAGCCCCAATAATCCCTAACTGATGTATATATATATTTCTCAAGAATAACTAAGAAATAAAGCCCTTAAGTTAGTGATAAATCGTGTTATCATTGAGGTGTGGTGAAGCCACGCAAAGCTCTAAAATTAATTTCACTCGCATCCTCACAATCGAAAAAAAAAAATTAATTAATCGGAAGCAGATTTCACTGTCTGGATTTCAGTATTACACGTGAATTTGAACATTTTGAAAGGAGAAGTTTTTGGTGGAAATATCCCACCGCTCCTCGCTTCGCCTCAGGTCTGACTCCCAAACTCTGCAGTGGGGTTTTTTGTTGTGCAAAAAGCCCGAGTACAGGCTGAAGGGAAAATGATCCTTTTTCTCCATATGGCGAGGACAAGCTCTGTCAAGCGATCCTGTCGACAATGTGCGCGAAAGGGAACAAATCAAGTGTGCTAAATTTATGTGAGGGGGGTAAACAAAAACCATTTCCATGACAAAACAAGCCTTCGACCTGCAACAGACTCCGCATTTTTGTCCCTCGCAGTGCCAGGCAGGCACTGTGTGGGGGACAAAAGGCACGATTGCCCGATTAAAAAAAATAAACACCCGTCTTTTATTTTATTTTAATTTATTTTATACACACTGTTAAGAATATTAATCAGACGCACTTTTTTCTAAATCCACTGAATAAAAGATTTACCACATCTGGGAGACCATATCTATTTTTTAAAAACTTATATTGTGTAGGTGTGTGTTTGCATGGTGTGTTTTTGATTGTGAACGCACAAACAAAAACGGTCCTGCAGCGACTTTAACTGAATTTTGGAGTCCAGCTCTGATGTTAACGTTTAAATAAAATCCCTGAATTGCTTCTATTTCGAATGAGGCCTGTGAATAAAAGAGAAAAAGGCCTGCATCACATAATGTAGATGCTTCGAATGTGAAGTGCTCTTAAAAAAAAAAAAAAATTCTCTTTTACGCGCGGTTGTTTCGTTAATCTTAAAGGTCATCTGTCAGCAAACAGCCGACAGTGATGCAACCTGGACGACATGCTGGTTCCTTTTGGGGAGGGGGGGGAGTGAATAAAAATACAACAAAAAAAAAGACAGAACTCCTTTTCGGACCTTCCTGCTATTGAGGAAAGACTTTTGGACTGAAGAAAACCGGTTTCGCAAGGGGGCTTCGTTCGCAAAATCATTCGTCTACATCTAAGAAATAAATCTAATCGGTCAGAAACCCAAGGCAAAACTTTTTTTTTTTTTTTTAAAGAACCAGTAAGGTTGAGGAGCGCAGCTGAGAGGAGGAAGTGGAAGCCACAGCTGATCAAACCCCCAACTCACCGTGCTCGGAGATCACCCCGGTTAGCGCGGGGTCCTCGTCCGACTTGAGGTGCTGCGGCTTGGCTTGCTTGCGGCGGGACATGCTGCTGCTGCTGATGGTGGTGGTGGTGGCGGTGGAGATGTCGGGGCTGGCGATGCTGCTGAGTTCACGCTCCTCCGAGATGCGTCTGCGTTTTGCAGATGCATCAGCGAAGAGGCGAAATGAATCAACACGCGGGGGAAAAAAAAAAAAAAAAAAAAGTTCGCAAACAGTCTGGCGGGGCGGAGAGATGGGGGGGGCGGTGGGGGGGGGGGGGGGGGGGGGGGGGGGGGGGGGG
>CAJRST010038888.1:16004299-16045921 GCA_907169785.1 Menidia menidia | reverse complement strand
GGGGGTACCACGGATATCAGTGATCTCCGAATGCAATTGAGAAATCTGCTCCTGCCTAAACACAGAGAGTAGCCTACAATGCAGAGCAAAAAAAGAAAAGGAAAAAAAAAAGAATTACCACGTCCCTAAAAATCCATTACCTCGTATAATCACACAAAATGATTTTTCTTAAATATGATAATAAATCACAGGCCGGATCAATGGCAAGCAGGCCAACTGCTATGCCCTGATAAGGTATCAATCAATATTTAGTATTTAGATTTTAATTAATACCTTTCGGAGGGGGCTTGCAGCGTGCTTGCGCAGAGAGAAATATATAAGCTGTGATAAAAATGGAGCAAAATAAAGAAACTGATAAAAACAGTCCTGTTTGCATTCAACAGCTGTTACTCATTTCTGTCAATGATCGGTCAATTGCTCAGCTGTGATTAAGGACCCTTCAAAATCAAGCTTTGTGTGTGTTTTATGTGTGTGTGTGTGTGTGTGTGAGGTTGAGCTCGCAATGCATAGAAGTATGGCTGTGTGTGTTTACATGGCAACAAAGTAATCGATCAGGCTGATCCCAGCCTCAGATATACATGCTGCAAACTGTCTCCCACCCGCATCAAAAGCTGGAAGGAAAATCTGTGAAACACAGTACACAATGCAGGATGGAGCATTTTTAACGCGAAGTGTTGGCAACGTTGCCGTGGCGTCGACGCATTTCAAAATGGATCAATGGAGTGGAGAGGCGGGGTACACCCTAGACAGGTTTCCATCCATAGCAGGGTCAAAATACAGTCCCTCTTAGAGTCACACACACTGTGGTGATGGTAAAAGGTGTGCATGCTGTACAGCAGTGTTCAGTATGAAGGATATTTTGGGGATATTAGCGGGTGTCTTCCAAATGTTAACATTGCACAGACAAAAACGCTTCAAAATGGTTTTCCATCTCTACATGCAAATGTTTTTGATTGGAGAAATGTATGTGTTTGTCTTTCAGAAATCCAAATAGGAAATTATAACTGTTTTTTCATATTTATTCAGACCTGGAGCAATACCTCAAACAATTTCTGTTCTTTTCTGTGATTTATTACTGCACGGAACCCTCTGATATCCATGCTAGTGTTCACAGAATGTTTAAATTCACTGGCTCTGAGTGGCATAATAACTGCTTCCTTAAGCTGCTTTCCAGCATACAGTACAGTCCTGCTGTTCATTTTCTGTTGTGCAACATTTACAGGAACACTTTGGCAAACAGCTTTAGAGTGTAGCCATTGCATCCCAAACGTGCACATGATGACCGTTCTTTAATCTTTCCTTGAAGTGTTCAGTACAGACAGGACTCACAAGTGCCTTTCAGCTGGAAAGGAATCTCATTGTGTCTGCTATCGGATCTTTTATGCTTTGTAAAGAGATGATATCAGATGCATTTAGAAATGGAAGGCCAGAGTTTGACCAACAGTTCTGCTTGGGTGATACAATAATAAATTGATAAATAGGATTCAGTGTTAATCCGGTGAGAGAGTATATTTGACTTGTAAGCTTGTTGACGTGTGTCTTTCTAAGCTCCCTGCCAAGGGAAAACATTGTGTTCATTTAACCTGGCTTTGCGCTAAATAAGCATGGAAGAAAATATGTTATATTGTAAGAGATTATACATAGCTTGAATAGGAGCTGATTAACAGGCCATTTTACAGTGTTAATTACAGTAAAAATACAATAAGGGAATTTCAGCCTGGCTTTGGTTTGGAGATGGGTGTGATTCAGTGAAAAAACCTGAGACTGGGAGCTGTGCAGGCGCCTGGCAGAAGGCCCTGTAGGCTCCTTCCTCCCTGCGATGGGAGGCTACGGGACATGTGCATGTTGCTCTGCGTTGGATTTAAGTGTCTCGAGCCTGTCTGCCGCGGAACTCGGGTCAACAGGATATTAGGTCACAGGGAGCGACGGTTGAAGTGGACGGTGCTTCTCTTAAGCTGATCCCTGGCACACACGTCCAGTGTCACATTGGCGCAGACAGCACGCACGCACGCGCATTAACGTGCACTCTGAGATCAGTTTCATCAGCCTTGGTATCAGCAGGAGGACTGTCACACATCATATTTATCATGAATAGGAATTACAGAGAGGACAAAAACACTGAACAATGATTTTGGTTGGTAGAAAGGCTACAGGTTTAGAATTTCTTTTAAATGTATGTCAACTTGTTTTAATGGGAAATAAAGCTTTCTTGATATTGGGCCTGGCAGAGGGTGTTCAAAATTGCATTATTGAATTGTGTTGGTGACCAAATATCTATTGAATCATTTTTAGAATTAAAACTGATTAAAAAAAAATCAAATGTGGCAACACAAATGTAAGACACCACATAGCCATCAAATTGGAGTTATCAGTGCAGAGCTTAGGTCTGTGATAAAGCTAACGCACTATGAGACGAAACTGGATTGGGCAATCCCCATTAATCCCTTCTTACAGTAAATTGGACAAGGTGCCAAGGGGGCCGAGTGTGGGGGCTGGCATGGGCCGAGCGTAAGCGGAGTGAGTCAGCTGCTGTAGGAATTACGGTAATTGAATTAGAATATGTGTGGCCGCACACATTTCTAACATTTAACGTGACGACATGCATCGCACCGAATGAATTCGATTGAAGCACAACAACTTTCATTTCAAGACGTTGCAAGCATTACAGGCCTTTGGATGGAGATGTCCGCAACGTGTTTTGGAGCATTTATAACGCTGTGGTTGCATTTGCTGGCAAAGAGAGTAGCGTCAGCACGGTGAAAAAAAAAGGCAGTTATGGCAGTGGCAGCAGTTAAAAAGAGAGAAAGGAAGATTATAAAAACAAATACTGACTGGGGAAGGCAACAACGGGCTAATTTTATGAGGATTTATAGTCTCGACTTTGGGAAACATTAGCTTATTAAAAAGACCTTTGCTCTTAGAGTAAGTCTAGGAGTTGTCTAGAGTCATATATTGTGATAAACCCAGAATTACACATATCATCATTAAAACCAATATAATAAAGAGGAGGCGTGGTTCTGTTTGTAGCAACAGCCCCAGCGTCACAAACCCTGCAGCTCCCCTTGGCTGTGTTCAGTGTTATAGCACCTACAAGTTTGATGCCACAGGCCTAGCCTTTACTGTATTAGCTTACTGCTAATGATTCTGATGTTTTCTGCAGAGAAACAACAAAAAGCACCAACCTTGTGTTTGTATTGAATAAGTTAACCACTTCAACCCATTTTTTTATTAAAATTTTCATTTGCAAATAGTTTAAGATTAAGAGGCTAAAACACTAATAGCTGTTATGTTATGTTGTTATTAAATGCATATTGAGGTTAAGCCCTCATTTAATACCAGCTCGAAAGCTGGTAAATTATGCTGAAGTTCACGTCTGATCCCAGGTTATAATTATGTAATAATAAATAGTTTTTAAAAACAAAAATTGATCTTGTCCTCTTCTGGTGATAAACTAACAGAAGATTATATTTGCTACCTGAAATATTCTGACAACATATCAAACCTGCTAACTGTGCCCACCGTTGTAAACTAACTGATGAAGTGGACTCCTTATCTCAGCTGTACGTGAACCACGTGGCTTCTAATGACTTGACTTGAATTAAACTATCCTCCTCCCAAACACAATTCCATGGGCTTATGCAGGTTGAAATTGCATTAAATCAATACTTTATATATTTCATGGTGGCAGTGATAGAAAGTATAAATTGTAAAATGTTATGAAGATATTAGTTGGTTGTAAAACAATAGAGAATGTATTGCCCTTTCCATAGTCGTTTTTTACCCCTAACCAGATGTCATTTCTCAAAACCAGTGAGAAAGTGACAAAAGTATAGTAATAAGAGATTGGAACTTGAATGTGGGCAAACAATTGTCACAAATTGGTATAAAAATATTTGTGTTAAATAGCTGTGCCATCCAACTTTTCCAACAATTGTTTGGATTTTGTGATTTCTTAAAGATATGCTGAGATAAAAGAAAATATTTCTTTTAATAGTTCTTTTTTTTTATAATGTAGGAACAGCATGTTAAGGATAGTATAAAATCAGAATTATAGTATACAAAAAATATTTTAAAAAGTGTGAAAATTAGGGTTTTGAAGTATCCCAAAAATGTATTTTGTAGAGTGTGCCTCTGGATGAAGCAATCAGTTAAGTCACATTTTATCTTCCGGTTTAGTGAGAAAAATTTTTCTATTTTTTCTACATGGAGCACTGCAGTTGTTCCACGCAGAAAAATACATAGATCCATGAAAAATATCAATAAAATTGTTTTCCCCCATCAATCTTTAGATAGTAGGGACATAACGCTGCAATAATCTTCAACTCACAGGTACCATAAGCCATGTACAAACAGAGAAAGAAACTAATAGAAAAGCCATGAAAACCAATCAAGTGGAAATATTGAAATAATGCTGTAGCAGAGAATGGAGATAGTGGGTGGAGGGGGATGACGGACAGTTGTGGAGACAGGGTTGTTAGTTTATGTAGGCGGCGGGCTGAGTCGACTGGAAAATTTTGATCACTTTAATTTACTATATCCCGCATTGCTTCTCCCCCTGTCCAGCACTTTTATCAAGCCCCGTGAACCCGTATTGATTTTTTTATTTTCTGCTCAGGATAAGAAGACAGAGAGTTAGGGAGCTCTGGTGAATGGAGAACTTTCCTCAGATTGCTGCTATTCTCCAGCTTATTGCATCCTGTCGTTTGTAGTTTCAGATGATGTCCAGTACGCCACGGCTGCTCCAGCCAATAAACTAGGTGACTAACAATGGAAGAGGTCCAGGAATGAAGAGAGGGAGACAGGCCAACCACCGCACCACACACAGATACAGCGCAAGGGCGGAAGAGGACATTTTATAGCCAGAAGTTGCCACGTTGAAAGACAATTACAGCCGCTTTTACGTGTTTGTATTGTAGTGATTATATTTAGCTACAGGGTTTTCTCTCTCTTTTATTTTCTTCTTTTTTTTATCCATCTCATTTTGTAGATATGTGTGAATTATTATTCAAGTAGAATGAGAGAAGGATAGGATAGGATAGAGAGAAGGACTTTAGAATGGTCTATTTACAAATAAATATTTACGTTGTATATATATATATATTTATTTTAAGCCACAAGCAAACCTACATTCAGAAACAATAAATTGTTTGTTTGTTTTTTTTATTTTAGGGCATCTTTTGCCTTCACACAGTTCAAAACAAGATTTTTTTTTCCCTCTAACTCATTACTGTGACATCCTTTCATGAAGTAATCACGTTGAAATTCAAATTGTTCCACTGAGGGCAAGAAAAACTATTTAACAATTTTTTATATTCCCGTTACTGGTTCATGTCTCCTTGAGCAAAATGAATTATCACCTTTGCCCCTAAGAAATTGCAATTAAAGAGTAAATGTAATTTTTTTTTCTCCACAACGAAATGGGGCAATGGTTGTACCCACAAATTATTATTGTTTTTTTTAAATATGTAATCTGTGTATCAGACAAATTGTTGCTTACTGTCTTTCTATATAATTTTCTTTGGTGCTTGAGTTTTCATTTGTGTGCGTGTGTGTGTGTGTGTGTGTGTGTGAGAATTAGCATTTTTTTCATGTTAAGATGAAATGGGTGTATTTATACGTGAGTGTGTGTGTGTGTGTGTGTGCATGTGCATTTGTGTTTAGGAGAGGCGGGGGTGGAAAGAAGGGAGAGAGATTAGTGACAGTCTGATAAAAGATGTCTCCAAAACCCTAATTAAAATTGAATACCCTTGCAAATGCAAAGCAACATGCAATCTGCAGGTATTTCATTTAGAGCAACTATCTCAGTGAGAGGCTGTTTTTTTATGTCTTTCTTCATTGCTCACAAATAGCCATCCGCCTTCCGATTTATTTTTCACACTTCCACATCTGCTGCTGTCTTTGTCAAAGCTCACAAGTTTGTCCTCCTCTCTCTTGCTTGATGTCAAGCGGTGAGAAAATAAAATCAAACCCAGGCACCTGTAGTATGTCCCCCCCTTTAATAAAAGAAAAAAACCCAAATCATGCCTAAGACATGGCTCATTAAATGTCTATCATGTCTAACGAACCTTTGAGCTCAGCATCAGGTTGTTTCTCGAATGCTAAAAAAAAACTTTAAAAGAAGAGTCAAAAGTAACTTAATTCCTCACATTTGCTTCAATAAATGCTCTTATATTCCCACCTGAAAGGACAAACCCGAAGAGACTGTGTGGCACAAATAAAAGACGTCACGTTACATTAAAAAACATAATGTTTTCATCAGTGGAATATGTTTTCAACTTCTTTTACAAAACTTGTTACACGCCTTATGACGGTTCCTGGCATAAAAATAGAAGTGTCCTCAAAGCCTCCGATTCCTTCCATTGTCGCCTTGTTACATCATCAAAACTTCGGCTCATCCTCTGTCCTCGGTCTGTAAATATCCGCTGCAGTTTTGTGAGTAAAACGAGAAGAGCGATTGCACTGTACGGCGGAAAACCGTGTTTGAGGTCTGACCTGTGTTGTGGCTGCACTGGCACTTTCACTTCCTACTGTCTGGGCTCAGACTGCCAGCCATGTGATCTCACTTTAGAGGAATCACACACACACACACACACACACACACACACACACACACACACACACTAGCACACTTCAGTCAGTGTCATCTGCAACTGGTAGCTTATCATTTAACCACCACTCTACATGAATCAGTTAATACTATTACATTAGTCTGCCAACAAAGGGGGCAATGTCAGAGTGACTATCTGATATCGCCGAGTTGTTTCATCCATGTGCTTTTTTATGCTTGTTTGTTAATCTAATTTGTCAGCTATGTTAGTCCTGATTTAACGTGTTTAGTCTGTGTGATAAATGCATGCATCGTATAAAGATCGCAGCCCTTCTGTTGAAAAAAATTTGCTTTAAGCTGAGTTAAATGTTGTAACAACCAATCAGAAGGGGACTCAGTCAATTTAAATTATGCATGCATACCTGATACATTTTCCCTAAACAGACAAGTTGAATAAATGGAAATAGAAGATAAAGATGCTTCACTAAAATAAAGACTCTGAAATGATACTTTAGCCCACTTTATATAAAAGAGAGAAAATGAAAAATGGATTAAAATCAGAAGAGGCTAATTAAACAGTGGCAGACGCAGGACAAACAGCTCCAGCTTGTCATGAAAAATAATGAATGGTTTTCACATTAAAAAAAAAAATGGAAAAAAAAAGAAAAAACTCTGTTGCCAGTCCGAGAGCAAACACTTGTGCTGCTTGAACAAAACTCAAAGCTCACACCTAGAATCATTTTTCCTTGGCTGCCTCCTGAAAATCCAGAGGAAATTGCTCTGGTCTAAGCTGCCGTTTAGTCATAAGGATATGGTCAATTTGGTACAAAGCCATACCCTTGAGTCATTTTACTGTATGTATTTATTGTTATCCATTCCCAGAACACTGGTTGAATCATACGGCAAATAAACAATCCCCAACTCAGAGAGTGGTGAGTAAATGAATATATCTTGAGCATATGCTTCTATGGTTTTGACCACAGGCCTTTTATTAACTTCCTCGTTATCCATTTGTACAGTTATCAACTTCTTTGATGATAATCCATCATGTAAAGCATCGATTCCTGTCATCATTAGACAGAGTAATAAAGAGGAGTGTGCCTTGACAGTTTTGTTATATCTGCCAGGAGTGACGGTCCCATGTGTTAAAGACATGTTTACTTCACTCTGCGATCAATAAATGCTGTGAGCCAGCATGAAGGCGTGTGGGCCCTTAGCATTGATATTGATGCACAATGTATCACATTATGAAATATAGGTAGAAGGAAGCCACTCAGTAGATTAAGTAGTCCTCGCGGATCAATGAAGAGTATGAACATTAATATACTGCTGCTATCTCTATAATCTGTTTATCCCAGGTGCTTTTTTTTTCTTTCTTTTTCCTCAGGCTGAGCGCTGATGCACATAGTCGTGCCTCTGAGTGAAATTTGAGAATTAGATTTTCTGGTTGGTGTTACAGACCAATATTGGTCATTGAAAGGATTCTTTTGACTCTTTGGACCAAACGTCTCTCATTTTAGGCACGGACAGATGCTGGAGCTGTGCTTCTTATGAGATTTATTAGTGTCATGACAGAAACTCTGCTTTTCATTCATGGCGGCAGCAATGTCTGTGTGTGTGTGTGTGTGTGTGTGTGTGTGTGTGTGTGTGCGTGTGTGTGACAGCAATTTTGAACTCAAGAGTAAGGGTGAAATAGGCTTTGCGGCATCAGGAAATGTTCTTTCTTTGTTTGATTTCCCTGTTTACTCCCCTGCCGAAGTGTAGCTTTCTTCATTCGGCACCTTATATTAACCCACACATGAGCTGGACTCCATTTGTTTTTTAGGAGTAATCTTTTTTTGTTTTCTCTTAAAACTTCCTGCGTTTTCCACTCAAAACAGCTTGTATATTTACACCATGAATGATGACAGTTGTGGCACATCCAGTTGACACACACACACACACACACATATATATATCTATATATATATATATATAGATATATATATATACTCATAAACGAGGAGAACCCAAAAATCAAATTTCCTGTAATGCATGTAAAACCTAGCCCATACTGTACGAGCCTCTGATCTGAATGTATCCCTATTGTGGAGGGTAACAGAGGCTTGTTGTCATACAGCTGACCCCTGAAGTGGCCTGATGAAGGGCTGTCAGAAGGAGGAGGAAGAGGAGGATTGGACAGGAAACTTGGGCCAAGGTCAAGACAGCTAATTTGTTTCCTGTGTCCCCTGCCGTCCCTGAGAGGCAGACCACACACTGCCCTCACATGGGGGGCTTTGATGTGGTTAAGGGGCATAACATAGGGTTGAGGTCATGAGCGATCGGGCCCTATGTCACGCAGGAAGGAGGAATAAGAGCCTTTTATGAGCGCCATATTTTCATTATGGGGTATAAGGAAAATGATTAAGAAGTTGTTTGTTCAGATGTTTTAGCATCAGTTATCAGAATATAAGCCGTTTTTCATATCAGAGTATAAGCCTGTCCAGCGAGCACGCCCAGAGAGGGGCTAGAGGTGTGCAGGTTCAGAACACGATGCAAACTAAAGCTTGAAAGGATTTTAATAATTTTTCATCTCAGGATTTTTTTACAAAAAAACCCAAAATAAGGTGAATATGAATATCCATTAAAAAATTAGTTGATCTGTTTCTATTTAAAAAAACAAAAAAAGAAAACTGACTATGCACTATGCAATATGTTCTCTGAAAATATATTTATTTACATGGCTTCTTTTGAGTACCTTTGTAAGAGCAATCTATCCCGTTGGTGACAAAATTTCAGATTTACCTTCTGAGAAAGCAGATATTAAAGCCTTAAATTCAGCTATTGAAGTCATATCCTTATATTCTATCCCCACTTCCACGGCCTAGGCCAGTTATCACCAGGTGAGATGCGGCTGACCGTTTGTAAGTCCGTCACAGAGATGAAATCGCACGCTCACACTCACAACTAATGTGGAATTGTTGACTGTGGGAGGATGCCTGACAAACCCACACCAGTACGGGGAGAACTCACATACTCCCCACTGAAAGCCCCAGGAAAGGTCTGGAATGGAAACTGTTTTGTTGTAAAGCAGCGACCACCGCATTGCCACGCAGCCCCTGTCAGTAAATAAACAGGAGAAAAAAAAATAAAGGCCCAAATAAATCAACAATAAAACTAATAAAAATTACATATGAAATCAAAAGTAGAATTTAGTTGTTTTTTTTAACTTAAACAAAATATCCAGATTAGTTTCTAAATGTTAATATTTTCTTCAAGCCCCATCCCTGTTTTATACATAATTCTGTTCTAACAATGATACCAAAATATTCAAATATGACCCCTCTGAAATTCTGTTTACAACACCTAGATTGCTTTAGAGATGTATTAATCCCTGTAAATAATACTTACACACCATGTAAAGGGGAGTGCATTAGAAAACAGTTAAGTAAACATGGATTTATATGCATTTGTCAATATAAAGTGCGCTGGATTTTTATCTACTTTTTTATAACAAGTATCAGTTTAATACAATCTAATATGTATTAAATAAATCGGCTTTAATTTAAATCACTGTACTTTAAAGAGAGAAGAATGACTTCTTTTTTTTTCAAAAACTTTGTAAATAAACGTAAAATACCCAGATACCTAAATCATTAATTAAAATAATTTTATCAACAAGTGGCTGTGGCCATATTGATATTGATACAACAGCTGTATGTCAACTCTTTGTTCAAATTCCCCAAACCTGTTTTAATTTAATCATTTATACTGACAACATAATTGTTATACTTTTTAAAAATATCTTCTATGAGTTTTTGCCATTTTTCATTCTTAGCTGCTGCTGTAGTTGGCCCAATCTCATCGTTGCTCAAACGGATAACGTGACAGTTTTTGCCCCAACAGCTGTCATGTTGTCTCCTTTCAACACTCAGAGTCAAAGAGGAAATGAATGTATTTGCCACCTCAAGGGCACACATGTTACCTCCACTGATCCTGTAAAGCAGCAGCTAATCAGCCTCTGCACGGGGATTTGGCTTTCTGTGGGGAAGAGCCTTCAGCAAAGGAGGGGAAAAAAATGCTCGAATTACTTAGCTCTCATATTTGACCACGGCCAGACTTAGTTTTAATTTCGAAAATGTGCATACGTTTGCGAAACAAACATTCGCCCGACGACAACACAAACACAGAGACATCGCGATATTGGGTTCATTGTTTGACTTTAGTGAGCGACCAGAGACAAGTTTACCAAGTTTGTAATGGCTGAATTAATAGATTGATGGCCTGAAAGATATCAAAGAGACATAGACAAGTTTTTCTTGTCTATTTAATTAGCACCTTTGAGCTGTTTCCCATTAACACTGGTCACATTAAAAATCCCTCTGCTTTTTCTAATTAAGTAAAGTGGAAACAGATTAGATGGCTTCTTTGAACAAAGGTCAGTGATTGCACTTTGTCCCCCCCCTCTCTTTATTTGTTTGTTTGTCCAGCATCAAGAGAAAGTGGGCTCCACTTCTTACCAGAATGGCACTTCGCAGTGGCTGTTTGCTTTAAGGAAGAAGCTTTTCTTAACCCTATCCTCATCTCCTCTTAATCTTTTTTTCCCCCAGCTTTTTCCTTTCTTTCGTCTTTGTCTGTTTCTGTCATGGGGGGCAGGGGATCCCATGAAAGAAAAACATATATTCTGCTCCACAGGTGGGAAAGAGAGGCCGATATAATATAGATTTTCTTTGCTGATATGATTATGAAGCACACAGACTGTCAGATTAAAGCAGAACAGATGAAAGATAGGCATCAATCAGCGATGTCTCTCGAGGGGCTGCAAGACATGACATGGTTGTCAAGAAGGAGGAATATAGTGACTCACCTCTCCCTAATCTCCCTTTTCTCGGCCAATTGATCTGACTTTCATATCCATTAGCGTGGCTTTCATAGTGGCCGTAATGAGTGGCCAGGCTGTACACATAGTTCACCTCTAGACTAATCTCTTAGGCAGTAAGAAAATGTAAAGATTGTTGAGCAGTTTTGATTCGTGCGGTTTTGAGTGAATCCAGGGCGCATGCTGAATGTTTGACAACAGAAATAATAGTTTGAATTTGCAGCAAATTGTGGCGAGTGGCTGAATGAAGGTGATGGAGGGTCTGGTGACACTATGGACAACGGAAATGAAGATGTCCGGACGTCTCTCAGTTAGAATCACTGAAGCTGTTTCTATTTCTTGAAGCATAAATTGAAGTTCATTTTGAGAATGGCTAACTGGAAACTTGTTTTTCACTCGCCACAAACTGGCCCGTGGTCACCAACCCTTCATGTGTGTTTTGACCACTGCCTGCGCCCCCCCCCCCCAACTGCCCTGAACAGCCAGCTGCACGTTGCCCGTTTTTCCCTCTTTAAGCGACATGTGGTGCAATGTGGCGGTAGTGAACAGGAACAGGAAGATGTCACTGTCGTGCTGACTCATTAACAAGAACACAGACTCTAAAAGGAGGATGAAGAGGAGGAGGGACGAGGGCAGTTACTCAACTTCTAAGCATGAGACTCGCCTCAAAGCCCACCCCCTTGTTAAAGACACTGGTCTTTTCCGCTTCCTTTTGCTGTTTGATTTCTGCTTTTGTACCACTTCATAAAAAACTACGATGTTCTCGATGGAGGTGGTCTGACTGGTTATTGACATTTCATGGTTTAAAGGGACATCAAGACAGTTCAATACGCAGAAAGATCGGCTGATATTGTCCAGAGACCCTGCTCATCTAGAAGGGATGCTTATGGATCGCCCTCTGGGAATTGGGGTTCTTTGGAAAAGCCACAACTGTTTGGCTGAATGAGTCACGACTCGTCATGTTGTCCCGCTTTACAAAAAGTCAAAAAATGACACATGCAGTATGGTCTTTACAGTATGAGGAGCCGGCAAATATGCCTGTCTGACTCCAACCCAGTTTCATTGGCAAATGTTTGATATTTTCTAAGACTCAGCGAAAATAGGAGATTCTCAGACGGTCACAACTTCTTTTGACTGTTGCATGGAGTGGCTCAAATCCCTAAACCTGATCAACTGTCGCTGACAGGGAGAGAAAAAGCCAAAAAGTAATCTGTCATTACTGGATGTGAATTATGAACCGACGTGCCCACACTTTCCGGGCCGAAGTGCATTTGTGGCCCAAAAAAAAAAAGAAAATCTACTTTCCAATTTTCATCATTGTTCACAAACTGTGACTAACTTTCACATTCTGGAGTGAGAGTGAATGAGCTATGTGAGCCAAACTTATGTGTGGACCTGTGGGCTGAACTCATGATTCAAGCTCTTATTATAAATTACATATTTTGTCTACAACAGCCTCACAAGTTTTCTGAATGACCTCCTTGGGTATCTTTTTGGCACATTGTTGTATCAGTATTACCTACACATTCTCTAAACCTCAGTGCCTTCAAGAGTACCTCAAGAAAAAATTAGGAAAAAGAAAAAAAAACATCTGAGTTGACAAGAATAAGTTGACAAAGACAGACAGGCAGGAAGGGAAGACACACTGAATTTAATAAAGTTCAACAAGGCAGAAAGGATTGTGCAAGCAGTGAATAGTGATTTTGCTTTATTTTTTTTTCCTTTAAAACTTCTGCGTACCTAAACACTTTTACACTTGTCCTTTTATCTGTGTCTGCATTCACTGGGAGGGGGATAGCTGGACACGGAGGAGGAGGGGGGGGGTTGCTCATTCCCCGTTTTTTATTTGAATGTTGACCAAGGATGGCCACCATCTGTGCAAACGGTCTGACTGGGTGACTCTCCTGCAGCCATAAATGCCAGGAGGGCCTTCACTTTACAGATAATTCACACGTTGTGATTTATTGTCCCTGGTCTCCTCCGCCACTCTGTTGGCTTTTATCACTGTTTTCTTACGCTGATGTGAACAGTAGCACCGTGTCATTTTCAGTTAACAGAGATATCGGCCTTCCATCACTTCCGAAATCCTCTCACCCGCGACCGTGACATCTGCTGTTTTTGTTTTTCTTATTCTTCATCAAATAAAAGAGGGGTAAAAAAAAAAGAAAAGAAACTCTTTGGTTCTTCACAGAGACCCACCGTACTTAAGTTTAACTGAATGTATTTTTTTTTTCTCCCTTGATTACTGAAAAGCCCTCCACTAAGCTCAAACACAAGGGGAGTGGTGAGATGGGATAGATGACATTGTTTCAGTGATATGGACGTACGGCTTAAAGACAAAAGTGCCGGTTGAATGTTGTCATTTCAATAAGCCATCAGTCGCACCGCTAACAATAAGTTAATGACTCCCCAGCAGTGATACATTTATGAATAGAGAAGTGTCTTCTTCGGCCCAGCAGGGGTGCCCATTAAAACAGAGCATGAACAAAATAATTGTGATTTGCAGATAAAATCCACTTTGCAATGGGATTCCGACTGAGGGATTGTTGAAAGAGCTGTAATTTTCCACTAAAACGTGACACACGGCTCACAGGAGCCCTGCTAATCAACTTGAGCATATGGGATTGTACGTGTGTGTGTCTGTTTTTGTTTTTGTGTTTTAAGTCTGAAGCTTTTTACAATAAGGAAACTAAAATATGACAAAGACAAATAATGAGAAAAAAATCATTATTATCATTATACCATTTTTGGGGTGGCTGAAAGCCAAGTTTTGGCAAACATAATAACAACACAACACTTTGATAGCTTAAATTCTTTTAGTTCTTGGGGATTATTGTATGCACTGCTTTGTGGAGTGTGAGGATGAGGCTGAAGTAATAATCATCTTTAAACTTTGCACAATAGATGAAGAAACGTTTGTTTTAAGAGCAGCTGTTAGATGTGTGATCTGTTCTGCGTAATTTTCCATTTCCATTTTTATACGTTTTTTTCACAGAAAGGTTCATTTGAACTTTTCCAAGTAACATGATTCTTTCTGTATGCTCTGGACTTGCTTGAACATTCATTTGCAAATTGAAATTTGGAAGTTTGGAGACAAGTTGAAATGACTTGTTTAGATGTCTGCTCCAGTTTAGAAATATTACTGACTCACATATCTCATCCCGTGCCTTTGGGAAAGGCTCATATTTAAGGTTATATTATCTGTCCTTCTTTATTCGATGGGACTTGTTTCACTTCAATTTGTGGACCAACAACACTTAAAACTAGACCCTAAGTATCAATCACAGGTTTGTACATGCCTAATACTCTCGATTTTTTACAGTTGTAAATACAGAGCTGCAATTGTAATCTTATAGCTTATCAAAAACCGTCAAAGAACCCATAAACCGAATGTGAAGGGAAACTGGCGGACATTCAGGTACTCTTTAAGTCTGATCGACAGTTGTCAATTCATCAGCGTTTTTTGCTGCCTGGAAGCATTTATCTGAGGCCCGGACATGGGGAGAGAGCCATTCTCTGGCTTTGGCCAAGTAATAAAACGTCTAGACACCAACTAACAGGAATTTCCCTGAAGAATTAGTGTCATCAATGTGAGAGCCCTGCCCTATGCTCTGGGGTGCAGTTTGAAATACTGTCTTTTAAATCAATGCACACCTTTGTTGACTCCTGTTGAGACTTTTTTGTCCAAGACAACAGTCGGGTCTTCAGCTGAAATGAAGGCATGGTCAGACTTTTTCATGTTACTCTAAGTCCTAGAATATAACTTTTCCAATGCAGCTTTAGCCGGCGAACCTGTGGATTTGGCATTTTTGGTACATAAACCCCAAAAAATAAGCAGCATCCGGCAACTGCTGGAGACTAATTACTGGAAGAGAATGTTGATGCCTCATAAATTGAAAGAGCTCAAAGAAAACAGCCGCTCCCAAAGCGGCAGCCACAAGTAACAGCAGAGGCATGTGAGGTGATTTAGATAATGGCAGTTTTTATTTATTTTACTTTCAACAATTGGCACTTTGGAGAGAAGTCCATGCAAAATGTCTCAATCTATCATGCTGGCTGTGTTTTCACCGCAGTGTTATTGACACAGTAAATTAAAGGAGGCTCACATCAGGTACCTGACGGATCCGAGGCATCAGCAGCAAACTTATAATCGCAGCTCTGCCACAGTGGGTGAGTTTACCCCCAGTTCTCTCTTATTTTTAACATCCGCCGTTTCCAATTATTTCTGCTTCTACAATCTGTAAGTCCCTTCACCCTCTCATTTTATGCACGCCTAAAAAATAAAACGTATGCTTTACTTTACCGGTCGTGCATAAAAGCCGCTCTATTTAACTGAAAGAAGGACACGTTTATTCACTTTTATTGGGTGTAGGAAAGGCAACAATTCCAGTTTCCTTTTTAAACTCTCTCTTGGAACTGGATCTGTTTGTTAATGTATCTATATTGTTAAACGGGATTAGAGTTTATTTCAAGTATCTTACTCTTGTATGCTATCTTCGGCGGTATTTTTATTTATTTACTTATTTTTTACATTTTCTCATTTGTTTATGTCACAATTAAAATCTTGGAAAACTTTCAAATAGTCTCTGGAAAAGATGTTTCAATGACAACAAAAAAAAAAGCTGAATAAAAAAATCTGCCATTTTATTTGACAGCAATTCACCTCTTTCAGGAGCATTTCCTTATAGTGAAACTCCTCTTAGTCTTCCCACTAGAATAGATTCCCCCTCAAACCTTTGGCTCAGGAATGCCACGTGAAGACAACCGCTCGCCTTGACTTTTTCTCTGTGAGATCATTAAAGGAAATTACCTTTGTTTAATCCAATAATGGTGCCCCCCCCCCCCACACACATTTAAAGCGATTATGATTTTATGATTTATGTGTCGTGACTGTTGTATAAAACAAGGCTGTTCATTTTTCCAAAATCCTCAGACATATTTTCCACAGAGTGTCACAGGACAGAGAGGTGAGTGGAGTCTGTGTATGGCGGACATGAAAAGGGGAATTATTGTTAAGATGTAAACAGTTTATTGTGTTATGGTGTTGTATAACGGAATTAAACCAAAGCAGAATATTGTGTGGTTTCCAGTGAGTGAGGACAAAAAACTCTTTAAGATTTTTGATTGTTCAGAAGTGAGGGGACATCACTGAGAGGGAAGCACTACTTTTATGTCAGCTCTCGGCTCCTCTGCGTGGCATGGCAAACTGTCCTGGTTGCCATGGTGTCGAGAGAGTTTGAAAGCACATTAATCAGGAGGATTTAGGTTTTCTCCTCTTATTAAAAAGAAAAAAACAAAAAACAGAATTACTCCATTATGGAGCTGATTTATGACGCTCACGAGAAAGGTTACAGCATATAATGTAAACACAGAGAGATGGCACCATGCATACGTTTTTAGTCTAAAAGTTGAACATTACCTGCAATCAAGGAACAGTTTGAGATCAAATTTTACCGCCAGGCTGCAGATCTGATAACAAAGGATAGTAGATATCTTGGAAATAGCGTTGGCGCCAAAAGTAATGAACAGGGAGATGATTTGTGATGCGGTTCCATTCAGACCTGCTCTAAGAAAATGGGGCTCTTTGTGCTCGCACATTTTACCTATGACAGACAGGCGGCCCATGAAAATGAGATCATGCCTAAAGAAGTTTCGCTCTCGCGGTTGCGCCACTTTTCCGTGGTGATTTTTTCCCCCTTTGTCTTTGGTCAGACGCTGCAGATTGATGACTGTGTGACAGAGTGACATTGCATTCTGGGAACCGGGGACTATGGCCATAAATTCATGCCGATTCAGCTCTACAATGGCCTACTGTCTAAGCATCAGAAGGGTAGGAGGTTGTTACTGCAACACCCTGGTGAGCTGCTAGAGCTTGTCTATTATGTGGTATTGGCCAGGGACAAAAATGGTGGAATGAATGCACCTGGGGTTAATAGTCAGTCTGGTAATGAATTATGAAAAACTAATAGAATTAAAAGAGGAAGGGGAGAAAGTGGCTTCTTTAGTGAGTGGAAATTTCCCACACTCTTCAGACGCCGTAATTCTATTCAAGTAGATCTGTCAAATTTGCTGTATTAGAAAATAAAAAAAACGCTCTGACAAATAAACATGTTAAAGTTTCTTATTGACCTCGGAGAACCAGCTGTGTTGTGAGTGCAACTCAGCTTGGCTCCATGCACTCTCCCTCTATTGTGGTGTTTGTGTGTCTGTTTGCGTGTGTGTGCATGTGTGGCTACTTGTCATTCTGAGCACTTCAGTATGATTGTTTGTTTTCATTTCAAACCGCGTACATTAGTGCGCATGTACAATGAATGGCAACCACTTTACATTTTGCTTATTTAAAAATGACTCCCAAAGAAACATTTATCCCTCTAATAAATCGCTTGTCATTTGTTAATGGTTTATCAACTTGTATCACAGAAGAAAGGCCAAATCCTTGGCAAACGAATGTTATCCATTCAGGGAACTTGAATTTTCAGTAGTTCAAATTACAAATCAAGAGGGGTCCAAATGGAATTGGGTGCTCTCCAAAACTAAAAATGTCAGACATTAATTTACAACTGTAGACCTTCTGATCTTACAAATTTACAGTATCTGCTATATGAAACTATATTGGTTAAATAAAAAGGGCGCAGCTTTTGCATAAAGTAGAAAAATTGTTGCAAATGTGATGTGGCGACCTGTCAATGGTGTACCCTGCCTCTCACCCAATGACAGCTGGGATAGGCTGTGGTCACTCCCAAGACCCTAATATGTTTCAACAATGGATGGATGGGTGGAACTTGTAGTTGAATCTCCACTCAAAGTGCTTTCCACTACATGCCATTCACCCACTCACACACCACTAGACGCACCAGTAGGCAACTTGAGGTTATATTTCTAATAACTAATAACTTTTGTATTGTACTGTTTTCAGTCCAAAATATCAAATTGCTAATGATAAGAAGGCTCAGCTCGAAAAAGTCTATGTTCTCAGCAGGCACTTGAGAAAAAGAAAAAGGGAATATTAAAAAAATGATCTTGTTTCAAAACAAAAAAAGAAATATGACTATAGCTGAAATATATTTTCATGTATAAATAAAATTACAATTGTATTACACTTTAATCATAATTTAGATTTAATTCTTTAATTTTATAATGCAAGGATTATAAAATAAAATCTTAAAAAATCAAGTTTCACTGTTAATCCTTTTGACACATAGATTTCTGATATCTGTAAATCATAAAAAAAAATATATATACATATATATATATTTATGTATAAATAGATATAATAGTATTATAATACCATATAATATAATAGTATTTAAGTGTTTAAAACATGTTTAATGAGTGTTTGTGGAGAAATTTCTTGTGGTTTGACGGCACTTAACATTAGATAGGGAGGATATTAGACTGAGTTCATGAGGTAGAGCTTTCTGATGTCTTTGACACCAAAAGAAGCTGAAAAGTTAAGGACATCTGAAAATTATCTGAGATCTTTATGAGATCTCTTTTGAAACTTAAAACAATTTGAGCTTGCCAACGTTTTTTTCAAAGAAACAAACAAAAAAGAAGAACCATTTAATGTGTTTTGTTTCACATGCATGACATTATGATTGTCTAGGGAGAAGTTCATCAAACAATGTTGAGATCTATTCTCTTATTTTCCTTTCTTGTGAGTCCCTTGAAACTGTTACTTGAGCTTATTCAAGCCTTAAATGCAAAGATTAAAACACAATATTGTGCAAGTTATGTCGATGCATTAGATTTTTCCAACTAGTGGATTCGTGGCAGAAATACTATATTTCTTGATATCTCTGTGATTTTAAAAAAAGCATGTGTGGTATACTTAATGTACACCATGCGATCAAATTCATTCATGACTCTAAAAGCAGTAAATTCCACCTATATGCTGATGGCGAACCATGTGCACGATCATCAAGTGGAAAATATTTGACTCCTATTTGATTACCACAAAGGCTTTGGTAAATTTGGCTCGGTAATGGAAGCCATACCTCAGTTTTTCCTAAGCGTCTCTCCCTCTCTACAAACCAGGAGGCAGCTCTACTGTATGTCCTCCTGTGCGATCAGGCCTGCAGCACTTGTCATCTCCCTTGTGGGCGCTTAGATTCTCCAATTTTAGGTTAATTAATCAAAAATGATTTCTTTTCTCATTAGCCATGCAGTTGCTTTGCAATCTGCAAAATCAATGATTTACAGATGTTTCCCTGGGTTTTGTTTTTCAAGCCGGTGCTGATTTTTATTGGCTATAGATTTAAGAGGGTGCTGAGGGATTGTGAGTCAACTCAGCCACCCAGAATCACACGCGCGCTGCCACAGACACACACACACACACTACATGCATGCTACAGTCACGTGCCCAAAGCATACACACAACAGAGGCGAACTTACAGTTTCTACGGCAGGTATGTGCGGGGGGGCTGGACGCCCACCTTTTATCCGACCGACACAGAGCGGCTCTCCCTTTCGCCATTTTGGGTTGGCCTGAAAAGAGTATTGTTGCCAAACCCAGGGGGTTGAGCCACACACACAGTGTGCCTCACTCTGGGTAGCACTCTTTAATCACATAACAGCTTCTGGTTCTAGTTCCTGTTGGTTGTAAACAAATGTAATGCTGCATTTCCTGTAGTCTAGACATAACAACAAACCTGGCACAGCCAAAGTGGGGAGCGACTGTGGTTGCTAAGGAGTGGCTGGCACGAGTCACCAAACCAGGGTTTGAGGTATAAAGGGAGGAACGTGAAGATGGCGGCAACTAAGACGTCGGGCACCTTCTTTAGTCTTGTTTTGGGGTTGACAATTCACTTCAAAAGGTTAACATTTGATCTATTACACTCTTCAATGGGACATTTGGGTGCCTTTAACCATCTTATTGTCTCTAGGATGTATGACGATGTATGATGATCTATGTCTCTTATTTATGGAACAGGGGTGTTTAAAAACGATGTGCAGCCTTAGCATTTTTGCCATCAAGTGACTTCCTGTATTGCAAAATCCTGCCGAGGAATTTATTTATTTATTTATTTCTTTTTGGACCCAGGAATGTGCCCATTGTGCCATCTGCGATGCAGTTGTTCCGATTTGCGTAGCATATGGTTGTGTGAGCGTGCATTTTGCGCCTGCGTTGTGCCGCGTGTACACAAGTCCCCACCCACCGTTCCGCTCAACTACACAGGAAAAAGAAGATGAAGCAGAGAGGCAAAGGAGCCCAAACAGAAATTATTATTGATTTAATCACATAATCAGCTGCAAACACTTCAGGCCAGGATAGCAAATCCATAATAGCCTCCCCACATAACCACCCAACAAATTTACCATCAAAGCCCTCCGCACACACACTCGCCGAACACAGGAACCAGGGGTCACCTTGATTCGCAGGCAAAATATTGACTTTCCTAATGCCTTCTATATGTTTTTGAGTTAAATGTTATCAATCACCGATAAGGGCCTGATGTTGCTAAAACATAACTCCTACGGTAGAGGGATTACAGCATCGCTTTTCTTGTCATAATCTTAAGGATATCTGTTCAGACAAAAGAACAGGATGGTAAAAATCAATTCTGTCAGAGGCAGACGTTTCCCTTTGTGAAGGGTCCAGTCTATCTTTAGAAGCGATACAGGAACTCTGCTCATGAGACACCAGGGTTTGTCATCGTGAGGGCGATGGTTTCAAGGAAAACTGTTTGAATCGAGGAGAGATTTAGAAACTTTAACGTTCGCCGTTCGAATCTTCTGATGGAATTTTCTTCATTGTTTTCACTGAAATCATTGTTGTTCTCTGACAATGAAAAAAACAAAAAAAAACAAAAACAGCCAATTATTTCCAAAAAATTACGATAATAAACTAAAGTATTATTTTGTGGTCTTCATGACAAAACAAAAAGACAAAAATGACAAAAGCTTTTGTGGCCTTTTTTGTGGCTTTATTGTTTTAGAATCCTTGAAGACGCTCTGTTAATGATCAGTTTGAATTAATGGACGTATCTCTGTTTTTATGAAATGGAGGAAACAAAACACCTTTTTTGTTCAATCCAGAAACCACACTGAACCTTTCACAACAAGACCATGATGACTTGCACCTGCACTTTGACGCTGCTTGTTTCAGACACTTTTCCTTTATGTGTGAGTAAAACACCTAAAGACAAACATATGGCCTTCGTATGCAAGCCTGGCCTAATGAAATCATTTTAAGTTACAGCTCTTAGCAGAAGTTACCATCAGTCATTTTCAGCTATCCCTCTGTATTGCCACTCTGCAGAACAGAAGGAATGCACATGGCGCCAGCTGAGATGTCAGATATGCCCACCGAATGGCAAAAAGGTCCCAGTCTCCGTGAACTCTGACTGTTTGACTTGTACGTAAACACAGGAAACATATTCAAAATGGAGTTAGCATGATATGTAATCAACTTAACAGCTTCAATTTGGAGTGCATGGCGAGCCAGATGGATTATGGCAACTCAATGATCACTGGAATTCAACCCGAAAACATGGTTTTGCAGAACTTAGCTGGTGTTTTTTTAAATACTATCGGCAACATAGAACATTTTGCCTTTATTACTGTCATTTTTTAAAGCATTTGTTATAAAATAAAATCTCCAGACAGTTTCCTATTTTGAACAAGGGCTACTTCTTTATATAAAATATGTAGTTTTATCCAATTATTTACCTCTGGATTACAGTTTCTGTTGCTTTGCAGTAGAAGTGTGCATCTAAGCATCTGAACTCGCTCTGTGAAGTGTCCAGGCTCATAGAAAAAAGAAGTGAGCACTGACATCAGGAAGTCGGATTTTCCTCCAGCCGTTAACGTTTGTGATCGAGCTGCTTCTTCGGTAGGTGGCCCCGAGGCTTGCTGAGACCAGTTATGTTTAAAATGCAGAATCCATGTTGAACAGCTGGCAGGCCGGTCCAGGAAGTAAAGCGACCAACATTCACAAACTTAATATGTAGAAACTCCATTGTTCACTCACAACAAATCAAACCGGTTTGAAGCTAAATCATAAACATCAAAACAATGAGTGTATCATTAGCTTTATGTCTTCAACGATAAGGAACGAGCTACATCAGATGTGACCCTACTGCACTGTACAGCAGAAGAAGTGATAGAAGTAGTCTCAATTTGCATGGATACATAAGAATAAATTTGATTTAGATTTGAACACTCCCTCAATGTTCATCTCCTCAGTGATCTATCCATTCAGTTGCCTATCCTTGTCCATCTAGCCCGGGGCTATGGGAGCCTAATTGTTTACCAAAGGGTTGCGGCTCATTTGCTTCTGGAGATTGGGCCTAATTAACACTAACTTGTCTGAACACCGAGGAGTGCTGTCCACTCCACTTTAATCTAATCTGTACTCTTTCAAAAAATAATGAGATCATTTACACCTCATTAACGAGCAATGTAATGTCTGGGCATTAATCATAATGATTGCTTATCATTTCACTTTGCAATATTATCTCCTCTAATGAAACTGTTCACACAACTGCCAAGAGGGCCTTAATTGGTCGTGTGAAATCACAGAGCACCCAGCAGCTTGCCGCAACGTGTGTGAAGTTCTAATTTGCATGGGTGGAGGAGGAAGGGGGGAGGAGTGGGGGAGAGATGACTTTAAAATACACAAACCCACACAATGCACTTTAAAAAAAAGAGGTACGGCATGAATTAATGTGGGGATAGTGTTTTTGTGAATTTTAATTTCCCAGTGGTCCAACAGAGCACAATAGGTTCTTCTGACCGGAAGGGGGGACAAAAAAAACAAAAAACCCCCCAAAAATATATGTTTTTTAGCCAGTAAAGACTTTGTCATCTTGCGTTTGTTTCCTTTGGATTTAAATGCATGACGTTTGGCATAAGGTTCATGCTAGTGGTGGATATGATTACTCAGGAGATGTGACATTCAGAGTGATCCCAGCTTTGTGCCACCGCCATGGAAACCAAGAAAAGAATCCTCCATCCAATCCCCCCAATCCCCATCCAAATATTCCAGTTTTTGCTTTGCGACCTGCTTTGACTTACTGTATAACCACCCAGCTGGTCATCCCGGGCAGCCCGGTCTCCTGGAGGATATACTAATACCAGTTGGAATATATTCCCCCACCGTGGCGTGCAGACCACCTAAAGAAGCCACGCTTGACTGGAAGGAGGAGGAAGAAAACCGAGGCTGCTCTGTGCCCTGACTCCTTAGGCTTAGGAGGGCTTAAGTGTGGATGTCATTTACCCTGTCTGCCTGGTCAGAATGACTGGCCACTAATTGTGGCCCCTGGTCTGTGAGTTGAGCTTGTGTAGCTGAGGAGAAAAAGGCTTGCCCAAATTGAAATCTTAGCAGCGTGTCTGAGAGTTAGGGGCAACTTTCAGTTTGCGCAGTTTTAAGACATGCATATCATTTTCTTCTGGGCTTATCTTGTCGTCCATGCAAAAAAGTATTTTCATGTGCTCATTGTAGCGATATGTCTCATCCATTTTTTATGTCATTTGTTTTCCATAATTCACATTTCATTTCACTCTTTCAATCTAAAAAAGCAAACAAACATGAACTAAACTTACTCCTGTTAATCATAGCGTCTGACATATTCTGATAATTAACCATTATAATTCAGAGTTGAAATGTGTAGTTAAAGGCTGTTCCATTATTGTTTTTGGACACATTTTACATCATCAGTTGGAAGTAACTCAAACCACACTACTCTAGTTTCAGCAAGGTAAAAAATGAGATGTAATTTTCTATCCACATGTCGTTTTCTTTAGATACACATGTGACTTTGGTTTACATGGAGACCCCAGCAGTACCAGTTAGCATTTACATTGCAATTTCATGATTTATCTGTATCTTTAAGTTGAAATGAGCCACTAAGGTGCTAAATAATTGGTAAAATTAAATTACCGTCATGTAAAGAATGTCAGTGATGAAGTTTTTTTTAACTAGTTTTAATTTCTTTCAAAGTTTTGTTTGCTTTTGTAAAAAGACTCCATACACAATTCTAATTAAATTGTATCTCATATTTAGAATTGATTGCATCTCTCAAATACCTTTTCTTCATCCATTAGATATTTATAACATTTGTTCATATCAAAAGGTTGTTGACTCTAATGAAGATCATATGAGTAAGATAAAATAACATGTCATGTTCTTTTTTGAACAAAATAAAATTAGAAATGGCAGTAGTAGAATGGAAGTAGGCAAAAATAGACTCAATAAACTATCAGTTTAATCAACTAGCAAACTATTGTTTATTAGGGTTCAGAAATATTTATGATGGTTTGTAATTAGATACACAAAGTTAATGAATTAAAATTGCACAAGATACAGGCAAATCCAGTTTAGGCTTGATGAACGAAATGTTGAATCTTTGTGCTGCTACTGTTTAATTGAGCTGTTACATCTTATTTTTTTAAGCATCTTTATATTCAGTATGTTTTCACTCCCTTATCACAAGTGTTGTGTCCCATATACTGTATAAGAGGAAAATAAATCAGAACTTAATTTGACTGAAGGAAAGAAAAAAAGAAAGAAAGAAAGGTAAATGTGATCATATTTACTTTTTAAAGATGTCACACAGATGTTATTTAGGTGGTTAGCTTTTGAACATTGACCTAACATCGCTCCCTGCATCAGATCTATGAATGTCAGGGGCCATAAAATACGATAAATCAAAATAAACTCTATAGGTATGTGGATGGCTGTGTCAAAACTGACAAGTTGCAAATACTGAGTTGATTCCAAACACGGAGGACTTGAGACAAGCGATGTCATTAAAAGCCCAGACACTAGTTTTAAGCACCAGCATACCTCCCTCCTACTGTCAATGGCCCCTATCATTGCCACTTGTTTCCTCTCTTGTTCCTCAGTGTGAAGCTAACTGTCAGCTCCACTCTGGATTATTAAAGGCTCTGGTTAACCGCTGGATGGCTGAGTCAAGCGCCCGGGCTGCCATAACCACGTGCTGATATGATTTATTCTCTCCCCGAGGAGCCTCCTAATGAACAGAGATGTATGCTCAGCAGCCCCGTGCACGTAACCTCCGTGCGCTCAGAGGACGGCCGCGCTGTAATATGATAAGTACCATGTCGATAGGCTGTATGATATGCTAATCATACTAAAACACGGAGCCTCGGGCTCTCCCCGTGTTTATTTATGAAGGCTTGACCTGAGGGAGAGCAATAATCGGCTTTTCTCTGAACTCTGTAACCCTTGGAGCCCAGGGAACCGCCAATCACACACATCTGAGTCCTATAATTCCCCCACCTCTCTCTCTCTCTCTTTCTCCCCGTTCCCCCTCAACCCCGGGCTGAAAACGGCAGATTTATGCAAACAGCACTGAGTTTGCATTTTCCTTCCCCGCATTTGTTCGGGGCACATGTCAAGCGCTCGAATCATTAAACTAATTATTAATTGGGAGTGACATAAACAAGCTGTCATCAGCCCCTCAGACTCCACCGTGTTCTCAGGTCAGTAAATATAACGCATCGATCCAATGCAACAGGCATCAGATAAGACACTTTGTTATATCTGACAAATAATAAAATCATTTTGCTTTGTTTTAATCAAAGTCTGAGGATACTGGGACGTCCCACGTCCATATTAAGTATTTCTAAATGATGGATTTTAATAAACCTTTAGCGTACAACTAGCAATGAGTAAGATCCAAAGAAATGCAAAAGTCCCTCATCATTTTCTTTTAATTATTATATATGTTTTTGCCTTTGGCTTTGACCGTTCTGTGTCTATAGATTTGTTCGTCATGAGCACAGATCTCTGGTCACAGCAAACACATCCCTGTGCAAATATTTTGAGGAAGAGAGGCCAGTTTGAAACGCAAGTGCACCCACGAAGAAGACCGGCTGCGCAATGATGTTTTTAGTTTCTCATTAACATCTTTGTAGCTCCGACCACAATTTACATTTGCCTTTCAATAACCTTTTGTCTTTTCATACAGTCTCAGTCTTAAAGTATGAAAAAAAAAACACAAAAAAAAACAAAAAAAAACGTGCAAACGTGTTGCGGGGTGGGGCGTAAATCAGAGCTCGGGCTTTGCATCTGTGAGCAAGGAAACAAAGGTTTGTTTGTGTGCCTCAATCACTCTTGCTCATGAAAGCAGACACTTTACTTGAAAAAAAAAAGTCCTCTCACTCTCCCTCTCCCCTTTTTTTTTCTTTCTTTTTTTCAGGGAAACACTCTAAACCAACATCCTGGGTATAAATTTGCAAAACGCAATACAGGCCTGATTGTGTGGTGAGTGGATGTGGGGTGCATACGAATAAACCCCAAAGCCCTTCCTTACTCTTCCTCCAAACAGTACAACTCCTTCCCTATGACTTCCCCCACCTCTTTTTTTTTGCCGACAGTGTGGCATAAAAAAAGAGAAAAACTATATAGTTAATTCGTTTGTTATTAGAAACATGATTGTGATCGCTTGATTTAGTTTCTAGGCAAGTTTTGACACTGCTCACCAGTGCAAGTAACACAATTTAAGAAGATAGTAGGATTTGTATCTGTTTTTGAAGGTTTCTAAATTAAACTGTTGCCTAACAGATGCCCATGTTACAGTATTCACCATTTCTGGGCACTTTTCAGATTAAAAGTCACCCTAAAAAAGTCGCCGTAAAAGTTTTAGCGAAGAAAAAATATACTCGTCTGAGTCCAGACAAAGCCACCTTCGTTATACAACTCTTTTTGGCATTTCATGAGCGTGGAGTTACACGTACAGTCGACGGCGCTATACTGCAAGCTAGGGATTGGGAACATCTGAATGGGAGGGCTGGGAACAAGTGAAGCCTTGGCACTGTCACCAGGTCAGCTCCAAACCCCCCTCGCAGCACCAGGTGTTCCCCCCGCATTCAAATGATACTCTTATTCATAGACTGCCTCAACTGGAGTATTAAAACTCAAAAATTTGCAACTGAATGCTGATATAATCCTGGAAATATATGTCTCCATTAAAAAGTAGCCCATTTAAAGGAACAAGGCGGTCTTTGTGCGGGGCTTTATGTATATTTATCAAGGCGCTAAAAGGGAACCGGGGGTGGGGGTTAAGGAGGAGCGGGCAGGGGAGGGGGCCGTGGCGGAGCAGACTTTCCAACTGTTTACATGTTAATTTCAAACTTAACAGCCCTTGTCCTGCAACCATTTATACACCGAATACTAATCAATTTCTTCTCCTTTTGTGACCACGTTTTTTGGAGACACTTGACTGCTGATGGAAAAAATGCTAATTAATGTGTGTTTGGAAAGTTTTTTGGAACCGAACTGTTTGGCTGGATTCCGGTGACATGTTCCACTTTCAAGATATGATTCCAGGACTCTGACTTGATCACAACAGGTGTCTGTCCATAGACTTTGGTTAAAGTCTTTAAGCTTTCCACAATTTATTTTCTCAACCTTTTGTATTATGAGATTTTACAAAAAATAGTTGTTTTTATTTGTTTTATTTTAAACAAAGAATAAAAACCTGCGACACCATTAGGGAATAAGCAGTAACGAAAATGGGTGGGTGGAAGAAAAACAATTAAAATTTAATGTAAATGGGTGACACGCATACACCTAAATTCCCTTGTGTTAAGCCCATATGCAAGATTTTCTTCAGTAAAAACAAATAGTGTGAGGACACTGGCTCTAGTTTTCTAAAGTTGACAAGATAGATGGATATATTTTGCCAGCCTCCTTTAAAGAAGACATGATTTATTGTTTTATTTTCAAGCCAGTCCACTCAAAACCGATAGCTCCTGTGCTAAAATCTGACAGGGAGTTTTATTTTTGCCTAAACCTAACCAAGTTATTATCATTTCACTTGAAAAGTGACTAATGCACCTGTCACATTAATTTACACCTTGGGTTCCAGAAGTACTTCTGGTGTATAGACTAACAGTGCATTCTCCAAATATGTTTCACATCAAATTACAAATTAGAAAAAAAACAATCAAAAGCGTTTCCATTGACTGGTCAGGATGCTAAAAACCAAACTAGGTATTTAGTGTCAGCATAAATCAGCTACATTTTGCTATGTTGCTTCTGGTTGTAATTCGGAAGAAGAACACTCCTCAGGAAAAACCAAGAAGAAGAAACCCTGGTGGAGATCCACAAGAGGGAACTTTTATCTGTGAAGACATTTGTCAATCTTTTGATATTTTTTGTTTGCCAACTCAGGCCAAAAAGTCTTTAGGCTGAATTACTGTAGAATAAATTAAAGTTGAGGATGTAACTTTTTTATTATCATCACTATTTTACCTTCTCATATTCACACCCTACAATTCTGGTGTTTCAGTCTTAGTTTTCTCCAGCATGGCTTTGGACACTTTGTCGTCGCTGGCTTTTTTCCTTGAGTTCCATTTGTGTTGAACTCCCAATTCTCATCAAGCAGGGTGATGTCAGCAGAGCCCTTTCATTTTAAACATCTTGGAAACAAATGGCAGAGAGGGAAAGTGTAAGAGAGGGAGAGAGCAGTAGAGGCTGATATGAAATGTGGTCAGCTGAAATGCCATGGCAACTGGTCAAGAGTCCACAGAGAAGGAATGTGTCTAATGAAATGTAACAATACCCCCTCTCCTTTCCCCCTTCCCTCTCCCCTCTGTGAATGAATTAGTGAGTATGTTTTTTATGGTTGAAGTTCCAAAGCCTGACTGAAGCTTTGTTTGGACAGATTTCAGATGTTTACCTCATTTTGTAAAGGTTTTGCTGATTGTTGTTTTGTCATTTTTTTCAGACCAATCTGATATCGCCAATGCCTGAAGAGCTTTCCAAGAGCCCAATTTTGCCCTTCTGCTTACCTTTTCTCATATTATTTTGTTTGGGACAGTATAGGAGGATATCTTTTTTATTGTTTTCTATTGTTATTCTTTTGATGTGAGCAAATTGCAATACTTTATGGATAAAGACATGTATTTGAAAAATGGGAAATCAATGACATGTATAAGAAATTGGAGAGCCACTTTAATTAGAATTGTTCTCCTTTACAAACTTTAAAAGTAAATAGATCTGTTTAAAAGAAACTTCCTCACTGATATTCTTTAGATGACGGGAATTTAATTTTGCAAGTTAAATTGCACACAAGTGGCTCATTTCAACTTAAACATGCAGAGAAATCGTTAAATTGCAATGTAAATGCTGACTGGTACTGCTGGTGTCTCCATGTAAACCGTGCATAAATCAGCCATTACCTCTCTCCTTTGTCCGATTATGATGCTAATATCACCACTCTAAACAAAGAAACAATCCCAGAGATAGAAAATGAGAAAAATAATGCTGTCTGTGACAAAAGAGCGAAAGTATAGAGGTATTATGCAGGCTATAAAACTCCCGCGCAGAGGGTGACGCTTCCAGAGATGCTGCGTTGGCCTGTTAATGTGACCACCTGAATTATGCACAGTCTATTGTGTCCACATATCATAAATTGATGCATGAGCACCACTTCTCCAACTCAAACATGGGCCGAAATTATTATTTATGTGCTGCCGAGGGACAATTAGTCATATTCGTATGCTGAAATTAATTGAGAGAGATGCGCGAGATAAAGACGGAGAACAAAGGGAGCTTTTTGTCACTTCTCTCCATCTGACAGGGATAATTAGATATATGAAATTGAAATTCCTCACTGGGGGGTCCTGTTGACAACACTATTTTCTGTTTCGTCCTTCACCCCCTTTTTCTTTTGTTTTCCTGTTTATGCTAATTTAGACCCAGTGTTTTTTCCTCTGCTAAAAGCAGCATCCTCCCCAGCCCACTGATTCAATCCACTGTAGACAAAGAGCAGCTTGTCAACTTGTCAGACCCCTCCGAGCCCCCACCCCACCTGTGACACAAGGATTTAATGAGGGAGTTACTTCTTTCTCTTTATGATCAGTGGAATCAATTTGATTTTATATCCACACGTTTATGCCTGTATGAGCAGAGTCCCAACATTTCTTTTGTTAAATTTTTTTAAAAAGCCAGTGAAATCAACAGTTGGAAAGAAATCTGCATGTTTTGCATTAATTCACATATAATGTTTATGTTTTTCTTTTTTCAAGAAAAAAAAAGTTTAGTATTTTTGAGGTACAAAAGCTCAGTGAGATAATATATCAAAAGCTCATTATATAAAAACATATATGCAAAAATGCACTGAGTTCCATGAGTAAAGAGTAAAAAAAATATATTTTTCTTTTCACCAAAGTGCCTGCTTTGCATAGTCACTATAAATTACATTTATGATCATGAGTCTTTCCCAGATACCGAAAACAAAAATGATGATTGAATAATTTTATGAATGTCAGGTGCACAGTCTGATATTTTTGGAATTACAGCTTTCTTGTATTGATGCACTCAGGGCAGGCACAGAGACAGAACCGTGAAGCTTCTGAAAAGCCAAACCAAGTTATTTTTTAAGTAAGTATTTAGTATAAGAGACATGATGAAGACATAGGGCCAGACTAGAGGCCTATAGAACTGTATGAACTTACAACAGTCTGTCTGGGATCTAGACGACCAGGAGTTTGTCAGTAAGAAATCCAGCTTCACAGAACAGTGAACACTAAGTTTTGCCTTTGATTTCAGTTGTTTGTCTTTCATGTTTCTTTTTTTATCCTCCCACTCATCTTTCGCTCCAACTGTGACAGATTCTTCATAAACTCCAGCTGCATATGACCACGTCTACTTTTGCAGACACAGTGAGTTTCAAACCACAAATTAACTACAAAAGTGGCCAAAATATTTTTTTCTCAACATTTTGTGGTCTTCTTGACACCTTTTAGGTTATACTTTGTGCACAAGTGCACTTACATTTTCAATCCACACTGCATCAACACTCCTGCATGAATGAATCCCTGTGTCTCATTGTTAAATTTATCCCAGCTTTGGCTGCTCTACTTTAAGCGACGTAAGTGCAGAGCTGAGATTTTATGGTGCACAATACTAAATACTAAATCATTTCTATTTCCGTTAGGTGTTTTATGATGTGAGCCACACTTTAAGCCTAATTCTATATGTTCCTACACTCCCTGTCATTATGCAGGCTCACAGCCAAACTCCAACTAATTATTCAATATAAATACAAATGTTATTATATTAAAGCTTTTATAGCCATAGAAATTAAATAAAAATGCATTATCTTCATTTTTCACAAGTCACTGATTCATTTTGGAATAATACTCAATTATTTACAAATGAATGAATTATAAAAAATAATTAATTCAAATTAATATTTATTTAATGATGCACTTTTTTAATTAAATCGTATTGAATGGTAATGATCTACACCTTGCAGCATTATCAGCGACTATGATATTTAATTTTTCCCTGGTTTGTATCATGTGAACCACCCGTGCTGTATCAGAGAGGAACATCTGATAAAAGAACATTGTGGTTTGAGTGGAATTATGGGTTATGTCACCTTTCACCGCAAAACTAGACGGGGCCTCTCAACAGTTTTGCTCTTACATGAGAAACAAACGCTGTCATGTTTCTCACAACTGGGGAATCGACAAAAGCAGTTCACAACATAGCCGTGCGGGTATATTTGAAGTTGGTACTATGAATAGATACTTATGTTTTTGCATAGGGTAGATAGTCACAAATGTCTCCTTCTATGGAGAGTGAATTTAAAGAGTTGTGCCGTCACTCATCTGCACTTGAGCTTGTGTTAAACGGGATGCATCAAATGAATTAAATCTAAACATGTGTGACAGTTTCATCCTGTAAAATATGATTTTTTGGTTAAGTGCAGTACAGAGGGTTTTATTGCAATATGTACAGTGAATTTTCAAATGCTTTTTAAATTGCTTCATGTGATTGCCCTGCATACACATCTGTCCCCATCAACAAACATCCAAGGGAAGATACTGCCCTGCCATAATGAATTGTCCGAGAGAGAGAGAGAGAGAAGGCAAAAAAAAGGGGAAAAAAATAGCGGGATTGTTAGAGGGGGAAGGAAGGAAGGCAGGATGGAGATATGAATTGAACCGGAAAGAGCCTTGTGTCTAATGTTTGCCACATTTGCTCTTGAATGAAGGTCTAATTACACATCGGTATTTGGTGCCAGTGTTCCCAGGTCCCAGCAGCCCCTGGGCCCATGCAAGCAATGAGCGTCCAAAAGCAGCTGCCTCCCAAACACTTGCAGGTATACAGGCCGGGCTAATAGTCCTACCACAAGGGAGCCGGATGAAAGAGCAGGAAACTGCTGCCAGAAGCCCTGAAAGGGTTCATGTAAAGACAGAAGAGAGATGCAGGCATGTAGTCACTGACCCCACCTAAACTTGGCTACCTGTTTCAGTTTGCCAAAACAAATCTTTCTTCTTGTACAAATGAAAGATGACAGCATCTAAACGATTTATGGCAAAATGAACATATTACTTGCAATCTCCTATTGTTTTGTTTGCATCTTAAAAGAAACATATCAGTCAGTTAAACATGCAAAGGTCCCATCTTATGGGTCACTTTAGGTGTGACATGAAACAATAAAACTTTACATATTTCAATTTTTTTAGTAACAAAACACAGAATTGCAGTGGTGGATGGTTTTTTATGCACAAACAAGGTCATTCCTAAACAGATTTTTACTGGAAACCTGGCATCTCTTTGCACGTCTGAAAGTCTTGGCAGGTAAAAAAGAAATCTATTTAGGGCAGGTGAACGGTATCTGAGGGTGCTGTTGTGAAGGAATAGAAAGAATCAAGCAAAGATCTGACACAGGATCTGAGAAATGCGTCTTTCCCTTCGATTTTCCATCTGCTGTTTGCAGAGGACTTTTTTTCCAGAGATGATTTCCTTTTAAGTCTCCTAAAAAGTGCTTTGGGCTGTCCACCAAGTAATTTGGAGAGCTATTCCTGAAGACTCCTTAAATACATGACAAAAAAAGCTTAAGAGGGTTCAGAGGCTGTTGAACATTTTTAAGCTGAATTACATTTGAATCTATTTATTGTTTTAATCGCGATGTCTCAAAAAAATGAGTGGCTTCAGATTTCTGATAAACCAAATGTAGCCAGATGAACATATGTTCACATAATCTTAAGTGCGGGTGAAGTGGCATGCATGTTTCAGTTTCAGAAGTAAATGCACGAGCCGTCCGGTCAGCAGAAAGACGTCTACGCAGAGGAAGAGTGAGAAACCGTCTCTCTGTGTGGGACGTCATTTCCGTGACAGGGCTGGGCTGGGTGGGACGGGAACACGGCCAATCGTGAAGACTCCAGATCCATCCTGAGGAACAGGAATTCCCACAAGCTGGATAAACATGCAGTTTGGTAGTGTTGGTGGGGATGGGGTGGGGTGGGGGGGTTGCCTAATAGTCCTTCTGTCTATCTCTGAACATGGACAAAGATAGATATTTTTAGACTGGATCTTGCCATAGAAACACTCTACACATCCAGAGTGATCACCAAACCCCCCTATCAGAGCCCCCGATGACTGTCCTTTGATCTCCACGTGACAAAGTTAATTAGGGAAGGAGACACAAGAAGGAGTGGACTCAAACATTTTACAACCTGGAGTATTGATTCAGCTTTTGCTTGGATGGAATGTTTAATTATTTTTAATTGAGAATACCGGAACGGCTCATTTCTTATGGGTTCTACTATTAGAGAGCAACATATAACTGTATTCTCCCAAATGGATTTGAGACTAAAGAACGGCTACGTTAGAAAAGCACTTGTTTGTTGACCTTTTGCATCCTTTATGCCATGTTTTGCTTTTCTGTTGCATGAGAGGCTTTAAATCTTTTCAAATCTTTCAAATCTTTGTGTCTGCCAAAATGAGAACGTTTTGTGTGTGTAATTTTACACCTGTGTCTAATGACTGTTCTTTAAATTTCCACTGCACTCGCAGATACACACACAGAAACACACACGGACCACTATTTGCATTCATATGTGATTACTGTGAATCAACCCTTTGTGCATGGCTCAAGTCATAAAACAGGAAAGAAAGAGCATCGTTATGCTGGTGGGGCACCTCACTAAAACGCTCCAGTGACAGAAAATGAAAAGCTGTAATTCCTTCTGTGAAGTGAAGTCTGACTTGTTGGAGTAAAGCACTTCCTATCCTTTTGTTCGGATCTCAAAGGGAATTATCGAAGGGAGCGTTAGATATGGCTGTTAATAAGACCACCGAGCCCTGACCAGATGAACATCACAGTGATTTAGACCATGACAGTTGTATTAAAGTAACGAAACCAGATTACGTTAACCTGTATTTTCTGATTTTTCTGGGTTCATGACATGAAAATTGGCTTTTTAAATTGACTTTTTGGAAATAATTGTATAATGATGATTCTTTGTTAATACAAAAATAGCAGTACAAATATATTTTTAGCAAGAATTTTTTTTTGTCTTCAATTGAACTGAACCTACTGGCTTTCATATTGATAAGCAAAGAGGAAGTTGATGACTGGGGATAGGTGAGGTGGGCTCGGGGTGGCTGGATGGGGGTGTTGCGTGGAGATCAATGAGCTAATAAAACAAATCGATGGCATGAAACCACAGAAAAAAGTGAAGTCATTAATTTGCAGAGACAGGATGATCCCACCAACCACATGCATTGATTAGAAATGAGGTCTGTGGAGAACCTTCAGGGGGTATCATATTAGTGGAGAGAAACAATGGGCTGAGTGGGGTGGTGGAGAGGAGGGGAGCTGCTATATCTCAGAGGGTTTGCTGCTGAACTGATGCAGGAGAATAGGTTAACCGGTGGATCAATGGCCTCTTTGGGATAACTCCGAGAAGACACTGGCTCTGTGTTTGCTCTCCGAGGCACTGTCAACACAAAACCTGCAGGTGTGATGTTTTCTCTTTGCTTGTGAGCGCAGCCCCATCGATGCCCCGTTTCCCTTTTTTTTTCAAGCCGAGTGTACTCAAGCACGATTATGATATTGAATATATCACAGAGTACAAAAGGGTCTCCGCATAAGGTCAGAGGTGATGGGTAATGTTCCATTTTTGATCAATATTATTATTGTTAATCATGATATTTAATCAATAATATGGACAGAGTTATACACACGGATGCCTATTACACAGTACCATGCGAGCGGTGCATGCATGATTTACAGTTTGGTAAATCATTGCTTCGATATGAAAGCTACAACCACATCTATGCACTGGGGATGAATGATAAGCTCAGAATTGTTTTCTCTTTGTGTGTAACTGTCTTTGCTTTGGTCCTTCCGCTCATCTTTTTGACCCTCGCGTCCAGTTTTGAGACACTGATATTCTCGGAGCTTCCCAATTGCTCACAGTTCTGTCAGATCTGCGAACACAGCATAGCTCTCCTGCAGCCGTTTGGCTAACAGAGAGAAAAGAAAAGCAGGTGATGTGAGATTGACGACTTAAATACTTCATCAATCAATGCTGCAGCCAATGTGTTGTTTGGTGATTGGTGGAGAATTCAGGCAATCCATCTTTCCCACCAGCAACTGGCATTCAAGATTCTCCTCAGGTTCTCTGTACATTGCTTTTATTTCTTTATTGTAAGTGTTAACCAATGCTAGATGAGTGTGTGTATATATATGTATATATATATATATACACACATAGACACATATTAATATATTATATATATGTATAACAAGTCCTCACGTGCTAAATATGCTAACAGTATTATCTCGCAGAAATTTGAAAGATAACTGTAAAATGGCTTTGTAGATGTGTGTTTATTTACTTTTTATGGAGAATTATATCTGTTGCAAAAGTCTAACGGGAAGACTCCGTCAGTCTTGGGACACAATGTGGAACATAGACTGGACATAAGTACTTAAGAAGGTACTTTACCAGCATCAACTTTCAGCACACATGCATAACAAGGTACTTTCTTTAAGCCTCACCAGGTCTGCTTTAAGCAAACCTTTTCAGGTACAGGTAATGTACCAAATTTGAAAAAATGCAGCTTGCGCACCACCCAAAGGCTCTTGTGCTATCACTAAAAAAGGCCTGTGAGGATGGGGAGGGAGGCCTCTATCAGCCAGAAGAAAAAACAAAACATGGAGAGGAGGAAATCCCCCCTCATGGATGCATCCTTATTTAAAAAGTGCCTTTTTATTTTCCTGATCCCTAATTTCAAATTGACTCTAAAAATGTTTGACATATGAATTAATACAACCACTAAGCACTTTTCTTTGGTCAACATAATCACATTTACAATACACACACACACACACAAAGCAGCACACTCACTCAAAGGGGAACAACATGTCCCCTCATCTGACATCATACCTGCTACCACCCTCTGGCTGATCCAGTTTACTGGTGCATGTCTGAAAACCAAGTACCGGTAAGCTATGTGCCACCTCACAATAGTCCGAAAGTGCATGTTTACAAGATTTTTTTTTTCTAAAATGATATGCTCTTAAATGATATTTATTCTCTTACATAAAAGCAGGCAGTTGTACACAAAGAAGAGGTAGCTGTTATTCACTCATAAATGTTTTTCTATAACAAGGTCTGAACTTTTAAAACGGGATTAACGTATATGGCTGAGCATATTTAAATGCAAAATTAGATTAATTTTTGCTTTACAATTTTTCCCCTCAGAAATTAGGCAGCTACTCTGTTTTGAATACTTTTTGACACCATTAGCTGAAACAGGACAGTGTACACTTTTAAAGGTGCAGCTCTAATGTTTGTTCAAGCCCACATTGCACAGTAGGTCCATCCAGCAAAGCAAGTCACAAACATTTCTGATTTTGTTTTTCTTCAGACTGTCCCCTCCTCTGCGCTGTATCATTTTGAAGCCCTCGGGTGTGAATCCCTGTGATCCCCTCTGATTCAGGAGGAATGACTGGCGCTGTATTTAGCTCCTTGAGGACAGAGGAAAGGAGGGAGGAAGAAAGAGAAAGATAGAGAGAACACAAAGGAGCGATATAACAGGAAAAAAAAGAGATTGGACTGAGGGTGGGTCGTGGGGCTGGTGGGGTCCCCGCGTCGTGTAAACCCCTGGCTTTTCACACCAAGCAGCCTTTTCACGCTAAGCTCCGAGCTTGAGCTGAAATCCTCTCACTTATCCTCAAATCCTAGATGAAATACTGTCAGATGTAGTGTGATCCGGGGAGTTTGTCGGGAGACTGACGGAGCGAGGAGACATATGAGCGACAGATACTGAGAGGCATGAGGGTTCGTGTGCGAGTGTGTGTGTGTGATTCTACACAGTGATCTGTCATAGGCAAAAATTGGAGGACTTTGGTCAGTTTCATGCAAGACAAAGAAAGATCAAATGTACAATATATTTAATGTACACATTCTAGTGTGCAGGTATGGAGTTAGTACTCAGTAAATCTCAGTATAACTCAGTGTAACTCAGTATAAATTGTTAACCAGCCCTGTATTTGATTTCAGAGTACTGTATGTGGCATTACTTTGCACAAAGTGTCATTTTTGGAGCTTTGTGTGCTCCGGAGTCAGATGCCTTATGTGGGCTAAAGACGGCGATATTCGGATGGCGTCTAAGTCCCTCATCCCTGAATAGCTCTAAGGCACGAGCAGGAAATGGAGTCCTGGCATTTTGTTTTGCATCAGTGCCCCTCTTTATTAGGGAGGAACAGAATCGGCAAAGAATAATAATTGGAAAATAGTAAGCTTGCTTTCATTATAATTAGCCAGATCGCAGAATGCAATAATCCAATTATTTTACTTAAACGCAAGTTTCCTCACCCCCTCTGCAGTGTGTTGTAGGATGGTGGGAGCTCACGCCACATGGATCCACAGCTGAAAAGGCCCCCCCCCCCAAAAAAAAAAAAAAAAAAGTCTCTGTCTCCTTCTCAGTCGCTGCCTCCTCTCGTGTAAACACCAGCATGCTTGAGTGTGCCCAGACAGCTGAACATACACCCGCACACGAGCGCCATTTGGGGCCGACCAGACATGCGCCTGAACACACACGTGTACACGCATCTCGGCAACATACAAATAATTGGGTAAGATTTGCTGGTACATTAAGTTTAATGCGTTTGACATTTGGGCGGGGGGGGGGGAGAGGGGAGGCCTGACGTGGAGTAGCCGAGCTGCGTCTTTCTTCAATCAGGGCACGGCGGGGCTTCGCTTTACGAGCCCCGATGTAAAGCCCGAGCCGTCAGAGGTAATTAGCGCCGATGCAAATGGACGCAGGTCACGGCTCTCAGCAGATTGGTTGCCACAGATGGGTCAGCCGGGGTCAAACCTCCAGTATGGAATGATATAAACAATCATCTATAGGCCACAAACTAATCAATCCCTTTTAACACTATCCACTTCCTGGTCGGCTGCTCTCAGGGGTCAGAGGTCAGTGGGCAGAAAGACAACTAAGCAAGTGGGTTTGTGAGTGGGAAGCGCACACACACACACACACACCGTCCATCTACTAGTTTATGTTTCAGCAATTAATACATAAACAAATTACCAGAAATGTTCAAATATAATCTTTCATTGAATATGTTAGAGAGTATTTATTATTTCAGTGCTGTCCGTTTGAGTCATTTATAATTGTTTTGTGTTTTTAAGGGGGGGGGGAATGTTACCATACATAAGCATGTACTTTTTGTCTACTAAAAATCACAACGCAGTGTTTGTTTTCATGCACACTGAATGAAGCCGCCTCGACATCAGCGGAAAGTTCTTCAATTAGCTGCACAGAGAGAAGGGACAGAAAGAGGGAGAGCAGGAGAGGAGGGGGGAGGAAGATGGAAACTAGCGCTTGAGGAATTGAATTACCGGAGCCTTTTCTCATTATCATTTAGCCGTCTTTTATGGTCCACCAGTAAGAGATGATGTTCCCATGACCCCCTCACAATACACAGACATATTATTCAATCCTGCCTCGATGAAATTCCTGCAAATAAAACCTTTGTGCTGGGCAACAGCTAATTATTTGACAGATTGGTCCCCTTCTGGCTCAGGTTACAGTGTGGAGTGGCCGTGTTTTAGTCTGCCCCCCCCCCTCAAACAACCCTCCCGCTTCAACTTCCAACACACCACCAGAACTCACACACACTCTTCCCAAGCCACAGTGCAGAGAGGGGCCACTATGAGAAAATCCCAGAGGGCCTCATTCTTTTCAGGAGATTATATATTTCAGGCCCCCTTCTCCTCCTCCCAACCATCTATCCATCTAAAATCAGGCAAGCGTAATGTGTGTGTGTGTGTGTGTGTTTACATACAGAGGGTAAGGTGGGGGTTATGTGTGTCTCTGAAAGCAGCCATTTTTGTAATTTAAAGGTTTTTCTCAAGCCGAAATGTTTCAATACAATATAATATATAATATAATTACATTGTTGGCCACTGATAGGAAAATAAACCTAGGAAAAAATAAATTATGAATAAAAAAAAAGCAGTTTAAATATGTGCTTTGCAACCACATTACTTATATCAGGTGTATTTTTTGTTATTCCAAATTACAGAAAGAGGAACTTTAAGAGATATCAAAGTTTTGTCATTAGTGTTTGGTCGTGGACCAACAAGATAAATGCCAACACATGTTTAAACTATCTGGAGTGTAATGGCATTTTCTCTGCCCTTCCTATAAAGATCCCCCTTGACTCGACGGCGCTGACATTTGGAGTTATCAGCGCAGGTTTAATCTGTTGCTTGTTTTGCACCCACGTTGATAATGTAAATCAAGAGGAACTTAAAACAAGGTGGAAGGCAAATTATATATATGGATAGTATTAAGGAACTCCACTGGGCAACAACGACACAAATGTGCATTTTATACAGGTAGAAAAATGAAAAATATATCCAAAGTTTTCATGTAAAAGTGTTTTGTATTCAGCTTCACACAAAAACACATTTTAATATAAAAAAATACATAAAAAATAAAATAAATGAATATGGGGTATATATATATATATTTATATCATACCTTGTTTTGTAGATATTGTGTTATTTCACATTTCTGTTAAATGTTCTGTTAAATTAATTGGTAGCTTTTGTCATATTCCTTTTGCTTTTGCCCCTGATTTGTAAATTCTAAAATCCGAAACTGTCCAATGGTGATTATAATCCTTGTTCTTATTTCTCTCACCTCGCCTTTTGGTCAAGAGAACTAAAACAAGGAACTGCCTCTCTAACAGCGGCAGGATGGCATTTCTACGGCTGTACTTTTGGAATTGGTTTCAGCTAAATATATCTGAAGCAGTCATTCATTTCGTCTCATCAAATAACCAAAAAATGGAAGCTGGACATAGATTTATGGGAAGTGTAAAGCACAACTTGTGTCACAATGAACAACTGCAGGGCAAGTAGCCGTTTCCCTGCAGAAAGGCCAGGTCTTACTTTAATTTTTAAAACCAGAATAAAGTTGAGACAATACATATAAGTGGTGAGCAATTATGAAAAATATTATGTAAACTTAGAAATATTTTTTGTTCCTTCTTGTTTATAGATTTTTGAAGCTGTTTTTTAGCTTTCGCATAGAGCTTGGACATTTCCCATCTTTCACATTCTCATTCTCAGCTCTTGTGCCATCACTTTCTTGTGGGATCCAGTTGGATGTCTGGGGTGCTCGTCCACTGTGTTTGCCTGGCATGAACCCAAGCGAGTGGAGCCTGGAGTATTCACAGCTCAACCCGGGTGAAGGTCATATAGACCGGCCCTTTCCCTGTCCCACTCCCGAGTGAGCAAACATATGGTCACAGAGCACCTTGAACATGTTTTGGTGACCACAACTACTTGGCCTGAGTTGATCTTTCAAAGAGAAAGTGGCACTAATAGGAGATTCAGGCTAAAGCAAGAATAAGGATAAGGAAGGAGTGGGAACATTAGTGATCACCAGTAACTGGTCGCTTGCACACATTTGCACACACCCCTGTGAAGCCACTTTGGCTTGGAAAAACATATGCAACGCTCCGAACTGTCTCGTTTGCCTTCCCTCTCCTCTCCTGTTTCTGTTGATATAAATGCCTGTAATCATAAGGTACAATATCATCACCCCGTTGTTCAAACAGCCAAGCCTCATCTAATCGCTTCCATGTTTCCTCCGTGTTAAGCTCATTAGTGGGTGACCTAAAGGCATGTAGGAAAAAAAAAAGAAAAAGAGAAGCAAGGGAGACAAAAAAAAAAAATCTTTGGATAATGGATGCTTGCTGTTTTGAGACAGTAAAAATAAACAGGTCTGCGGCTTTGATAATGAATATGCTGCAAACGTGGGGGCTGCGGTGTGAGTTTATCACAAACGTCCAGCTAATAACCCTTTTTGTGCTTGTGTGTGCGTGCCCGCGTGTCTATATGACATTGCGTGTGTGCGTATTTCTCTTTGAGCGGGCTGAGGGGCGAGCGGGGGGTGGGGGGGGGGGGGGGG
>CAJRST010038888.1:15915276-15994258 GCA_907169785.1 Menidia menidia | reverse complement strand
TACGAACCCGAAGCGTTAAATCTAGTATAGATGACAGAAGCGCTACACATGTAAAGTTTAATGATTAATGGAGTGCAGTGATGGATGGGACGTTTCCATTGGCAGATTAGCTTAATACATTTCCCTCTGCTGATTGTTCCTTGTATGAGGGATTCTATTTATTTCACATGAAGGCTTTGCTTTCACGTATGAAGGAACACTTTAATATATCCATATGCTATAGAAATCAAATATAAAATCAGCTTGAGACACTTTTGAAAGAGTATAATTGAACATTCTCATATGGGGAAGCCATGCCAAACCTTCTCTTTATTTAAGTTATTTAGTTAGGAACTATCAAACTATCAAATTAACAAAAGTTTATAGTGTAAGCAGTCTCTTTTATTTGCCAATATTACATCTTATTTCATCCTAGCTGACTGTTTCTTTGCCACCTCCTGCAGGTCAAACCTAACAACTACATCACTCATTTATTTATTTATTTATTCACTCTTTTTTTAAACGCAGAACTCATTTGGGCCACGGTAATATGAATACTTTGTCACACAAAGGTGCAGACCTTTATCTCACAAACACATTTACACACATTCTAATCAACAAGCTACTTTAAATTATTCAGAGACCCGGCTCGGCCCTGTCCATATTCTCTGGCGAGAGAGGCAAGGATATATTTGGAACATCACACTTTTAAGAGCGTGAGCTCCTGCTCCCCTGGGTCATTTTCTGCTTTGGTCTTAATTGAGAGTGTTCTGGAAAAATCATTACTATATTAATGATTTAACACAAAGTAACTACCTGCTTTTTTTCCAGGAGGAAAGGGAGATTTGCTTCAAATCAATACCCATGCACGCTCATTATAAGAGGGGTAAAGTTATAGTAATTAGGCAGACACCAATAACTTTTTAATGATCTTTGCTTTTAATTGCATATTATCGGACTGCACAGTGTGTGTTTATACCCAAATATAAGATAATGGTGAAAGGAGAAGCAGATTAAAGAGTGGAGGCACCTGAAAGTTTTTCACCGCGGCTGCAACAACTGCAGAGATAGTCTCTCAGACCAGAAGAGTACGAATTCAACAATCAGCTCGTTCCTTTGTGCATCATTTTAGTAGAAATGTGCCAACACCAGCAGTTCGGGGTTTTGAAATTTTGGTAAAACCATCACTTCCCTCTTCTTTGTCTATTGCCGTGAGGAAGTAAAAGGGTTGTGGAGTGAATGGCAGGAGGAGTTATCGGAGAAATGAAAACATTGATATGCTATTTAAATCACAGGATGTGACGATGACACACTTGCTTACCTTTGAAGGAACGTTTTCACCAGTGGGCTAGCGTCTTTATTTCAGCTGAATGGAGCCAGCCATGCGAGGCGGTACTGAGAGAAAAGGTGGCAAGTTGCTGCTTTGACTAAAGAATAGCAACGCGTTTTTTTCTCTTTTACTTTTTTTCACATTTCATATAAAAAGCCAACTTTTATGAGGCCATCTGTTGGCTGTTGAAGAGGAAGAGATTTATCTAAAAGCAGCAGGTCTAAAAGAGAATGGGGAAAGAGTGCTGGATCTAGTGACTGAGGTTAGGCATGCCAAATCGTCCATCCACTGAGCTGAACGGGAGATTTTCTTCCTCCTTCTTGTGCCTGATGCATTTACCCCCTCCCAACTGTCTTCCTCCCCCTGCCGGCCTGATCACCCAAAATACCACAGCAGATTGCCTCTCCTGCCAGGTGATTATCTCGGCGCTTTAATGTGATCTTCCACTTGCGCGCGCCATATTTCCGTCGCGGCCGCCATCGTGAAATAAGACGCATATTCAATTCACTGATCGCAGCTCTGCTGCCTCGACTGTGTCAACTGTAAAAGAACGCCAGCTGAAGGCAATTACGCGTGTTTTCAGAGCCAATTATGATCGCTCTCACGGCGGCAGTTATGCCATAAGCGAGGGAGCGTTCGGAAATTTTTAATTTAATGACAATATGCTGATGGCAGGATTCAGCAGGATGTCCCCCTCTCCCAGGCCTGCCATAGTCAAATCCATAGAGGAAACCATTAGGCAGATAGGAGGGCATTATGGCCTCTCTCAAGGGCCACACTGGGAGTACTGGGACGCTCTCAGCAGTGTTTGGTAGATGGCATCCACTCATCCTCTCCGCGGGAGCACAGCTGGCAGGGCTGAGTCTAGATCCAGAGAAACAGGCTGGTTTGCTTGTTTTCAGTTTGGCCTCTGTCTACAGAGGGAGTGTAAGCTCACACACTCACATAGCAAACCACAGGCTGAGGGATGGAAGATCAAAGTCGGCTCCGCGCCGCTTCTTTCCACAGCCTCTCCGCGATGCCTGCTTGGCTTCTGGAAAACATGCTTACTGTGATTGTTTTGCCTCAAATAGATGACACCAGTTCAGATCAGATCAGCCAAAAAAAATAAGGGCAAACGTGTAAAAAAATGCAAAACTCACCAAAAGACCTGTTCGGAAGGGATTTTTAAAAATGCATTCTTTTTGTATAGTGTAAAAAATCAGACACTCCATTTGTACTCATAGAACTCTACCTCCAAATTAAATAAGGGAATGAAACTAATAAAGGAACATAATTTTATTATCACGTCAGCCATGACTCATCAAGAGCAGAAAAGAAGGCCGTAGGCTACCTATTTTGACTTTTTTCTTTCTATCATACAAGAAACCACATGTGAGAGTATTACTCTCTAAATGACACAGAGCTGAGGCTTACAGAAAAATGGGATTTTACTTCACAATCAGAACATTTGAGTTGAGATTATAATGACACCAGACATGTAAACCATGGTTTTAAGTCATACATATAATAGCTCACTTTTTCTCTCAAAAACAAAACAAACCCACCCCCCCTCCCTTCCTAAATAAAAAAAAGAAAAAAAAAAATGGAATGCATGTTAGGACTGAGCCTCCCTCCTGCTCCCACTGGGATGTTTGTATAAAAACCTAACCCAGCCAGTTCTCAGGGGTAGAGGTTGACAGAAGAAGACATCTCCCCAGTTCCTGAGAGATTGGCGAACACAACACATATATTAATGCATTAAATGCGTCGACTGTGTTCAGCCCAGGGTTGTCGGAGTGGGAGAGAGAGAAAGGTTAGGGAGAGAGGGGGGTGGAAGCTGTTGTAATGTATGGTTTTGTCTTGTATAGCGTGTCTGGCAGCGGGGAATAGAGGTGGTGGTGGGAGGGGAAGTTGGAGTAGAGCCGGCCAGATTATAAGGCCTGTGGTGAAAGATGAGGGATGGCTGACTTGTAAACAAGTGACAAGCGTCCTGGATGACAATTCCTAATCCATCATAGTGCTGTCAGCAGTGACCGGCGAGGTGACGGACAGGACCCAGGAGAGAGGGACAGCTGCTGCACGTCAATCCACATCATAATTTGAAAAGCTTTTCCACATGAGCTGGAACAGAAGGTGAGGAGAAGGAGGAAGGAACGGAGTGTCTGCTGCCTTTTTCCCACTCACCCAGCTCCGTCTCCATTCTTATTTATTTTCTACTTTTGCCACCCATCCTTCGTCCATCCTGTTCTTTGGATCACGCCATCCTTTCATCAACTTGGTTGGCTAAGGACTTTATACTCAATCGGTGTACTCGTCAGAATTTCAGTTGGAATAAAATTCCTTTCTAAAAACTTGTTTGAGTTATTTTGTGCTTCTATTTCCTTTAGAAAAACACATTCTTACATGCTAGTAAATTTTCACTAAGGTCATTCTTTCTTGTGTGGAATTAACAAATGGCAATAATGCTGTAAGCCCAAAATAGGTTTAATGACAGGTTAATAATTGGTTTTAGACATGCATGCAGACAAATGTATTGAAACTCAGTTTAATTGAATCTGATCATACTTGCTGGGAAATTGTGTTGTTACAGGATACATTTTTAAAAAACAAACATGAAAAATAAGACAGCAAATTGTTGGAAATTAAGAAGTGTATCAGAATGCCAGCATGGCTAAAATCTCTAGATGTTGCCCGAAACCATATTAGGTTTGTACTTGTAGTATTAAAACTGAGCTGATGATGCCCCGTAGAGCTTTGCTGGCAAAACAACTTAACTCTCTTTAGTTAACGTGTACTGGAACTCATGACCAGTTCCCCATCCATCATCCCAAAGATGCTTCTGTCATGTGCTCAGGTTTGATTAACAATCCTCCTTCTTTGCTCTAAACAATTTGTCTGTGGCCTCTGTCTGAAAACCGCATGTGGTGCGTTCAAATGCACATAAAATTGAGTCAGAGGACATGTCAGCTGTGAGTAAACTGTTGTCAGATACTTGCTGTGTCTGTGAGAGCCTCTTTCTTTGATAGCAGCACTGACATGAATCAAAATGGAGCCTCAGATAAATGCAAAGTAGTTTATCAAAACCCTTGTAAGAATACGTAAAAAACGTACCAGCTTAGGCAGACGAGCAGGGCCCTGCTTTTCAAGGCAGCTTCTGAATAATCAAATAAAAACTGGTTATGACAACTTACTTTGACATTACAACCTAGACCTAATTTATAATACATTTTGGATTGTCCGAGACCCTAAAGGGATAACATTCACTCGCCCGTGGTGAACATTTCAAACACATCAGTTCAACTGAGAAAGCGTATTTTTCAGAGATCTGAGATAAGACATCTGAACTTAGAGAAATTGCTCTGTCGCTCACAGATGCCATGCTTGTTAGGGGCACGTGTGAAGAGTTAAAGAAGCCCTATGAGTATTAATCTCGCTTGCTTCGGTTACTAGGCTGATTTAGTTGCCTATGTTAGGTCAAGGCTGTCATTCTTTTCTTAAAGACCTCATTTCCCTGCCAAACCGGGATTTCCGACCGAAGGGGGCCTCAATAACAACTTTGATGTGTAACGTGTCCTAGAGGGTGGAGTGAGAGCAAAGAGGGAGGAGGGCCACACAATGGCCCGACCTTCTCACTGCATCTGCACAGATCGGCCTCTAAATGGTCACATTGATGCTCCTGCTTAGCTCTCTGCTGGGAGCCCTGGTGGAGCCAACACCGGGGAACTGGGGCACAGCAAAGCCTGGACACCTGCCAAAAGACAGGGACAAATTGATTGAGATCAAGGCAGCTCTTATTGCGTTTAATTCTGGGCGCTCTCCAGTTAGTTTCCCCTTAAACCAGCGAGTGGCGAGCAGACAAAAAGGAGCTGCTTTTAAATAAAATTCACTGATGTCTCCCAATGCTTCAGACACAGGATATGAAAATGTTGCCCTTTGGTTTGCTGAGATAAATAAATACAAAGTCAGAGGAGACTGTTTGCTCTGTGCCAGCAGCGTTGTAGCTTGAAATGTTGAATGTAAAAGTGGAAATACTTCCAAATCCACAAAATGAAAACATACTAAGAGATGTGAATCTGTTGTTTAACTAGCTCCTTTGAGATAACTCACTCTAAAAATGTAATTAGTAGTATCAACATACAACATTCTGTTAATGTTTTCTTTGATCAATACCTGTATATGTGAGGGATTTTATTTTATTTATTTATTTTTCTACCCATTTTCTCAGTCCCTATTTATTAGATGACTCGGTCATACTCTTAAGGTCACCACCAAGACTAGAGTGGGAAGAATCGGGGACCAAAAGGCAAAATGGTCTGTGTCGATTTAAGCAGGAGGGTAATAGGAGAAGGGGGGGGGGGATCAATAGCAACATAAAATTGATTTAGTGGGTGTCATAAAACATAAGTAAGTGCTCAGAGATGGAGAAAACTGGAGTCTCAATTTAATCTGCACAAAAGCTACACTGTACAGATGGAGTTATGCCGCGAGAGGGGAGAGAAAGAAACAGGGGATGGGGGGAGTGGGTAGGAGGTGGAAAAAGAAACGGAAGAGGGAGGGCAGAGCAGCGTATGAGTTAGAGAGAGAAAGATACAATAAAATCTGAAAGACAGACACTTAATTGTCATATTAAAGACTCTCTCCAGAGCTTGGCAGAGTGGAAGGTTAGCTCCCATTCATCATCTGGCTAACAGCCACTTGAATGAAATCACAATTAAAATCTGCTCAATATTGTCCCTGAGTTGTTTTGTGAGCATTAATTTTTTCCCATCGATTCTCTACCCCCCATAAATCAGAAATGTTGCGGCGCATGTAATGGTTTATGGAGAAGGGATTATGGTGTTATGAAGCTAATGTAGCGGAACCGTCTCATTTACACACAGCTTCCCCGGCCGGTTTACAGGGGACAGAGTTATTACACTATTACACAGCCTATCACAAACACAACACACTCTTACTGTTTAAAGGCCAGATGTGATTGGACAATACTGTAGATTTATAGCTATTATGATCACAATGGGGCTCTGTTAAAGAGTGATGTGTATTAGCAACACTTGAGGGTACAGCAGTTGTATCAGTATCAAGTCACCCAAATGAAAACCTAACAGTTTTTAACTCTCTGCTCAGCTTCAGCATTCATACCCAGAAGTTTCCATTTAGACGTAAACATATTCCCCAAGTACAATCTAAACTTACATGAACTACTTGTGAACACTGATAGAAAAAGCTTTAAAAAATCACGGATTGTTGGATAATAAAAGTTTTTTCAGAGCATCCAAAGTGTCCATAGCTATCATTGGTGATAGGTGTAGTGCCAGGAAATTACTCTTTCCTCTCCTGTGTACACAATTATAGGGAAGCTGTATTTCCGAGGATTCATTTATTTACTATGATGCTCTCTGTCAGTCCAAAATCCCAATAAACTTTAAAACTTGACATTTGAGAAAGTAAAAAAAGAGAGTTTTTTTCTTCCCTAGTAGAATATTCATGTGTGCACGATTATTATTAAGCAATATTGATCCTGTTTTGTAGTCCTTTCCGTTTGATAACAAGCACACACCTTCCATTTAGTTTCTTTATCGGATTTAGATCAGGTGAGGAAAGCACTCATGTCATTATCCTTTGACAGGCTCTCCGGACAGTGCAGTAATTCATTGTTTCACCATGCAGAAAAACACGGCCTTATTAACACTGCTTTACGAAAGTGACGACGGGTTTGGGGATTGGCTTTGAGTCCACCTTAAGCCTAAAAAGAAAATTCAAGTATCTCATCTTAAATAACTTGAGCCTTTATCAGTATCCCAACCCCACCATGCTGGTTCCTCATAAAGGCAACAAAACATTTGAAAGTTCTGTTATCATAACTTAACAATCTCAATGGCAGTTAAATACTGCCCTTGACCCTGAAAGATACATTTTTAAAATAATTTTTTTACTTTTTACTGTCAGTAAAATATCTATTTTACCTCATTTTGACAAATGAAAAGACAAAGTGCTGAATGGATACACACAGTTCAATTAAAGGAAGTCTATCTCCTTAAGCCACACCATCCCTCATTAAAGAATTACGCAACATCTGAGGTCTAAATTGAATAAAGATTCAAATTTATACTGCTTGGAGGTGGGAAAGTTGTCAGAAATAAGATAATATGGCTTAAATGTTCACTTGTTTAATAGCTTGTCTTATGTAAATTGAATTTTAGCTCAGCGTGATGCATGCATCCAGTCTTATTTTTTATTTTCTATTTTATCCTATTGCACAAAGGCTTCAGTGCTTCTGGATACTACATCTATTATTGTATTTCTGTATCTTAATTAAAAAAAACACAACATAGTACTTGGGATGCGCTAATATCAAATATGACATTTTATGGGTTATTAAAACATTTCAAATCTGTCTTTTTATTTTGTCTTCATTTTTTGGCATCTGACTAAGGCCAAAAGCTATGTAAACTGATTATAAATGGGAACGGTTCATTGAAGTTTTGTGGATGACTAATTTCAGAAGAATAAGATGAAGATGCAACTCTTCTTAGAATTCTTCTTAGAATAGTAAACATGTTAATTGAAATGGGAATGTGACAATATTTCCGTGTGCTCCAAATGTGCGTACATGTAGCAGTTGGCTGAAGCCCAGCAGCTCAGTGATCCAAGCCATCCCAGCTCCAACTATCATATAGCTCAATCTGAGCAAGCCAGAAAGGAAACCCGGAGCATCAAATCATCATCACATAAACTAGTCCTGACACCAGCTAAAGAGGGTGATGGATCATGTGGCTTTGTTGTGCTAGAGAAGTTTGTCCCATGATAGAGCCCTTAACTCAAAACGCACCCTCCTCCTTCCATTGCCACCAGACACACAGACACACACACACAAACGGGGGGTAATTCTCGCTCTTCTGGGTCAGTGGCACAACAAGGCCAAAGGACAGCACGCATCCAACCTTTCCACTTGAAAAAGATATGTCTGTATTTGTGCTCAAAGAGGCTGAACTGCTGCACACTGTAACTTTAGACAATCACAATAGAGATGAAATATGTAGAAGTGGGAGACAACAACCTCTCCCTTCGAATTTCAATATGAAGATGAAAGCAATAAGTCTCCTTGACAGTGCCAACAGCTGCGAGTGACTACATGTAAAAATGATGAATGTAAAGAGAAATACCCATAAGTACCACACCCTGCACTGTTTTCCTGACATGGCTTTTACAGAGGCGGGTGACATGGAGAGGACACCGGCATGCGCACACGTAAATGACAGGTTTACAGTGCGCATAAAACCACTCCACGGAGAGCGGCATGTGCTATACTGCCATACTTTAAGAAGACAATGTCGCAAAGCTTCTGCGGCCCCCGCAGAAATGACATTCTGCCATTTCACTACAAAATTATAGTTAAGTACAAATTGCTGTGTAAAGTCTCCGTATTTAGACCACATGATTTTTGTGCGTCTAGTGAAAAATAGATGCATCATTTACCGGCTTCCAATATTAACTTTCAGGCCAGTCCCATTCACAAATATTCCCAGTATCACTTCATGATATGGACAGTAGGTCATACAATATACAAAATGCTATTATTATTATTCTGACCTGACTTGACAATTTTTAAGAAGGAATTTTCAGCCGACCACTAAATCTCTCCTCATTTTTACATGAGTGACTCCTCTTCCAATCATTTTTCAACCAGCATGTTATTAGTTTGATATATGAATGCAAACTAATTATGATTTGTGACATAAGTGATAAAGGTATGATAAAGGTTAGGAATTAAAAAACACATGCTTCGACTTAAATTTCATAATTTACCATCTTAAAGGTTTGAATTACAGAAACTGAAAGTGTCCCTGTAGAAATAAAAACACAAATTTACAACATTTGTGTTCTATATTTTAACACAAACTGTGACTTCACACTGACTGCGCTAAAAAAGTGTGAAAAAGGAGCCATGACAAGCCTCTGGAGTAATGGAGAAGCCATTGTATAGATAAACAAATCATTTGATGAAATAGATGCATTATCTGTGTAAAATCCCCCTGAATATTGTTAGCGGGTGACGATAAATGGCTACCTGTTATGAGGATGTGGGATTTACAGTGTCTGTGGGGAATAACGTGATAGCAGGGAAATAAATATATTCTAAAGCGGGCTCTTGTAATTCAATCTTCAGATTTTACTGTGCAGCCGCGGCCTTCGCTGTCATCTGCCTCCTGCCACAGAGCGCCACATCTTCCAGATAAATCCTCAAGACACTCCGCGAAACACTCCCATAACCAGTGACATAAGATGATTTCCCGCTTCTGACAAGCCGCAGTATTGAGTATGATAACACTTACTTTGTCTTCATCCTTGGCTGGAGTATAATATCAATCCGTTTGATGATCCAGCAAAGCGAGTGGAGCACTTGTGTATCAATCTTCATACATCGCTGCCTGGTGTCTAACAAAAAGCCCAGAATGGGATCATTCAATCATTCCCGGGCTCTGCTGTGTTCAGACCACTTGGCCCTCTCTACGGCTCAAGTGTCTAACTCTCTGTCAGCAACTGGCCTATTTTTCATTCCTTTCTTTCCCTATCTATTTCTTTCACATGTGGGGGATAAAGACACAAATTACAGATGATCATATCACTGCGTGCTCATCATAACTAAATGTCACATGGTGAAATAGGCCTCGCTGCCTGTTCCCATCTTCCAAGTCTCACGTACCCCCACATGAATTGCACCTTTAAACACCTATGAGACCTAAAGAGGTTAGAAGTTATACAGCTTTAAGCTACTTGCCAAGATGGAGAGATCAATCACTTGATTTTTGTATGATTTCCCGTTGTTTAATCATGATTAGTGTCATATACAATCTTTATTTCTAAAAGATTTATCAATAGGAATATCACAATCAAGGAATCTGTTCACATTTGCCAAAGTAAAAGTCACATTATTTCCTCTCCACTTCCGATATCGTAACATGTTGTTTTGTCAGTCTCTGTCGCTATTAGAGACGTAGGCTGTTTCCTCTATAGTCAACCTATGATGATAAGCTTAGATAACCAGCTAGAACTTGTAACAAAATTTCAAAATAGCACGTAAAAGGAGAAAATATTAACTTGCATTTAAAGTAATAAAATAATAACTCTTATTTGGCCCATGGGCCCAGAAACACTGGGTTTCACTCTTGGCTGTTTTTGTAATGAACAGCATTGTGCTTAATTCATTCACTAAAATAATCACATACTGATAAGAACCTCATCTGAAGCAGACACTTAAAATCATCAGTTTAAAAGAATGGAGAGAATTTTTCTGTGGTGACACTGAGATTCTTTTTTTTTTTTAGGCCCTATTGTCGGCAAACTCAGGCTTGTGTTTATGCCATTTGTGGCAAAAAATTTAACCTCCATGGGAGTGGTTTCCTTTTCTTTTCTTCATCTTGAAGACAGAAAACATTCCTTTTTGTGACAATTAACACTGTTACAGAACATAGTGATGTTGTGATTCATGAAGGCGCATGTGAGTGGATTTTTTCCTTTTAGTATAGAGATTCTTAATTTTCAAAGGACTGTGTGTTTTGCATCATGGGACCTATATGGCTATTACGCATTTAAATAGATGCAGAAGTGCTTTCGATGTTTGGTTTTACACTTGTGGCCCTGCATGGGGTTCCCAGCTGAAGCTGAATAATTCCAATTTTGCTGGTCTAGTCCGGTAATTGTAACTCTGCAGCAGAGTTCGACGCACTGTGAAAACAACCACGAGGCTGTGCTCACCCACTGAACTATAGCACAGTCAAAAGACCCTCAGCAATCAACTTTTACTTGTCAGATTTGATATATCCAGTCATAGCTTAGGGTTGTTTTGTGATGTCTAATGTTCTGTGAAGATGGGCTTTTCATATGCTTTATTGTTTCTTTTTTTTTCCTTAGCGCCATCAAAACGAAAAAATGTCTTGGCACTTTTGTGAAATAAAACCTTTGAGGACAAGAAGTGTGTGTGTGTGTGTGTGTGTGTTGGGGGAGATGGGGGGCGGGTGGTGGAAGATAGGAAACAATGAAATTTAACCCATTTAAAACTGTATCATTTTCCGACCACACCTCGGGGCAGCGTGTGTTTATCGGTGGGACTGGAGAAGCAGAGATCACCGGACTGGTAATTGTTTCCTCTAAATCTGCTGAGCTCTGAGGAACACCAGTTTTTCATCAGACGGAGAAAGAGAGGGTAAAAGGACAACACTAAGAAAAGCAAAAATGCTTTGGCCCATCATGTTGGTTTTTATCACTTCATCTAACAAGTTAGTGAGGCCACTAGCTCTCCCCACAACATAATTATAAACACAGCTTTTGTCACTGGAGAGAATTTAACGTTGCTCTCTGCTGCCACTGAAACACACAGCAATTCCTATGAATAAAATCACCAGAAAGAAAGGAGGGTGGGGGGGCAATAAATTGCATAAACATTTTGAATTTGATAGAAACACAAAGGGAACGGAGGTTTTCCGAAAAGCAGCCGAATGCTAACTTGATTTGACATTTTTTCCTTTTGGAGTCAAATCCCCAAAAAACAGGCCCGGTATCTTATTTAGCTGTAAAGTGATGTGCTATCCTCGTAGCCACATAAAGACATCACCAAAGCAAAGTACTGCCACCACTCCACTCGGACCAATTTGTCTCCATCACTCTACTCATATAAGCACTGAATGATTTAGCTAAAACTGTGCGGAGATTCTTATGGGGATTTTTTTTTTCCCCCTTCACTTTATTTTCATTATACTTGCGAGTATGCTGGAGGTTTCGATTCCATTCCCGCATTTGGCTTTGAAAGTCTCAGATTTAGCGCAGTGGTATTGGCTCATTTTTCATATCCATTGTTGGCTTGTCAGGGTGTCATAGCTGCTCCACAGAGCTGTTAGATCAGTCCAAATGTATAAATCATCCTGCATCTGACACACTCATTTAATTTGGGGGGCCCTGCCGTAGCAGCTCGCCTATTAATGAAAAATCCCTGCCCTGTTTGCTGAGTGGGAACATTCAGCCTATTTTATTTTATTTTTTATTAACCTGGATATTCGCTATGATTTCCCTCAGTAGGCTGTTGGCTGCCAACCTGGCACTTTGTCATTTATCATCATATGTTATGTTTGCCAATCCGCCGAATTCCTTCAGTCAACAGTTTCTTATGAAGATCACTTTGCATATTAAGAAATAAGCGCAGACTTCGAGGCCGATAGGTGAGCCGAACCTCACTCCATTTCATGGTGCAGTGATGGTTCCAACCCCAGAGCCTGTGTTATTGTTTTCCATCTGTGAAATAAAGTAACAGGTACTTAATGTACCAAAAACAATTTGTACAGCAGTTCTTTTTGCCCATTGAAGGCGTGCATGGCTCGCTGAGGGCTCCCCTTATCTCAGCGAGGCTAATCCATTTTCACACTGCACTCCGGCGCTCTCATTTTACAGCTGAGGAGCTCTCTGGCTCCACGCTGGGCCTGAAATGGGACCCCAGTCACTGTGGCCCCTTGGAGTTTGCGTAGGTAAGTGTGCAGAACAAATGCTGAAAAGTCTTTAGAAAGTTAAAAGGACTAGTTGGGCTTCTCCCCCCCCCCCCTCCCGCTCCGGGTCCCACCTGATCACTTAAGATTTTTTGGTGCATTTCACAGTGTGAGCTTTAGCACTCGAGGACTGTCGCAGGAGAGTTTTTGTAATTGGAAGAGCATAGAAAAAACATGACAAAATCTACGTATATGTTTTTTTATGAGCTTTTCTCACTAGATGTTACACCCTTCTTTTTTTTGGCAAAGTCGATTCACTCGTGCGGATCATGTCAAAGCCATTGTTCATAAAGAAAAGGTGCATTAATGCCATATGTGCAAACTGCTGCGTGATCTAAATGGAAGCAAATGGGACCGATTATGGTGAATATGATCACCACAAAATTTGATGGAACAGTGTTGAACATCAAACAAGCCATGGTTAGGATGTTGAGAATCAAGATATAAAATTGCTCCGCAAATAATTCAAATATGACAGGCTGCTCGGATTTTTCTGTCCTTAAAGATATGTGCACTGTTCTAAAATCAGATAGATATCCATCCTAAAGTGCAAAAGACTGTGTCAGTCTGTGGCTCAACGTGAAGCTGGCATGTCTCTTGCTTGATGATGATACCACAGTCCCACAGCTTCCACATGAATTGCTAGCTAATGGGGGCCCTTCTGTCACTCTGGTTTAATGGGTCCTATAAATACAATTTGGAAGCCCTGAAAGACGCATCTTTGAAAATTCCTATTTCATCTATCTATTCTTATGTCTTATGAAATAATTACCTCCCTCATTTGAAAAAAAGGTTTTATGCTGTGTTGAGTAAGATTCAAATGTGATATGTAAATCCCATGAATTATTTCTTTATTTTGTTCACAACCGAAATCAGGAAAAAAATCCTATATAGAAAGTGAAACATTTTAATTATTTGTTTCATAAACCTGGTTTAAAGTTTGCATAAGACAACATAAGGCTTAAATCTAAGTAGAACAACAAAATAAGAAATAACTGGTTAAGCAAGTTACAATGAATTAGGTTAACTGAAAAGTGGTCAGTAACACGATTGGAAACAAATCTTAAATTTATTAATCTTAAAATTCTTAGCAAAATAGAGATAACTGTTGCTCACTTCTGTTTCTAGATGTTAATTTACATACCGTTGTTAAAGGAGAAGACATGCTAAAAATGTGGCAAACATGCATACATCTTTAGTATATACTCTTTGGGATAACTTGCTAATTCTTAGCAACGCATTCCAACTCTGTTTATGTTTGACTTTGTTCAGTTTTCTTTCCTTATTCATGGCTCACATATATCCCTGAAAAACCTTTTTGATTTACTCGTGTGTCATACTCCTAACCCTTTGCTATCCCATCATGCCAAATCATTTGAGGCATCTGTGGCCTCTCTGGCCCAGCCTCTGAAGCGCCATCAGCCCCCCGCCGTGGCTCGCTACGGCGCATGCCCACTTGTCCAGAGCCAACCAGGAGGGCAGCCGGGCCAGTACTCCCAGGACTCCCAAGCATCCAGAGCAGCTGGAAGTCCCATCTCCCCATCCTGCTTCTCAGCTAAACAATCAAAACAAAGAAAAAACCTATAATAAATCAGTCTCAGGCTCTATCTGGGAAAAAGGAAAAAAAAAACGAGGAGGGGACTCGGTCAAAGAAAATTGCTGTTTGAAAACTGGAAATGGTGTTTGAAGAAAGCAGGGTGGACAAATGGGTTGCAAGTTCAAATCCTGACAGCTTTGAGAATGTGAATGGGCATATTGGACTTCAATCGTTTCCTTAGAGAGAGCTGAATACTCTTTTTTTCCTCACATAACACCTTGATGATTATTATAAATACAGCATGATGCACTTCAGGTCTCATATAGCTTTACATTTGTAATTGTGCATAAGTGGCTCAAACTTTCTTAGCGTCATTGAGTGAACCCCCTAACCTAAACAGCCATGAAGTATAGAAGGATATATCCTCCCTCCCACCCTTTCCCATTCACTTCTTGCACCTTCGGAACCCTCACATGCACGTACACACTTTAATTTGACCACCCCAAAGCTTTTGCGGTTGACTCAGGGGGGTCAGCAACAGTTCAGTGAGGGGTTAAAGATAAAGCCAGACGTCATCTATTTGTGTATGTTTTGTCACCCCGTCTTCAACAGAGGGGAAATAAAAATAGAACGAAGTTATCAGGATGCGTAAAACTCCTCTCACTCTTAAGTAGTTGTAGAACCTCTTAAGTAAAATCAGATGACAGGATTCTCTCACAAATACCTTTTCTCCATGGTGGCGTCTATTTTTGTGGGCCCAGTTGTTTACAAAAAAGATGAGCCGGATTCTCCCTCCTCCTCCCTTACGTATTCTCTAGGAGTGATTTGAGGTTTGGTCTCTCATCCATGTAACAAACATTGAGCGAGGCCAAGCCAGAGTGCACCTGAATAAGCCTCCGAGCCGCAAAGGGAAGAGATTCATAATCACAGCGGAGATGACAGGTGGATCAAATTTCTAAACTTTTTTTTTTGTGCGAGCGGCGACAGGCTATCAGTCAGCGGGGCTAAGGGTGATGTTTTCTTAACCCGGGAGTTGCATTAGGTTGACATCCCGCTGTAGCGGAACTAGGTGACATATTGATGTGGAGAAAATACAACAGGCGGAAAGCTTTAAGACTTCAGGACTTGGGGAGAGGGGGGAGGTTGGGGGTTATTACAAGCTGGATGGGTTTGGGGGGTTTTATGCTTAACAGTCAAACAAAGCAACTATCTTCATGGCCAGTCTGTGGATATGCAGACTTCAGCTCTAACAGCACATAAGAGAGTAGCCAAACAGCAGAGAACCTTGTAAAGCAAGAATTCATTTTTAAAAATTGAAAACAAACAGGGCCGTATACTCATACTTAAAAAACACATTTTCCATAAGAAAAACATTATTTTTATTGATTTCTTCACAGTAAATGCCAAATGGACACCCTACAGCAATTTTTCAATTTAGGACTTGAATAGTGATGTCGGCCCCAGTTAACCGAGAGCATATTGGGGAGGTGTACTAAAAAAAAGCCATGCATCAAATCGAAGTGCAGCATGTTGCCATAAGCATGAAGACAAACTGCTCTCACGTTTCTAAGTACAGGAGTCCACGTTCAGTTACTTTGTCACAAATCACTGCAAGGCTTCCCTCTCAATCCGTCATTTTTGGATTACCGGGAGTATGCGTGCCACGGCCGCCTGCTCACAAGCCTGTCACCTGCTCAGTGGGGGTAATAATTGGTATGAAATACTGTTATGGACAGCTTGAAAATAAGTGCTCTGATTGACTGGGAATCCACTCTAAAGATTCCTGTTTTACACTTTGTCCAGGTCCTCACTTCCCCTTAACTCTCCACTCTTTTTCTTCCCTTCTTTTCCTTCAAAACAGCCTCTTTTTTTCCTGTTTCTTTTTAGTGCTATGGATTTGTTACTGTGGAGGCTTAACAACCTCGCTGGTTCCTCTGTCAGAAAATTATTTTTTTTTTCTTTTTTTTTCAGTCAGCCCATGATTGAGTCCATTTGTGGGTTTCAGCTCTATCACAAAGGGGCAGTCTCCCACTCTTAGAGTCATCCTGTTTCTGAGTAGTGGAGATGCCGAGAGAGGTGATAAAGGAAAAGGAGAAGTGGGAGAAAAAGGCAAAATTTTAGCTGGAGATTCAAGTAATTAACTCCTCCATCCATTGTTTTTTGAACATTTTCATATATTCTATGTATGTCAAGCTGACAGAATGGTGACTTATCACATGCCTGTAAACAGGCCAAACAGCAGTTTAAGTCTGCAATAGACCGAAATGAGTCAGGCAATCACTCGCCACATAAAATCTGAGATGGAATGTCGTGGGATGAAAGGATGAACAGAAGTAAAACATAGTAAATCTGAGAGGTTAAAATAACATTCCTCTGGCGATATAGATTTCTTTGAGGGGAAATGTGTGCTCTAGCTGACAAAAGAGAAGGTAAACTTCCAATGATATTTGGTAGACAAAGATCAGACTCCTGCACTTTGGATTTCTCCAACAGTGGGAGGTGTAAAAGAAGAAAGGATCATCCTGCAGTTACTTGTGCCTTAATTCAGATGCTGCTGTTGGTCTCAAAAGACTTGTGTAATGGGCCACACATATTCTTTTCTATGGCTTATCTGCTGGAAAGCCAGAGGAGCTGTCCACTCTCATTCTCTCATCGGAGAGCACATGTCAGGACCTATTTGCCACTGGTTACTTTGAGAGTGACATCAGTGATGACCCCTTGACCCTTACAGATGGAGAAATGCTGCTGCAATAGTTTTTCATTACAGAAGTAAGAGAGCACGGGCTGATATGTGGAAATGGGAAAATAGGGAAACTGGAAAAGGCATTTGGACCTGTATTTGACCCGTCATGTTTCAGTTTTCTGCCGGAGGCTCTTATGAAATGAGTATTTGACCCGTGAGGAGAGCTGTTGTCATCTCCCCTCTGTGATTTCCATGCACCGACTGACCACCAAAGGCTATTACCGCGGATAAAACAAGGGTCATTAGAGTAGCACTTCAGTTCCACTTCATTTTCTTTGATTTTGTGCTTCTATACTTGATACTATGAACCTACCTGTCAGCCTCAGTATAGTCTTGAGTGTTGCCTGTGTTGGAGTTTTGAATTAAGGGACAAATTGCTGACACTGAACATTCGACATGCCTCTCAACAGGTTGGAAACGGGTTCATATAGATTGAAGACAAGGCAAGTTGTTGTCGGTGCTTGTACGCTCAAGAAACCACTGTTTGAAAATAACATAGTAATTTCCCCACTCAATAAATAACGTAACTGCAAATATTAAGGTTTAATGAACTAAGGTTAGGTATTAAATTACTAAACTTAAGAATTAATATGATTCTTACCAAAGATTTGTCGTACATAGTTCATGTCAAATGCATCTGTTTTTTGCTAATTTTTTGTTTGTATTACTTTATCTCACTCTATGCTTTCCATTATGAAGCTGGATGTGACTAGCCAATTACTACACTTGACTTTTACTTGTTAGCCCTCTCTGTATAAATGTTTTGTGGCATTTTGTATTATTTGCTCAATCTTTGTCCTCAGTTCAGTTGCCTCCCTCATACCACGCTTAGGTTCTTCCTCATATGATTGTTTTTGTTCTTTGACTCCCTAATAGAGCGTTTTTTTTAACCTAATGACATTGGTAGAGACCCTAGTTTTTATTTGACCGGTCCATCAATCTGTTACCTAAACAATAACATTTTTAGCAGTTAAAATGAGGCATGAGCAGCCTTGGCGGCCCTGCCCACTTTGTCCAGGAAATTCACAGTTTCTCATTTTCTGTTAATCTCTCTAGGTTAATTATTAATCTAGGAGACAAAAAAGAATTATCAGATGAATCCCATTTGGACTACTTATAACCAATGAATTTCTTGTTAATTATTCATGAAAACAAGAATAAGACGATTTAATTACTGATTAATAATTTTGTTATCCTTTTCTACACCTAGTACTGTGAATTGTATGAATGTAAAACTTGATGTCATATTTTTATTCAAGTAGAATACCTCCATGCAGTGGACTGTATTTCACGCGAATAAGAAGTGGTGGTATTTGCTCTTACGCTGGTTTCCATTGTCTTACACTGCCGTTTGGTCTTTTTGACACATTTAAATCTATTAGATGAATATCATTAATAGTATCTGCTTTGCTCCATCGTGGTCAGTAAACCTGGAAGCATAATATAAACTGTTTGGCAGGAAGTCCACTTAAAGATTTGATTCATGCCTCATTACCCAACTCCTTTCCTTATAACTCATAAAGACATGTGCCGCCATGTGAAAGCTTTGCAGGACGGTCTGAAGAGACGGAACTTGTACGAACTTGTCAACCACCTCTGCCGGCCTCCACCTGTGTCTTGCTGATAGATTACATTTATAAAGGCTGCAATTACATGATTACGTTGGTGCTCGGGCTCCCACTCACAAGTAATTGCATTCAAATTACCCATAGTGTTTAGCATTGTAGCCCCCACAGCAGTTATATAATAGTAATAAGCTGTTTCAAAACATTGTTTTACAGAACCCAAATTGAACAAGACAGAAATTAATGACAAGGACATGCTAAGAAGTGACATCCTAATGTATCAGGAATGTGTCCAGGGTGTTGAAGAGGTAGTAATGATGCTTGTGTGCACAGTGATTGACATGCAGCAGATTACATTGTGACATATTCCCCTGGATCACTTTCATAGTTACCCTCTAGAATGCTGGAAGCAGATTACTGTCATCTGTACCTACCTTACCCCCAGGCAATCTGACCTCCTCAGACCTTTTAATATAGAAGCCGCTGTATCCTCAGACCAGCTACACCCTAAGGATTCACCAAAACAGCTAACTGCTGGGCGGCTATGGGCCCTCCTGTGGTCCACCATCTCTCTCTCTGCATGGAGGCAGTATTTCTGGTTCTGCTTCCACTCTTCGAATCTAACAGAGCTATGAAATTGTATATAGAGCGAACTTCTTCGTTCGCACACTCAAGGTGATCGAGTCGGGGAGCGGGGACAATGTTTTCCATCTCCAGGAGGTTTAGTGTGAAACTTGGAACGAGCACTTCCTCACACATTCATAAATTCATTAGCGCAAACTTTTCAGTGTATCAGTTACATTAAGCCTCATTAACTCCTTTTTTCCTGCTTTATATCAGCTAATTAGCTCAGGGGTGGCCACAAATTAATTACCATCTTCTACAGCCTCATGCAATTGTCTTGTGTTTGTTTAGTCTCTCCTATTAACTTTTAATCTTTTTCCCACTCGTAAAAACAGGCAATTAACATTTTTTGATAAACAAAAATGATGCCAGCTCAGGGATAATCAGCAGCTCGGCATGTCGCCCCCTTAAAGATTTCCCTGTCAGCTAAATTGACCCCTTAAACCATCCTCATCCCAGACAAGGCTCGAAAGTCTTCGGCTTGGCTTGTGTTTAGTCGAAGAACGGCCTATGACAACCATGTGACCTTTTGCCTTCTTAGTTTTTTTTTTTTTCCTTTTGCTGTCTTCTTTTCTCCCTCATCCCCTTTTGGAGACTCAGTTCAGTTTTGTGAACATAATAGCTGCGGTAATTGCCTCTCCAAGAGTTCAACTCCCTTCTTGGCCGCGTGTGAGTCTCGGTTCGGGATAATATGACAGCGGAGCATTCAACGGAGATGCTGCAGAAGTCTTCAATTTTCCTCAGTGTATTTCAATAAACCAACACAATGGCCGCTTCATTAGCTCATTGATTCATTAATGTAGCCATCATTCTTCCTCATATTCACGGAGCACAAACACCGATGATACAAAAGGTAACAGTAATGATAACTCTGGCCACGGTCGAATTCCTGTTAAGGCACCAGGCAGCCATCTGCTTTGATAAAGAGGCCCATTTATACGCTGTCTCCCTGCACAGGGTCATCCTTCTCTATATTCCGCGTATTGACCCGAGTTGTTCCTTTTATTACAAGCAGGTTTTTTATTGAAGGATGATTACATTGAATGATGTCAAGTGAGGGGCGAAAAGATCGACCGGAATAATGACGTTCCGGAGAGGCGGAAAGCAACGGGGGTGGGAGGAGGGGGTCGATGGCGACACTTGCCCAGTCTTTTCTGTGGGGCCTCGCAAATTGAGTCGCATCCTTGCTCATCCATTATTTAAGGCCGATCGGACTCTCTTGGCAACTATGGATTTGATAATCATTCCCATGTCCATATTAAATATGTGACATAAATATCACAGTAGGAGCTTGTCAATGGCGGAGCAGTGAGCGTAAAACTGGGGGCGTATCGGAGGAGCTAATATATGGGGACGGGGAGAAAGGAGATGAGGAGCTTGTGCAGAGGTTTTAAGCACTCGGATGAGGAGCTGTTTAAGATTTTGGAGCTGACTGCAACTGAAAAAGGGAGAAAAGCTCTTGGGTTTGGTTTGTTAGGCATATGGACATATGCAAACAAAAAAGAAAACAAACAACAAAGGCCTATCAGTATTAACTATTATTCATGCACCATAGTTGCAATGAGCCTCGCCAGGTTCTTCCTCAAGAAAGCATCAGTGCTCCAAGTAAATCTTGGAGAATACGCAAATAGTTGCCTGTTTAGTGACCATTAGCTTATAGCTCACAATACCAGTCAGCCTCACCGAGCTGTTAAAGGCTAATTCACGGTTTCTGGATCTTCTAGTGATTTGTGAGAAATGAATTTCTTCCACAAGCGGCCAAAATATTTATAGTTGCGGGGACTGAGCATGCTGATTAAGCATCTGCCTGGATCAATATCCATTCTCAAAAGAAGAACATGTAGCACAGTGAGAGAGGACGAGGAGCAGAAAAACAACATGGATGCTTATTCCTGAAGGAAATGGCCGCTCTCTACGCCTCTAGAATGTACTGTAGACTAAATGGACTCACAGGAAACGTTTGTAAAGCTGATTCAAAAGGTACTGGGGAATAGAATCCACTGTGTCTGCAGGGTCCTGTTTGGCCCGACACACCTGGCTTTGGTACAACTGTAAACCGTCGAGAGGAAAAGCGGCAACAGAGAGAGACGTTTATTCATATGAGAATGTGTCTGTGTGGGCAAAGAGGCATGTGTAAGAGGAGGAAAAAAAAGAGGGTGCTGGGTTGTAAGTCACCACATAAATAAGGTGAAGAGAGGGGCGATAACAAGAACCAGCATCTGCCAGGCAGGCAGGCAGTACGTCTCCTCTCCACAGTGGACTCTTCGTCTCCTGTGATTTTCACCAGCTGCTGGCCATGAATACTGGCCTATGCGCTCTAGATTAAAGCACAACACATGTTTCTCTGCAGGCTAGACTATACATCATCCCCCTGATAACCAAAGACAAACGCTGCTACATATTGTCTCAGAGCAAAGACTGGGAATAGATGTGTTCTGCGTGTGGAGGATATGAGATATCTGTCGCATCGCTATTAGAGCGACCGACAACACTTTTCACCTTATCAAGCGGATATTATGCATGCATGTGTCTCGTATGCCGATAAGCAGAGAGGGTCAGCCGGCTCAGCTCCATCAAATGGAAAAGTCAGAACCTTTCAAACCGCTCTCCCTCGGCAAAACGGTAAAATGACATTATTTGGGAATGCGCGTTGCACAACTGCTCTTGGTCATCGACGTGGATCCGCACCAGCTGCGGGTGTGGGTCTGGTTGAACTACTTTTCTGTCATCTCTCCAAATACAGCTTCATCACTCTGGCAGTTAGCAGGGAGTCCCCTGAGAGACCAATTTTTTAGTGCTTACATTGGACCCTCTCAGTGACTGTGTGCTGTTTAGTGACCACAGAACTCTGTCATCCTCTTCCGTTTGGGTTGCCTTGCCTGTCATTCTTCTGCCTACACATGAGGGGAAACTACTGTCTTGTTGCGTCAAAAAGGAAAAAAAAGCACTATTCAAGATTACCCAGCCATGTATGTTCTTTTCTGAAAAGTGGACTGAAAACATTTAAAAATCTGTTTGTTTTTTAAAATATATGGCTTCCTAAGTGGTTTGCGCTTTAAGTCTGAAGCTGAATACATGTGCTTTTCTGTCCATCAGTTATTTAGCAGGGTCTAAATACACATAATACAAATATGCCAATGCGGCCAAGGGGAGACAATATGTCCCCCTACTTCAAAACCTAATCATGCTCCTATGAAAGTGGCTATTTCTCTTTGTAGACTATGATGCATTATATTCGATACGACAACAATATATATTCAATATACCATTCTTGTAGAACATGACATGATTTTTCAAGTATGCCTACTTACCATAGTAAGAAGACATACTTTAAGCAATAATAACAAAGGAGCCATTTTATTAAATGGTTTTAGCATGGAACAGAAATATGAACTGACTGATCATGAAGGTACTCTGTTCTTTGTTCAGTCTAGCATGGGTGGACTTAAGATGACATTGCAAAATAGGCTGGGTTTGCTTAGGATACAGTGTAAAAGGCGAGTCGGCCTCTTAACCTTTAAAATATGACTCTAGACCTCATACACGGCAAGATTTTACATTTGACTTGAGAAAAAGGAGTAATCGGTCACTAATTCCTCGTATCAAGCATGTCCAGACGCACTTAACGAGAAAAACTAACGCGGCCTGCGGTTTTCAAGTGCCTTGCAAGTATGTTTTCAATTGTCATATAAATTCTGTTTTGAAGTGATTACTCACAAAAAAAATGATAAAATCCCCGAATGTTAAACATAAACAAATGGCACTAAACCGGTTGAGATGTGAGAGATAAACCACCTCTCTGGCAAGCTCGTCTGTTTGCTTTAATGGGAGTACCTACTGTCATTGTTGCATCAGGGTTGGGGTAAGTATCAGTGGAGCAAGGAAAACAAATTCAATAATAATTAACTTGGGTCATCTACTCATCTGCCATGGCTCATAAACTTTAGAGAAAATTTCCCCCAGAACTTTCCCAAAGCCTTTAACTCTCCCGCATGCCTGCAAGAGATGTTTCACACACACGCAGAACAGCTCATTGTTTCAGTCCATCACCCCCTTCACACATGCCATGTCTCTGTCTCTGCTGCTCAAACAGGTCGGAATCTACTCAGTTTCTCTCACCTCAGGTTGAGGAGCTCAAGAGGATTTGAAGAAAACAAAAGGCTAGTGGTATATTTTAAGGTGAAATCAGTGAAAGTAAAGTGAAATCAAATGATTAATTCATTTTAATTTTATCACTTGTTTCCACCGTCTGTGATTGTTAGAGACAGGTCTGAGAAAAGCAGGATTCTTTTGAATTTTAAAAATATTTATATATTTCCAAACCTGTTGTGATCCAATTCAATATAATTCATGGGATTAAATTGGTTTTAATTCTCCATGAAAGATCCCCAAGCTAAGGATGGCAAAAAAAATAATCACATTTTACCTTTCCTAAGATCTAATTGTCTGTGCTGAGAAATACGCAACTTTGTAGGCAAACAATGGAAAGGATTAATTATTTTAAATAAAAAAGAGACCTTCAGCAGACCAGAGTATTGAATGGGGACATGTGCTTAAACCTCTTTGGGGAGCTGAGATGAATCCAATACCATATGCATTGCTTTAGGCAAATATTGATATAACCCAAATTCAGACTTTTTCAATGAAGAGCCATTTTTTCACATAACCTTTTTAACCCTTTGTGGGACAAGTTACCAAACAAATCATTTGGAAACGAGTGTCCCACAGGTCATGGAAATACAATAAACTCAACCAACAAGTTGGATTCTATCTGTAACATTTTGTGTGCTCTTCTCTTGAAGGCCTTTTTCTCAATGTTCATTTACGCGTGTGTGTGTGTGTGTTTTTATCTGTATACTAAAATATTAATAAAGCTAGACAGGCAAGATCTAATAATTTATTTCATCTTGATTTGCAGCCCGAACATGAAGCTTCATTAAAACAGTCAAAAAAAGAAGAAAAAAACTTCTAACATCCACTCTCAATGGGTTTTTTTCAGAGACTTGTGGATAGTTCAGTTATTAACAGAAAAATGTATATCATTATTATCTAATTTACAGAGAAATTAATATGATCTCATTTACAGATGAATTATTACTATTATTATTATTATTATTATTGTTATTATTATTATTGTGTTTTTTAACTTTAGCTAATTTTTCAAAGAACCAAGTGAGCTTGAAATAGGTGCATTGTCAAAGATAACCTAGATTGACACACATGCATAATGCTGTTTGCATCAACTGGATGATTCCTGAAGGGCAACTGGTTAAAAACATGCCACATCCCAACATGCTGCACAGTATGTCATTTTCACACAGAACTGGACAAGTGGAGAAGAAAACAAGTGGCGAACCAGAAATTACCATGTAAAACAGATAAGGCGTGATGTCCTTAAGAAAACAGAGGGGAATAAACCAGCAAAGACCTGCCACATGCATCAGGTGCTTCAGTGGATCTATCAGACATGGTCTCCACGGAAGAGTGGCTGTCACAAATTTCATTCTTAGAGAAGGAAAACAGAGGGGAAAGGCTGAGGAAGCTAAATGGTTTAAGAAAGGAATGAAAATCAGTGGCAACAGGTTCTATGGTGGGATGAATTCTCCCCTGAGCCCAGACCTCAACGCTATCGAAGCAGCATGGGATCATCTTGACAAAGGTCAGGGAAAAGCCAGCTAACATCCACAGGCGAGAGGTGGGTTGTCCTTCAAAGATTTAAGCCTAAGTAACCATTCCTGGAAACAAAAAACAAAAAAAGAAATGGCAAGAAAGCTTGACTTAAGGGTTCAGGCCTTGTTGAAGAATAGGGATGGCTAAATCAAATACTGACCAGTATGGGAGAAATTGGCCTGCACTCTTCCGTGTTTCGGGAATATCACTGCATATATTTCCTGTTTTTTGGCATTTGTAAAATCTCTAACAGATCGCTCAACCCTTGACATTTGCACAACAGTGAGTTTGCCTACAAAGACATTCCAGATGTAGGTTTTTATAAACTAAACTAAGTTCGGGGTCTCTCTCCTCAGCTTCTGAAAAACCATTTTACCTATTTTACATTTCTTGTACTATCTTTTACATTCACCCAGACAAAGTGTGGCCCTTCAGTGCGCCGTTTCTTTTTTTTGTGTGTGTGTGTGTGTGTGTGGTATAAGCTGCCCTCTATGCTGGCTGTCAGCTGGCTGTGGAGCTAATATCAGGGCTGCCTCTCAGGCTGGCAGACCCAATCAGACTCTGGAAGCTGGCCTGATTGGACTGACATACTCCATCAAACCAAGCATCAAGCCGCCTCTGACCATACGCCGGGGTCTGACTGCTTCGGACATCAAGAAGTGGGCCGGTGCGGGGCCTTTTTAAACAATCCTAATAAAGATCACCACTGTTTCTTTCTCTCCGGCTCCCAGTACAATTTTCAGGAGAATTCCTCACATGTTCACAAAGCACACACAGACACACACACACACACACATATTCACTTAGATATTTATATACAAACACATACATATATAGCAAAAATGCAGTGTGAGATAGTGTCTTCATTCAACACATTTCCTTTCTTGTGTGAAGTAAGCTCGCTTCAAAGAAAATAGTCAGATGTTCTGGAATCTTGTACCGTGTTGCATTTGATAACGTAACATGTGGCATCAAGACTTTTCCATTTATGTTGCTTTTCATCTGAGCATCTCAACTAACCATACCACACTCCCCAAATAAAACTGTTACTAGTTTGACATAATTAAATATTTCATACAACTCGGTCGACTTTAATCATCTTTAATCACCCAAATACATTCTAAAATTGTAATGTTTACAGGAACATGGGAGCTTTGTGGGAATGATCAGAGCCCTGAAAGCCTTGGACAAACATGTCGAACCTTCTAATTATCTAGTATAGTTTAGGAAGTACACTCAGCATATGCGTGTGCGTGTTTAATTCATTTCCATCTGCAGGGAAGAATAAAATGCTGCTTTACTATGTCAACAAGATTGTGAGAGTGGCAAGAAAAGGGACTTAAAAGGAACTATCAGAGGCCCCGATGCCTTTTTTCCAAATTCTTTAATAAGAATTGATTGCTTTTTAGACAGAGAGGCAAAAATACAATTTCAGTCCTTATTGCTGGTTATTACAGACATCTTAATGGAGCGCTTGGAAATGATTCAATTGACTCCCTTCACTGACGAGCGGCAGAGCCAATCAAACACTGCTCCCTCCAAGGCTGAGGACGTGTGCCAATCACCGTGGCATTGTTTCGAAAAAGGACAGCATTATGGATTCAGATGCACAAGTGCTGCTTAGACAATGTTTACCCCTCGGCTCTGCATCAGTTATTTGGCAATTTAGAACCCAGGGGGTCTGACTCGGAGACTGTATTGAAAAATGTTCGGGCCTGCTCTATGAAGCTGAAGCCACTGTCCCTGAGAAGAGAAACAGACACAGAACAGCATGACATGTGTGGAATCACTTTGATTCCACACACGGTTGGCAAATTTCTCTGTGAAAGAGGGAGAAAGTCCCAGCAAAGGTGTTTTTTTTTAATCGGTTTTGCAGCTGTCAGTTTGGGCTCAAGTGCTTTCTCTAAAGTCATGAAATCATCATATTTGACATCCAGCGTTCATCCCATATAACAAGGGACAATAACCATCAATAACAACAGATAAATGACAGAACTCACAAATATTGTCCAAGTTTTGAGACAACTGTCTTTTTTTTTACATTCTGCTAGGAAAACTCAAAATATGAACCATAATGTATTATAACATGTGGAAATTTAAATGGAAATACAGTGCATAAAGACAACAGGGGGAATAACACAGTCAGAACCATCTTAGGCAAGTTTTCTTAATTTCTTTAAGTACCCATCAGAAATAGAACTCCAGGCCTTTTGAAAGACTCTCAAAGCTCTTCTTTGGACAAGGTTTGCCTTTGGTCCCATCCTCTATGATTTGATTTTATACCACATCAGTAATGTTAAGGTCTCTGGCTCCATTCTATGGTGGCTTTAGGGAACAGATGATGTTCAACTGATGCTTGAAATGCCATCTTTTTTTTGTTTGTTTGTATTTTAATCATTTCTGGATATAAATCACTGTTGGATCAATTTTTTATTTTCACTATCATTCATTCTTTTCTTTTTTATTATTTCAGAGACACACCGCAATAAGCTGAGAAATGTCCGAAAAAATGACTTTGTGTCTTTTTTACAATTAGACCCATAGCATCTAAAGCCTCTTTATTTGTCCTTTGCAAATGTGTCTGTTTTGTGTAAAGATAAAATCCTTTGAGTCGGTTAGTGTTGTCTTATTTGACAAAAAATTCTTAAGAAAAAGTTCATTCAATGACTTTATGAGGGAAATGAGGGGAAGAAAGAAAACATGAGGTTGAAAATACATAAAATTCAGCAAAGAAGATATACAATGAATTACATGAAACATCTCTTGAAATGAATGTTATTTAAGCCCTGTAGTGTCACTTAAAATAATGTACATTATACTTTGATGCAATGATCCCCAATTTTAAAGGTTTCCCATATGTAACATCCACCATTATTACCTGCTGTATTATTTGTCATTTCTATCCATGTGTGAAAGGGAGGACCCAATTTAACTTCATCCCTCCGAGTGGTGATGTTCAATGAATCCATTGAAGGTGGTATGGGACTGATGATACATTTATTCATTTTCAATTTAATATAGCCACAATGCACAATCAGCTGCAACACAGTGAGATGGAGCAGAGAAAACAAATTAGCGGAAAGCCTAAGGAATATTTGTTAGCCTCTGTTCTGCATCCTAGTGGCATATGGCTACCTATTTGCAACAAGAGTTCATTTGCAGATATATAAAGAAATCAGTGCAGGGACAAATAAAATTATCTAATAAAACTCATCCAAGAAGAAATATTGCCGGCGAAACATATGGCACTGTCAAAAATGATCACTTCAGACACTAAACGCAAATACTGGCAAGTACAATTGTAACACGTTTCAGCCTAAATGAATTAATTCACTTCATTATAGAGCAGAAAGGTAGGAGTTATAATCGCCTCAATTAGAGTGCAGCCATAAAGCAGAGATAATGTATATGTAATTTTCTTTTCATTTAGCTTCCATCTGTTTGTTGCAATTGAGCGCACTGTAATATTTAGGTTTTCATTAGTTTGTTTTTCTCTCTGTGAGAGAGATTATTGTGCATGAGCATAAGACTTTTTAAGTTCAATAAACCAGAATGAGCGATGTGATTGCAATGGAGTTTATCCACATTAATCAATGTAAAACCTTTTTCTTATGCTGAATGAGCTGATGTAATGCCTGTGTTATAAGGTAATTGGCGCACTTCTGCGTCTCGTCTGAGCCTCATAAAGGTATAGAACTGAAGTAAGTAATTACTGTATGCAGTGGCATAAGCACACAAGGATGCAGCCCTCTTTTCATCTGGTTCAACTACTAAAACTCTCTCAATAGTTCTCCAGAAGCCTCTCAAGCATATGTCCCCTCATCTGCTTATCTTGGCAAACCCTTGGCTCTGTGGATGAGGGGCGAACGGAGGAGAGGAGGAGAGGAGTCGACTCCTCTCCCTGCTAGTCAGTCCCTGTGCTTCACACAGAGCGAGCGCTCTCCCCAACCTGCCATATGGGAGCCATAGCGCTTTTTCTTTATCATCTCTTCTTTTTATGCCCAGTGGTTGTGTGTTGCTGCCTTTGTTGTTCGGGAATAATCAAATGTTGATAGCATAGTTCAAATGGACCATTAAGTATGTGAGAATGCTCTATGGAGATGGAGCAGATAAGAGACCAGGAGCCAGGCAGTCTGCCACGTTCAATAGCCAGCCTAGTGGTGGTGCTAATTTGATTATAATATAGTCATCTCGGAAGATTAGAGCTATTCAATTAAATATTCTAATTAACCTGAAGTATTAGGCAAATGATGCTAATTACAAATATCCTCAAGAGAGCCAGCTAGATGAAAGGCAGCACTAATACTTCAGACCACTGTCTCGTAACAAGATGTCCTATATCATAGGCTTGCCGAATATTAAATTCTTGGCTAATTTGCCTGAACCCCATTTGTTTAATGGCATTTGCATTTTGTTTGAAATTGTAATAAACATGTGTACACAGCTCTTAACTTCACAGAGAAAGTGCACTCTTGGGGTAGCTCAGTATTTCTGTTTACACAGCTCCCCAGAACATTCTGCCTCCATTTCTTTCGCTTAGACTACATGCACATGCGAACAAAACACACACATGCACACGCACACATATAGCCTGGCCCATTAAACTCAAACTGCTTGCACCAACTGCATTGTAGTGACATTATTTTCAGGCTCTTTGCACAGCGTAAGCTCAGGCTTTTTGCAAGTTAGAGTTTCTAATTGTTAAGAATATATCTGAGGGAAGTCGTATAAAATAATCTTGATAATTCAAAGTGATTCCACACATGGTTGGCAAATTTTCTCTGTGAAAAAGGGGAGTAAATCCCACCAAAGGTGCTTGTGGAGGAAAATTATTATTTTTTAAATCAGTTTTGCAGCTGTCAGCTCGGGCTCGAGTGCTTTGTCTAAAGTCATGAAATCATCATATTTGACAAAGATGTGAGAAAAAAGCTAAAGCCATCGGGATACAGAAACATGTAGGTGCCTTCGCTGATTACTTTATATTCATAGTTTTTCCACTCCAAGGTCGGGAATATGTCATGTGCATAATGCCGGCCTTCAGTGTGGCATTATAGTCACTCCAAGCAACGTGTTTCAATAAGGCAATTTTCTTTCTGCCTGGAAACATCAGCGGGGAGCCGTTCTCAACAAAGACAGAGTATGACATGTTATCCAAGCATACATCTGCAGGACAGAAGTATACTTTATTAAAGGAAAATAGGATTTCACAAATGTTTGGAGAGGATAGGGGGGGGGGGGGTAAAGGAGGGGGAGGGGTGCCATTTGCTGGAGGGGGGGGGGGGGTCTGTTGAGGGGATGCTTGATTCATTGTTCATTGAGCAAGGTCCTTAAAAAAGGGCAGGTAGACAAAAATAAAATGACAGTGACCAAAAACCTGCAGGTTGTTCAGCACTTTTGAATAAGCTGTCTCTTAGGGATTTAGATGTCCGTGTGGCAGCATCTGACCTTTGGAGTATCTGAGCGGTTTCCTCAATTTAGTCGAAATTAACATAAAATTTTGAGAGCTAATAGGAAACCTTATCGAAGAAAGTTATTGGCAAATAGAAATGCACTATGCTGGGACAGAAGAGTGGCAACATCAGATGACTTGACATTCTAAGATTCAGAATCTTAGAAAGAGTTTGGGTTGGATAAGATGTGGTGGAAAGATTTAGGAGTAATGGTAAAGAAAAAAGTGATGATATTTGGTTTCATGTCGCAGCTAGAGGACTATCAGCTTGGTGGACACAGATTTACATGCTCTTCTTTTGGGATTTGCGATGTCATCAATGCAAAAGGATGTCACTACCCACTAGCATTGCATAGTTATCTCAACTTTTCAGTATTTAGAGTATTTATAACTCTACATTCTTGTCTTGACAGCAAGATTTTGATTTATAAAGCTCAAATGGTGAGTGATGATCATTTTTTATTTATTTCTGATTTAAACCTGTTCCATTGCTATATGCCAACAATGGTTTATTAGTCAAAGTTTTTGCTGACTCTTGCCTTTTTTTCCTTTTTTTTGTAATCAAGGCCATTGTCTTTGAGAAGGAGAAAAACCACCATCCAAGCATGCTTCATTTTAATTTTGTGCCACGGGTATCCCAGCATCCCCCAGCATGCAGCACAGCTCACCTCTGTGCTTGCTGGAAGTCTGCATTAAAGTTTATCCAGCGACTGCATTTACCACTGGGGATATCATATGAGTCAGGCTAAGCCAGGGAGGATGATATCAGCTTTTGTTTGAGCCTCCACTACGCGCAGAAACAGTCCTAAGTACTGTACACCTGTCTCATTAGGAAAACCATGCTGTTGACCCAGTGTATTAGCCAAGGCCTAATCCGGCAGATCTGAACAGGCTTCTCTAAGCCTCTCATATGGATAAGTCTTCCCCTGAGCCACTATGACAAGGCCGCAGCACAATGGAAAAGCGTGCCATGCTAACACATCATTATGCTCTCCAGAACAGATACAGATTATGAGCAAGGCCGGTTTTTGTTTGCTTATTGGCAGCATCTCTGTCAAATTATTGCCTGTGCTGCGACACAAGAGGCTATCCACAAGGTGTGCTGCAAAAACACACATTTTCCAGTTATGCAGATGTCATGTTCAAAGAGAAAAGAATCTCAGTGTGCACTTAGGAGGCTTTCTGAAGCTGCTCGATGCCTAAAACACAAGAGGGATGCTAACATTTTTCGTGAAATGTATGGGCACTGCCTTGTGGTAAACATCAGTGGAGTCACAGTTATCTATATTTAAAAAATGAATTTGACGTTTGATTTGGCTGGATTGTTAGGGCTCTAAGACCAAAAGTTATGTGCATATCTACCATCTAATACAGAGCACCTCATTCACACTCATTAAGATTCAACAGATGAGAGATTTTCTTTTCCTTTTTTCTTTCAAATTTGAATTCTGCCCAAACGAAGTGACATTTCAGACAAAGTGAACACCTCTTTATGGTATCATGCATTTTAAATCTGTAGACTTTTTCGGTTTCAAACCCTGAGCCCTTCTCTGTCACAAACACTGCAAGTCTCTCCACAGCTGAGGTCGGTTTTAGTCCCGTATCTGTCAAGGAAAAAGTGAGTGAGGGAAGGCTTTTTGTTTTCTGTTCCTTCCCGTCAAGTTTGCTGTCATCAAAGTCATATTGAGAGAGAAAGGGAGTCAGGGACAGAGGCAATAATGTCTGATTTAGACTGGAGGTAGAAATCAAAGCTAATCACAAAGCCCCTTCTCTACTTATTGACTCTTTTTTTGTAAACATCAAGATGAGGAGATTGATTATTGAGACAAGTTAAAGCAGTGCTGACTGCTTCTTTTAACGTGTCCTTGTCATTTGTTGTGCTTGACGTGGTCTTTTATAAAGGCTGAGGGATATGCCTTTTATGAAACCACTTTGAGTAATTCACTTTCTTCTCCATCTTTCACTGTGTTCTTAGATACACCTCAAGCAGAAACAGTGTGTTTTCCAAGTGTCCTTCAATTCTACTTTTCTTTTTTTTTTGGGGGGGGGTCGTTGATCAGTTACTAATGTAATGCTGTACATTCTCCGCTGTAGGAAACAAAAGCCAGTGCAACCACAGAGAAATGTAGCTAATTTAACCGTTTTCCAGTCTGCAGCTGCAGCCCTGTTGAAGATGAGAGCTGTTGAGGGAACAAAGCGCTCGGTGGAAGAAGGAAGCCTTGGCACCTCTGAGGGCTGCGTTCATACCGGGTCTGCGCGGCAAAATGCAAATGTCAAGTGACACTCGACAAGTCTGTGATTAAGATTTAATGGAGAAAAATGCGAGTCGAGGATATTAGCCTAACTAAGACACATCAGTTGTCTTTCCTCAGGGTGCCCCACCCCTGTCTCCTAACACCCTCGCATTTCAGCAGGGGACCACTTTGACCAAAGTTCAAATAAGAGAGCTGCAGAGAAAAAGAGAAAAAGAATTGTGTACATATATACATATATATATATACATATATAAATATATATGCTAGGCTCTAGAATTGTATCTAGAATTGTATCAGTGGAAGCAGTACATTTCACAATGTTTGTACATTTTCTATCAATTTCCCCTTACTGTTACCAAAGTGTGGTGTTGCCTGTAAACAGCCTCTCGCTCCAAACTCTCGATTTTCATGCGGCGGCCGCACAGGAGGTCAAACAACGCGGGCGAGGGGGAACAGATTCCCAGGCTTAAGGTCAGCGCCGCTCTGCGAGCGCTTAGCAGGCCGCCCCCCCCGTCAGCCGCAAATCTGCTCTGAAATTTAAAAAATTTAATTTGTCAACGTGTTTCCATCATATGCTCCATCACTGTCCAAGCCAGTGGCAGGGACCCAAGGTCCCCGGGGGGGGGGGGGGGGGGGGGGGGGGGCAGACGGAGGGGGAGAGGTGACATGCTGTAGGGCGGAGGCAGCTGCTCTCAGATGGGAAGACGGCGCTGTGATTAGGCCCTCACGCTGGCCGGAATTGTCCCGGACAGCCTAGAAATCAGATTATTAACTCTGATACCAGACACTCTGTCTTCTGGCCGGGATTAGCATGAAAATTTTTTATATGGATCGATAAGCAATCTTTCCCCTTCTTAGCAATCTCTCAAGGCTTCATTAATCGGCGCGTATGTTTACGTCAAGGAATTAAGACATCCCCCAGACAGACAGACAGACATGCTAACACCCTTCCCACACACGCTAACTCTGTTTGCTCAAATGGGAGCATCTCATAGAGATTTGCTAAATCAAGCACTGACACAGCTCCCCTCAAATAAAATTGCCCTAACTTTCTCAGTCTAACCCTCTCAGGTCTACGAATCACCGGGGATCACCCTTCTGTTCTATGAATTTCTGTAACGTTCAGATGTTGCAAGAAACTATCACTAATTTTAGTGTGGAAAAGACATAAGAGAAAAACAGTATAGTGTACATCTGGAAATATGCTGCAGTGTAAAAATATTTGCATTTATTATAGAAAATTAGCACATCCCGTAGCTTTTTTTCCATCATTCATCATCTCCAGCCTTCTTGGATATGACAATCATTGGCAAGCTTTCTGGTGGTGTTTCAATAAATGCAAGATGTTCTGCAACGTGTATGGAAAATATTCACCTCAGCTTGTTTTAATGCGCTCACAGTCACATTCCGACGAATTTCCAGCTTCAAGGGTGGCACAATTATCAATTATCCAAACATGGAGCGGTATTTTATCCATCAAGCCAGTTTTTCTTTAATTAACTTTGTTCTCATCTTATAAATAACAGCATTACGTATGTATCGTCAAGAAAGTATTGATTTTTACTTATTCTAATTTAAGATTATTATCATTACTGATATGTTGTGACACCCCTTGAGAATGCATGCACATTCTGATATATGATTAAAAATATAATTGCGCTTTTCGAAAACAGAATCTTGCTCAAATAATAAACAATTCCCCTCACACAGCTCATATATTTTCCGCAATCAACTGAATTCTATCAGTCTGCAGCATCTATCACCCCATCGTTCTTTCCAAACGTCAAATGTAAAGGAACAAATATGTAATGGTAAATAAGTAGCATGGAGAATGAAAGGAATATGTGAACGTGTTGATGGATTATCTGAAACTTAAGGCATAGGCGGAGAGTGCCCAAGCGTGGCCAGTGGATAGGATCACAACTCGTATAATTATGACCCATACCCAGAGCATAATTAATCTCGCCTGCATCATTAGGAAACACGAGTCCAGTCATGTCATTAAAGTGCTTTTAGTCGTCCTACTGTCCTCCCTTTGCCCCGGCGCACTCTCTGTTTTATCAGCCCACTGCTGGTCATTTACAGAAAGAGCACTCATCTGTGCGCCGGCATGACTCTTCACATATTGTCTTTATGTCCAATCGTGGTTAATAATGAAGAGCTTTAGAAGGCAGGAAATGAATAAGTGAAAGTCCAGGCAAAACATGGAGTCAAGTTTGACAATGATGAAGTATTTCAGAGTAGGCTGAACTCGGGCTATTTTATGATTTGATGAACTGCGTCGGTCACTAATCTGATTGAAATTCTCCTTAACATGAATGGGGAAAAGTCTTGGTGTATTTATTCATTGACCAAATCCTGAAAAGCATGGTTAGAAGCACCATAATTAGCACAGTTTCCTTAGTAGCTTGCAAGGATCCTATTAGTCGAGTCATATTATTTACTGAAGTGCTAATACTATTCTCCTATGTCCATTAACAAAGTGAGGTATATGTATAGGTAAGTGGATCCAATTGGCTAAGAGCTTGTGGTTTCATCAGAGTGCTTTTAAGTCTGCACACTCAAAAGTATTGGACGAGGGGTCAGGTTCAAATTAATTAAAGGGCTATAAATGAAAGAGCCCGCTAATGACTGCAATCTTACCTACCCAAAATTTAATATTTCATCATTAAACAGTAAAATGAGCCAATATGATCCTAATACAGTCCCAATTATGCAGCATTGATCAAAGTGACCTTTTCATACAAGGAAGTGGGGGGGAAAAAAATCAATCCCACACCTCCTCCTCTTTTCCCCGTTCAGCCTCACTGTTTGCTGCATGCTTAAGTTCCACTGTCTATAAGGGCAGCCTCTACATGCGTCTATATAATGTAAACCAGGCAAAGTCCTGCTTGTCAAATCAACTGACCGCAGCACAGAGAGCCGTCTCCCCGTTCCCATACGTCTAATTCTTTTGTTCACAAGCATGTTGCATTTCTCTTTGCGTTTGTTTGTTTTTTGCCTCCCACCCATGTACCCCCGCGACAACCACCCCCCACACACCCACGCACACACACACACACACACTTCCACCCCACGACACACTACAGTCTTCGCCTTGTCGGCTGCCAGACACCCGGCCATGTTAAATCCCAGAAGCTGAGACAGGTGACGAAAACGGGGCCAGACTTCTCTGCCCATCAGCTGAGGCGAGGGGGCCGGGAGCCATCATAATGGCTAATTCCTCGCCGCCCGGCCCAGGGAGCAGGAAAAGAAGCGAGACGGGAAAAGTGAAATCGGTACAATGCCTAAACACATTCCGCTGCAGGATCTGTCTTGATTTGGTGTGCAGCTTGACACTCTCCATTTTCTGTTTGACTGGTAACTGCTGATGTGCTTTTCCCTTGTCAACTCACCATGAAACAAGTTCAATGTATTTCTAAAGATTGCAAAGTTTGGCTGCTGTTTAGCTTTGAGAACAATACACCAGATCTCCTTCATGAAAGACTAAAAAGACTTTCTCAAAAGAAAACTACTCTGTCTACAAGAAAATATAAAACATATAGTCCTTTATTCAAGGTTAATGCAATCAATGGAGTAGATATGTGTCACAGACCGGGAAAAGAGTGCTATTTTTTCCCCTCTGTTGTCTAAAACTGAAAACTGCAATCCCTTATTGTATCATCTCTGAAATAATCTCAGATATGACACAAATAAGATGAAAGTGACTAAATAATCTCCCACATTCATCACTTGAGCTGGGCTGCTTATGAATCTCCTTATTAATCATAGCCTGTTAAAACTGTGTCAGCCTGAGCAGAAAGGTAAAAGATTACTTTTATTCTTTATGACCTGCCTGAGGAATAGCAGCTTATATTCCACTAAGCACATCTTAATCAATGCCCCCCTCCCACCTCCACCATGACTTGGCCCGCAAGGAGCAAAACAGAACATGATGGATATAATCTGTATAAAACCCCTCTCCCTGGGGCGGATTAATTATGATCTTTGTAAGTCATAAACACATCCTTTTAATTATTGATGGCTAACCCCTTTGAAATGAAATTGAAATTAAATCTGTCTGATTTACAGTGGCAGCGTTATGAGCTGGCTCGCTCTGGGCTGCTTTATAGAGACCAGGGAGGTAAGTCAGCACTTGCATAAAACATTTCATTGGCTAAATGGAGCGGGATCATATGCTCCCAACAAATTAGTCGGTTTTCATTGGCGCGAATCACAGGGTTTCAAGGTGAGCAGGTTGATGGGGGGAAGTCTCTGCTCATGGGGGAGGGACCCGTACTTTGCCATGACAGCTGGGCCTGGATCAAGTGTGGCACTCTCATATGAGTGAAAATAATGGAATCCTATATGTCTTTGAGCATGTCAGCATTTCACAGAGGGCCCAAATGGAAAGTGACGACCGGACGTAGCTGAGGAGGATGACAGGGATGCTGAAATGGGAATTGGGTGACCACGAGGCCATCACCAAATGGCGGACCTGCAATCAGACAGAGGCAGAGCCCTCTGTCATCCAACATCAAGCAGCTGAAAACTCCATTCTGTCATTGTCATCTATTCATGTTTTTGTTTAGCTCTCGCTCGGGAGAAACGGATAGGTTTCCCTGGGATTTCACCGTGGCATACGTCTACAGTGTATGCCTCATTATTCAACACGGAACAGTTGGTTTGCCCATTTTTCCAAAGCTGTCAGATGTCATGGTAAATCATGATTGAGTCCATTTGGCACACGGCGCTGTGCTTTAGCGTAGTTATGCTTTACACTCCGTTCCCTGTTGGTACTTAAAGTTATCTTCATGTAACATGTCATTAATATAAAAAAAATGTAACTATTCTTAACAAGAAAAAGAAAACAAACAACAACAAAAAGCCCATCCATGTAAATACAGTGAAGAGGGGTCTGCGGAATTTGTTTACAGTTCTATTGTAGCTTTGTATTTTCTGTTGTTTTAACAAAATTATGTACTTATGAAAATTATGCGTGTTACTTGTGGGACAAAGTAGCCGAGTCCTCTCTGTTCTAAGAATTAGACACAAGTTCATGTTGCTGTCCAAACGGTGTATTTGAAAACTGCTACATAAACTCAAGTCGTCTGTCTGAATAATCTCATTTTGCAAGTTCTTTTTATCACAAACCCATGGGCTGACATGTGTGTATGTGTGTGTGTTTAGAAAAGTTCCAAAGAGGTGAGGAACAGAAGTATGAAGCGCGCATAACCTGGAAGCACTTATGATAGAGGATATCCTTTTCCACTTCAGCGACCACTTTGCCTCCAATGTTCTGCAGCAAACATAAAAAAAACAAGCAACAACAACACCTCCCTCCCCACAACAAACGTGCTGCTTAGCACAGTGGTCCCCCGGTCGCTGTTGGGCTAAGCCAACATCCCCCTCCCACCACCCCCAGCACCAACCGTCCTAATCAAAGATGAAAAGGCTTTATTAATAAAATGTTCCCCCCTTCAGGAGGATGGGGACTAAATGATTGCTCAGATGTGCCCAATTTGAGGCCGATCTGCTGGCAGACTGGGCATCTGGACTGGGCGGGGCCAGCAGGAAACTCTCACATCTGGAAGCTGTTTACTCTGCAGAAATTAAGAGACGCACCATGCACAGATACCACCCGCAGACACTGAGTTGGAGTCTAAGTGACTGTGTCTGAGTAAGTAACACATGTTTTTTCCGGCCCATTTTTGGTGTTTGTGTCCTTCTTGTTGTTCCCCTGCCATAACGAAATTACATGATTCTCATTTTACTGCATCTTGGGTAACTGTATCCTTGTGTGACCGTGCTGGAACAGAAACGTATCTTAGCATCCAGCTTTAGCACATAATACGAGAACTCTGGCTAATTTAATGGAGGCAAAGTGAAACAGATGCAGCTGTGATGCTTCATAAAAGTCCATTTGTGCACAAGTCGTTACACTTCTGCCACAGAGAAGGACATCCCAAAACACATTACAGAAGAATTAAGCCTGTACACCATAACAGCCGTTTTTTTTCTGTTTTTCTTTTCAATCTCATACTACTTTCTGCTGCTCAGAGTCTTTTCTCTGGTTGCTGTGGTGAGGAAGGAATGTCACATTAGTCTGTGATTATCTCTATGAGGTCTGCATTCGGCTTCCTCCGACTTGAGTAATTGCATTTTTTGTCTTCCTCCGTCTTCTTCCTCTTCTCCCTTTTTCCCCCCACGTTTTTTAATCAAACTCACAAACAATAAGCGGGCCAGCGCTGACAGAAAGTCAATGCGCCTCGGACAGCCGCTTGGTCTGAGAAGAAGGCCCGACACCCGTGCCTTTTATGCTCGGGATGACGAGGCCAAGTGGGCCCCATCACATGGCCGCCAGGTTAAACAAAAAGCCTCTGAGCGATCGGCCTCAGAGGACTGAAGCGAAATCCAGTGCAGTGGTGCAGACAGCCACCACTGTGCAATTCTGCCCGTCTGACAAAAGACTGATGCTATCTAATAAAGAAGGCTGCATTCATCTCAAGCACACAAACATCACGGACAACACAGAAAGGCAGAAAGAGGAAGAGAATGGGAGTGTGTTGTTGACTCTCCGGCACCATAAATAGTAGCCGCACTCTGTCAGTATGAGATGAGGTAAATAAATGAAGACTGGGATGGAAGGTGGGGAGATGCCGTGTGACAACATTAGGCCCATCTCTGAGATACCGAGGCTCAAATAGGATCTTTAAAATTTGATCTGGCTGTAAAGGAAAAACAAGCAAACAAAAGGGTTTATCATTTCAATCAAATTTCAATCAAAATTGTGCGAAAAAATCCAATTGCACCGCGTCCTTAAAGCCCATTTTGATGTCTCTTAGTGAACAGCTCCAGTTTTTTACCCCGTGACAAAACAACTACAGGGTCAAAAAAGTTTCAGCGCCTCTTCCCGAGGATACTTTGACAGCACTGAAACTGGGAAATCAAACCGGATCTAAACCTGATCTTTGTTGGTGAAGTGACATTTTTACACTTGATTGAAACACAACATTTTTTAGAACTATTGCAAAGGTTACCATAAACTTTGTTCAAGGCTCAGGTTTGATCTGCTGCAGTTTTAGTTGTGGTGTAAATGCTAACAGAATATATTTTTTATAGTTTTTTATTTTCACTTGTTAAGCCTAGTGTTTGCATTTCCATTGGGGGTTTTCATTTTTCAAGTCAAACTTGTCTTTCCAAGAAAAACTGCTGAGCTGGACTTTACTTGCAAGATCAATTATATTCTAAATGAAAATGTAAAATGATACAGATCTAAGTGATCGACATAAGGAGAAGAGACAGTACAATCAAGCAAAAATTATCCTCTGCTATATCACCTTTTAATTCCATTTTGCCCAGTCAGAAAAATCTCAGATATGAGTTAAATAAGCCTGCGACATTTTGTGTAGTCCTTAGTAGTCCATTTAAATTTGAATACATGTCACCAAACGTCTGGAGTTTTGTATTATGCCTCCTGAGATGTTCTCTTCTTATTACACTCACATTCGTAGATTTCCTTTCACAGATCTTATCATTGGAAGCATTATTTTTTGTTAAAGCCAACAATATTGCACCATTTATTTCTACACACTCAAACTTAAATTTTCGTCGTGTGCTAGAGACGAGGTTTGCTTCACACTCCGTTTTGGCTTTGACTGCCTTACCGAGACCGTTCACTGGAGAGGAGTCTGATTCAGGGAGCCCGCTATCATCAGGACTAAATCAGATATTGGGAACTCAATGTTCCCAGTAAAAATACAAAAGTAAAACTTTTCTGTGACGTGTTTTTGGTGACTCGCCCATGCACTCTGATCTCCTCACTGTCACTCTAAAGGTTTGCACCCTGAATTCTTCCTGAATTGTAATGATATTTTCACAGTGGAGAGCTTTTTATGAGTAACTTCTAAATTGAGATAGTGAGTATTAAACATGAACTGGTTTAATGCTCACTGTCTCTTTTTAAAAGACCTAAGAACGGAGAAATGAAAGAAGGGTTATCAAGAAACAGCTTAGATCAACCACTGCTACCGTTTGTATGGAAAACTAAAGTTAAGCAATGGATTTGTTCTTCCAATAACGCACACATTTATTTCATCCAGATTGCAAATGCTGTATGAATACTTATTGAATTGCTCGATTTTTTTTTTTTAAAGCAAAAGCAGCAGAAGTGTAATGCAACAGGACATAATCTTTTTACCACAACCCTCACATATATACCGTGTTTCAGTTGTTCTGCAAGTAATACCCCCAAATGTGTCCAGTTTATATTTATTTTAACATCGATTTGGATTGGCTCCACGGCTGTCGCTGTTCTTCTGTGGTAGTCTTTGATGCAGAGATTCAAAGGTGGAGCGGGATTGAACAATGTTGTCGTCTGGACTGGAGAATCACAGAAAAGTGGTAGACCTGGCACACATGCATCGCTTCACCGGTATGCACACGCTGCTGCTGGATGAGCTGGAGAGCCTTAATCGTGTTTTCTATATAACTCACTGAAAGAACTATTTGAACACATAAGCCAAAGTTTAACAAAAAAAAAAAAAAAAAAAAGAAAAATCTGTATCAGAGTGTGGATCCGTGATGGGAATATATATCCCAGAATACACTGAATGCTGCCATTGTTATGCTAACAATAGGTATGATCAAGATGTGATGTGCAGGGAGCAGATGCTTGCATAGAGATTAGAGGTGAAGAGGTGCAGACAAGACTGGAAGAGAATGAGACATGACTGCTGTTAAAATGGAATACTCAGTGAGAGCGCACTTTCATGGAAACGCGAGGCTCGTGTCAGGCGGCGTGAGATCTCCGCTAACATATGCATGACAGCAGCCGCGCCGAGATGTTTGCTAATTTCCCCCCATTTTTAAAATTCCATTTTATTTGTACTCATTGATTTTGCGCGAGGATGGGAATAGCCGGCCATCAGAGCCGCAGGAATAAAACGCTGGCACTGACCTGTGCATAGATAATTCACCATGAAAGACAATCAATAAATAACAAACACTCCCTAATCAGCCGAGGAGCTGACAGAATGACATTCCATTATCCCCATCTGGCCCAGTGCACTCGGATCAGCCAAATCTCACAGGGCCAGGTTTCCCCCAACACACACTTTCTTACCAAAAAGCCTGTCCAGTCCCTCCTGTCACATCACACACATGCACACGCAAATAACCACACAGAAGTAAGGAACCCCTCCTAAAACCCTCGCTAACAACATGACAGCAAACATTGTGCAATTGACTTAATTACACAAAAGTGTAGCTTGTAAGTTAAAAAGACCATTTATGTGGAAATTATATTTCTCTATAACACTCTGACTTCTATTGCAGTTGAATATGATAAACACTCCATTGTTTAACACATGAAAGAGAATCTATTCAAATTAATTAAACAAGTATTACATCGGTTGAGATAAGCAAATAAAGCCCACAGTCTCCTTTGTGTTCATTGTATTCTGATAACACAGGCTTGCACTGGGTTTTGAGTGTGCCTGAGTGAGCCTGAACAAAAAATTGTCACAGGTTATCTCTGCATATGATGGCTTTCCCCTAAATCTAAATGTCTCCCATCTTAAATTTTTCCGATTGAGGTTTATGGCCTAATAACAGGAGCTGCCCTCAGCGTACGTCGCATGTGTGGCAGCTAGGAAAGAAGCCCCCCTACTGAGGATACAGAAACTATTCATATAATTGTTTGCCTCTCATCGACCAAGAGAAAATCGGTAAGCGAGGCATCAAAATATGATCGAGCACTTTTCTTTTGTTTGATTCTAAGAGCTCAGAAAGTATAACTGTCTCAATTCCATTCCAAAAGTCACATTTTTAGTACTGCGCATGGTGCGGTTTAGAAGTTATTGTTCTTTCCTCTCATCTGCCCCATGCTTCTTTCTTTGAACTTCAGAGAGAAATGTAAAAGTTTTTGCGTTTTGAAGTGAGGCCATGAGGCAGAATATTTCCCATGGTTTTTTTCATGTCCGAGCACATAACACTGTAAAAGATTAAATGAGTAGCTAGAAAACTTTTTTGATTAGAAACTGAGAAGGAGCTGTAAACAGCTTCACCAGATCATGATTCTGGAGAACCCCACACAGTTTAATTTAAACAAACGCTGAATAGATCTGCTATGCAGATGAAAGGACAGAGAAAGAGCACACAGAGTCACAAGTCGGTGTCACAATGTCTTTATGGTTGCAGTTATGATTGAGAAGCCTCTGTTCAGTACATGAAATGTTTCATACCTCACCAGTTTGGTGCTTCCACTGTCAGGAAACTACTGATAAAATCTGATACTTTACACATCAGATGGTAGTATACTACTGTATTTCCATATAATCTCAACATCCATCTTTCAAAAAGGATTTAAAAAAAGTGTTTAAAGCGCATCTTCTAGCTTTTTAAAATGTATCGCCTAAACATTGATTAGACTTAGACAGAAATTGTACAGGCAACGTTTACATCATCTAATTTTGGCTGACACGGGCAACCTACTGCACCACTTATTGATGGCAATAATACACTTTTCGTGCGTTTGGATTAGTCAGAGGCCCCATAGGCGAAGAATCGTTCAGATCTGCATTTAGATCTGCATTTAGATATGCATTTATACGCTGTAATTTCACGTCCAGTAGGTTTTACATGTCTGAGGCATAGAAGCAGCAACAACCCCAAAGAATACAGTGATGCCCCTCATTTGTCATTTTTTCCACACAAGCATGCAGCGAATTAGCCCAGTCAGGAAGAGAACATGCAATAGTTGCGTTTCTTCAAATGTTTTTGGTTCCAAATAAAAGCCCTATAAAGTTATAAGATGAAATTTTACTTAACTGACTTTAGTTGTTTTATGTTTTTCAATCCAGGGCTTCTTTAATGCAACAAGAAGCCAGATTTTCTGCCCCAACTACAACCAAATATTTCTATGTATAACCACAACCAGACATGGGCGGGTGAACAAAATTGAGAAAAATAACCCATGAAAGGTCCATTTTTAAACATCTTAGTTTAGAAGTTTTGTAAAAGGTTTTGCGAAAGTTTTATGTAGTGTAAAAAAAGCACATATTACAATTTGGGTTTGGAGTCCTGAAACAGACCAACAAAGCCATAATACATCCTGTATTATATTTTGAAACATGTAGACTTAACTGCACTTTTATTCAGACCAATTTCCTCTTAAAACCCACATGTACTCATTCACGAGGAACAGGAACAACAAGCAGGAGGTCAACTGGTGAAACAGAATGTTAAAAACGCTGCAAAATCACTGTTGCCCAAGCAATTTCTTGAACAAATGTCACAAAAATCCACAGATTAGCTCCTGCTCGTCGTTGTCTGTGGTCAATGGTAAACATTAGCAATAGATGGCATGTAAATACAAACTTGTGAGAAAAAATGTGCAGACACTTGGCACTGATGCCACAATGCATCTTTACTTACTGTGTTCAGAGAGCAGAGCAAGAAAGTCAGAGTAATTGGAACATTTCAGAGCCTGTTGTGCCGCATCTGCACATAAAACGATGTAGTTAAAATAGATTATGTCATTATATAAGGGTTGCTTGATCCCAAGTGTGTCTTTATGTCCTATTATGCATGTAAGAAAATGTTGTATATATATAGGTTGGGTTTGGTAGGGGGAGGGGCGGGGAGAAAACAGTTACAATACTGAAAGTGAGGAATTTTTTTTTTCCAAATTTCCGTTTTTTTATGTTTATGTGCTTATGTTTATGCATTTTGCAGACGCTTTTATCCAAAGCGACTTACAGAGTAGACACAATATTACATTTCTCATCACTATGACAATTGGATTACTTCAAAAAGTGCAAGAAACAATATAATCTTAATGAAAATGTGGCTGTAGTGTGTATCATCCTGATGCCATTCTTCTTTTAGATGAAAGTTTCTTGACTGAATCCTGCATGTGGGTGGTTGCCGCCATCTGCCACGACCACAGCTACCTCTGATTCACCGTTCAACGTGGAAAGTTTGTCGGGAATGTTTCAGGAAGGTTGACTTCATCGATGCTGCTGTCAATGAAAAGCGAGGCATTCTTATGAATAAGAGGCATGGAAACAGAAAAAAAGCTGTCAGTGGGTGTCTGGGCTGGCGTCTGTGCTTTCCAGTGATGATACCCAGTCCCCTGTGATAACTTCGAGGAGGCAGGCTATTAAGTCTGTAAATCTCTAAGCGGTTTACAGCTCCCTACGATTGGGAACGTAACAATACCAGCGTTGGATGCACACACACATTGTCGCAAATGTGCATATGTGTGTTGGCAAGGTAACAGTGGAGATAATCTGTCATTGGTGTGAATTACCCCATACAAAACATGAAAAGCAGTATGACAGACAAGGAACAATTAACATTCAGGGTTTTGTAAAGGATGAATTAAGCAGCATATACAAAGCTTCTTAACACGCAGCTGAATGTATCTGGTATAACACCGCGGGGTGATTATGCCCGAATAAAGAATGAAAGGCAATATAGCTTCATTGTGTGTCAACACTCTGGATCCTGGAGATCACGTTGTGTTCGTGTGCGTCTGGACACGTGCACGTGCCCACAAGCAGGCGCTCCTCTGTAAGACCAGCTAGTTTTCATAAAGTGCCAACGCGTAGCAGACGCAGAAAACGACCGTGGTATCATGTTGCCTCTTAGCATGCCAAACCATGAAGTAGGTCTCCTTTTTTTTTCTTATTCAAGGATAGAACGGAAATGGCATGCTGTGAGTCACGTCTCCCTCTCACGCTCCATTTTAGAAATTAAACATTCTTAATTAATCTAATGGAGCTAATGTGCCGATACTTCCTGCCATGGGATCCTCTGCCTGGAATCCTTCTGCAACCTGAGAGGCACCTCGTATGCGTAAGGTGCTGCAGGGCAAAGGGCCACGAGCCACCACAGGCCCCTTGGACTTGCTCCTCGTCGATGACATCACAGCTCAGGCTCGATGAGCCGTCTCCATGGCTGCTTAAGAATGGAGGCAGACAATTTGATATCAATCGCAGACCGCCGTTACAATCCTCATTACTTAAGCTTGCCTTTCACATCGCGAATAAAACAGCTATACCAGAAGACAAAACCAGCTGTGTCCAAGAAAAGCACAGTATCCAGTGACAAGTTGAGATTTTCCAATGAATACTTCAAGGAGCTGAGGTTTAATTATTCAAATGGCTCAACAGTGAGCACTCCCAAGTTTTTCTCCGCTCTGCACGGCCATCTCTCAATTCTTCTGAACTGCTTGTCACACATTTTCTCTGAGCACTCAGGGCCAAAATGAGTTTCAGTCATGGATCATGGGAAGTAATGAAATAATCCCAAAATGACACTGTGAAATTGCTGGATGAGAGAAGGTGCCGCTTGTCAAGCAGCTGATTCTATTCCCCCCATCTATCTCTGATTTGTTGAAGTCACACACTATCAAGGAGAAGGGGCCGCCGCTGTATATATTTGTTTGAGATGTGGCGGCTGGTGACAGGGGGTGAAATCAGCCGCGTGGGAGTTATCGGATGTTCCAGTTTGTGCCCCCATAAAATCGACACGAGACACCCCCCTCGTGTCTCCCGCCTCGCGTCCCTTAAAGCGGCGGCCGGCTAAAGGTGGGGTGTCGAAAGAGCAAACAAGAAAGCAATGGCCACTCACTGACTTAACCTCTGTCATCAGAGTCCTCCAGTGTCAGCACGCGAATCAAATCAAGATGAATGGGGCCTATCCCGGCCACTGGAGGCTCGCCTCATTGGGCCCAATTTCATCTGCGCCAGTAACTGTTCATATGGAAAGATTAATAGAGCGTCCGACCGGGCCGCTGCGCGAGAAGGAAACTCAGACGCATACAAATAGGTTCCCGGTCGGCTGCAGAGGGGGGAGTTATTAGGGTGTCGCGCGACAGGAAGAATAGGTGGAAGCACCTCAGAGGGGGGGCCTCCACTTTGATGCCTAATTGATAAGGTTCCACGGTGACATGTTCATTTGGGGCGACTTTATTCTTTTAATTGAGTTACACGTTGTCATTGATCTACAGTTTGCAGCCAGCTCCATTCCTCCCCAGTCTGCCTCCCCTGTGATGGTACAGTGTTATATTTGTGTGAAACAGACAGCCAGGCAGCTTTAGGAGAGCGCAGACTGGCACTCTGCCCAGGTACGTTAGGAACGCCCTCATATTTTCCAGTCAGACCTCGTCATAAACTGCCGGACCTAGATTGGATTGAATGCAAAGGTGATCTCTGGGAATAATGTAGCGGTACACAAAAAAAAGAATCCCCCCTATTTGTATTCCAAGAAAAGAAGGTGACAGGATTCAAAGCACCGACACTACAAACAGTGATTTCCAAGCTCGCAGTCTCACTCCTTTGGAGGTTAAACCGGTGTTTCCCCTCCGGCTATTATCCTGCCACAGCCATGTTGACAAGCTTATGTTTATGCTGCTACAACATCCCTTTATGGTTCGGGATGTAATCTTGTTAATGGCATAAGCTGTTTTGTGTACTATTGTTTTTTCAGCATTTGGTTGAGCCAGTGTGTGTGTGTTTGTGTGTGTGTGTGTCCTCATTCTCCTCCTGTTTCTGTCTCTGTAAATACAATTGTTCCCCCGTGAAGTGGTTTCCACGTTTCCATTTTAAAGGGTTACTTTCTTGTTTCCTTGCTCCCCTTAACATGATTAGAATGAAGTTGGTAGTTGCTTGTAAGTTCTTCTTTCAGCTGCTCTGTTAAACATGACTCCTCTGTTAAAACACCTCCCTCCCACATCTGAGGGAGACGCCGCAGCTCCTGTGGTGTGCCCCCTCGGTGTTTAGTGTATCGAGTTATTGACCGGAAAACTAAGCGTTTATGATCATAGGCTGCTGCACAGACGTTCATAATATCAGACTCGTTTCAATCTGTGTGAATGAAGTGTGAATGAAGACAAAAAATCTATGGGAAAAGTCATCTCAGTCTTTTTGGGATGATTTCTTATTTCTTTGGAAAACTCTCTTTGGATAAGTTATACCTAACATACATGCGTTCTGAGGGAATCTATTTGAAAAGTTTGATTTCAAATTCAAACATTTGGCACAATAATGAAGATGAACACGGAGAGTTTTGCACAGATTCAGTCAGAATAGTTAACTCCTAACTTGGACCACCATGGGAGAGGAACTGAGTTATTGACTGCCTGTGTGAGTAATTCTGCCATGTCTACCTTCCTCTGTGGGATATCACTGCATGTGTTTAAATAGCCAGGTTCTCAACACAGGCATTAAAAATGGATCTATGGTTTTAAAGGCATCAGAAATTGTGAAAATGCTTGTAACTTTAAGTTGACAGTTAAACTGAATGTTTTTTTTATTGAGAATCAAGCTCTTTTTAGTAGTTATCTTTTTACAAGAAGATATATGAAGATTCAACTTGGGTCCAATGGAATTTAAACAATCATATTGATGCATGAAGCAGCTGACCACGAAACACGTTTTCTTAGCTTTGATAAAAAAATGTATGCTCGATCTCAAAGTTAAACAGTCACCCCATCACAGTTACATTACAAGCTCTTTAAGCTTGTTTTAAAACTAAACACCTAATACTCGAAGCCAGTCCGATTAGGCTCCAGCATATGATTATTATTATCATTGCTAGAACTGACTCACCTAATTAATTTCTCAGTTACATAAAAAGTTAATTCTGTATTTTTCTACACTAAAAAGAGAAAAGAATTAGACAAACTTGTGATCCAGCTTATTTTTGCTTGAAGCAGCTCTTTAGCAGTAATCATTGATCTTGATATTGGCCTTCTAAACTTTGTTCTTTCTTCAATCTTTCCTCAAAGTTCAAGTCCCTGCAACCTTTTGACTCGTATGGTCCTTTTAAAGGGCAGTTAAGTAATTTATTTGTAACAGAAAAGTTTGTTTTATCTTTTCATAAAGTGACTTATATGATAATACTGTACAAATGAAAGAATTAAAAGACATAGCAAATATGTATATTTTCTTCTCTTCTCATCTATTTCCTTGCACACATAAACTGTGATCACAGAACATTTCACTCTAAACGTGTACATGTGATCAAAAGCCAACACACCCTTTGGTGACCTGAGTGCCTTTCGGTCTCCCAGCATCTAACCACTGGCATCATTCTTGTTCTGTGGTTCACATTAATGAATTCAATAAATAAAGTGCCACACCAACCCATCCATTACGCGCATTCGTTCCAGAACAAAACATTAATCAATTCCACTGTATGTACTAATGCAGCGGCCGCAATCAATCTGTGCTTCTTATGACAATTAACAGAGCTTTAGCTGGCTTTTCTGCAACATGCTGACCCATCAATTACAGCATCCATCAGACTGGCTGGCACTAATGGCTGCTCACTCCTGACTCCACTGACCAAACAGCACAACACACACACACACACACACACACACACGCGCAGAGCAACAGAGCATTTTTTTAAGTGAGACAAAAATAATCAATTCATATTAATTATACATGCCGCACATAATGTGTTAATTCAAACACTTCAACACAGCTCATGCAGTCATGGTAGCTGGTTTCTCCTCTTTGGCATGGATGCCAACCCTTTAGTTATTACTGCCGTTGTGTTTTTAATGACGCACAACAACAAAAATTCATCTTTAGTGTAAATAAATTACTTTGAGTGGGGAAAGGCATGTGGAAAGCATGCTTGAGATAGTGTAAAGCACGCAAAGGACAAATGAACAGGGTCTGCCTTTCAAGGGAAACTGCAACCAGGCCGTGGTATAGTGATGTGGATGTAAAAATGTAATTGTAAATGTGACTTGATTTGGCTCCGGAGGGTCATTTTCATTGTATCGTTTGTCCTTCCCCTGCTCACTGTCTCACAGATTTCCTTCCTCGTGCTCAGCTGTCTCCCTCGGCTTACCCCGCCTTCCATTTCCCCAGCAGGCCTCGCGGCCCTGGGGCCTTGATCCCATGTCAGAGGCAGCATGTTGGTACCAGGGTTCACCCCAGAGCACGTCTGCCCGCATAATTAGAGGAGTGAATCCGACCACTCCGCTCAGCAGAACAAGCAAAGCCCTGCTCTTCCCCTCGCCCCCCCCCCCCGCCTGCCCGCTGTACACGGCTTAGTGCGAGCATGTCACCACTATAACAAAGGTGAGGGGAAGATGGTAATTAAAAATTAAAGTGGACAAGGGGTAGCTGGATACACCTCTTTTAACAGCAGGCAATCAGTGCGGAAAAAAACCGGTCGGTGGGAAACCAAATGAGACTGCCTTCTAGCTCCTGCTGCTGGTAGCTCCCTGCCTCTGACTAATCCGGGCACAGTTTTACAGCAGCGTTCATCTCTAACATCTAAGTCTTACAGATTTTGCAACAAAATGTTTTTTGTCATTTTGCAATATAGGATTTAATATTTTTACAAAAAATCATGTTTAAATAGCAAAGCAACTTGAATCAAGTACAAACAAAAGAAGAAAAAGCTTCTTATGCTGTGGTTATGGTGCTTATTCTGGCCTTTCAAGAGCTTTTTTCAATTACTTTTGATTATGTCTTTACTTTGCAATTTGTCTTTATAAATACAAGTATTAGATATCTATTAGATATTATCATATATCTAAATGATCACTATAAGCTTTCCTGACATAAAGCAGAGGCTAAATCGGCCCTCAAAATGAACACAGTTAATATTTAGAGGTTTAAGAAGCCTTTCGAAAAAAATACAATTTAAAGTGTGATAGGCGGAGGGAGCGAATAGGAAGATCTCAAAAATTTCAGGCGTAAACTAATCTAAATCTTTCTTCTAAAGAGACAAAAAGGAACAAAAGTGGTTGTAAACATAGTGGATGATAAGTCTAGTAATTACAATGGAATGCCAAGTTGTCAGCACATTGCCAATGAAGGTCAAATGACTAGAATTTTCCATTTTCCTTTGTAAAGAAAAGCATCTTAAAGCAGTTAAAGCACAATCTGCTTGTAAAAGTGAAATTTTATCAAATGATGCTGAGGCCCCAGAGCTGCAAAAAAAAAGCCAGTCCCAGCTTAGAATGAGTAGGATCTTGAAACTAGTTGTAACAGAATAGGTAAAACAGCGGTGTAAAAAATACAAAATGTTGATAAGAGCAGTTAAGAGGGGGGGAAAAAACACAAAAATAAAGCTACTTGTATGGATTGTACATGAAATCCACATGTTGATTTACATTTGCGAGCCTCTAAATGTGACCATTTGAAGAACCGTGCTCTGCTGTTAGGTTTTACAAACCATGAAGTCACGCATGTGATGAGAGAAATGTCCCCTGCTGCTAAAAGCCAGCACCTGAGCATAAGCCATTTGCACGAGTCAGTGATACCACATATCATTAGTTTATGTTTTGATTCAAATATCAGATGCTAGTTATAGGTATCGAAGGGTTGTGATCAAGCTTTAATCCAACCTTGAGAGTGCTGTTTTTTCTCTTGCTTCCTTTTCCCTTCTTTTGTACTCCTTTAAAGAAATAAAGAATTTTTCTGATGCAAAGCATGCAATTTGTTTTCCACATTATGAACTTAAATACTTAAATAAGTGCATTAACTGTAGAAACATTTGCTGTTGTGTCACATCACAAATGGCACAAAAAATACTTTTTTTTAATTCTTAGACTTTCTTTTTAGTGTTTACCAGTCCGTTTGATATGTTGAGAGACTGCCAGTTGTGGATTAAAAACATTCAATCAAAATGTCATCACAAACGTATATCAGTTTCAATATGACATCTTTGACCAGGGATCATTTTTCGGAGGGAAAAAAAAAGAAAAAAAACATTTGCCTCCCACAGAGTGATGCAACAATAATTAGAGGAACGATCATTTGACGAAAACACAAACAATTCACAAACTAAAGATCAAGCAAAATGTCAAAACCTTTGCTGTTCTTTTTAAGCCTTTTATCAGTCCCTTCTAATTTGCCCTCGCTGCAGATTACAGACTAAATATTGTAAGATCATACCAAACACCCAGACTTTCAGAGACTCTCATCGCGTGAAAGGAAGAACCCCAGAGGCGTGTGTAGTTTTATCATCCTCCATGTGCTTCTTGTTAGGTCTGTGGAGACAGGCAGCAGGAAAGAGCCGGGATAGCTGTGACCTGGAAGTCTACGCCGGCACACTTGAGAGTCCATTAAAGTGATCGCTGCAAGTAGACCTAAATCATTCAAATGATGTAAACACTTTGTTGTTATTTGCTTCCACCGTTTGGCCACCAGAGCAGTGTTTTAAAGAATTACCTCCACCATTTACATAGCATTGGATCACAGCGGGACGATTGGATTTTATGTGGCTTAAATATAATTTAGGTCTCCAAACCGCGAGAAAAAGCCGCATCGTGTTTTAGGAGTGATAACAACCTCTTGCATTTACATATACATTTACTTTGTCTCTTGTCACAATGTCTTAACCTCTCTGTCCCTGTTCTAGTCGTAAATGAACCTGTCTGAGATGCCTTTCCTATCCTCCCTGCACACACCTCACACACACACACACACTTGCTCTCTCCCACTCTTGCTTCTCATTCTCCTCTTCTTCCTCCTCCTCTCATCCTCTTTCTAAATTGCAACCCTATATTTCTGGACCTCTGATGCAATTATGCCACCTCGATTGCCTTGACGTTGAAGCGGGATGGGGAGAAAAAAAAAAAAAAAGCGAAAAAAAAAAAAAAAAACAACCACACACAAAGCCTGCCTTTTGTGTATCAAGAAAATAAAGGCTTGAAATTGCCTCAGACCGCCGCTCTGTCCCTCTTATTCTCTCCTTCTCCTGCTCGTGGACACAAACATGCTCTCAGTTCTTGTCTCAGTCACACACACAAGCGCACAAGCCCCGCCAGACAGCTCGGCTTCCCTGAGACCGGACGGGATAAAAGTCGACAGTTTCTATTATCAATAACAAGATAAAATACAGAGGTCTTTTATCTCTTAAAATGTAAATTTATACAAGGCTCCATACCTCCATGCTGTAAATGTCTAACATCTCTTAAGACCACAGAACTAGACCCAATTGATTTTTTTTCCCACTCCCTCCCTCCTCCTGGTTGCAAGCATCTGCAAAATCTCCAAGTCTGGCATAATATCAATGATGAAATTAAAAATCTTCCATTCAACTAAACCATGTGGGAGATCACCTTAGTTCAAGCCATTTACTCTTTAAATTATATGATTGATTTCCTTTAAGCTTATTTGTTTAATTCAATGTTCATATCTGCTTTATCTAAATCATCTCTCGAGTTTATTCTATTGATTTCTCGGGGACACTGGCCTTTCTCTCTGTCTTTCTGTAACCTTGCCTTAACCATATCACTTTCCCTCGGAGCTCATTTGCATGAAATAAGGAGGGAAAATGCATTGATTTCCTCCTTTACACTTTGCTGCTCAGTCCTTGGATATTTGTGATGAATGTGCCCTGCATTTCATGGTATCAAACCCCAGATATAATCACTTTATTATGTTGCAGGACCGAGCTCATATTCCTCAGCCGTGAGGCTTTTATAGAAATGACTTGAGAGAGTAAATGTGATTACGTTATGTTATTTAATTTGACGCAGTTCTGAGGATATTTTACAGTGGGTTACACACATAATCTGATAAAGTGACAACCACGAGAGTGTTGAGTGTTTCGCGTGTTTCGTTTTTTGTTTACAAATGTGAAATGTTATGCTCTGTGCAAAACAGAGATCCAGATTTACAGGTTACTGAAGTGATTTTGTAAACCTTCATTTAACCATGAAATGAAGTTATGGGAAATGTGAAATCCCTTTAATGAGACTACTTGCCTGGAAAGGCAGCAATTGATATATTTTACAGTAAAACATATTCATATACAGTATGGGTGATCTCTTTAAAGAGGACTGATTGTTTAAAAAAGCATATCAGAGGCCATTATCAGTCGTAGTGGGTCAAACATGGGCAATTTCAGTCATAAAAACTCTCTACCAGTTGGTAAAAGGAAACAAGCATTTAAGTAGATTTAAGTAGAAAGAGACAAAATGAGATCCTAAAAAAATGTTGTGTTTCGTACAGTTTCTCTACCATTAGCATAAGAATAAACAGTCCCTTAGGTGTCTTAATTACACTTGTTTACTCTCGTCAGATTATGCATGTCTTTAGGGAAAAACCAGTAGAAAAAAAAAGAAGAAGAACAGCAATTTAGCATGTCTGCTCCTCACAGACTGTGGCTACACATCATTCTAAAAAAATAAATCTTTAAAATAGGAAAAGCAAAAGGAACACAAACGTGGGTTTTATTGCTTCATTTATTTTTGATGGTTAGAGAGAAGCTTGGTCCCATATATTGGTCCAGTAGCAGCAGTGGGGAATTTACTCTGAGCTTTGTTCATCTGCACATGGTGTATGTTGCAGTAGTGTAGACACAAAACAGACCATAGCGCCAGGTTCAAGGTACGGAAACACAGCAGTCCACTTTATGACTCATAATTGCTATTTTTAGAAATTTTCAGAGTTATGAGAGCAGAAGAAAATGTTTTGGAAAGTTACAGTTATCTTTGACCATACAAAAATTCCTGATAGTGGTACAGTGAGGTGATAAAATAAGGTGTTTTAGCTCTTTTTGATGGTTGGAGATGAGATCCAAACATAAAGTGTCCTCAGTTTAAAAAGTTTTGGGTAATTGCTAAACAATTCCTTATCATATACATATATAAAGAAATTAAACTCTACCTTTTCTTCATCGTATTGGTTTATTTTGTGTTTTTTTACATTTTGTATGTTACATCGAACCCTCATGTTACGTTGTTATGTTACAAGTGGAGTTGTGGAGGGGTTTCATATTCTTCTGACAATAAAATATGATTACGCTTGGGTTTTTAGATGAATAAAAGTAAGTTCTTTTCTTTCTGTTCTACTGCCTGATCCACCGCTGTTCTATTGGCAACATTTGAGATATTAAGACTTTTTCCTCAGCCAAAATGGCTGTTTTACCCTCAACTTCACCTGCAGACACCCACAGTTGCTCGAGCCAAAAGTTGTCTCACACAACTCCACCTCCTGAACAGACAAATCCACAGTCACACATTATAAACACCTCTCCAATGCACTCAATAACAGCCTAGATTTATGCAACGACACAAAAAGCCACCAAATATCATGTGAGATTCTCCCATATAACCAGTGACCCAAGAACTGGGCCAATCAAACTCCACTCTGTTTATGTCCCTTTGATTTATTTATTTTTTTTCCAGTCTTGTGGTGATTCTGTTGAAGCTTTTAGATAATGCTAATAGATCACAGGCCAACGGGACGGAGCAGGATAATGGAGCTTTCATTGCAGCCTGATTAACTTGGCTGTAGGGTTCCACCTCACCCCTTTCGGCATGATGGCCCTAATTAATAACGATTGCTCCCCCAAAATGTGCAAATGGAACGATAAACGAAGGACCAACTAATTAACTGCAACCATTTCTACTAATCATTAGTTAACATCCCGTTTTGTCATCATTACACTGATGCGTGTGCAAGGGCAGATAAAACAGGCCAGCCCTTTTTTCTGCACCCCCATAAACTCCAGCTACCATATTTTCTTCCTCTATAAAAAAAAGCCTAACAGGTAATTAAAGTGAAGGCCCAAGTACGATTCAGAAAAGTTCTGTCACTTAATGTTCCACCCGGCAGTGCCATATTTCTAACAAGGTTGGCCACAATCATCCCGTCCCCACTCTCCTATTCCTCTTGTCAACGGCACACAGTAAAAGAAAAAAAAACTTCTCGGAGAAGGCCTGTCAACACTCAGCTCTTTTTTGCTTCTGCAGAGTGTTCCAACTCATTTGTTCCCGTGACTTTTTGCCAGCCGGAACATCGGCGTCAGGGAAATGCTGCCGTTTGTCTTTACGGCCGTGCGTCGCAACCTCTTTGAGAGGATGCTGAGACGTGCTTGTTCATACCCGGACGCCGGTATTTATGTGCTGTTTCCAGATGCTGAGGAATCGACAGGCCTCAACGATGAACGGGCAGCGTCAGCCCTGCTGCCAATCAAAAAGTTAATAGTCTGTCCGTCGAAGAAAGGGAAACGACCCCCTGGGCTTCAGCCCGCACATCTCTCCGGTGCGGCGGCAACTCAAACACAAACTGCTTTTGACTTTTAGCAGCATGCATACAGAAGGCCTGCGTTCCGTGTCAGCCCGTTACCTCACAGCTCTCATCCTCTGCACCCGAATCGTTTGAAGAACGTTTACCGCCATCTTTGACACTCGACAAACAGAATAAACGGCTAATGTTTTAAGATAAAAAGATTACAGAGAATAATCATGTGTTCCCACTCCTGTCCTCTTGCCCCTCGGCAACATGTCTCTGTATTGTTTTTCCCTCTCCATACCCCCTTCATATGTACGTTTCCCAGCAAAAAGCTTAGGGCAGTCTTTGTCAGTGTTAAATTGGAAAGTAATCCTGTTATAACCTCTGTGAGGTTATAACAGGCTGAGGCTTGGTGATTAAAATTACCTCCAAATATTCCAAAGGAGCCATTATTTATTGGTGCATGAAAGACACAAAGGAGAAAGCTGCTCACTTATTGCTAATACTCAAAATCACTTTAGAGAACACTATGTATGGTAATGAAAAAGCTGTCAATAGTCCTTTTAAATCGCCTGATTTAGTAAAAGTTTTATGAAGACAGTAAATTTCATGTCTAATTTTCTTGATCCTTCCAAAGAGGGAACATGGGGAAATCAATAGCTCTCCAGCCTGGCCCTGAATTTTGCCAACCTCTAATTATTATCTGGCTTGTGGCGATGATCAGCAAGTAATTGCAACTTCTGGGCCTCTGATGCCAGCGACAGGTCCAATAGCAAATGTCTACATGCAAAGCACTTACCTGGCTTAGTAAAATCTATACCAGAAGGTCACAATCCATGCAGAGACTTAGCCTCAAACCGATGCTTTCAGCATTTGGATAAACTGCTTTCCATATTTACAAAATTGATCATTTAATAGAATGATTATGATTACACTATAATTCTGCTTTTCTCTCAATATCGTCTCAGCGTTCCTGGTCAGCATTGCATCCTCCTCTTTTCTACTCAAAGTGTTTATGTTTGCATCACAGATTCCATCCAGAGTGTGTATTGTTAATGGTTTCCGTGTTCATTGGATCCGATGCAGCTCATTTACAACCAAACAAAAGGGCAGGATGCAAAAAGCCCTGACAGCCCCATATAGTGCTATTGATATTTCGCTGGCTGCATCATAAAGCTCAATAATCTCCTTTGACGGGAAGTTAAGCGACAAAATTAATTTCGGCGGCCACAACATAATTGCAAACATAAGGGTCTGCCGACCATCAGAGCGCCATTACAAGCAATGAGCTTTTTTCTGATGCTTTTGCCAAATTTGTGCTCTCAGTACATGCGAGAATCTTTATAAAGGGGTTTGTCATAGCCACTGAAGAAGAGTCAGGTGGACCTGGTTTTAGGTATCTAACCCATAGTGAACTGGATCTTTTTGCACTTTTATATCCAGATTTGACCGGTTTACACAAAGGTTCCTAGAATCAAACTCAGGTTAGAAGGCTGTTTGACATGAAGCCTTGGATTTAAATGGGCTGGTGCTTGGGGTGGGTGGTACTGCATTGCACTCACTGAGGTTCTCAGTATCAGAATCAGCAGTTTTATTTTAACATTCAATCACAGAAAGGTTGTGTTTCACAGTTTGTTTTGTTTTTTCTTTTTTCTTTAACAGAAAGTACTTTGACATCATACACATTTGACTGTGAACACAGTCGAAACAAAACGTGATGTTTAATTCATGCATGAAGCTGGAAAACGTTGATGTCAATCTTTGGTTACAATACAGTGTTTTACATCTTCAGAAACCAACTACATCTTTCCCTCATAGTTTGTTGGTTTTGTGAGCTAAGTGAAAACTTCAGGAAAAGGTCAACGTATATCCAGTTCTAAGTAACACTCGCCTTCTTCCTCTCAATTCAGTTGGTCTGAGCTGTCCATTTTCTGTAACTGAACATTTTTTTAACGGTTTTTGAAAAGTGGCTTCTACAGAAGCCAATGCTTTGAATATGACTTTATCCATACATATGTATCAGCTATCGTTCTTTAACATGCTTTAAGAGCTGACATGTTCAGTACTGATTAAATGAATGGTATTATTTTGGCTTGTTACAAAGGTGGACCACAATAATTCAACTGCAAATACGAGTGAGTTACGCCTTTTCCTTTTACTTCAAGGAGTGAAGAGGAGCAGAGTGATGTTCTAAAGCCACTTGCCAATCTTCAAGCAACACATCACTGGTCAAATCCCATCCTCCAGGACTTTTTGTCCTGCTTTTCTCCTCAGCTCCCACCCACTGATGGCTACATTTAAAGCTGCAAGCACACAGTAAGGGTATGTTTAACCTACGTGGGTATTTTTATACGTTTTACACGTTTTTTACCAAGGTTTTGTAAAGATTTCCATCTCGTGATTACAAATGTGTGAAAATACCATAATTGTAAGCTGGCAGCCATTATATAATTTTGCTATTTATTTTTATTTTATTTTTTATTTTTATCTTAAGTTTCACTATTTCTAAAGGGTTTTGCGAATCTATTTACTTTAGAGTTTCCATTAAACGAAACCTATGAGAAACATTAGGATCCTCCATCAGCTTGCATTTGTTATCCATTTGATTGATTGTAGTTAAAAGCATAGAAATGATTGGCTATGGAAGTATTAGTGGATCTGTGATTAAAGACTTTGATTAAAAAGCTTATTCTTCCTACTTATCACCACAGAAACCACCACTGTGTCACCAAATGAAACTTTGAGGTGCATTTGTAACAAAGCTATAGAGAAAGGTATGACTCTGATGAGCCCTGACATTGACACGAGCATCGGACAGATGGGAGCGATGTGGGATGAGGTGGGGTGACAAATAATAGGGGAATTAGAAATGAATGATTCTGCCAGTATGTAAATGGCAATTAAAGGACAAGCGGCGCTCCGGGCCTTTTGGTCCAAAACGCCTCCATTTGTTTGGACAGGGACTGACACATGCATATGGGACGTGCACACATGCTCGTGATGTGTATTGAAGTTGTGACACACATCCATATGGGTATAAAAGAAAATAAATCCACAGCGCCCTGGACCAGATCAGATCAATCGGCCATAATGGCAGGGCTGATCATTATGTGCTGCTTTTGTTTGTTTAAATGAAGAGTGACTGTGTCTGCCATATCGAGTTGGATTAGGCGAAGGGGGGAAAACTGTTGCCTGAAGCTTCAAATGTTGGAGCGGAGCCGCAGCATCAGACTCTACAGTAAAACACAACCGCGGCCTATTTAGAAATCAATGTCAAACTTTCATTAGCGGGGTCAACAATGTAGATATATCGTCTAATCGCTGTGGCTCAACTAGGCATGAGAGGAATCCACGGTAGGGATGCGACTTCCCCGAGGTTCCGGCGCAGTGGGAAAGATTTAAAGCTATAGATTCGAAAATTCAATTTTCTCTATGGGCTGTTAAGTTCGGAGAGAGTTTAGGACGTCCATCAAAATTGTGCAGCATATGGCAATTTTTCCGTTTGCTTGTTTGTTTTTTTAGCCGGCCGGAGCTTTAAAAAGTCCTACCGCAGGGCTCATCGACAGACAGAATAAAAGGCCCATTTCCTGTCTTCCGATGATGAATGTCCAGTTGCAGAGACTGATGGAGAGCCTTACTCAGTGCTGACCTAAACTGTCATGGACAAATTCATTCTGCTTTGCTGTTTTGGTTGGGGGAAAAAAAAAGCAGCCTTTAATGAGAATATTGGTCAGTTAGACATGGAGGCAGTGAGGTGCTGTTGGATTGAACACATCAGCTTTTGTTTGCATAACAACAGTGTTTTATACATCTGACGTGTCATGTATGTATAAAAAAGAAATCCCTTTTTTTTATTTTCATTCCCTAAACAAAGAAAACTCCACAGTCACTGCTACCTGCTGTGTTTCAGGCTTGTACTAGATTATTTGAATAAATGAGTTATTCAGTCCCAAACCCCATTTTGTTGTTGTTTTTGGGGATAAGCTAACTTCTGAAGAGTTCAATCTGCACAGTCGAAAGATGCATAAATGTTACTTATTCTCTCCTCCACAGACGCTGATTTTGCACCTTTTTACTGTACAGAGGCAGATTCGTGATTTTCCAAGATGGAGGCCTTACAAGGGATCACATTAAAAAAGCATGAGCCGAGTATATGTTAACGTTTATGTCCTTTCTTTCACAATTCTTTTATTTTTTTTTGCACATACATTTTACCAACCACTGATTTCATGCAGAGGTCTTCCTTTGAATATAACAGGAAACTGAGCTTTGGTCAAACATGCCGCACAGAAAACAACAAAAACACACTCAGAATCGGAACCCTGTGATTCCAATCCTAAGATTTAATTGGAAAATACCACCTTGCTGCCTTCCAGTCTTGCAGAACCTCAACCTGCATTGCTGTTGATGCATTGGGAAATCACAGGCTGTCACTTTTAAATACCTTGTTAGCAACATCGCAGCAGGAAGTTTTTCCGTTATGGCCTTCTTCAAAAACAAAAAGTTGGCAGTATACAAAATGCCACAGCTTTAAATCACCTGTACAATGTGATCCTACCAGTATTTACACAGAGGCACTTCGGCCGGATTAAGAATTATTTTCCTGGATCTGTTCTGGTAATAGCTTTAACATATATTGCGTTTTAAAACCTCCAGAGTTGCCATTTGGGAAACTTTTATAGGATTGTGACTTTAAGCTCATATAAAAATCTAAACTGTTCACATGTGTAGAAACTACTCTGAGATCTGAAACGGAAATCTTTGTGCATTTTAAAATCAATTAACAAGGTGCACAGCAGGCATTCCTCTCAGGATGTTGTGACAAATTCAACATTTTTTGCAGCTTCCTTCGAGAACCATGTAAAAAAAACATTAAAATAAACATTTCTGAATAGGAATTGTTCAGTATTATGTCTTTTCTTTTCCTATTTTGTACAACCATGATGCCACGCAGATCATATTAATAATGCAACATGCAGTTGAGGGAGCTTTAATGAGTTTAATTTCAAACAGCGAATGTTTACACCACAGAGATGCTCTCGGCTTCACCTTCATTACTGGTGAAAATTCTCCGCTGATCATCCCTCATAATATCCGACTACCCGAGGCTCTAAAATGACAGAGTGTTAATTAATCCATCATGCCGGTTAATTGAAATGATGTATGATAGTCATTTGTTTTCTTTGATCCCTGAGCTATTAGTGCTGTGTAACTGTATGACTAATTAGTGTGAGAACACTTCTCAAATAATTGGGTGTAATTTATCTGTCAGCAGCCTGGGAAAAAAAATGAATAGCTTTGACAGTTATGACAAATAGCAATGTTGATATAATTATGTAACGTCGGAGCCCGCTCAGTGGAACAAATCCCCTTCATCTTGACTCTGGTTTCAATCCACTTTGCTCTGCTTTATCATTTTCTTCGCGGCTCCCTTGTTTGTCTTCGTTTTTTCAATTGTGTGTATTGAATGAGCAGTTGAAAAGATGCTATCTGACTCCTGACTCCCTGCTTCTTCATTTTCAATGGTTTCCATGGCGACCGCGTCAAGTGATTGAGGTCGGGGGTCAAACTGACCAATAGTGAGTAAATTACATTTCTCTATAATGATTCCCCCTGAGCTGCTATTGAAATCGAGCTCTAGCCCCTCTGATGGATACATGTTGTCATTCACAGTTTAGAAGGCGAAAGGGGAAAGTACAAACACGGCACGAGGGGGGCTCGCCTCCCTCACACCACGGGGCTACAGTAGGGCAGCTACTTAAAACAGCCTATCTGGTGTCAGCTAGCGCCAAACGCTGTATAAACACCTTTAACTGCACGTAATGAGAGTTTTCCAGCAAAATAACAAATTGATAACAGAGGAACTGGTGAGACGCGCTGAAGTCTGCGGGTTGATTATCAAAGCCGCACAAAGAGCGGCGAGAGTTCACTCCCCGAGCAAACACCCGGCCGGAAGGTCACCGGTTTGTCTGAACCCGGGCCCACTCAATCCCTCAGCCGGAGAGTTCAAGTGCTGACGCTTGCCTTCGTCTTCTCTTCCTCCTTCCTCCTGTCCTCAGAGACCATCCCCAAACACCGGGGCTCCACACAGAAAACTGAGAAAAAAAGGAGATAAAGAGACAAATGATTGTGATTTATTGCTCGCTGCGTTGTAAGAAGTGGGGGGGGGGGGGAAAACGGAATGAAATCCACTGCAAATTGAATTGTCTTAGTTTGAACTAGGCCAGCCTCAAACAAACAAAAAAAAAAAAATTCTATGACAGAGGCCATAAACGACAATGGCACAATAATCTGCAGCGACCTGTCCAAGACGGCTGATAAGCCATCACTACAGGGGCTGATCGATACTAACTATTCATTTCTGAAATTATCTCCACATTGATCCGGGGACAAGTGCCAGCGAGGCAGGGGCACACTGGCCTTAATACAATAATTATATAAAGGGTTACAAGCTCATCCTCCCAACCAATAAAGCCTGTCAGCAGCAGCAGCACTGCACGGCGAAAACCCCATAATCCATCAGCACATTGGCCCCTGACCTCTGGGCTTGGAGGCTTTTTTTTTTTTGCACAGCCTCTATAAAAGTTGCTTACCAAAGGACACAATTGCCAGTTACACCTCCACGGGCGGAGGTAGGAGGGCAGATTTGTGGAGCTGATGTAATGACGTGGTGTGGATTGAACCCTTATGTGCTCCGGTTATTGGGAGGACCTCTGCTCTTGACACCGGAAAAACAGTTATGGGTCCTCCCTCCCCGTATTGTTGCGGCCTGTATCAACAGTTTGCCGCGCGTCGCTAAAAATAAACTAATTTACTGGCAAGAAAAGTAGCCCGGCTCGGAGAAGATATCAAATAGCAGTAATTGTGCTGGTATCATAAATAATTTGGACAAAGTGAGTCAGTCCTCAGAAACACTCCTCCTCTGCCCCCCACTTAGTGATTTAGGCTGATAAGACAGGGGTATTTTTACATACAAATCTTGCCTGGGGGAAGCTTTGCGATTGCTGGAAGTAATCTGTGGAATTATCAAAATGAAATGAATATTCAAGCCACCTGCTATGGCTCAGGCTCAATCACTCGCATGGAAAATGATAAGAGACACGCCACCTGTCTGAATCACATAGCATTTATACACGATTAAGGAGGTATACACCACCTAAAAACATAAAAAAAATAAATCCCTAAGTCTGGATAATGCCTCATGTCATCTCCATAATTCCTGCACATGTATAGTACATGGATTCTATTGAATAACGACTGTTAGGGTAAGTCTTCCAGCACAAATATGCAGATAACGTTAACAAGCTGGAGATTTTTTTGAGAAGCAGCAGCCACAAGTTTTCACATAAGAGTCAAGGTAGAGGACCTATGTCCCTGGTTATCTTAATAGACTAATTGATCTGCTATTGAAGAGGCACGTTCCTCTGAGCATCACCGAGACAGCCCGGCTCCAATCAGACAGGCATGTGTTATCAAACTGGGAAGTCAATTAAGGGAGAAAAAGAGGCAGAGGGAGGACAGAGGGACTGGCTCCAAGCTGTCACCAGACTGGTTCTCACAAAGGGAAGTAGGTTTCAGGGACTTAGTCCAGACTACAGACACACAGGAGTCAATGATTTAGTGCTGGATGATGGAATATTGCCTGAAATGCTACCTGCTTGCCTTTGTGAAGCTCCAACCCTGCAGTCTCCTCTGGGCCAAAGTCACTGTCTGTCTCTTTAAACACATCTCCTGTGGCAGATTTCATGCAAGCTCCTCGACACATAAGTCTGTCGTATCTTCTATCTTTCTTAAAAGCGGGCCACGTGTCGTGCACTGAGCAGGATCCCAGATGTTTTGGACTCGGAGCCAAACGGAACATTTCATTGTTCATTTAACACTTCATACTTTCTTTAGGATCCAGTTATGTAGCTTAAATAAGCCTGAATAGATTCAAATGTATGCGAATTGTCGGACATGCCCTGTAAAGTGGTATAGAAAATGGATGGATAGATGGACGGGTTATTCAACTGAATGTACATAATTCAGGTGTTCGAGGCCTATGAGGAACAGTGCTTCTCATCATGGAGGGAAAAGCTGTTTTTTCAATGGACCTCTGCCTTTGTAAGTCTTTGTCGAACAAAACTCCAACAACACATACTCCTATCAGCAAGGAAATGATAGTTTACATGAAGTGACATGTTTTGTTTACATGTAAACCAATCAAAGGTGAACTTCTTCTAAGTTAGCTAATTTAATTTATTTTCCATCAAGTTACAGCAGTTGGTGTTCTTCATTTTTAAACTAACCAAATAAAGTTTTACCCCCAAGACAGATGGAAATTATTTGTATAAATTCAACATGAATACATAGCGTGAAAAAAGAATGATGTGCTGTAAAATACGGCTTTTGCAGCACAGATTTTGTGATATTGCAAGCAGCCAACTGCAAAAAAAGCTACAACATAAAAAAACTTTCTTGGATCAGCTGTTTACCACATACTGATCAGGTCCAACAGTCATTCTCTTCAAAAATGAAGACTTCTGCATTCATTAGCATGTTATATCGCCAGTGAATGAAACTACGGCAAAACAGGTTTATAGTTTTATAAGCTTTTAATACATTTGATTTATTTGATTTATTCTCACCATAGAAGCACATATACTGTACAGGTTTTAATTAAGCCTGCAGTTGCTATCTACTAAACTACATTTTGTGTATCCAAAGGCATATTATTGGTGTGCCAGCTATAGGGAGCTCTTAGACCCATCCTTCCTATTCCCAGTGACACTTTCATGTTTAAAAACTCCACAATCTTATTCCTAAACTATACGTTTTTTTTTTCTTTGCGAAAACGCAACGTGTCATTTGTAAAGGCAGATGTGAGGATCAATCTTTCCTGGGCATTGTAACTTTCATTTATCTTCTCTCTTTGCATCTCTGAGGTCCTCTCTAAAGAACGAAGATAATACTTAATGTGTATTCTAAATGCAGTTGTAATTGCATTAGTGATCATTTTAGATACAGCGACTAAAGAGGTCTTTTTACAAAGGGGATGTAATAAATATTGAAAGGACGCACCAAGGCTGTAGCCACCATTTTCCTTAATTGCTTCAGACTATGTGACAATGGCTGGTTACTGGACTGTGGCGGATGAGCGTTTCACCACGAGACAAACAGAGGATGTATCTATTATCTGAGCCGCACAGAGGTTGTCGACCTACGACGAGCAGAAGGTCCGCAGACATTAGAGATCATGTGCAATTTAATCTTCGCGCAACATAAAAGAAGGTGGACGGACGGAGGGAAGGAGGCAGCACCACAAAAGGGAGGGGGGCCGAAGAATGGACGGCTGTCTTGGACGGACCTGTCCCCCCCCCCCGAAAGGAATCGGGGGCATTTTCTCCCCAAGCCACTCAAAGCCGTCGCAGTGTGCCTGATTCCACTCACTCCTTTGACACTTGTATTAATGGTACCTTTGCCCGGAACTGTAGATTCTGAAAAGCGATTGTGCAGCAGCAGCTGTGTCTCTCTTCCACTTTCTCCCTCTCATACTTTTCTAGTGTCTCTTTTACTGACTCCTCTATCCCGTCTTTGCCCCCTCTCTGTCCAGCCCCCCCGCTCACACACAGACACACACACACACACACACACACATACAATCTCTATTCTCTATCCATTCGTTCAGTCATTACTGGTCAGTGTCAGCACTTGAAAACTGTTGTGCTTGCCGAGCTGGTGTCATCACAAGTGGAATTAACAATTTTCCCTGTGCCTGATTGCAAGAAGCCCAACTCATTCCAGCACTCCTATACACTCCATCAAGCCCCGCTGACGGAGAGACAGAGCCTTCTACTATTGAAAGCATGATATAACAGTAAATGTTTACCAGTCTGAAAGGGGCTTTGCAGTTCTTTAGTCCCGTCCCAAAGGCAGTAAAAGAAGCAAATCGCAACTTTAAAAAACTTTATCGCTCCGTTAGCGACATTCATCCCCCTCTGCAAACATTCACTCGTCTGTTAGAATTCTGAGCTACTAGCATGCTCACTCACCATCACCACAGCCACGCCTTATGATAAATTATGACTAAGGAGAAAAGCTTTAATCCCAGTTGGGCAGAGTTAAATAACATCCAATCAGTCATTATCAGGTACAAGAGGAGAGGTCAGATACAAGCCAGTGATAGCATGTACCAGATTTATCTTGATCTCAAGGGATAACATGCAAAACTACCCTTGGGCCACCTAAGAATAAACAGAATGTAATTCCTTGCGGAAAATAAAGAAAAAATAATCATAATCACAAGGGATTACATCTAAAATCTTAATATCTTGCATGTAGGCCTTGTGGGGGAGTAATCTGTTATCGGCCTGGTCCATTTCTTGAGACATTTGCCGAAGATCATGAAATTGTATTCGTAATACAATACAAATCTGTGTTGTTGTTTTTTCTTTGCAGAAGATTAGAAGATTTGCACTGATTTGATCTGACCCTCTACTCCAACTGTGAGGTGGCCTTGACTTTAAAGTCAGATGAGAACTTTAAACAACCATAACCAGTTGGATCAGCTCTCTCCTTTTTCTTCACAGCAAGTGCTTTTGGGATAGATGTAATGTGCATATAGTCTGACATAGGAAAGAGGAAAAACACAAGGGTCTCCCAGTTAATGTATCATCATCTGAGTGGGTTTGGATTGGAGTTATTAGAGTATTTCACTTCATTGCATGACCTCCTGTTCCTCCTCAGATCATGAATCCTATTCATTACCCAGTCCTTCTGGAGTTCCCGCCTTTATAATATTACTCAATTTATATTCTGAAGCAGGCTCCTGGGAGAGCGATCAGCGCTCCGAAACACCAACACCCCCCTCCCTTCCCACCAGCCCCACCACCCACCCCCACCCCATAACCCAATCACAATATTTAAAGGGCAGCAAAGAGCTTTTTAATGTGCGTCGTAGATAACCATTTAAAGTGGATTGCTTTGGTTTAATATGACCTTAACAGACTAGCAGTCACATGTGAAGAATGAATAAGCTAATAGGAAAGACGACAGGGAGAAGGAATGAAATCAAAAAGCAGAATATGAGAGATTTATTTCAATGTGAGCTGGCCTCTTGACGGCTGCTGAGAGGTGCATGATAGAGAATCACAGGCGTGTGAATGAAACAGGACAGGCGATGAATGAAGCCACTGCCTGCATTTCTCTTTTCCCCCTTTTCCCCGAGTATGAACTGCTTTATCACGATAAAAGACAAGACAGGTATAAATGACACATTTACATTCCCCCATCAAAGGGAAGCTTGTCTCAATCCCGATGAAAGCAGCTGGAAAGCCGGGATTTCTCTGTGTTTTCTGCCGGGAGGGAGACACTTACAAGAGCAGACAATGGCAACATGTTCGTTCAGATATAATTGGGAAAGTGTCATTGCTGGATTCCTGTGTTCCGCATATCGGTAGAATTTCCTATGGTGTCACTAAGTCTCTTGGGGAAGCCATTGCTTTTGTGATATAGTGTCTTTAATCTCAGCGCATTCTGTTCTGTGAACTGATATCAAAATATCAGGATACGTTTTTTTCTGGCTGTAACACAAACTCCTTGATCTTTCTGATTTTTAGGGTGGCATCGATTCCTTTTGTGACTAATTCTAACAGTAGGGAGTTGAGGATCACCCCTGACCAATTTTTCAGGCTGTGGCTTCACATAATCCACAGCTGCAAAGTTACAAAAACTATTTGATCTGTGCAGTGTGCATTTATTATTACACATCTGCATTTCCTTTATGCGCCTTGCGTGTGTAGTTTATTCAAGCTGATATGTTAATCAGCGTCTCCAACAATAATGCTCCCAGTATTTCTGAGTATTTTCAGTTTTGAACAACTAATCATTCTACAGACCTACATGTCTTTGGATCATGGGAGGAAACCTTTTAAAGAAGGAACACACACAGGTCTCAGGACCAGGTTAGAAGCAGAACCCTATGTCCAGTCAGATCACTGTGCTACAAAATAAAAAATGACCTGGTCACCATAAATATTTCAGCACTGTGCTGGCCAGTAGAACAAAGCGGGCCGATGTTGTCCCAGAATCAACCAATACAAACTGGCACGTGTCAAGATGCAGACATTTAATCATACCAGTAACTTACCATGATATAGGGTGCTAAAGTAAATCATAAAGGAAAATTAATCCAGAGCGAAGTTTCTTGAATCTACAAACCTATATCCCTACGATATCTGGCAACCGGTTAAAAGCAAAAGCAAACCAATGGAAGAACAACACCATTTTTTTCCTGTAATATATTCTCAAAGTGCCCACAATTATTGCTTAGTTTTTCTTAGATTATCTAAATGGTCTGATCTGGTGAAGAAACCATTAAAACACTAATAATAAAAGTATCTATTTGAAGATTATGTTATTCTATCAAAGGATTACACAAGAGCCCAGAATATTGGCCAAAATCAACAAGACACCACACAATGTGTGTGTGTTTAATGTCTCTTTCAATGTGTGGGACAATTAGATACACCTGGGAAGGCTGCCAGACCCTCAACTATCCTCAGCCCTGCTCCTTCTGTTATTGTGTTCTCTATGTGGCAGCTGGATCTGGTAAGATCATGTCGAATCAGACACTTTAAGCTTTGTATGACTTGCCGTTGGGATGACATCTAAAGGTGATGTCAGAAAATTGTTTAAAACATCAGACCGTCTATATTTAGATGAACTCCGACGTCCTTGATATTAATCTCACTCCATATCTAAAGGCATCATTTCATCTTAAATCTGGCTGAGCATAACATTTTCAGCCAAATGAAACAAAGTGCTGCCCTCCGCCTCTTTCATTAGATAAAACCCGGAGACTCTTTGAAATTGACAGGCATCAACATCGACAAGAAAATTAACCATGCATGTAATTTATCGACATCCCTTCAACTTTTTTTTTTTTTTTGTGCTCAGTCATTGTTGGATGAAATAATGCTGAAAGTCATCTTCTACATAATGCAAATGATAGAAGATACTGTGCTAGGCTGGGAAATGAGGCTGAAATAAAATACACACAAAGTTGTTTTCGTGGGCCTGATTGTGCAGGTCAAAACTTGCGATGGAAGAATTTAGTGCTTAGTCAATTTTGTTGTGCTTTTCTTTGAGATTTTAATTAGTAAATGAGCTGCTCTTTGGATGAATGATGGACGCGGCGCAGGAACCATCTCCGCTCAGCATGACGGAATGAGTGTGTGAGCGCTGTGTGTATGTAAGCATGTGAACGATGCAGATGATATATAACAATCATCTAAAACGAGACCAGTTAAATGAGAAACAACCATTACATTAGTGTTTCCGAATGTGATATAGAGGGAAGGGTCACTGTGTCTAACCAGTATTAAATTCTAATTGGACATATTCTATACTGGTGGCCTGTCAAAATCTAAGCATTAAATATGGGTGATTGCTGAAGAGCCTGTTAGCTAATGCCAAATCATGTATTGCTGATGTTTTTTTGTTTTGTTTTTTGTGTGTTTGTTTCTGTGGTTAGGAAATGAAAATGAAATGTTAAATGAAATAAGGGGAAGACGTCATTATAAGATGTCGTTCAACTTCCATCTCTGTGGCAACATAAATAGTTTCTCTTCTAAGTTCTGTGGTATTTGTATGTTAAATGGATTTTCCCCTCCATTTTCTCTGTTTAGGAACATTGCATGTGCAAGCCAGCTTTCCTAGATGCTGACTGCACACTGGATCAGTGCTTATAAGGATTGATACCCTCATAGAGGTATCCCGATGCTTGCTGAAGAGCCTGAATAAATCATCCGCTACACGCGGATATACAAACTGCTTGGCAAATGCCCGGTGACCAAATAATGAAAACAATTATTTGGGTTTTTAACTTTTTCTTTAACTGCATGCAAAACTGAGCCATTTCAGAGGCAGAAATGGTGACAAATAACAGTATGAGGCTGCGAAACGCTGCCGTTCACACTTTCCGAAATTAACGTCATTTGTATCAGTTTAGCTCCAGAGGGGCCTGAAACTGCATGATGAAAGAGATCTGGATGAGCCTTTCGCTAAAAGTCCGAAAGGAGAAGAGTGGGTGTGAGGAGACGGGGAGAAAGTGAGGTGTAGTGGATATAAGGTTGTGTTTTGTTATGTGGGCTGGGGAGGAAGGGACGATTCCAGTGTCAAAGGTGGATCTAAAGCAACAGAAACAGAGGAGCGTTACATTTCCTCTGGCCATCCTAAATAATGTCAGCAGGCCCAAGTTATTAACCTCTTTAAAGCCCACAGAGCAGAGTAGCGCAAGCCTCTAGTCAGGCCTGGTCGTGGTCAGAGGACAGATAGCAGAGATAATAGAAGTGCACATGGAGGAACAATGCACCGGTGGATCTGGGAATAGGAGAAAGACTAGCAAGAGCGAAAGACCAAATAAGAAGAGAATAATCCTCAACACAAATAATCAATGGGGGAGATGAAAAGAGAAGATGGAGAAATGCACTCGAATCTCCGTCCTTTCTTTTTTCCCCCCCCTTTTTATTCCATTTTGTAATAGAGTTTATGATGTGTTACTCCTGCCCTGCTTAGCAGCTACGGCGGTGTGAGATTGTGTGCAACTCCGAGGGGTTCCGTGAGGGCTAAGGATGCTGGTTCACGGAAGGTTCACCCATTACCCGGGCCCTGCAGCCAGCTGGGGGGCTAACCAGGATGATCAGCGCGAGCCACAGCCTGCACAGGCCCCAATGATTTTCACATCAAGCCGCCTGATGTACAGCTCCACCGTCTACCAATCGCTCTCCCATATCGATCCCCCCTTAAATGAGCCTTCCCTGCTTTGTACCATGAGCAATAATTAAAAAAGCAGCACATTGATTTTAACTAATATTATGAGAGATCAGGATGTGCACATGCTTACAAAAAAAACAGCCAAGCTGCTTCAGCAGCAACTGGCGGGCAGAAAAACAAAGCAGTGCGGCAAATGAGAAGAGAAGAGGGGAAATAGTTGATTAAATTCAAGGTGAGAAAAGCATGCAAACATACAAAAAAAAAATCTAACTCTGGAAACGTAGTCACTTTGCGGTGCATCTCCCGTGAAGTTGATAAAGCCTTCGCTTTGCAGAATGTGCTGCTGCATGATTTCTTATTGATGAGAAAATGAAGCCTTCATTAAACCAAGTGTTTACATTCAGCATACACAGAAGTTGGAGTTTAATGTGGGACTGAAAATACCAAGCGGAGTAATTAATTCATAAATGCTGATCTGTGGTATCCTTACCACAGTTTTTTGTTTTTTTTTACTGTGAGAGCAAGTATTTTTCAGGTAACTCCAACAAAATTGCGTTTTCATTCGTTTGCATTAATTTTGAATCGAAGAAACAATCCAATTTTCAAATACTGGAGAGGAAGAATATTACAGGCCGAGTTGAGACTCTGAGGCCTGTGTTCTATTCTATTAATCGAATCTTCAGACTAAAATATCAGTCAATTATAGATTTTACTTTATGGACAGGGTGTCTTGGTCCTTTTTTGCTTCTGCAGCTGCATATTTGTACGCCGTGGCTTATCGTCTGTCACGCAAAACATTCAAAACGAGCCAGACTGAACATGCGTCGACACATAGGCGCAGATTTGCAGCGTTTGTTGCAGCAGTGCGATCAGACTTGTGCTGCACTGTCTCTGTTTCTCAATGGCACTTTGTCAGAAAGCGGCTACACAGACATAAAAACGCCCTCGCCGGAGCACTTACCACCCCCTGCTCCACCGTGCGCTCGTGAATACCACCAAAAATGTAAATGAGCGTCCCTCTGACATTAAACGCCTCAAACCCAGAGGTTGGACATATGCTATGACACTGCAGACACTTAAACGTGATAAGTAAGTGTCGCACGTGGGAGGGGGGGGGGATTCCCTGGCTGCTCTGTAGCCGAGGCTGGCGGTAGCCCCCAGTGGACACTCTGCTGCACTCGGCCATTGTGAAGCTAACGTTGGCACCGAGGGCCATTAAAAGGCTCCCATAAAGTGGCAGAGGGCCCCCAACGCCCCGTTCTGCAGTGCCCGTCCGCCAATGCGGCACACGCAGGCATCCCATAATCCTTAGCATATGGGCCCGTGAGTGTCGACAGGCATGAAATTACATCAAGGGCATTTTTTGATAACTGTCGATACTCTCACAAAGACGGTCAGCCTTATTGACGCCAAAGTCAAGGGCTGATGTGTGTGTGTGTGTGTGTGTGTCTGTGTGTGTGTGTGTGTGTGTGTGTGTGTAGTGAAGCGGGAGAGTTGTCTGGGTATGATGAGGGGCCTGCAATGTCAGACAGATGCCAGTGAGAACTGATCCAGAGGGAGCCTGCTCTTTATTGATATGAGTAAATTGATATTGATAAGGATTTGGATTGCTATGGATCGAGTTAAGCAGCGGTATAATAGAGAGGTCCTCAAAAAGGACTGCTCCCCAAGTCACTCTATTATATGAGTTTCTGATTCCTCAGAATTTTGGGTCATTTTAAGTCAGCACATGATCCGCGCCGCTTTCTCTTGTCTATTCCGTCATAAAAAAACGAAGCAACATGTGGATGTCGGAGGGCATCAGTGTGAGTTTATTCCTGAGATCCTACTTGTTTTCGTCAAGCATTTTTTAAAGTTACGGCACTTTTTCCCGAGGTACACCAAAATCAGCACATTGGGAAATAAAAGTAATGACTTTTTTTTACTCACATTTAGACGCTGATTTAATGTCCAAACATGTACAATCATTTAATAGACTTCTATGAAAAAGTGCTATGATGAAGCAAAAATGTCACAAAGTGATTTGTGCTGTCTTAAATCTGTGTGTGTGTGTGTGTGTGTGTGTGTGTGTATGTGTGTGTGTGTTATACTTGGCTGCGATGAAATGACCTTTCGTCAAGGGAGGGAAAGCCCATGAAAATATCAGGGTCACATGACATTAGAGATTTGACTCAAGTCGGAGGCATATGCATATGTGCAATTATAGAATACTATACTGCCACCTAGTGATCACTTGATATTTGAATACTTTGTTAAGGCTCTTGCATATTGTTCTGTACCTAGTTCAATATTTTTAAAATACTCTTAAAAAGTCACTTTAGAGTTTTCTTAAATACATTATTATTATCAAATAATAGTTATACCCTTTTTTGCGGAGGACATAAGCAATATCAAACAACATTAAAAAAATTGATTTGTTATTATACATATTGCATTCGCCATGGATTTATTAATTACTTCTCATGATGCCGGGGGCATTATGCAAAACCGAGGCATTATAAATGTCTTGAAGACTGATCCCCATGGGAAAGATGAATTTGGATGGCAGGCAGCTATTATGCTCCTATCAGACCAAAAGAGAATGGTCACATTTCAGCTGAAATGTAATCATATTATCATGCGAAAGCAAGGACAGACCTCACTTCAGTTTTTGACAGACATAATGCTCATGTCTCTTTTTATGTTCAACTCATCTCATAAAAAAGTCTGGGCCCTAAAACAGGCGTATATGTTTGTTTATGGACAGTAAAAATGCCTGTTTTGACAACATGAAAGATAGACTGAGTTGCAGACTTCTCCAGACCTTTTGACTGAATATGTGAAATGCATTTTAGATTTCATTTGAACATGTGGAAAGGAAATTATCTTTTGTGCCATTTTTCAAACTTCCCTTTTTCTTCTTTTTCTTGTTTGATTTATTTTTGTTCATTGTGAAGTACTTGGAGGGTTGTCAAAGCTTTTCTTCTCACCTGAACGTTGGCAGACAGATATCGTTTGTTTAAAATGACAGAAAAAGCCTTTTATGAGACTTCAAGACAAACTTGTGTCTTTCCTTTTAATTCAAAGAAACAGAAGTGTGTTGCGAGATAAATGCACATCAGGCTTATCTGTGCACTTCATGCACAGGGAATGCTCAAGTCCTTTGGGGGTCAGATGCATTTGGTGAATGAACAGCAGCTACGTCACAGAGACGAGACGCCTCATTATTTGTGAATGAGCTTCTTCCTGTCCCGCCATACTGAAGCACTTCGAGCCACCGACTGGAAATAAATATATGTTCCTTCCCTTCCTGTGAAAGTGCTGTAGAACATTTATCACAAAAGAAGAGAAAAAAAAGGTGCAGATGTGAATTGTTGGGCGCTGTCTTGTTGCTGGAGTCTTTTTTTCACTTTCTGGGGGAAACTTTAAAGAATGAATTTGATATCCAGATCACCTGAGACTAGGTTCCACGTAAATGCATGCGGCCCGTGGCGCCAGTTACCCGTGCGGCTAACCCTTTCCTGGCCCAATTAGCTTCCATTACAAGGCAGTCACATCCCCGTTAGACTGTTGACACACATTTTCACATGTGCTCACCCTGGCTTTCAAATACATACGCACACTGCTTCTCTTCCCCTTACTCTCTCTCTCCCTCCCTCTCACACACACACACACACACACACACACACATACATACACAGCCTGTACTTTACAGATATCAGCTGTTATCCCCGTCTAGCATCAGTCCCCAGGCACTATGCTAACAGCCTCCTCTACAAGCCAATTTACAAGGATTCTGGTCATGTTTACATTAGCCCTCTCTCAGTGCATGAAAAGAGCAGGGCCGCGCTGCGGAATAGAAATGAGCAAATATGAATAATTCAATCTTCCTCACGGCCATTAGCACGTCTTTGTTGAATAAAGTGATAATAGGTTATCATCTGTGAAATGGAAATTTCATAACAGAGACGGTGAGAAGAGCGTCTCTGGTTACACCAGAGGAAATTAATTTCACAGCACATCTGCTCCACAAAGCCCCGGCCCTCCAATGCTAAGTATGAGAAAATGTAGTCGTTCAGCTCTGCTAGCTTTCTAATTAGATTAGCATGCTTATTTGAAGGCAGGAATCTTTAGTCTAGCCTAGTCTAAGGAATTAGTGTTCCCCATTACAGATACCTAATATTTATAATAATGAAATGACTGTGCCAATTAGAGAAGGTTAAAAATGCATTACTTTACCTTATTATAGTGGCCAGATGGTTCACTGAGTAGTCCAAGTTGTGCCGTGCATCCGGATGAGGACTTTGGTGGCCAGTTCTAAATGGCGTGATGTAGTAATAGGTGTGGACAGGAAATTTAGACCACACGTTTTTTTGCCTCCATCCTGAGGGAGGCAGCTTGAGCCTGAGGGCCAATCAAAAGTTTAATGAAAAGTGCCCGAGCCGTCTGCCATCTTTGTTGGGCAGATAAACGCTCCTGAAACAAATCAATCTTTAAATTGAAAACTTGTGAGGATTAAGTGGTGACAACAGTGTAAACAGTTATGATTTTGATTGCTATCGTCACAAGGAGTCCAACAATGGCAGGGAGGGAGTAAAACCTCTGAGGCGGCAAAGGACTTTGTTCCTTTAACTTTCCTTCCCCCCTTTCATCAGTTTCTATCATTTTTTTATTTTTTTTATTTTGTTTAGTTTTGTTGTTTACTGGTGGACAGCTGTAAATGATAAGAGATTGAGGGCCAGTATCTGAAATGGGGATCAGCAATCCCCCCGGTGCGTGGCTATGAGACTCAAAGCAGCAGACTTTAAGCTTCCTGAATGTGGAGGAAAAGCAAGAGGAAGAGGAGACTAATAAGGACATAAAAACTGTTGCCTTATCCTTGTGGACTGGAATTTGAGTAAATCACTATCCTTAGTAAGTAGATCTATCATGGGCCATTCAAAGGATTTTTCATGCACTTCCTGTAAGGTTTTGAACAAAAACTGCATAAGTGGACCAATAAATTAGCATCTCTTTGACAGTAACAGTTGCAAGAATCTCTGATAATACACCTATTTTTCTTTTATAAACGGTGGGTTAGTTTCCCCAATGCTAAAGGAAAAATTACACAAAGCAGTGTAACTTCCTTTGCAACTAGATTGCTAAACCAGCTATAATCAGTACAATCGTCTTAATATTTCCAGATTATCTCTACAGAAATCAATAGAGGGTTACTTAAACTCACATCCAATCTGTGTATCAGGGTACTGTAAAGGTCACAAAGGCTTGGCCATAACCTGCAAAATTGGTTGAGGATGTAAATTGGTTGGATAATGTAAATATGAGGTGTAATCAAACACTGTGGAGGGTTTCATTTAAAGTTTGACCAGCACTGTCTCAGAAAATGTAACGTGAAAATGTTCATCCACAATGTACTATTTGATGTTGCAACATATCCTGTATTTTTTTTTACTATTTCATTCAAATATCATTCATTTTTTCAACATGAAAACCCGTTTTTACACAGGTGAAAGGAAAGTATCAAACCTTGTACAGCTCAAACTTGACTTGTCTTTATCAAAGTAGTTCAATCAAAACCAGACAAATGGAAACAGTGAGAGTTGCTGTGATCAAAATAGGATTTTAATCTCATTCAATTTTTTCAAATTCAAATAATTTCAACAGAGGCCAGGATCTGGTGGTTTAACGTTGTGCAACCAATTGTTGAGTAGCAGTCTGCACAGATCCTTCTGTTATGAAGGGTGAGTGTGTGTGCTAGCAAACCTTACCGGTGCTATTGTTTAGCTGTCATGCATCCCTATAGGATCAGGTCCATCTCTGTGAAACCTGGTTGTCTAGAACTGTGTATTCTGGAGGTTTAAAGATATCCTATATGAAGCACATCAGACCTGATGCAGTTATGACTTTTAATATGTGCAATATAGCAATGTGAACAGCTCATTTTTACTTGCCTAAACCAAGTTATGACATGATGTTGTAGAAAAGGAGAATTTTGAAAGAGAGAATTCAGTAGAACTAGATCAGGACATCTTTCTCGTCCTCGGGACAAAACTCCAAACATCTGGAATAAGTACCAGCTGCCACACATTAACACAGTAACGCTGTTTATCTATGATTATATCTAAAGCACGGCCTGGAACCCGCACACCCGCACTTCCTCAAACCTGCCTTCATCTCAGCAGACCTTGTCAAGGTTAAACCGTGGCACCCGACACATTGTTTTCCACCGCAATTCCCCGCTTCCCATCCATCTGGTTCCAGTCTTCCACAGATTAAGGCGCTCGTTTTTATAAAGCACAGAATTACACCCACGGCGTCTCAAAAGTGTAGCCCCAATTCCTCGCTCTTAATTTCGCAATTCCATCACCCAGGTGCAGCAAAGCCCCGCTTCTCCATCAAAACCATTAGTGGCATCTAAGCCTGGAGTATCATCAACAATGACGGGTAAATATTTAGCCTGTCTCACTGGAGCAAATAAGCCAACCAAGGTCACATGGCTACGTAGGTCCATTTCAGCTTTGCTACATTGGTCTTAAAGTCTCAGCAGAAACACGGCGCATAAATCCACAGCCAAGACGGTTCTGTTTATCAGCTTGAAAATGCACTCACAAAAAAAAAAAGAAGAGATGAATCTGCATGATGCATTTGAGATTATGTAACATTTAGAATATTAGTTTTGGAGGAATCTCAAGATCTGTCTGGAGATGCGGACCTTTCCACTATCACTTTATATCGTTTCCTGTTTCACAACCACCAAAAAGTTCAGGCATCAGGGGACGAAACCAATGCATCTTCTGCAAAATAAAAAAGGTCACAGGAGCCTATTTGCTGCTCAAGAAATCATCAAATCTTCAACAACAACCGTTTCTCAAATATGCCATTTATCACACAATCAGTCATACAGACGCAACACTGCAAGAGAAAAAAAAAAAATCATAATTGGAGTTTTTATCTTTTCCATTATTTCCTCCCCTAACCTATGTCAACAAAATCAAAATGCCTTTTTGAGTCCCGTCAGAAAGTGCAGCTGTGGGCTGAACTGCTGTGGCCTATAAGAGATAGGCTGCGCAGGATAAGAAGTGAGTTCTTTGCTTTTGTGTCAACAAGAGACTTCTCTGCTTTGAAGTAATAAATCATAAAAAAAATACTCTGTTCCTAAACATTTTTAGATAAGGGAGTTAGGAATCAAATCAATTTAACTTTCTGTACACAAGGTCCCAGTGTGGCCTGCAAACAGTTTGAGAATCAAAACCATCTCAACATGGAGTCACTGTAAATGCACTGGTGGGCTAAACCGCTACAGGACAACTATTGCAGGATAAAAACTGTATCTGAAAATGAAAAAAACAGGAAAACAAGGAATTTTGTTACAGAGAGCTTGCAAACTGTGCAAAACAAAGCCCTTTGCAGTGAATCTTTAGCATTAAAATAAGCTGTGATGAGAGAAATCCCCACAAAAACTTCTTTGAAGTAAATTTTAAAGCAAATGGCAGAAATGACTTTGTCGTTATTTTGATTAATTCCTGCCGGTAATGGCTTCACTTTGTCTACATTTGGGGTGCCAATTTGCAAAGAACACATTAGAAACACAGCAGCAGCATCTTTTTTGCTCAGTCGTGCTGTTTGATTGATTTATTGATTGTTTTCTGAAAAGAAATCCTGTATGGCACCATTTGTGAAATACTGGGATACTATAGCTTACATTTAATACTGTATGTATCATATTTGATACCAAGATTTCTTTGATTTATTGAAATGTGCTCAAAACTTATTTTCTATTATTAAATGGATTACTTTCCATTTTATGGGCATGTTTAGTGTAAAACAATATGTGGAAAGCACTGATTAGATTATAAAAACATGTGTATTGTAGTATTGTATTCTTTTTTTCATCATTCATGATATTTACATTAATTTAAAAAGTAAAACAATGACTTCTAATTTTAAAAAAGATTTTATCAATTCTTTTTTTTCTTTTTTCTTTTTTTTTACCTCTGCCAGGCTTCATAAGGATACGTTATAATAATGTGGCCAATTGACTGATAGCTGATGAGGATGACTCATTCATATTCCTTTTAATGCCATGGCAACCATAAAAATGTTTTATGATAAATTCCCGAAAGGTTAGAAAGTATTTCAGGTACTCATCTCCCAATATTTTCCTGAGAACAAATTCATTCCCAGAACCTGAAATGTGTCTCATACTGATATCAACTCAGAGTCTCTGTGTCACAAAAACTTTACAAAGTCTCTTCCTTTTTCTTTTTCTTTTTGACAGTATAGACCTCCAAAATCCCTGCCTTGTCATTACAGCCTTGTCATTCTGGGCATTTATAAACAACATGTGACACACATGCATCCACCTTTGAAAGCCAAACATCATCTCCTGTGGACGGTTTAAAACATCCCACACCTGCAAACAATAAGTTGATTGGCTGTTGGCCTCCACACCTTCTGCCAAAAACAGAATAAAAAAAACTGCTTCAGGATGATAATTCAGGCTGGTTGGGATGATTCAGGCTTGTTGAGCCAACCTGCTGCTGGGTGGCAGTCATGTGACCTGCTGCTGGGTGGCAGTCATGTGACCTGCTGCTGGGTG
>CAJRST010038888.1:15894233-15908723 GCA_907169785.1 Menidia menidia | reverse complement strand
TACTGTAAATATATATATTTTTTTACATATCTTTACTATATATTTTACTGTTCATCTATGGTCATCTGGTCACACATTACACAACTTCTTAGGTATAATATATGGATAGTTATTTTTAGTGACCATTTCCAGTTTCTTGGAACTATCCATCCATCCATCCATCCATCCATCCATCCATACATCCATCCATCCATCCATCCATACATTCATACATCCATCCATACATACAAACATAAACCTCAACCTTTTTAATGTATTTTAATTTACTGTGACTGTATAAGCACGAAAGAAACCTTAAGTGGAAAATTCTTTATATGCTTTGTTATGTGTGACATACATTTCTTTTTAAAAAAATCAAATTAAGTTATACTGCTTGAATTGATCAATGTTTGAATTTGTTTTATTTTTTCAGCTATGTGGAACATTTGGGTTTTGAACGGTGCGATTACATGAGGAACGTTTTGAAAGAATAAAGAATAAACAGTAAAAACACTAAAAGCTTATTTCCAGTGTTAAATGTTAACAGTTTCTAAGGTAGAACTGTGTCAAAATGAAGTCAAGCGTGGTTTATTCTCATCATAAAAGACTGGTGAGTCAGAGCTGGATTGATGCTCTTCTCTTTTCTTGTCACATGGTTTTGCTTAAATTTGGGAACAAAAACCACGTAATTAAAGAAATGTGAAATGCTAAAGGTTTGGAACAAACATTTAAACCCTTTTTAACCTTTTTCTTAAGATTCCTACCAAACATTTCAGACATTTGACAAGCTTGTTTGAGAAGCAACCAAACCAGTTGAAAAAAAACTGCTCTGACATGTAATCTGCAGCCCAGTAATTGTTGTGACAAATTCCAGATGTAAAGACGATGATCTCTTATCTGGTTCAGATTGCACAATATAAGTCTCAGAGTGGACATCAAGATATTGCGTTTGAGAGATCTAATCACCAGGGCAGTAAAACAGTCCCATGGTGAGAATGAGCATGACATCTTTAAAGTAAAAGAAAGCAGAATGGTTTTCCCCTGATGTGCTTGAGAGGTCTTAGGTCTGAGATCTGTGATCAATATCCTGGACAGCAGCATGCTGAGCTGCAGGAGCTTTCCCTCTGTTCACTGAGCCAGCACAGAAAAGGAAAAGTGTCATATTGTGATCTTTATCCAGTAATCGTCCTGACACACAGTCAAGTGATATATATGTGCGCTAGTTTGCTCTGGGCTCCATGAATTGTCTGCAATGTGCCGCCCAGCTATAACATCTCTGCTCAACCCAGGGAACACACAGGCAATAGCAAAAGCATGGAGCCTTAAGAGGATGCAGAGGTGGGTGTGGGTGGGGGTGTGGGGATAGGGGGAGGTAATTATGGACGAGTTATGTTCAATTGGACGCTGTTGCAACAAAACAGTCCAAGAATGGACGGATACTGGTAATAAGTTTCTGGATCAGTCGATGTTTGTTTTCAGCTATCAGGCAAAAACAAGCTGTTCGGCTAAGCAGATGCAACACCTGCTCCAGGAATAACGCTGGGGTTTAGAGTGGAGTCTGAGAAAACCACCGCTCTCCCTTCTAAACCAACAACCGGGTGCCCCAACCCTCTGCTCTGATGAGGGCGTGCCTCTCATCAGTGTGTCAACTGCTGTACTTTTGAAGGGTGAAAAAAGCAAAAGGTGTCAGACTTTAGAAACATTCAGATTCTCACTGTCGGTCATCGTGCTTCATAGAAACAAAGAGAAAAAGAAGTATGGATTACTTTGTAGGGACAATTTCATTTTTTCTATCGAGGATAGTCAGTGAGTTGACTCACAAGCACGGTGAACACTGGGATTCCAATTACCATAAATTCCAGACTATAAGCCGTTACTTTTTCCCACACTTTGAACACTGTGGCCCATAATGCAGTGCGGCTAATACATGTTTTTTTTATGGTGCCAAAAACAGTAGACCAATGCAATTTATGAGTACATAGTCAAAACTCTGTACATACATAAACTCATTTATTAAATATAAGATATAAGACCCTGGATGACAAAGCCATCTGAAATAAAGAGAAAAGCAAGGCGTCATTTTAAGGCCTGTTTAACACTGAGTGAAGCAGCACTACAGGCTTAAAAATGCCATTTTCATTAATCTAAAAGGGGAGGGCCACCCTAAACTTACTTCGTTTTCACAAAAAGTGCTGTGATTTAGCTCATTTTGAGAAAGTTGTAGCTAAATTGTCAGATTGTGCCAAAATTTTGTTTCAAAAGGTTACCTAAAGTTACTTCCAAAATAGGTATGAGACAGAAATGGGAATCAGTATGCTGCTTCAGGTCAGAACCAGGGATCAAAGTAACTGAACTGACCAACAGTTTCCTCCTGTTCACCATCGAAAGCAATGTCCAGGAAAATATATCAGCAAGGGGCAAACAAGTTGGGGGATATTTACAATTAGACGATTCAAAATGCAGCACCTGGGGCTTCTCAGGTTATGATATGTCAGGTTTCCGGCTTGGGTTGTGGGATGAAACAAAAACGGATGACTTTATTCTTGTATTCCAATCACAGTCAGTCGCCAGTGTCAGTCCCTGAGTTCAGGTGGCCGTGATGATCCCTCTCAAAATAATAGGGAAGGGGAACGGTTTGGCGGATGCACGTGAACATGAAAGCAACAAAAACAAATAACTACAACAGACTTTTCTATACAAAAGCTCCACATTCAACAGACATAATCAATAAATATGAGATGGTAAGATGGTAAGAGTCACTGTCAACTAAAAAAAATCTTTGGTTTGACTACATTTAGACCATAAAAGAGGCTGCAAGGCCTTCTAAAGTGCTTGCACAACTGTAGGTGGGAAATCCAAGATGTGTCAAGAAATACGATCAAAGTATGATCAAGACACTCGAAAACCAGGAATACTTAAACATGCTCAGTAACAGAGCAATGTGCAGTGAGGGAACATGTAAAACTACTACTTTCTCTGTTCTTTCTTTAGCACCTTTAACCCACAGCGAATACAGATTTCCACCCACTGTATGTTCAGGGACAGACAGGAACCTGAGCATTTACGGGGAAAAAGATCTGCCCAGCCTACCATTGGAGGTAAATCACCCATATCTCTTTTACCACACAGAAAGAGACTGTTATGACGGGTCAGTAAAGCGCCTGAAGAGGCACCTTATGAGTTGAGTTGAGCAGAAAAATGCAGCGCGCCATGTTAAATCCCGCAGCATCCGTTTGGAGGCAGGTGGGTGTCCACTGGTGATACAGTGAACCGGGACCCTCATCGCCTGTCAGAAGGGGCTCTGGCAAATTGCACTTCCATGTCAGCAAGATTGAAGCCTGCTGAGGCGTCATCAGGAAGCAGTGCTGAATCTTTACTGACTCTTGGAATACTGCGTAACTGCTGAAACCCACCAAGAAAAAATCTTTAATGGTGGTAGAGTAAAAAAAAAAAAAAATTGATTTCAACATTGAGACCAATTACTTTTTTTTCTTTCTTTTTTTTCGTTTGTTGTTAAAACAGGATAAAACAGTTGCCGTCCAGCTGGCAGTTTGAGTTTTGGAGATATTTTCCAGTCATATTCCAACTCCACACTGGCTGGGCAACATTAGAGTGATTGGGTCCGTACGCTTTAAAATGTAGCAGGAGTGTCTGGAATGAGGCAGCCGTCGCCAACACCTTCTGCTATACAAAGCTGACATCTACTGGACATCTACAGTACACTTAGCTAAAAAAATCAGAAAACATGAATTCCTTTAAAAGAATCGACTGCATTAAAATGCAGAGCGGTTTGTTCATGCATGAAATTAATCTGTATCATAAATAGCAGTAACTCAGGTTCGACACTTTGTGATACATAGCTTTAGAGAGAATCTGCTCCTGTGTTTAAAGTGCTTTAAATATTGTGTTGTGTTTTTTTTTAGCTCTACATGTACATGTTTGAATGTGACTCTTTGTTTTGTGGTGAAAATGCCATGTTGAATTTGTCCTCTGTTGCTTTTGCTTTTGCCATGCTGCGGCGTTTCAGAAGCATCTTCTAAGTTATTCATAAAATCCCATTACTCCTTATGCATTTTTAATTGGCCAGACATAGCCTTTCAGCCACGATATGGAGGCTTGTAATGAATATTTACTGCCCAATTATTAATGGCCTGAACGATTAATAACCTACAAAGATTGGATTCCACCACAGTATTTGTTCCTTAACAGTCTGTGTGATAAAGTGATGGATACCAGTAATTATTCAAGACTTTGATATTGTTGAAACAGTTTAAAGTTTCATCTCATACTCTGACTTTTATCTCAGTTATTGAAGTCATTCGAGCTACTGTACAGGAATGGGTTTAGGCGGGTGTTTGTTCCAAGAAGATCAAGCAACTCTGCATTTGGTCTCACTTCATTTGGCCCTTATTGGTTGCTGAGTAGAATATCATTGATTGTCTTTTTTTTTTTCCTGACCATATGTCCTTAACTTGAATGTCAGAGATGTTCATCACCCTTTCTCCAATATTTGCTCACCATTGCACTGGCCCATCACTCACCAAGACTTCTAGTATGTCCAAAGATGCACCTTCAGCAGGTCATGCCATAGGCCCAGAAGACTTAAAGTCTATGTTTTTTTTTAGAGAGAGAGAGAGAGAAACATGCTAAAAGAGAAAAAGGTGAGCTCTGTTTTCAGTGAATGCTGAGCATTTTGCTTACAAGTTCTAATCTGAGCCATCACATGCTTTATCCAGCTGTTTTCCAGCAATCTGCCACAGTTTTAATGGACAGAAATGTACGTTTTTGTTCAGAATTTCAACATTTTAGCTGAGCCGTGATGGCCGGATGCGCACTGACACACATGGCGAGCGGATTCGGACAAAAGCTGTGCTGGCCACCGTCCACCTCTCGCATTCCTTTAATCACCGCTTGTAGCTGTAATACCTGACAGGTGTAGCGACACGGGACAAGTGATACAATGTCCAGGCTGGACACGAGAACACATGCCTGCTCTGACACATTTGTTTCCAACATCGCGAGTTACAATAGACGCGTTCGTCGTACATGATGCATTGATATCAAAAGTGTATAAAGAGAAAAAAGTTTTATTGAAGATATATCAGGACATGTAGAATTTCGATCTTCTTAATTGAAGGCTGGAATTGATATCAATCTCTTCATCTCTTGGAAACCATTTTTGAGTGAGCTTTGGCGATTGAATTTCTAGATGGATGTCCTCTATTCTACAAGACACCTGTCTCTTATCTCCCTCTTATCTGTGAGGATCGAAGCATGCAGACTCTTGAATTACCTATCCATACAATGTCATCTGTTTGTCCCCCAAGTTGGTGAAACCTGACCTTGAAATCAGAGCCGGCTAAAATAAATAAATGAAACCCTAATCAAAAATGCTGCTCTCCTTCGGATGGGCGTCAGAGAGGAAGGATGATCCGTCCTGATTTGATTTTGTTTCCAAACCACATGATGCATTCGGACAATTAAAATTTCAGCAAGTCATTCGCTGATAGCCCTGTGAGTGAGTGCCGCTGGGCCGGGTCCTGGTTTTGGGTTTCTTGTGGTTCTTCTGACACTCTGAGGGCAGGTTATTTATTTTGGCCGGCTGCCATGTCTGAGAAAACCATGTTTCTCTGAGTGTGTGTCTAGAGTTAGAGCAAGGTCAAAAACTGTTAAAAGACCGAGGAAGAAACAGCTCCCTGTTAGCTTTGAGGGGAACGTGTAACGATGGGACAATCAGGAGTGATTCGACCAAACAGTCTTTGCTAATTCTAATACTCAGTAACATTGGCCTACTGCTATAGTGCACAATAGATTTTGTCTGTTGAACTATTTTGAAAGGAAAATGTTAGTTTTACATCACAATCATTTTTTTAAGCATGCTCTATGAGGGCACAGTGTACCGCACATTGCAGCTGCCAAAAAATCTAATTGTTTAGAATATAAAGTTTATATGAAGAGGAATAAAAGATGGGAATGCGTGAATGATGCTCAAATCCCTAAAGAATGCTGAAAAATGCATTCATAGATGGTCCCAAACAAAGTGCTAAGGCTATTTGTTTTCAAAGCTTCTTAGTGTTGGTTTAGACAGCCAAACCCTCTTAGGCAAAAAATTTGCCTTGTTTTAGTTTTTTGTTTTTTTACATTAAGGAACTTTTCTGAATTATTTAATATACATAGGCTATGGTGAGTGTATAGACAGTAGTTTAAATTTGAATTATACAACCACATAACGAAAAAGAATTTGACCAACAACAATCATCACCGTCTTGAAAATTAAAAAGTATGAACACATCTTTCTTCTTTTTAAAGCGGGATTGGTCAAACACTAAAGAGCAAATCCACTTTGTTGTTATTAGTTAGATTAAAAGTCAGCCAATTAAAAGTCATCTTAATCACGGGGCATTTGGGCTGAAAGTTTTCTTTCAAATTAAAGCAAAGGATGTCTTCCCCTTAATTTAACGTACTTGCTTGTGTGCTGTGTGTCTTTGTGTCTCTCTTTGTGTACATGCATAAGAGGCTTGTGTGAACCCACTTGTTCTGAATTTCACAGCAGCACGGCCGCTGCACAGATAAAAGAAAATGAAACAGAATGCGATTAAGATGAAGTCATCAAGTATAATCTGCAGCTGCAAAGCAACACTGCAGGGACTTCTGATGGGGGTGGGGGGGGGGGGGGGGGGGGGGGTGTTAGCCATGCTGGGCAGTGGAGGGCCAAATATGGTTGTGCAGCAGTCCGTGACACCCTCGCACCCGGAGGGGTCAATCCAGAATGAGAGTGACAGCAGCGATGATGTCATCAAAATGAGCCCTGGCATAATGCGCTTGAGAACGATGCCCTTCCATGGGGGAATTGTCGATTTAGTAAGCAGTGGAGCATGGCAGCTCCACTACAGGCTGAGAAACATGGAGAAAAGACAGGCCTGGAAAAAAAAAAAGTGGCCTCACCATAAATAATGTAACACAAATGATGCTCTGTAGCTCCTGGCTAGCCATGCAGGGCTACTTTTGTTTTTCTTATTACACTCTACTAGTTTTTTTTTCCTCCCCATTGAATTTTAATCTAGAAGAAACAAAGACTACTCTTCACAAACAAGTTAAAAGGAAAAGACTAAATGAGCACTCCTGGAGGATTATAAGCAGCCTGAGAACTTTCTTTCAGGGTAAATCTTTACTGCATGATTGGCCGTAAAAAAGTGTGACACACTGTTTTTCGCCACAGCAACACACACACACATATATATGTACACATACATACATGGCAGTGTATATAGACAGTTTCCACGTGGAATGGTAAAAGTAAATAAAAGTTACAAAAATCTCTGGACACTTTTTTTTCTTGTTGATATAAAGCAAGCTGGTGTGCCAAGAAATCAATTAAGGTTCAGACATAGAAAAAAATAATTAATTAGCCAACCAGAAAGGTGCACAGATGATGTAAAAGGCGAACAAAAAAGATTTTGTAGACTGTAGACACCTTCACAGTTGAAACAGTTATAGCTATTATTTAAAGTTTATCTTAGGTTTTCCAGTGTGATGGTTTAACAGATCCAGCTGTTTCCCTGTTGTGTCGATTGCTTTCAGGAAGTGTGTTGCAATGTTCAAACAATGCTGCCCTCAAGTGGGAAATGTTAAATATTACAATGATAACTTCTTTGTTCTAAGGCAGTTGAGACTGCTTTGAGTTGTGCTGTGTGAGGAAGGATGATTCAGTTCAAACCTCTGTTATATTGTTTTTACGAGTGTAGCTGTCAATCATTTAGAAACATTTTTCAAAAACTGTGCGCACAATTCAGTTGCTCCATATTTTCATGTAATTTCTTTTCTAACTAACAATCACTTGCCTGTTGTTTAGACTCTCTGGCAGTGCTATTCATCTCCTGTCTACAAATTAACCAAAACAGAGGGGTATATTGCATCTGGAGACAATGAATAAATCAACACAAAATGTATTAATCACAATCATGTTAATTCTTGAAACCTTGGGAGCAAATTCCTCATTTGTCTGAACAGAGAATGTGGTCTTCTATGGATGTTGCCTTGATCACAGCTGTTTTTCTACAAGAGAGGGATTCTTTATTCCATCGTGCTCTTCTTCAATGAGAGCAAGGTTTATAATCTAATGCTTTCCTTGAATTAAGTTGTTGTTGTTTGTTCTGTGGATCACCAAAGAAATAAAAACTGAATATGTTTGTATCAGATTTGAATGAATAATTTTTTTCCATGCCAATGGTTTTTCTTGTAAAATGAGGAAGAAGAATGGAACATCAAATTACACTTCACTGACTCTACTTCACCGGCAAAAACTGTAAGTTGCACAAATTAAAAAATGTGTCCCACTCTCAAAACCTGCTCATGGCTGAGCGGATATACTTTAAGCCAGTAAAACAACAAAATATGAACAGAAGAGCTCAGAGCTTTGAAAAACTTAGAACCCGGACTATCCCAAACAGAGGAAACAACGTCAGGTGGATTCATTTTAGTCACCTGAGTAAATGGGTCAGCAGTAATGCCATAATGCAACGGGGATAATCGTCAGAAGACCACTGCCAAAAAAATCTACTCACTATCACAAATCTCTGGAGCCTGGACTAATCTATCAAAGAGCCACACAGAGATCAATGAGACGCACAACCAGGCACACTCTCATTCACTCCAACAGGAAATTTGGAGTCCCTGACCAGTCTAACAAGCCTGTTTTTGGACTGTGGGAGGAACCCGGAGTACCTGGAGGGACACAGCTCCTACAGTCCATATGACTTCACATGACATGGCAGATGTGCGGTGAAGATTTTATTGATATCTCTGAATGTTTTAACCGACAGATGAATGACACTCGGCTTTTCCCATCTTTAGCTATAATGACAGAGGAAACTGAAAACTATCGGACTGAAAAGAGATGAAGTAGGAGTTCTGACATACAAATACACTCACATATTTAACTGTTAATACAAAAACAAAAGCAAAACGATGGGACTTGTGGGCCTGTGTAGCCCGTCACAGTCTCAGTTAGATTCACATGATTACTGGAATTTCTGACGTTTTAGAAGTGGTTCGACAACTTGAAACTTTGATATTTGGAGGTTTTCAAATAAATCTGTTTTCTCTTAAAAGTCAGTGTACTGTCATTTTATATCTTCCTCGCTAGTGCTTCTACATCCTTTCACCATTCTATATTTGCCAATGAGCTACATGATCACTATAGGATCACTGAGCTGTTCCTCACCAGCAGGGGTCATCAAAGGACTGTAAAATCCTCTGAGGAGTCCAGTCTGTAGGCTGTGAAATGACTTTCTCACTGGAAAGAGCAGCTAAATATACTGTAGCTGTATTTAATGGAAATCATGTGGTCAGGATTTGCAGTGATCATAAATCCACGGGATAAGATTTAGTCATTCTAGACAGAATTTTTATTTTACAAGGCGTTAGTAAATGATAATGTAAAACAATCTTTTCAAGTCATTTAATGCCAGGAGATTAATGAGATTTCAGGGATACAGAGTTAAGTATACTGAAACGATAACACTTCCCACAGAGTCAGTCTCACTCTGTCCATTAGCTCTGTGTTCATTGAGCTTAAGATTTATTAAAAGAGGTTGTTATGCAGCAGAGAGGCAAAGAAATGGACTGCAGGCTGCCAAACAGACAGTCAACCTGATTAGACATAATTTGACTCGGAACCAGATGTTGATCTTGTAAACCTGCTTTGTCTCCATGGCAACAAGCATCCACAAGAAAGAAGAGGGCTTTTCAATTAAGGTCCTAATTCTACTTAATGATTTTAATAGAAGTTAAATATGTCTAAAGATGACATGAGTGCCGCTTCATAAAGGGTGTCATGGTTGCAATAATACCGTGCAGAAAGCCGAGGCTGTATTCTCCCAGGTCAGTATGATTCACTGGTCCTCACACTTAGCTAATAGACCACTTGGACTGAGAACTGTCAGAGGCTGTGAGAACGTGACTGGATCAAAGAAACGTGCAGGGAAACACGTTCACATCTAGTCAGCGACTGTTGAGTATATTCCTGGTTGTTGTAAAAATTACTATAAGTATTATGAGTACTATTCCTGCCTCGGCTATGTTCTTTCATTTTTGTCCCCAAGGACGTTCATTTTTAAATGCATCAAGTTATTCGCTGGTACGTCTAACAGTTGTCCAGTTTATCTGTAAACATCATCTTCTACAGTAATAGGTAGGCCTTGATAAGAAAATATCAAGGCCCTCTGTTATGTTATCTAATTGCATCATTCTATTAGTAGTAGTCTATAGTGGACTATAGTGGACTATACTCTGTACACTGTACTGTGACTGACACTTCTTACTAGCCAGGTTCATTCGTTTGTACGTGTTTACCTACTAGTTCATGCTATCATGAAGTTAAGTAGTCATGCAGAAAAGAATAAAAAATGTCTGAGCTGTCATTTATCATTCATGTATTATTCAGATAAATCCAAGGCAAACTGATAATCAGATGAAATGTCATAGTGTGATTGATGGCTATGACGGCTTCGTTTGAGTGATTCTCAACCAAAGAAAAACAACAAAAACAACAAAAAAACATGCTGGGAGCTGCAGTTGTGAAACACCTTGTTGATGAAAGAGGTCAGAGAGGAACAGCCATACGGGCTCATGCTGACAGAAAGGTTTTACTAAGACAGACAGTTACACTGTGGTGAGAAAGAAAAAAAAAGAGGTCAGAGTGAGAAAAAAAACACATCTTATCTTGAGGTTGATGGGCATCGAAAGGTGATGATCACGTCGAGTGTCACATCACAAAACCAAAGGGAAGCCTACACAAAAACTGGACAGATTAAAGAAGCAGAACACTTCTTTTATCTCAGTGCAACAAACAAACCTCTGCCCAGGTTTCCGGTTATTGTGGTAGGTGTGTTATCTGGGAATATTATAGGTCCCCTTCATAAAAAGCAAACATTTCAAATTTTTACTTTGGTGACCTCGTTTATGGCTAAAGAAATTTTTAAAATTCCGATAACAACTGTCCACATGAAAATGTATTAAGCCTTAAAGCAAAATAATTCTTATGCCATGTACAATTTAGCCAATTTAAGCCAAAAAGATGCATCCCGTGTTGCAAGAAGACAGTAAATGGGGGTTTGTTTAAGGTTTCAAATGTATGCTTTTGAAGAACAGTTACCTCTTTAGATTAATCTTTGTGCAATATAAAACAAGATAAGACATAGGTTAAACACACAGAACATTTGGGAGAATAAAACAGGTGGGGAGAAAGATGCTTGGTGCTTGAACATCCACATTTGCAATTCAGAAAAGAGGAAATTGTCCCTTTTTTGCCTTTGCCTTAAACTTAAAAAAATTCTCAACCTCCAGCTCCACTTAAAGAATCTTAAATTAAACTGTTGAGGAAGATATATTAGATTAATTATCAGAGTTTTCGAGGGGAGCCCGTCTTTAAGTGAGAGTCATATTTCTAATGCGTTTCACACTATTCAAAGGCTACTGACAGGCTATTCGGGCATTTTAATGCAGTCCTTGAGTTAATGTTCTCATTCATTTTCGACATAGGTTGCAGCACTTTGAGGCTGTAATCAGCCACATACATGGGAGGACCTGTCTTTGAGCTTCATCATGCCCAAAAGATGTTGAACGCATGGCTAATGCTGTTTAAGGATCAGATGAGATTATTTTTTAACTTTCACCATGTTCTGGCAACTGAGCAAATAGCTTTCTTGACTATTGGCGCAGATCTCATTTGAAGCATCAACATGCTACAACTTTGTGGAAGGTAAGAATGAAAATTTTAATTTGGTATGAAATCTTAATTCTATGTATTACTTTAGTTTACATTGAATTATTCACAGCTGGGTTCTAACTTAAAAAGAAAAATCATATGTCTCCATTGCAGTTTATTTTAGAAATTGTTGATTTTTTTTAGAAAGACATCAAAATGATAAAAGGGGTATGGACAGCTATATTTTCTCTGTTTTTAGAGTACCTCCTCATACAGTCTGAAGGAGGGTTGCTGTAGCCTATCCCAGAAGACATTGGGTGGGAGGTGGGGTACATCCTGGAAAGGCTGCCAGTCCACACACAATATACATACAGACACAAACAAACCTATGCACTGATATCCACTCCTGTTGGGCAATTTAAAGTCTCCAATAAAGCTGATAAGCAAGGCTTTGGACTGTGGGAAAAAGCCAGAATGCTCCAAGAGAATCTATAGGACAAACATACAAACTCCACACCGAAAGGTCCAAAAGGTCTTTATAGTCTGTTTGCATGAATCTACTGTGTTGTTCATGCCTGAAATAAAGTATGATTAGTTAATTTAAACAGCAATTTTACACATTATTAAATTTGGGTGGAAAATGGAACACAATGCCATTCAAAAGATTTTTAAAAGGAAAATAGATTAATGCAGTTCATCTTGGAAGATAACAAACCCCCAAGAAGGGATAAAGATATGAATGGTTTATCTCAAGGTTTAGTGTCAGCAGATAAATGTTATTACTTTGAAATTTTTGTGTGTGACTGTGAGTGGGTATTGTTGCAGTTTCCACATTAAAATCTGGCATGGAACATTTTTAGCCGTAATATATCAGCAAACAATCATTTTCTATGTAAAAATAAAAGGAGGAGTTGACATTTTTCCCAGAGGGTGATGCATCTCTCCAGTCTTGAAGTTCTACCTTTTTATCCACAAAACACCTTATTCAGCGATATGGTTGCCAGAATCAGCTTCTTCGATTGAATCTGTCTCTACACAGAGAATCAGCAGAGATACCCTTTGGACCTCTCAGACAACTCCAGTGAATTTAGAATGACTCGGTCAAGATTATGTATGGAGAAATTCTAAAAAACAAAAACAAAGAATACTGAACTGACCTGAGAAATACTTTCCCCCACAAGAATTTATTAAAAAGAGTTAGTCTTCAGGGGCATGCCTCTTTGCAAACAAAGTTACAGTATGATTATTTCTAAAACACACAAATACAGTCAGAATACCTGTTTCAATTTTTTCTTTTTTCTCTCACCTCAGTACTGAAAATGAAACAGCCTCAGCTCGATGGAATTTTTCACACATCAGGATCGAAATAAAAAAGCTGAGAAAAATCCTAGGTTTCTGGTTAAAAACAAAACAGTTACACAACACTGTGGTCCTACAGGGTGCTGACCTCAGGGTGCTGATATCCTATGAGCTCAGAAGGGCTATCAGAGAATACTGCGGTATGGACGTAAGCTCCAGCCTGGCATCGCTCTCTCTTTACTGAAAAAAGAGGGAAGAAAGTGCAAGGAAAAAACTTAAAAAGCACTTGCATTCTGTTAGAGGTGCATAATGTGGTTCAGACTCTTGAGACTGAAGGACCATCTTGTTGGGTGAAAAGCATGAAAAGAACCTTGTTATGGGCAACTAAAGAGCAAGGAAACAACTACTATTGAGGAAATGTTATAATAAGGACCAAACCCCCTTTCCAAAATGTCTTTTCCTCTGGAAATTTTGAACATTTTCTGAAATACATTGTGGTGTTTATTGCATTGTTTTTAACACGTTTTGACTGGACAAATGACTTTATTGACCAACTTAAATGTGTTCAGAATATATCCACTCCATACCAGCGACATACTAAAAAAAGAGTTAAAATACATGTGTATTAATCATCGTAATACATCACTTCTTCTTCTTTTTGTTCAGCTACTTAATTCTTTCCAAATTGAGGATAGTAATAATCCAGAAATTTTGAAAGATGAATCTGTGTCCATTCCTATTTAAATACAAGCTTTCAAAAGCTCATCATTGGCCCATGCATCATTCAACTCTTAACATGCTACAATTATAATAGGAGACAGATCTGGAGTACAGGCTGACCAATCAGTCGCTTACATTCTGTCTTTACGGTGGAACAACACAATTGTAGTTTGTGCAGAATAAGATTTGGTTTGCTGAAATAGCCATGGAAGATGTGGGAGTAGATTTGAGTATAACCTATAAAACTAAAGCATGGGCTTATTGGACCATGTAAAACTATTCTATTGGGAGAACTCAGCAGCAGTTGTGTACAGGCTTCATAAATGATACATGACTTCATTATGTAATACAATTTCAGGCTGCATGCTCATATATTTCTCCAGACCCTCTGAAAACTTCAGTTTTGAAATACATTAAGATCTATCTTATTTATATTGTTTTAGGAGATGATTCTCTGCCAGATTGTGGCACAAAGTGGAGTGCCAAGCCTTTTTACATCTAATCATGCCACTAAAGCTTTCTGCTGATTGGAGAATAAGAGAACATTTTATGCTGATATCAAACTTTCCAAATATAAGTGAATGTGAGATGGCAGGAGCCTTTTTCCAAAATCTGTCCATCCATCACATGGCCTGTTAAATCACAAATAAATCAAATGTGTTCTTTAAGTAGATATCCAAAGTCATCTGTAAGTAATCGTTTTAAGTCTTAGTTTAATTAAGGAGAACTAGATGGATAGATGGATGGATGGATGGATGGATGGATGGATGGATGGATGGATGGAT
>CAJRST010038888.1:15741527-15894223 GCA_907169785.1 Menidia menidia | reverse complement strand
TGGATGGATGGATGGATGGATGGATGGATGGATGGATGGATGGATGGGTGGATGGATGGATGGATGTTTTATTTCTTTTATAAATCAATGTGGTCTTCTGTCTTTTGTGATCTTGGTGTATGGATTTATCGAATCATAAGTTTTATAAATAATGTCACTGCTCTTCAGCAGAAAGGAATTGATCCTTGATCAGGTCGGTATCCTTTATGGATGCCTGTAAAAATTCAGAATATTTTATTGAAAAATTTAGTAAATGAAGGGTAAATAATCACTAACAGGAAAAATTCCACAACCTTTTGTAAAAAAAACACAACAAAAGACAATTTTGACTCTGTAAAGCATTAAGATTATTGATAAAAATGCAAGTTTTTCTCCAATTGGTGTTGCTTAAAGTCTTGATGACATTCAGAGACAGACGTTTCCTCAGCTAGTCGTAGAAATGCTGTGGTGAGGCTCTGCAGCAAAGGGAGAACGGCTTCATGAGAGATTGATTGTCAGAGCTGAAGGGCATTTCCAATCAGGCTTTGTGTGTGTTGGAGTACGAAGGATAAAATGGGTGATGGAATAAAAATTTCTGTCCATTACATCAATTACTGCCTCACATGTGTGTGTCTATGAAAGAACCAACTGAAATAACTGTTATGCCGGTTACCAAAAGGTTTTTTTCTGTGGATGTTACATCACAGGGCAAACATCTGTGAGAAATAATAGGAATCCCATGAATCTCTGGGACTGAGAGATTAGCCAAAGCATAGTCAAAAAACAATACCAACCACAAAAAGAAAAATGCATTCGACATTTATTTGTATTTATTTTTTATTTCTGAGGCACATGGGGTAGTCACTGCAAGGACATTTTGTGATTTTCTTTTATAAGGTGCTGAATATTTTTAAATCCACTAGCGGGTTGCCTCATAATAGTTTTTTTTTTCTCAGCTTTTTATTTAAGTGAGGATACATGAGTTAGTTCTGAGTTGCCTGTGTGTTTGCTGCACTAGACAGCTGTAAGAACATTCTCAGTTTGGAGAATTTTATACAATATGACATATTATTAAATTAGCTCACACAGGTGGCATTTGATTCAGTTTCAGTTGATTTGGTTGAGATAAGAAATCACCTTTCCCCCCTGTCAAACAATTAAAGTATCCCTTTAAAACAAACAATATCCATGTTTTTATTCATAGTATTTTTAAGGGTTAGTTAAGGTTAAGGGTTGGGAAATGGCCAACAGATCAGGTTTAAATTAATCAACTTTGAGAACATGACTGGGCTGAGGCCACATGCTTCCATATAAAGATCAAACAAGCCGTTTAAGCCTCTGACAGACTGCGTTAGCGACTTGATCACTCATTCAGATGAAGTGTTACTTTGATAATTACCCTCCACCTAACCATTGTGACAGACAAAAACATAAACCCACAGCGATGGATCTGTTTCCCACAAGAGATCACAAAAGTCCTTTGGACTGACTTGAAGAGCACAAATTAGACTCCAAAGACTTGCCTCGGGCTGCCCAGATGTCAGACTTATCAGGCATTTGCAAGGCACGGCGGGATCAGGAATTGTCAAAGAAGCCACACATCACAAGCCTCAGCGTCCAAACAGTCTGCTGCAATGCTCAAATAAAAACTACAGATCACTCAGAGGACCTTGGGTCTGTGTCCTGATGAGACAGAGCTATGTTGACAACAAAAACAGAAGGTTTTAATGCTGTAGCCCATCAAGGTCTTCCACATCAACTGCCATTCTCTCCTGTTCGCCAATGAGCTTTTATGTTTCACAGGAATTCCACGTGTCTACATTCTTTACGGTCGCCTTTAATGTCCCTGATAAAAAAAAAAGTCAAGCTAAAACCTGTAAAATCGAGCTTGACACCACAATGAACTTTTATAGATTAAAAACACAATGGAGAAAAGCACGCTTCTCAGAGGGGAAACATCATTCTTTAGGCTCACGGCTCACTGCAAATTAAAGGAAGGAAGTGTTCTCTGCCCAGTATCATATTTCTATGATCTTTAATTAGCCTCAAAAAGTGCAATTGAGTTGGGTAGAGATAATTTACAGGCCCATTAGTAAAGCAGTGATTATGAATGTTTAATTGCACTGCAAGCTAAAAGTAAAGCTATATTAAGTTTATAAAAAACACAAAAAAGGCCTCAATAACTCTGTTTTTTGTTTTTTTATTCTAATGAAAGGGAAAACAAATAAAAGTGTCATCCAAATCATGTTATCAGCACAAAGTACAACCACAGTGGAAAAATACCATGTAAAATAGATGTACTGGAGCCATCACAGGGCAGGGATTATGAGAGGGATTTTCATTGACTTGTTTTGACTTTTCTTTTCCTCTTTTAGAACTTCAGGGCTCAAAAACTTAAGGCTCACTATTTCCAGGAGAGCCTAACTTTCTCTTAGAACTATACTATGTTCGGAGAGAATACTAAATAGTGTCTCTTTCACTGGGGAAGGGGAAGATGCAATAGTTTTGTTTTTTTTAATATCAGAGGTATTGGAGTTGCTTTCTATAGAAATATACAGTATCATGACAGATATACACCTTCACATTGTTTATTTGAAATGTACAATGTTTGATCTTAACAGAAATGTTTTGAATAGTTGGATGATTTACAGAGGACCTGATTTATTCACAGTCATAACAGTCACCATCTTTTAAGTACTGTGCACCAGATCAACACAAGCTCCTTCTTCTCTAAATTACTTTTGGAGAGGCTGGTCTTATGCAAAGTGTGTTTTGAATCATTTTCCTAAGATGAAACCTCTCAAAAGTCCAACCCAACAGGAATTTCAAGATGTGCCATTTCAGATTAGAATATTCTTTGGTGAACAAATAAAAGGAGAAGCTCTGTCAGACAGCTGGCTGGAGACAACATGTTGATATTTCTGTGTGCTTTCATGTCAAAAAGATTCTGTTACTGATATCCCAGCATGCACACCTTCTGTTTGGTGTCTTCTAACGTTACATGAGCACTCAAAAGGGAGCGTCCCGCCTCAGTACCACACGTCTTTTATTCTGTTGTTACTGATAAAGAATTGATAAGAACAGATCAATTAAGCAGAAGTGAGACTGACAAAGAGCTAAAATATCAGGGAAAGAAACAACAAACACAGAGCAAGATATGGTTTGCTCAGTTGTTTAGGGTTTATGTAGATCCAAGTGGGGCTCTGCTCTTGCATGGCAACCTATGTGACAAAAGGCTTTAAAGTAACCATTTTCTTAATGCATTTCTACGACGTGCACACTTAAAGAAACCTTTTGTGTGCCCCTTTCTGAGTGTTCGGTAATTAATGTCTCTCTCGTGTCAGTGCAATCAGGAAAAAACGTTTGCTTCTGCTTATCAACAAGTCTTTCAACTGATAAGAGTCATGGAAGACCACATAAATGTTAAGTACCTCTCATACTATGGAAAGGAAGGAAATATGACTTATGGTTTTTGAGTGGTTCAACATCAAAGTAGACAACTGTCCAGAGTTTAAAGTAAGGAGATGAAAAGTCCTCATGGGGGGTTTGACTCAGTAGCTATATGACATGCCGTGCACACTTTCACACTCAGTTGCTAACCCAATGTATGTTTCATCCCTTCCTGGTCAGGCACCAGCCATAACTTAGGTTATTTGGGCTGAAGCAAATTAATTAAACAAAGCGGTTTTGCTTGGGGCGTTATTTGGATATATTTAAATATCAAAATGATCACAAAACTGCATCTGGCAGCAGATAGTTAGCTTTATTGACCAGCTGGTGACCGATTGGTGAGAAAATGGCAACAAGCATTGTCTACAGACAGCCAAACCAATAATAAAGTAGCATCTGCACAAAGGTGTAAACGACATAAAAAAGGGCTTTTTATGTCAAGATGTGCTGGACTATGTTCTATTCCTGGAAAACATGAACATGTGTCAGCCAGTGAGAAATTTGAAAAAGAGGATCATGATGTAAGAAATGCTCTTCTGTGCGTTGGCTGCGGTTATTATCTGCTTAACTTGGGTTCAATAGACAGTCTGACCTATAACACCAGGATTTTATCATTTGTAATGGCTGGTTTCAGTTATAAGATTTGTTTTTTGCCGCTTCATTGTGGGAGAGGTCATGTTTGCTGGCCATGTTTAAATCTCTGTCCCTTTCACTGTTTCTATTCTCAATCCTGTGTTAGCAGGCAGTTTGTTTACCGGTGCTGGTCACTGCCCTCCCCTCCTGTTGGCTTCATGGCACACACTGTGGTGACTCACATTCCATCCAGTACAACTAAGTGGTATTGATAAAGAAACCTGCATGATCCTAGAGTTATCCAGTTATATATCACAGCTGCTTGTTCACAGGAGCTTTAACATAATAGCAGGGGTTGTTTTACCTTTTTTTTTTAATTGTGTGCGTCTATGTGTGTTAACGTCCACCTCAGGATCCTTTTAAACCCAAAACAGACTTAGAACAGCCCTCTTTAAGATGTGCCGGTACTGATACATTTGAAACATTCAGTATTCTCTAAAGGTGGAAGGGGATATAAATAATCTCTCTCATTAAAGAGGGAGCTTTTAAGCCTCGGCTCTTCAGGACAGTACATTATCAAGGTGCACAGAACAAAACTCTTTAATTTTGCATTGGCATTTATCCTTTTATCACTGGATCCAACGGTAAAACCTCAAAATATATCCAAGCACCTACAATACACTCTATTTAATCCTCATATTCGCACCTTATCCCCAAATTCCCAGATGTTTGGTAGAAGATCACTGAGCATTTTTGCCTTTAAAATAAAGAGCACAAAATATTTGTACCTCCATTAAGAAGAAGGAAGTTGGCTGGTGCATTGTGGGCGGAGCCAATGTGCAGCCTGTGTTAAAAGGAATGTGACAGTGAGGGGTAAAAAGAAAGCATTCATTATCATCATCAATGTTACAGAAATCTGTATGTGTTCTCACAGATGTCTGCATGCATAAACATGGAAGTGGCTCACTAGAAAGACAAAGGAGCACATTTATGTAATTAGACCTCATAAAAGATGTGTATTCACCCCTTCCTCTTTACTATGACAGAGCCGGGCAACTTTCCAAAGTAAAAGAGGGAGAAATTGCAATGTCAGCTGGTGCAAAGGCATTGACATATTGCTTTACATTATAACTGATGCTGAAGCAGTTTCTACTTAATATTGACGTGAATGGATTTGAGTGATTTTGGAGGTTAATTGATATTTTTGCACTTTACCGTATCAAATCATCTGGTGTTACTCTCTTACTGAAATATAATGAAAAGTAATGAAGTTGACCAGATGTTCAGTCAACAGCTTGGCTCAAAGTTGCATTTTTGAACGCACAATTCTTTCTGGGCTATAGAAAAAAAGCGATAACATGCTGTTATGTAAATTGCTGTGTACTTTGAGTAGATTATTATGGTCTCCTCCTGCTCCTCCTGCAGCGTGTTCTTTTAAAACCAACATGTTTCACATATGAATGCTGACTTTGTCTCTGCTTAATCTCTTCATTGCTGGATGTACTCCTTAAGCTCCTCAAGCTTTTATATCGGCCTTTTCTTGTTACTCCTCTCACCTTTCAGTGAAGCCAGGCAAGGTAAGCAGACATTTACTAAACATATACCAGATACAAATAAAACTGCTTTGAATTGACAATTTGAGGCTGTCTTCAGAGTTACTGAGGTTTTCCCTTTCAGTTTTTGTCCAGACACCTCTAATAGGCTCATCTGTGATTTCATAAACTCTTCCCACCACTACACTTAATCTTTTCATGTCTCTGATTGTGTGGGCTGGAATGAATTCAGCTCTTCACTGACCTTTAGTTGTCAAGGGACTTCTGTTATTTCACTCCTATATTCAGGTTTGCTTGACAATTCCTGTCTTTGAGTAGTGTGTATAAAGAGATTTTGAATGACATGATAGACACTGAATAATATGCCTCTCCACGGTATTTATTTCTTTTCTTTCTACCCTAGCTGTTTTAGTTACAATTGTTCAAATTTATAAGCGATGTTTTTTTCATCAAATTTACTGGGGCATATCCATTTTTTTCATTTTTAAGGCTAAGAGTTTTTTTTTTTTTTAAACAGTTCCACCCTAAACCAACTGATCATCATTCCTTGCATCACTGCTGCAGCCAGCAGGATGAGAGAAACGAGAAAATAAGTCATCACCTGTTCGATAAAAGCAGTGGAGCTTTCACCATGTCACCATCGAGAGGAATTACACCTATTTAGTGTCTGTGGTGATTTAGTTTAGGAGATGTTGAAGGGACTTTTAGCTTCTTATTTTCACATCTGAAGCCCCAAGATAGATGAATAGATAGATACTCATTTCAGACATACCAAACTTGAAAGAATAAATACAAATGTATTTTTTTTCTCCTTTAGACTCTCGGCTTTGATCCAGAGCAACCAGAGGATCATTTAACTTGCTTTGTAAAATAATGATTATAGCATCATATCACCAGTTGCTCATGTGTGCATTTAGATCAGTGAAGTCTTTGTTCATTTTAAGCACGTGTCACAGCTCAACCCGTCAGACACCTCACAAATTTTTTGTAATTGCTTTATGTATTACGGGAAAAGTGTTATTGGGCCCACTAATGAACTAACTACGGTACTTTCCATAATGAGACACAGGAAACAGTTACAACCACAGGAAATGTCAAGTTACCCCCATCTATCATCTTTGATTAATGAGGGAAGGTTGGTGTTATCCTGTTCTTACAGAATCAGCCTTCACAATTTTTTAGGGGCATCAACTAACCTTGTCAACCTTATTTATTGCAGAGGGATATTTCTTTTATTAAGCTCTGTAGTACCTAGTAAGTCCTGGTGAATGTTATGAAGGTATAAATGTGTATTTACCATACTGTCTAATGGCTTCTGACTAGATAAAAACACCAGTAAGAATATGTCACTGTCACAAAACCAAACATCTGCTGCATGAACTCCAGACCTCTCTATAACTCTATAACCTTTTTTAATTGTAGTTCATTAACTGATGCTGATAAAGATATTCAGTGAAAGTGTTTAATTTTTTTTTTTTATCTGATTTTTTTTCCTGTAGTAATGCATTTGATTGTACATAGGGAAATTTGTCATTTTTATGTGACAGGTGTTAATTTTTTAAAAAGCCAGTTTGAAGTCATTAAACTGTGTCCTATTGAAGCAAAAAGTATTAGCAAAACAGAATCGGGCTCACTGACCTGCAGTCAGTAGGCTGAGAAAATAGAAAAATGAACTGTAAATCAAATGTTCCCTGCACATCCGGACAGCTCATATTTGTTTTCTTGAGTGAGATGGTTGGGATTTTTTTTTCCCCTTGCATTTCAAATGCGTAAAAAACAGATATTGTTATTTCTTGTCAGTGCTGTTTTCTATATGGGACAGAAACATTGTTAAGGAGTCCTAAGAAATGTATATGCCCAGTGAGTTTAGCAGTCGATATTTGGAATGACAGCCTTACATTTTTAAATACAATCTTAACCCTCTTTGGAAACCTTTGCGATTTCATTAAGTATTAGTCTTTAAGTAGTTTCCACACAGAATTGTCAAGGCTTCGTGAGAAACATTCCAAAGCTGTTCATTTTATATTGACTGCCCTTCACTTTGCTCTCAAGATGACCCCACACTGCTGTGGTAATGCTAAAGAATTCTAAATTCTATTCTAAGTGTTCTCACTGCTTTTCGGTTCAGCGCATGCATCATACCTCAGTCTTTTTTTTTTGCCTTGCTTCAGAATGGCTTATATAAATCAACCCTTCCATGGAGATCATATCAAATTAAGCCTTGGCAAATGGTATGGATCAAAAGAATGGCCAGAAGCATATCCTGGATCCTGTGCCAGGCCTTTGCTCGAGTTCTATTCCTGTTTCATCAGGACATGGATTCAGTTCATGTCTTTTATTCTCTTTTATTCTCTGCTTTTTTATGTTTTATCACACTGCGCAATATGCTAATTTACATTACACTTTATTATATGTGTCAAATTTTGTTTACTCCAGAGTTTTTCTGCATGCATTAAAAGAAGTTGGAAGACAGCAAAAAGCCTGTAAGCACCTGAAGATACTATGAAAATTGGTTCTGAGTTGTCTGTTTTTGAAATGCAAATGCAGTAGCAGAGATAGGTTGATGCCTTTTTTTCATCTTTGACTGCATAATATGTCATTACAAAGTGCTTTAACAACAAAGATTCTTTAAAAACGAGTGAAAGAGCTTCTGAAGTCCAAAGATGGGCTTTGGAAGACCTTCAGGAACTTTATAGCTCAAGGCAATAAAGTTTCTGAAGTCTTTCTGAAGAGTTATAAAGCGGGAATGTTTAGGGGTTAGGAACTTAAGCTTTCATATCTATTAATGTTTTAAATTAAAGCATGTAAAACAGATGCATTTTTTCAGTTATTGTTCATTTTCTGCTCATTTCGGTTGACGCTGTGTGTATTGTGCACGTTCCGCTGCCGCCTGCCGCTTCGCTTCCACTCTGACGCTGCGGTACGCCCCCTCTTGTCACGTGATTACGCCATCCTCGAATCACGTCGTCCAAATGATGTGACGCACGAGATTCAAAGTTGGCAGCAACGTTTCTGTTGTCAGATATTTATTCCTCACTCAGCCGTAGCTTTTGTATTAGTTTCGTGCAAAGTTATTTTCCACATGCTCCCTTAGGGGCTTTTGGTGTCAGAATGGAGGGTAAAGTTATCGGACCCGGGCCATACCGGGCGACGAAGCTGGTACGTGTGGAATTTTCGGAAACGATACGTCCAAAATCTCTAACTTCAACTCGTAAACTAGATTTATTGACAGTGCGAGTCTAATGTATTTCATGTTTCATGAATGTTTTTATATCCTACGGCTCTATTTACAACCGTAAGCGGAGTTTTGTTCACTTGGGGAAAAGTTCAGAGTGGTTTTGAGTGAATTACTTGCCAACAGTAGTTTTTGCTTTCGTTCATTTGTGTCTTTCTAATTTTTAAATGTTATAAATCAATTTTTAAAAAATCAAACATAAGTCCGATTTTCAAACGGGGAAAATATATTTTGTTTCATACCCTGCCTGAAGGTTTTTGCTTTTATTTACATACGTTACATTCTAGTTTTGCTCTATTGCACTGGTTTATCATGGAAAAAGGGTATAATTGCTCTGAGAGTATCTGCCTTTTTACTTCTGCAACACAGCCATGCCTACCAATATCATCAGTTCTCTACTTTGATACACATTTGGTTGGTGTATATTGGTACAGATCGAGCTATTTATTAATTTCTATTAGACTTTGTTGTTTAGGAGGAATCTGCAGTTTTCCAGAGCGAAAGAAGCAAATCAGGCCAAGGAAACCAATATTTAGTGTTTTCTTTCTGTCATCTTAGTGAGAGCATTCAGGACCGTATTTTAACCACTTTCAGTAGAAACATCCCATGTCACTCAGAAAACTTAAAAAAAAATGTATTGTGTCTTTGTTTTTGTTTTTTTATTACATATCGAATAAAACAAAGTGCACACTGGCACAGTCTGCTGAGGACATTGTACGGTGCTGCTGATATGATTTGTGTCTTTGTTGTGATCAGAACAGCAGTTCTGAATGATCAAAACAGACTGGAACTTATTGGGGGGAGTTAGCTTATCCTGTTATTTGTTTTCTACAAGGAAACGGGAATAGGAGAAAGCAAATAGAGCTCTGCTCGCCAATCAACAGCTTAATCTTCCTTGTAACACCCCATTTTCTTCTTCTGTGACTTTATATTCTTTATGAGTATCACCATTTGGACTTAGTGGGACTTCTGGTGTAAGGCCTATGAGACTCTTGTGATCTCCTGATGCTGAACTGGTGGAATGCAAATATCTAACAAACTATTGTGTGATGTTTTGCTGGTTTTATTTGTGTCAATGTCAGATCCCTGAGAATCGTTTTAATGTTTTGACTCCCTCTCTATCACAGTGGAATGAAACCATTAAACTTTTTCGTGGAGGCATGCCGTTACGGAGGCACTGGGCGCACTTTCGCTGCTATGACAGCAGTTTCACGGGATCGGAGGCTGTGGACTACCTGCATGAACTGCTGAGGCTCAACTCCAACTTTGGGCCTGAGGTTACGCGCCACCAGACCCTGCAGCTACTCAGGAAGTTCTTCAAGGCCCACGTCATTGAAGACATCAAAGGACGGCACGGGACGGAGGACTTTGATGACGACGGCCGCTTGTACCGGTAACCAAACAGTCCGATTTTCAAGTCAAATATATGTTTTAAATATAGTGTTTTGTTCCATCTGTTTGCTTCTCTCAGCAAAGTACCGCTGCTTTTCTCTCCAGGTTCCCCACGCTGTCTCCACTCAAGTCTCTTCCAACGAGGCCTCTGCTGAAGAACAACGATGACCTGCCCAGACTCATCCGCTGGGATGACTACGAGGAACTACCTCAGCAGCAAAAATCTGCGCCGCTCAAGTCTTCTGTCCTGGTAAGGGGGTGGTGTTCCGCTGTGTTTTAATGAGCTTTATGTGAATAAGTTTGTTTAGCCCCTAATGGTTAAAGGGAGCACTGAGAAATGAAAATGTTTTATATAGTAAATAGTATAGTCAACAGGCTAGAAAATTGACTTTTTTCTTCTTGGACTAAATCAGACTTCAGATTTGTGGAATAAAAGACACAGCGTGGCCATCGGAGATGTTCACGAATGCAAGCTAATACGCAGGAAAGATGTAACTCCGAAAGAAGTGGATCACATCTGGAAGTCGATGACGGTGGCACAGTGAGTTTTGCTTTTCCCGACACTCTTTATGTCATCTTCTTTTGCTGTGACCACAGCTTTGTTGTTCCAGCTTACAGAGAGTTTTGGGCCTGAAGACACTGGATGGAGTTCTAAACCCGGCTCACGTGAACGGGAAGCACATCGTACACAATGTGTTCAGTGTTAATAAAACGGGCATAGTCGTGTTGGAGAACAAAGCCGGTAAGGTGCACAGATACACGGCTCAAGGTGAAGATTTATGGCCTCTGTAAGAGAAAATAAAAGATGCTTTCCCTTTCTTTTATGTCTGCAGAGGACATGCCATACTGGGTGGTGTCAGCAATGAAATGCCTTGCAAAGTGTAAGTATTCATTTACTGCGATTTTTTTGTAGACAAAAAAGCTGCTGCTTTAGGACTGCTGCAGCAGCTTCAATGCTGTGAACGTCAATGGAGTTAAGCAACCGAAGGGAAAAAGTAAAGCCTCGTTCACTCTTTCTGCTGACGCTCGCACCTGTATTTCAATATTGTGAAATCCACAGTATGTTAAAAAGAGAGAGAGGGAGGGAGGGAAAAAAGTGATGGACCCAATGCAGAGAAGCTCTGGAAAAAAACAGCAGCAGTTCAAAGCGGGGTAATTCGGCAGGAGCTGCTTGTGCCACGGTGTAAAGCTTATGACGGCGCAGATCCTTGAGGAAAGCAAGCCGAGGGGTAGGTTTTGGCCCAAAAAAACCTATGGCCCCTGCTGCAGATCCCTCATGTGGTGTGAACCCTCCAAGGCTTCTGATCCCAACTGACATCACTGTGAATCTTTAAGAGTGAACTTGGCTTTGAGATACTAAAAATCAGCATTTTTTTCACATATGCTTGGCAGCGCCGTCTCTGTGATGAGCTCTGAGCCTGTCTTTGACCCTTTTTTTTCCCAGGGCCTCACGCCAACGAAGCCCGACAGCCAGTGTACCCCGGTTTCGAGAGAGACGTTCTAAAAACGGTGGCGGATTACTTCCAGAGGCTCAAGGAGCCGCTGCTGACTTTCCATCTGTACGATGTCTTCGTCAACATCCTCAGTGAGCGCCTCTCGCCGCGGAACCCCCACCCCCCCCTGCCGCCACAGATGTGCGTCCGCCAAAGTTTTCTTCATCCTCCCCTCTCCCTCCAATCGCAGGTCTGCTGCCGGAGCAGGACGCGGCCGCCGAGGCGCTGCGGGTCAGCTGCCTCCTGCTGCCGCCGCCCAACCGCCGGCGCCTGCAGCTGCTGCTGCGCCTGATGGCCCGCGTCTGCCACAACCCCCTGCTGCCGCCGCTCAATGACACCATCGCCACCCGCACGCTGGTAACCCGCCCCCCCCCCCGCAGCCTTATTGACCGCACGCGCTCCCGCCGATTCTCCGGTTTTACGGAGCAGAGTTGCTCAGCAGACATCCCACAAAACAGCATGGTCTGATAAGAGTTAGAACATTCAAGTTGGGAATATCACAGCAGCAGGTCCGGTTTGTTCAAGTAGAGCAGAATATCCACAGAGAACAGAGTTATTTTACTGTTTGATACGTTTTTTTCTTTTTCACCCAGCTTTCACAAATTTGAACCGTTTAAAACATGGTCTGGAAACTGTCTCAACAAGCGTAATTTTAAAGGGGACAAGTCCCCTTCAAATCCAGGTTTTGCATTTAAATTCTAACAATGTGCTTGGTGTGTATCCCTAAAGTCATCCACTGGCCTTTTCTTCCAGATGGTGCAGATGTTCTCCCACTGTGTTCTGGGCTCAGCGGACGACATTGACTTGGACGAGCTGCTCGCTACCAAACTGGTGACTTTTATGATGGACCACCACAACACCATCTTCCAAATCAGCGGCAAACTGCGGCGCCAGGTCGAGGAGCATCTGTCCCACCTCAAACGAGCTCAGGTCAGCACATTTTACCACAATGTGCCCCCGTCCTGCAGGGGGAGCGGCAGAGAATTCTTCTGTCATCTTTGAGGATTAGCCCTCCAAATGTTAAAAGCGAGCATTATAGAATCCAGAAAAGGCATTCCCTCTGATCAGTTCAATGTTCTGTAAGCCAAATGGGCCATTCAGGTGAGTATGGGCATTTAATTATTTAGGATATTTGTCATTACTGAATGATTAAAGTTCCTCAAAGAGAGGAGGATAATAGTATCAAAGGTTTTTCTCAAGATTTTTAGGCCTTGGAGCTCTCTATGTGTGTTGTAATGGTAAAACCACTTCATTACAGTCTCTCCTCAAGGTTGTGCATCGAACCCTTTTAAGTTTGGTGCCAGGGGGGAAATGGATTAGGTAATTTATTCAGCTGGGGAAAAAGGAGAGCAGTTTGATGTGATCTCCAACAGTCTGTATTGTGATCATGGCATGAAAATCTGTTATTCGCGTATTTATAAAACAGCTTCTTCTGTCCTGATCATCTTCATAGATTTTATTTGTATTTGAGGTGGAAAATGGTTTGAGGGGAAAAACTATTCGGAGGCTTGGCCCATCCTCAGCACGCAGAAGGAGACTTGTTCATGAATACTAGTCCATACTATGAAAGAGAGTAATCTGAATAGAACAGGGACAAAGGAAGGAGCTATTCTTTTATATACTAACACACGAAGTAGTGTCTTGACATTTCACCCTGCATACAGTACATGCTCACAAAACCAGTTTGTTCATCTACTTAAAAAAAAAAATCCACAATGGAAATATCTAAAATACTTAATAGATGTGTTCTTTAATGGAAAATGTCATTCTCCTTCCACCAGATCAAATATGCAGGTTCAGACACGGATTTCAGCGCATCCCCGGCTTTTTTTAAGCAGATCAGCAGGGTGGAGTGTGAGGAGCAGAAGGCCATAGGTACACAAACCCCCTTGCAACAGCTCCTGGAGGGCCTGATCGCAAATGACGAACTCCCCGCCAAGGACAAGAGGAAAAGACTCAAACAGGTCAAAGCTGTCGGCGATATTCTGAAATATATCTGTTATCATGTGTAACATTCACAGCAGTGCCTTAACCAGAACAATCTCCACTGAACAGCACGGAGCAAAAAAAGCCCCCGTCGGTGGTCTGTTTGTGCTTCATTGTTCAATAAGATGCCTTTTTTTTTTTTTTTATCCTTTCAGTTCCAGAAGTCCTACCCTGAGGTCTACCACAACAGGTTTCCCACCGAGGAGAGCAAAGCTGCCGTCATACCAGAGAAAGCCCCGAGAGTTAAACCTCAGCTCATGATCTTTAACCTCAAGAAACCTTTCCAGCCTTTTCAAAGAAGCTGGAGTTTTAGAGCATGATTTGCCTCCTCTGGCACATTGACACGACGAAGTGTAAACCTGTCACGGGAGGAGTCTAGTTCACCGGTACTTTACTGTTTCAAGTAAAGAGTCCGTTATAGTAGTACTGGTAAAGTTTTCAAAGAATTTTAATGGATTAACAAAATAATAATTACAAGAGATGTCCTTCTTTTAAAAAAAAAAAGGGGGGGGGGGGGCTCTTGGCTGCTAGACATCACCCCTAGGTTTCTACCTAAATGAAAATGCTGGATTTTAATAATGTAGATGTATGAAAAAAAACTTTTAAGATAACATATTTCTTAACAGAAAAAAAAACTTGAAAATAAGGGAACCACTAACACTAATGTTTCTTAAAATGAAAAAGTGGTACATGTATGTGTCGTCTTTTGTGTAAACTACATTTTTTTTGTCTTTTTCTGTGTGAATTAAGTTGAAGAACTCAACTGAACAAACATCCTTTCAAAAGTATTAATGGGTCGTGTGGTAATGGTCGTGTGGATGATCCAAACACAGATGGCATGTGCCGTGTCAAAGATGCTCTGGTTTCTTTCTCAAAGTTAATCTGCTTTGATTAGGCTACATTAGGCAGCTGATTTTTTTTATTTAATTTTTTGGTTCCTTTTAATTGGATAAACAGTTTCCTGCCATCTACGAACATATCAGGGCTGTGGGAAGTGTAGTACCAAATCTGTGTCCAAATCTCTTTCAGAGAGTCCCGTGTTCAAACCTTTAACTGGAACTGAGCGTGTGACTCTGTTACACAACTACAAAGAAGTAGCTGAGCTTAACCCATAAAAAACCAGAGTCATTTTAAAGGGAATGCATGTGTGCCATATCACTTTTTTTTTCCCCCTTTAAATATTTGCGCTCCACCAGAGCTGCAATGTTACATTTGTTACATTCATTTAGTTTGTCAGTCCTGTGTAACTCTGCTTTTGGGGGAAAAGTCACAACTGTGTTTAGCTCTAGAAAATTATGTTTCCAATGTAAGAGAATTGCCAGGTCCTTTTCCCTCTGAACTGTGTCTACACTGTACTGTTAAAGCTGGCTGGTGTTATCTGTATATAAGAATTCTGTGTCTATCAATGTAGTCTGTCATCTGCTGTCCTTCCATGTCAATCAGGTTGTCTTAGACTTCATTTGAGACTGAAAATGTTCTATTTGATATTTTTATTGATATTTGCTTTTAAATTGTCAGGAATCTGTCCCAAATGCTGGAATCACTGTTACACTTGAATTCATCAGCCTGTGTCTAAAGTGCTGATTTTTAATTGTTTTGTTTTTTTTTCTGGAAAAAAATGGAGAAATACATTTGGAAAACAAAATGTATCTGTGTATATTTTTTTTTGTTACACTCTTCTTATGCCTGAGGATTGATTGCACCTCCAGGATAGCTTCTCGACTGAAAACAAAGTGTAATATCCTGTGCATCGGCTTCCGTGGAGCAGTGATAAATCACCACTTCAAGAGCAGAAACGGCACACTGCTGGAGCACAGCTCCCTCCATATCTCAGACTCATTTAACAGACAAACGTCCCCCTTAAAACAAGTCTACAGTACATCATTATGAGGCCATCTAAACTTTCCCCGAGGCCATTACTCACCAGTAAAAGTTTTCATTTTCTTAAACTACTTTTTCTTTTTTGGTGCTAATGACAAATTCCTAGTCGATGGCAACTGCGCAAAAGGAAGGAACCAGATATAGAGCCACAGGGTGCTTGTGTGGGAAGAGTCATCATCATCAGACACCTGCATAATCTCAAGAGCAAACATCCCACACAACAAACACTTTGGTTTGTTCCCCTGGGAGAGGGGAAAATGTCAGCTTTGCTCTTCCTCACAAGCCATCACAATGGGTTTATCATATTTCCAGGCACCAGTAGCAGCAAACTTTGAAGTTTGTGTAACTTCTGCTTTTAGTCATCTTCACCACAAGGGGGCAGAGTTTATGTTTCATTCTCTTTTAAAGATCAAGCAAAGGTAGTTTTCCCTTCCCAATAGGTGGTACCAAAAGAGGTGGGTCTATCTTCGTTCGCAGAGTTCCACAGGGGCCATACTTGCAGCACCCTTGTCTGGCTGAGGATTGGATGGTCTGATGACTTCAAAGCAGGCAGAGGAATTCTGGGTTATGTAGGAAGATAAAAGGAATGGGTCTGACCTTTGAGTTTCTGGATGATACTAGATGCGCTGCTAGGGATTTTGACATAGTTTTGGGGTGACATCTGTGAAACGTGGAGGGGTGTGACATGGATGAGCTGCTTTCCCTGTGGTGTTCTGAAATTGTTCTTTTGTGTTTGTTCAGTGTTTGGCATCATAGGCCTGGGCTAGGTCGAGAGTTGGATCAGAAACCAAGATACGCTTGGTGAGGATATGCCGGGAATGTTTGGCAGCGGAACCAGTGAGGGTCAGCTTCAACTCTCATCTCTGGTCGGGTTTCCATGTCATTCAGAGGGAAAACCGAGGATAATTAACCTGTATGGCCTCCAGTACTGACGCGGCTCTAAAAAGTCGCTGTATCATGGCAGCATTCTCAAAGTGATTCTGGCAAATGTCTCACCAGCTTTAGTGTATGTGTAGAGTGCCGCTCACCCAAAAAGGGCATCCAGTCTTCCAGGGAATTCTGGGACTATTAGTGTCTGTCAAACTTTCTAAGTTAAATCACTCTGTACCAGACTAACTGTTCCGTACTAAGGCTGCCGTGCTATTAGGGAAGAGATCAGTGCTCCCACTCCTGCGTATTTAAAATGAACTCGCATTTGCTCACACGCCTTCATCGTGTCACTATGTGACCTAATCATCCTCACAGCTCTGCCGCCTCCATGTGAACACACCATAGTTTAAACTTATCGCCGACTAATGGGCAGCGACCCATTCTGATGAGCATGACTGATGACAGCTAGGAGTGCTGTCATCAACCCGTGCTCCTGGCTGTTCCCATTAACAAATCCGTCTGCCCACAACTCCAAATGCCCACGATCCACCCTGTGGCCAAAGCAGCACAGTCCTGTCTGCTTATAGGACTCTAATGAGAAGTGGTCCCTCACATGTGGTCAGCGGTATCCTTAAATTGTCATGATTGGTTTGATTTTGTGCTCTGTTTAGCTGCACATGGCGGAGCACTTGCATTCTAAACATTCTCAACTGATGTCTGGGTAGTGGAGTGAAGAAGGGAAAATTAACTCCATCATCAGGACCTTTTCAGCATTTCTAACCATCAGCGCAGAAGCCTGAGCAGAATACAAAGCAGCATGTTTGCCTTTGAGTATGGAGACCACACAGTCTGCGTCAAACACATCAGCCGTGTATTCTGTTCACAGATGCCCAGCAAATTTGATCTTTAACCCATTAGAAACCTGCAGTTATACAGGTCTAACAAGCTATTTCAACTAAAATATAGTTATTGAAAATGGCCCAATGAAACTTCTGGAAATCACAGATCTTTCACATTTTGTGGTGGTACCTGAAAATTTCTTATGGTGATAAATGGGCTTTATTTAGTCAGGTTTCTATTCCCTATGATTCCTCTGGTTTTGGGCTCTTATGGGTAAAGTGGTGCTCTGAGATTTTTGCAAACGTACCCGCTTATACCAAGAGACAGCTTCAGATCCTAAAGAAGAATTCAATTTTGTGTGCCACCGAAATTGATCATACAAATCCAATTTTCAATACTCCCGTCATGAGTCCTTCTATATCTGAGTAGCTATGACAGGGAAGTCAATTTAATCTATTTAGTCTTTTTTTTTTTGGCAACATAATACCCAAGTAGGCTTTCTTCTATCTTGCGCTGTTTCAGACTACAGTTCCAACAGAGCAATAACTTTTGATTCGGTGAGAAGAGAAAAATAAAGCCAAATGGTTACTTTTCGCTCTCACCTCATTGAGTTCAGAGGCTTTGAAGGCTGCATGTGCCCGTGCAACATTTTTGGGTATTATGTGTCAGATACTCAGCCCACGCTGTTACCCTAATGCTTTTCTGGGAAGAGACATGTAACTGCAGTAATTGGTTTTTCGCTCGGGAAGGTTTTTACAGTGCCCATGTTTTCGCGGGATCACAGTGACCTAAAGGCAACGCCGTGAAGCAGAATAAGAATATCCTAATGTATGGAGACGTCTTCCCCTGCCAAGAGGAGCCGCATGTGAGGTTTGTTTCCCCTTTTTACTGTACGTGGTTCCTACTTCAGTGACACAGTTTTTTGGGTATATGTAAATATAGACCTTATTCATTTGAGGTTAAACCTTATTTTTGAGGGAAAAAAGCAGGAATTTATTCTTATCAGAGGCCCGGAAAAAACAGACTCATACATGTCAAAGTTTAGTCAGGAAAAAAATGTCAGCATTTTTTTATGCCAGCAAATATTCACACTTGATGTCAAACCAGGTTGAACTGACAGTTTTGCAAACATTTTTTAAATGTTTGGTATTACAGACCATATTTTCCTGCATTTATGCTTCATTTTATTCTATTGAAAGCAACAGGACCTATTCATTATTTTGACTATGTTCGCTTTTGGAACAGCCTAAATGCACCCAACAACAACAGGAGGGTTTAAATAGTTCCTGAGTCCTGAAGTCTTCCCTGACACTTTGAATTGATAGTTCATCTCTGTGAAGGCTCCTGTCAGTCAGCCAGAGCCTTGAAGCTTTGGGCTTTGTTCAGAGCTGATGCTGGCAGCCTGATGTGCATATTTTTTAATGCTATTCCCATGCATTCTTGTGGGATCACAATCATTAAAGCAGCTAAGAGAATGAAGGCTTTCAGAGCCTATAGGGCAGCAGCATAGATGTTGCCTGGTCGTCTTTTATTACTTCGTCTTGAATAGAAGAACAAAGGATGACACTGAAGGGCCTTGACTGTTTTTTGACTCCTTAAAAGCAGCGTACCTGTGACAGAGTGTAAAAGAGTCACATGTTTACAACAGTCACAAGCCATGGTGCACTGAGAGAAAACCGAAGCTCGCTTAACCTGAAACTGCATCAGCGGTTCCTTAAAGTGGATGAGATTTTCTGTCTTGTTTTATTACACAACAGGTTATGTAACAATCTTGTCAAAGGCAAAACATGAGCCGAACAGGTTTTTTTTAAAACTCTAACAAAAGCAGGGACAGCTGTTTATGTACTGCAGGGATATAGGTTTCATGATCGAGTATTAATGTTGAGCTCTAACAAAGCGATGGTTATGATAAAACCCTACATCTCATCTTGTTATGGTGCTAATCTTGTTACAATACAACACCAATCTTTAAAATTGCATCCTGACATTCAACACTTATTCTAATGTTTCAACAGACCATTCGTGTCACCACATGACAAAAGTAGACAGCTTAGCAAAGCTTTAAAGAAGACAAACACAGAGACTGAGATTTTCAGCCAGATAGCAGATACAGAAAGAAAGCTGAATCCAAGTAAACTACACAACCCATATTGGCGAAAGCATCTATTGAAAATGCAAAAGTAAAAAACACTCCAAAACACCCACAGATGTCACTTCTTTTGCACCCTGGCTGGTCAGTGTTATTTTGTTGGTACAAGAGAAACCTCTTAAAATGTGTATTATGGTTATTATGCGGTAACTGCCTGCCTACACGCATTCTACATGTTTATATGACAGATGAAAAATCAAATGTATTGCCAACCAAACTAAACCTTTGAAATACATGTTATGTATTAGCCCCAGACAAGCATACTCATGATCATTTGACTATCAATAAAGCCAAATTTCCAATTCCATGCCCTCATTCGCATCAGTTGCATGCAGCTAATTTAAGACATAAACTGAGCATGTTCAAATTTGGCACAACCTTGCGAGAAGGTGCCACCTTTCCACATTTCATCTGAAGGTCCCTGATGTGTGTGCATCACACAGACGTCGAGCAGAGCCGAGCGGAGAGAAGGCAGGGACTGAAACTGATGACAGTGCCTTTATTTGACGTTATTGCCTGGTTTCTGCACATCATAAAGCAAAAAGATGGGGCCTGGCAAAAATCCCACATGCAGTACAAAAGAATAGCTTAAACAGCTTCTCTTAATGGGATCTCTCTGCACAAAATTTATGATTCTAGAATTTGCATGGGTCCATACCTTGCTCCATTTTTGCATAGTCCTGAAAAGGAGTGTTTCCTTTGTTCAAGTTTTCTCTCTTCCATACTAAATTAAGCAAGTGAGACACAATTAAAGATGTCAAAGTCATTTTCATACAATCTGTTTCACCATTTAGACCATAAAGTGTGGGACAAAGTAATGGTAGTGACATTAGAGCAGTATGTTCTGCATCCTGTTGTATTTCCCTTACATGACTCCCTTATGTGAGTGAATGACTCAGTGAGTCATTCACTAGCGTTTTTTAGGGTGAAAAAAAAGCCAAACTGGTCCCGTTCTGAACAAGCACATATAGGGTAAAAAATTATCTTAATTGATTCAGATTTTTTAGATGCTGTGTAGTGCCCGTGTCTCACCTCAGCACATCAGCCATAATTAAATGTATAAAAACATTCACAGCATGAGTTCGACATTGTTTTCAAAAACAATTTTGCCCTTGATCACAACTAATAAAACAGGGCTGTAAACATCTAAAATGTCATTCTGAATTTAAAATTATACAGAAGCAAATACCAATGAATTAGCTTTGAACAGAATTTCCGCAATTGCAATACAGCAAAAAATAGGGAAATTTCTAATGTGAATCCATTATGTTTCTGTAGTGCACTGCCTCTCCGTGTATTTGGTGTGGACACCAGTTATCTTATTACTAAAAAGAACACCTTAAAAGCTGCACTTTTACAGGAAGTGACAATACATTTTCTCTTCCTTGATTGATTCATGATTGTAGTAAAATAAGATGTTATACAAAATGCTGAGGTAAAAATGGTTGTTTTGAATGTTTTCTGATTTGCTGAGGCAATGGAGTCGAAAATGTTCCAATGTAATGTATTTTGTCAAAACTTTTGTCAAGCCATTTTCCCAGAATCCTCACCAGACTGTCATGTTTTAATTTAACTTTGCATTTTGGCTGTGTGCATTCTAGATCTTTAGATGCAAAGAGTGGATGAAAAGTGGTCCCATTTATGTGAATCAGGTGTGCAGGGGCAGGTAAAGTTGGAAAACATGCTGGGCAGTGTGTCTTGAGGACCAGGGTTGGGAAAAACCGTGTTAAACACACAAACGCAGCTTCTTGATAAGATGGTGTTCTTAAAAGTCTCGTAGTTGTTCCATTTTACAGCACTGACACTGACAAATACAGGAAATCTTCACCTCAATCAAACTCTTGAGTTCTTTGTTGTGCATGAGACACGAGCAGAGCTTTTATTTGAATAGGGAAATAACTGTCTTTTCTTCTTTGTGATGCAGGCACTGGGATTTCTTTTTCATTTCTTATACTAGGGTAGTCTATACAAATTGATTCAAGGGCAAACATTGGAACATGATGGTTTGGCCCTATTTAGTTTTAAATTATTTATTAACTCCTTCTAAAGCATTGTACTGAATAGCAAAGTCTGTACAACAATAAGAGCCATTCTGGGTATGCGTACGTGTTACATATTTTTATTGTATAGATTTCAAAGGGCCTCCCATCCCTGTAAATTTTGCCTTTGGATGAAATGTGTCCTGACTTTCCTGCTCTCACTCTATTCTGCCTCAACTCATCCCAAAAACATTCTAGGAGAGATCAGAGAAGACCCTGCACCCCTTAAAATGGCAATCCTTAACTCACCAGCATCAATTTTAGGTGGTAGAACGTCCTTATTAAAAGATTTGTTGACCTTATGGGTGCTCTAATAATATATAACACCTCTTCATGGAAGACCAACACCAGTTGGTCACTAATTCTAGTGACAAAAAATCCTCCGCAATGATTCTCTGGGTCATGGAGGGACACAGAATTTACGAAAGAATAAGAAGGCCTAATGAAAAACATTTATTACCCATGCTTGTAATAAGTGGGCTGACTAACCACTAACATTTACTTCTTAGCATTCAACAGATAGTGTGTCTTAGGTTAAGGGGATTGTAATTCGATATTGAAAAATGTCAAAAATTGCTATTTCCTCTCCAAGTTTTCATGGGAAAAATCTGTTTCCTCAGAACATTTTTATGATCGTTTGGATTGATGTGTTGACAGAAAATGTCTCCAGGCCACAAGTGTGGGTCCAACAAAACCAAACTCTGAGGGGCTGTGGGAACATACACAATGATTTTCCTCTTTTTTTGTGGGGGCGAGACCCTCTGTGGATGTGAGGGTTGAATTTTGTGGTTTTAATTGAGGCTGTAGAACAGCTCCATTTATAGACGTAGAAGACATGAGATTTTCTTTTGTCAGATAAGACAGGAATTTAGATAACAGAACCATGTTGTCCTGCAGGAATAAAAAGATTTTTTCAAGTCAGTGTCACAGTTTCTATATTCCAATATAAGGTACTTCATCGAGAGAATAATGTTCATAGGCTGTACTCCACAGGAAGGGTAGTTGAAAAGGAAAAAACTAAATGAAAAAAGTCAGACCTTTTTGCATCACATACGGGTCAAACTGTTTATTTGTCAGCTGCAGTTACACAGGAAACAGGTTTTGAACTATACAACAGCAAGCTCTGTGAAATGCACTGTCTGAAAAAATGTTCAGGGTTGCAAATGTAATTTTGTCTGTTGGGGGGGTGGTGGCATCAGAAATTCAGGCTAACAAGAGCACAGATTTGTGTTTTCAACTCATATATAGTCATATATAGTGTGTGTTTGCCGTAATTTCCATTAATACAGAGCTTTTAAATGACAGAAAAGGATCATCATGATGGCACAGCATTATGAACAAATGGAATTTTTAAAACTCAGAACAGAAGAACAAATGCAGTGAAAGCACTTTGCACAAAAAGTGCCCCTGAAATGACGAATAACAGTATAAAAAGTGCTGAACAGCATGTAGACAACAAATACAGTTTGGATCAGGCTTTTAAATTATTACAAAAATAACTTTCAGGGGGTGACCAACCAGCATGGCATCATTTTATATACTGTTATATAACATTAAACGTCTTGCATTGTTTTTTCTTATGAATAGTAATAGTTCGAGATGCAGTGATCAGTGTTGGTGGTTGTTACATATTACTATAATACTTTTTCTTTAGCTTAAAAAACTAAAAAGCCTAAATATACCATAAATATATATTTTTTGTAGCCATCATGATAGAGTTGCACTCTCACAAGAAACACTGTATAATAACAACGATATAAACTCGTTAACTCAAAGGCTTTTAAAGTGAACATTTATTTAAGCTTTCACTTGAGCTTTAATGTAAATCAATTTAATGTACTCTTTCCTTGCAATAATACACTGAAGCTCCACTCAAACCCGTGTAAGTCAGGATGCCCCTTTCCATTCCTCCTCCCATATTCTTTTTGTCTTTGTCCAGTGCTGAGATTTGTCCAAGTATACAAAAATAAATGTCACAAACCGAATTTTGTTGACTACTTTCTTTGGTTATCTCACACTGGTCCAAAGCAATGATTCTTGCTGAGCATATTCACCAATTAGATTGTATTTAAAAAATATAAATACATAAACATTCACTGACATAATCAAATGTCTTATGATATAAACTAAGAAAAATAGAGACTGTATGAGACTTCACAAGTAACACTGCTTTGGAAGACTGGATAATCATTCAGTGGTGATTTGTTTTTGGTGGTGTGGGTGTCAGGATTGGGTATGAAAGGAGCATCCACCAAAGGATTTGGCTTTCTAACCAGTGAATGATCAGTTTTAAGGTTTAGGGAGGGGGGAAATAACTTATGGCTGAGTATGGCAACTATTGTTGAATAAAAGCGATTTGGACACCACAACACAGAAACTAGAAACTGGATGAACCAATGAAGTGATCAGTTTATAGCATGAAAACAATTTATGTAGACTGGTTGGTCAAATTAATTCCCATAATTATTATTTTCTTAATCATAGAAGAAAAAAAGGATTGTTACTCGTATGGTTAATGTAAAGCATCTTGAAAAAAAGTATTTTTTTATTTTGCTTTGGCAACCTTTTATTTAAAGGATATCTATTTACATCCTTAAAATCCATGTTTCTTAATGAAGCCCAAAAGCTTACTTCATTTAAACAGATATGTGGTACTGCAGCATGGAACTAATTGCTATGCTTGATGGTCCTCCAGGATTATGTACCATGAAAAAGAAAACTCTGCCTCACTCATTGCTCTTTCAGTACTGTATCGAACAAAGTCATCACTTGCCCTTCCTCTGCTCTCTGGAAAAAAAATCTTTGACTCTGACATGTGAAATCCTCGCTGTCAGGGGGTATGGGAGTCTGCTGATTAGACTGATTAGGTTGTGTAAATCAGTCCCATCAGCTACTGGAGAAAAAAAATCCCACCTGCAGCATAGAAACCCGTAGATAAGCAAGATCAGAATAGAATCCAAACGTAAACCAAAAAATTTTTGGCTCCTTTGCAGGTGAAATTTAAAGAACAGACACAATGTTTTCCCACAAGCTCATCGAGAAGAATGTCAAATACATTATGATGCTCTGGGTTTATGTAAAAGTTCTTGTGTTATTTAGCTTTGATGGTTTTATTATGCCGAGGTAACATTGTGTTGCGTGGAGGCATGGAGTTTAAATGTGTTTCAAATCTTTATTCTTCTCAACAGGTAATCCTGCAAAAAAAGCTTTGTGTCTTCACGGTGACTCCCTGGAAAAAGGGTGCAAAAGAAGTTGCAAGCTTCATGTGTCCACGAGCACAACGAGGTCCAAATAGAACATCAGCGATAGCATTAAAGCAAAGTATAGAGCAAAGTTATACAGGCTTGTGTGAAGATTACCTTCGTTCTGCATAATATCTACAATAAAATATAGTTTATACAGGCCAACAGGCTTTATTATTTTTAAGATTTTCTCTGTCTCTTAACAGTCATGACTTTTCCATCAACAGGTATGCACAGATCACATAAAAAAACAGCAGAGCTCCTATAAAGCTTTCATCACCTCCAAAACACATCTCTTAATAGAGTACAGAAGAAGGATGTGATGCCTAAAAGAAATCCCATGAAACATCTTTCCTCAGTGGGAACCCTTCGTAGGATAAAAGCCCATTAACACTAAGCTCAGCCTCTCTCTTAGAGCTTAGTGACAACTCTGGTGTCACTAAGCTCAGACATAAGAAACGATTCTCAGCTAATATCTTTTTTCCCTGGGATTTGATTGAAATAATGATATTTAGGTTCAAATCCTTAACATTAGCCACATGTCAGGATTTCCAGTATCTCCATTCTTCTTCTGTACTTTACAGTGTGAGAAGCATTCGTTTTCTCTGCTTTGAGTAGTCAATTGAGCTAATATGGTCACATTCCTTGATTTGTCTTCAGTTAATTTACATTCCTAGCTGTTTAGCTTTACTGCATCCGTAACCTGCTTGCGCAGTTCTTCTTTGTCTGCATTTTTGTCTTTGTTTTTCAGCTTAGTCCGTACAGCGGAGACTCTGTTGCCTTTGGTGTTTGCAGGGCATCGGACCACCCTTTTACTGGCCCGAATCTACAATCTTCTCCCACTTTTGGCAGAAGGCTGTGTTCCCCTTGCGATTTTAAACAACTACCTTCCATTTGTTTTTGCTGGTTGGTAGAATTTACTGCCTTGTCATCTCAACTTCGAAGCTTGGCTCTTCCAGGGCCGGGTATACACGCCGTATTCTGTCAAACACACATCTCTGTGATGTGACTATAACCATTGTTGAGATACAAGCTACAATTCTTGAAACTCAACAATTCCAATTCCTCATTTACTTGCTAGTTTGCGCCATGTGATATTGTGGGAGGGCTTGTGCTCAGATGAATAGTTAGTATGGGGAAAGGAGGCAGTACAGCAGCTTTAAGCTCCTCAAGCATTGTGTGCAAGCGTCAACTGATCTGTTTTAATATATATTTATAGATATATTGTTTTGTCAAGAATGGGCTTCGTGCATTCATAGCAGAAAGCACATATTCTCTTTTGTTTTGCATTATAGCTGCACATAGAGGCCAATAAGCCCAGGTAGCCCTATCCCTTGTAGAAACAAAGCCTGGCTTTTTCCATGATATCTATTAGTGAAAACAGCTGAGTGTACCAAATGACAAAATAAAGAAAAACAAGGCAGTTTGATGCGCTGCTAAAGTTAGTCCGGATCTCGACAGCTTGATGAAACAATGGAAAGTAAATGTATATCTGAAGGCTCACAGACGCCACAGTTAGTTTGTGGAGCCAGCCTTTGCACTCACACACACCCTCCCACCTCTAAAGCAATCAGCAAGCCAAGCTAAATTTAATCTACAGCTTGTAAATATCGGTATAACAATGTCTATCTTGTAATGGATTAACCGATAACAGTTTCATGCTCACTTAGGGCTGTATTTCTTTTGATGTCAAAGTAGCTAGGGTCTCTGACTTCAAGGTAAAGCTAGCCAGACCAACACATGCGCTGTTCAGGTCCAACTCCAGAGATGCTACCCAGCTAGCGAGGCTTAACGTCATTAGCGAGCGGTTGCATGAATTTGACACGAGAACAAAGGAACAGTTTACACCAAGTGCTCCCATTGTTGTCGACAGCAGTAGGTGATGGTTTTCCAATCAAACTGCACCACAGACTGGGGGCGGGGGGTTCATTTGCCTGAGTTCTAAACCCAAACAGGCTTTTATGACTCCTGTTCTGCAGCCACCTCCAGTCCAAGTACAGCCTCGTATGGAATAACACAATCAACCGTACCTACATCCGTCCCAAACACACCTCCCACTCACTTTGAAGGTTCAGAGTCCCCGCCGGCACGGCAAATGTTCACAACACTGGATCTGCCTGTCACACATTTGTGCAATTAGTCGACGGCGGGGTGTCAGCTTTGCTGCGAATCTCCTTGATGTCGTTGAGCGGGTAGTCGCTCGTGCCAATCTGGCATTTGAACACCTGCTTGTAGGCCTTCCTGAAGTTCTCCGACAGGAAGGCGTAGATGACCGGGTTGACGGACGAGTTGCTGTACGCCAGGCAGTGGGCGGCCACCCGTAGCACGAAGGAGGCCTGGTTCAGCGGGAAGTTCCCGAACTCCACCCAGAGATGAACGACGTGGTGAGGGAGCCAAGACAGGCAGAACACCACCACCACCACCAGCACCGTCTGAGCCGTCTACAAAAAGTAGAGACACAACGCACAAACCAACATTAGAGAGTCTTACTCGGTAGACTCAGAGACATCACTGATAGCATCTGCATCATTTCTAGAATGCAAAAGAGGAAGGTTTCCAGATATTCTTAATTTACGTAGGTGTCTTGGCTGCTAATTTAATTTATCCCATTATTAAACAAGACTTGCTGTAAGACTGCATTGTAAGTGGACACAAAATGGAAATGGAAATCTTATGATGTAAGGTTTAAGTCCAAAAACACATAATCTTATGCGTACAGCACATAAGCCACTTATGGCTGAGTTATTGTACATCCAGTTGCGTCTTTAATGAAAACATGGAGCCATAAATCTTTATTTCACCTAAATCTGCAGCAATGATTTAAAGGCAGTAATGTAAATCCAGTATTCATTTTCCCCTTGGCTCAACTTCGATCAGCAACCAGTGAAAACAGACTACCGCCTGCTCCATAGTTCACCAGCTAATGGCTGATTCATGGAGCAAAGCAGGAATACAATGTTTTTCATAGCTTTTGCGCTATTAACTCTTACCAGCTGCAGCTGGAAATGAGGTTTGTAATGAGGTTGTAACAGAGCTACAGGCTGAAAAATAAGACCAAACCACTGAGCTGAAACCTGAGAGCTGACAAGAAGCAGATGTCTTAATGATTTTCAAGCGATCCCTGCCACCATATATTTTGTCATTTGATTTACAGCTACAACAAGAAGTACTTATTATTGCTCTTTTAAACTAATGGCACACCACATGGCACAGCGGGCGCATTTACATGCACACGTCGTAAAAATGTAATTGTATTGCAAAAGGCCGACCACTACCACATAAATCATGTCATCCCATTGATAACCCTTTCAGCAAATCCAGATCCAATCCACTAAATGTTTACATATATTACTGGAAGCGATCTAATGAATCAGGTGGGATGCAAAGACTCATGCACATTTATGCACATGCAGAGGCCATAGAATAGAAAACAAATACACAGAGAAAATTCCATGTTTAATTCTAATCATGCATATGACCATAGAGCGAGCTGGATGTTTAACTCTGCATTTGAAAAAGAAGAAAACTATTTGCATTTGCATTTTCAGCAAACTAATAGAATGTAACTATTCAAAGGTACCTGGAAACTATGATGCATGTCTATTTCCCTGAAACCAATTAAAGGGCTGATGGAAATTGTATTGTTGTTTGTAAAATGGTATAAAAAACGCAATAAATCCCATTCAATTTAAATACCCCTGACCTTTTAATACCATTACGTTTAATACAAGAGCGGCAATATGGTGCCGTGGTTATCAAAAAGGCTGCATGCTCCAATTCAAAATTGAAAATAAAGTACACAGCTTGCTGAGACTGCAAAAGCAAAACAGAATTAATTCAATATTTAAAATCATAGACAATTACCTCTGGTGAAACTATCAGCAAAGCCAAAGGATAAAGCTGGGAAGTATCACCATTTAAAATTAACTAAAGACTAATTACATGCTCCCTGATCTCTCAATCCCTCTCCTTGTATTTCTGCAGCAGGTAAGGACTCCGTGACTAATTAATACCATCACAGATTGTTCTCTTTATTTAGTTTAAAGTTCAGAAAGTTAGGAATTATGTGCTTTTTGAGAAATGAGCGTGCAGCAATTTGCACCACAAATAAACACAAGTTGAGTAAAACAAGAAAAAGAAAACAGTTTTTAACCACAAAAGTGGAACATACAGTCAAGTGAGTGCGACACTTCTAGACAGCGGGATATCTAAACCCAGAGAATAGTAAAAGTACTTGAATACTAGAGTGTGCAATGAAAAAACAAGAGAAACATTAATTTACCACCCGAAAAACTTAACAGTGGAACTTTGAAGTGGGTTTGTACATAAACAGGCAGCCAGTGTAGGTTGTTTAGACAGAAGTTATATGACCTCCCATTCTAATTTCAGCTTGTGCCACAAACCTGTCAACAGCAAAGTGGAAAGCTTTTTGCAATATGTGGTGCTGATGAGCCAGGTCATGGAGTGTAACAGTCGCCGTGGGAAATGGAAAGAAAGTTTGCAGCATTTTGTCAGCTCGGTTGAGGTTTCGCCCTAACAATATTGCACATATAATGAAAAGATTGTGTATGGTTTGCATGGCAAAGTAGCAAATTAGTATCCGAGTGGACCTGAGTGAGTCATCTGTACACTGCCACCCCCTCACCAGTCAGCGTGAGAGCAAAATAACCCGAAAAACATATGTATTAGAATCAAATTTAATCCTTTTATTCTTGCCTGTACAAGAACACTGGATGGAAAAAAAATGCACTTTGAATTTCCGCCTTCACCTTAAAAACCAGCAGGAAACTTCTCAAAGTTTCATTCTCCAGTTTCATTATAATACTTCAAGCTTTCTTCCACTAAAATCAACAAGAATGACAGATACTGTTCCAACTTTAAGCATTCAATATGAGTTTTCGTTTCAGTCATTTTAAAATCTCTGTATTCAAAAAGAGAAAAAAGGTGGATTAAAGTTAAAATTACTTAAGAAAAAGATACTTTAAGTTGGGTCTCTGAGGGAAGGCAATAATTGACTGTTCTTATAGAATTAGTTATAAATTAGAGAGAAAGCTTTAAAAAAGAAAGTGATGTGAAACCTGTGTTTATAAGGCAGAAACGATAGGGTTAACAAGTAGGGATCTTGTAGAGCAAATTAGATTTATTGGACCTTTTGGGGGGTTGGGTTTCTTGTTCAAAGTTATTTTAGTGTCTCGTTGGGGTTATTTTCTATTTTGTCTTAGATTACTTGGTTCTAGTTCAATTATCTCTGTCCCTTTCAAAGTTCTGGTTTCCCGTTTTTATTTTGGCATCTGTCACAGTTTCCTGTTACTCTGAGTTTCTACCATCTTCACTTTGCTCTTTGTTTCACCAGCTCTACATTCTACGAATCACTCTCCCCTCCATTTATACCCCTCTGTTTCAGTCATTCTTAGTTAGATCCTTGCCACAGACTGCTGTGAGACTTGGCTTCGCTGTGTGTTAGACAGTGTCTTTCTCCTTGTTTCCTTCAGTCCATGTTCAGGCTTTTGAATTTCTATTTTTGTATCCACCCTTAGCTGTGTCTTTTGTTTTTTATAGAATAGCCTTAGCTCACCTTAATCCCTTTGATTGCTGCGTTCCTTCCCTGGCCCTGCAATAAGATCACCACACCCAAGGCAATCATGACATGTAGGGCAGCATTTATCTGACAATAGCCTTGGTTTTATCTTTAATATGTAACCCTAATCATGTACTCATGATTAGTAGATCTAACCCCTTCCAACTGACAGCAAAGTAAAGAACTGGATCTTCAAAAATATTGAGGCTCACACTCAGTTTTCAGATTAAAGCATGTCATCCCCTAATAGTTTTTCTTTTTTTTATGTTTTAAAACTTTGTTACAAATATGTTGCCTTGAATTAGCCATTGAAATAAAAATGTTCCAAATCCACTTTTGAAAAAAGTCACTATTACATGTTGTTGGCGTGACTGTGCTGAAAAGAATCCAGCTCAAGGATCTGAAAGTTAAAAACCGGAGTGGAAAATATAAGAGATGAAGTGTAAAACATTGGTCACGGTAAAGCATTCAGCTTTTTCTTGAGAAATGTTGTTTTGGGCCCTTTTTTCCCCCCTAAGTCATGTCCATGGAATATGATGATGGACCTGAAACATAATTGGAAAACAAAGCCAGGCATGATGTCATTTTGTAATGAGGAAAAGTGAGGATGGCTAACTTTTTCCAATAAGTTCTCAAACATCAGTCATAAATTTCCTATAAATCTCTATCTGTTCCGGACACTGAATCCCAGAAAGTTATCTCACCTCCAAAGTCTTTCAGCTCAGTGATGTTTAACGGGTGTCTTCCAAATCACCTCCATCTTTTTAGAGGGATTAGGATCAGGGGTTTGACAGGCCCCTTACATAAACTCTCAATTACGTTCTTATGGTGGTTGGATTTATGGTGGAGCAGCCCCGAATACTCCCAAAGTAGTCCAATACAGGCTTATTATAGATATTATTTTATCTTGAACCTAGTTCACGGAAATTTGTCATGCAGCATGACGTCAGCCACTCATTGTTGTTTCAATAAAAGATCCATTTTCTACCCACATTAAAAAGGGACAGTGAGGATTGGGGATTGAAACCCTGCTTCAAAAATTCTGGCTATGTGCTGCCAGGCTGTGTGCATAAGACCTGTGTGCATGGACCATAAGTTTAAAAACGTCTCCAGGAGGCAAAAGATAGCTACATCAAAATCATCCCTGTTCCTCTGTCACTTTGGTGATTCAAAGAGGGGAAATAAACCCCGCTTAAAATAGCTCCAGAGGCCACTGAAAGATGACAGTTGTTTGTGCCGTAAGAGATTTAATTTAAGAAAGGAATGAAGTTTGGCCATTCACGCACTAGATATCCCTATTTTTTTTCCAGATGCCATTAGAAGATTTGACTGGGCCAAATATTCATTTTTATAATGACCCATAACCATCTGTGTGCTCTGGCCGGAAGCCTGACCGACTCCAACAGTCTCAAACTCCTTGAACAGCCAATGAGCGCCTATTATTGGCTTTTTTACCCTCTCCTTCCACACTGAGAATCCAATAAGCAAAACATCCCGTTTGCCAAATTAAATAAGAAGCATTGATTTTTTTTTCTGATCTTTTTATATTTATGATTGGATTATTTTATCCCTCAAATACAACACGTTTCATCTGGAACTGTGGCCCCACAACTCTTGCGGTCCAGGCTGAACACATTTTGTCTCACAGTACCTGCAGGAGAAGGAATCAATTATTTACAACATAGTTTTAGATTTGGCTCCTCGTGATGTCTGTGAAGTTTGACAGCTGTGTGATTTCCTGGGTGCCTGAACGCGATAAGAGGTTTGTGTTTCTCCACGGCGGCGGGACTGACCTTGTTCTCTCCAGGTGCCATAAACATTGTATTTCAAAGGCCTGGCAGCAAGCTTGTCAGCTATAAATGTTATTGGCGACACTGCATAGTGTTTACTCGTCTCATCCGGTTTCTCAGAAGGAACCCGCTGTTTAGCTGACATATCCAGTCATGCATCTCAATAGCAGATATTAACAAAACGTGACACCAGCCTCAGATTTACTGCAGCCACATTTTGTGTTGGCTCTATCGCACGTTTCCCTGGAGACAACCTAGTTTAGGCTTGAAAGAATCATTTCATATTTTGGGAGGATGATAGAAGTGTGTGCTCAGCGTGAAAACTGGTGGCTGAAGGGTGAAGCCAGCTTGCTTTATATCTTATTCATGTCGGCCACACAGAAACTAAACCGAGTGGCAAGTGGTCACACACACATATGCTGTGTACGCATTTGGGCCAAGTGGGAAACCCATTCTTAGTTTCTGTGGAAATGTGTCCTTCTTTTATGGAAATGGATAAAGATCTGAAAAAGTCAGTGTTCATGGTTTACATACTGGTCGCCCCACAGCCTGTTTTAGGTCTGGACCCCTGAGGCAGAGTGTTTCTTCCCTATAAAGGAGTGGTTGCCTATGTTCGGATTGTTTTTGGCAGAGCTAAGCAACAAGTTCCTTCTCTTTTGATATGACCGAAACAGCCAGGGCTGTAAAGCTGCTGGCAGTACCAACAAGTCCTCCGCTCAAAATGACCGAGCAGGTTGTTTGTTTAAATCATTTAATATTCCCCACAACGTCTTCCAGCTATCACCCTGACAGGAGTAATGTGACTCATAAAAGTGTTTTGCGTCTGAGGGAATGTTGTTTACAAGAGCTGCCCAAAACAAAATTAGCAAATCCTCTTCCTCTGGAGTTAGTGCTGTCAAAAAAGGCGACCCGTGCAAGTCATTAAGAAAAAAAAATCAGCTAAACTCTCCATGTTGAATTGAATGAAATTCCTGGCATTCTATTTGGTGAAATCTCATGGGGATGTTGCAGCAGAAAAACAAATCCATCCTCAGTGGTACCAAATCCTCGCCAACCAATTAGATCAGAGAAACCACAACAACCACGGAAAACATGAAGGGGAAAGTTACATGTTGAACTGTATGAGGATTGACCCATGGTTACTATTATTTGGGCACACGAGGCCATCCTGAGCATGGGTTCACTTTGCCATGTGCCCCACATGTCTGAGATTGCTCTAATATGGTGAGAATAGCTCTTTTCATACATGTCACACCAATAAAAATGTGTTGATTAAGCTACAAAGCATGCATGTTCATTCCATGTTAACACAGTCCCTATGGAACAAATGGTGGGCATCCAGCAGGATCTGGAAAGCTTCGGTGCACAATAACCAGGTGGGATTTTAGCTAAGAGCGAGAAAGAAAAAGCAGCTGGGAAGTTGAGTCATCTCTAGACACAGAACCCATGTTGTGCCAATTTATTTCCTCCTGGAAGTGCATTTATCTGCCTGCACCTTTCGCTAAATTTCACACCACAGAAGTCAATGACAATCAGCAGCCATTACACCTCTAAAGTTTAGCCTTTTTTATAGATATATAAATTTTAATAAAAGATTGTGAGTATTGTTAAGAGATTTTATGATGGGTTTAGGTCTGCTGTTTAACGGTGTGAGCTCTTTCTAAAAATAGACCATTGACAGCCAAAGAAAAAAATGGAGTGATGGAAGCATCTCACATCCCTGCCTCTACATAAACGCAACATACGGTTGTTTTAATTGTTTTTGGCAGCTTTGCACTGCGTGCGCAAACTGTCATTCGTCATAGTAACAGCACGCTGGTTAAACGTATATGTATTACAGCTTAGGCTAAACGCATTGTTTGCCAACCATTTATCACGGAGGCTTGTAACATTCCCTCTGTGCCTTCTCTCTGCACTCTGCTCAGTGAACCCAGTAAATCAGGAGAATATCTCACATTCCTCTTTACCTCCCACGGTCATTCTTAAGCCTCGTGCAATAAAGCGTGTTTGAAGAGAGACACACAGCCATGTTAAATCACATTTACATTCTCATCAGCGTCTCCTCTCCCGGCCGGCCCGGAGCCCTTACCGGTGGCTTTATAGCACGCGGCGGTTATCAGATTGGGCTTTTAAACTGGCCAGCTGTGAAGAGCAACAGCCAGACAGAGACATAGACAGACGGATCTGCACTCAGGCGGGCGATGGCAGATAACTGTCTCTCGGTGAAGGTACAGTAAATGACCGCCACCGAGAATAATGAGGGCTAGATGGCATTCTGATTGCCCATTCCCTTTTGGGCACTTTGCTGGAGTGTGCCAGTCCACAGGAAGCACTGAAGCATTAACTCTCACTATGAGGGTTCTTGGGAAAAGGCAAAGCTGGTTTCTTCTTACCGGCTGCTGGATTAGAGGCAGCAGCGCAGCATCTCATACAGACTCGCTGGTTCCTGGGCAGCCAATCATATACGTCTTTCCTTATGGTCCATTAACACTAAGCTCTGCTTTGAATCACGATTTCACTCATGCACGTGAATAGAGTGCATGCCGATTATATTCTACCTCATAATCAAATGTATAGACCAGAATTGTCACTGTTTGATGGGGGGGACTAGATGCACTTTGTGATGAAATTTTATAATAAAAGATAAGACCTTTGACACTGCTTTTCCAGAGAGATCTATCCCATAACTGAGGCTTCGGGGAGAGAACTATTGAACATAATTTGATACACTGTGAGCTTATACTGAATCCATTCAGCTATATTTGTTTGCATGAATTCAACAGGTGGCAGACAGCCTGTTTTCACCCACAATCCATACTAATGCAAACTGTTCTCTAGAAATGAACAGATAAAATTGTAAGAAGTTTACGTATATAAATCTATGAACCATCATATAAACTTCAACACTCAATTTTCCAGAACTGAACTGATACATACCTTTTTCTTTGATGCCTCTGACTTTTTGGACATATTTCTGAGTTTCTTGTGCAAGTGATTTAGCACCTGGAAACAAGACAACACAGATATCATTTACTTCTGTTTTATTTCTCCTTATTTGTGATTGCAGAATGGCTCATCTGGAGGCTCCCTTACCTTTGCGTAACAGAAGGAAATCAGCAGCAGGGGCAAAACATAACCGAAAACAAACGTGCACACCACGTAGATTTTCTTCTGGTTTTGATCCGGCCACACTTCCCAGCAAAAGGTGTGATTCTCCCCGCGGTGAAAAATGTTCTGGTAGTACATGATGGGCGCCGCCATGGCCAGGGAAAGGATCCAAATCACCACAACGCCGATCAGCGCGTGCCTCGCCACTCGGATGGAGGACGACTTTCTGGAGTGCACGATGGCGATGTAGCGGTCCACGGACATGGCAGAGAGGGTGAAGATGCTCACCAGCATGGACACGGTGAAGAAATAGTGGATGAACTTGCAAATGAACGCGCCCAGGACCCACGTCGGCATCATGTAAATGGTGGACTGGAAGGGGATGCAGAAAAGCAAGTAGGACAGGTCCGCTATGCTGAGGTTGAGGATGAAGATGTTGGTGGTGCTCCGCGGTTTGCCGGGCTTGCTCCGGGCCAGCACCGTGATCACCATGGAGTTGCCCAGCACCCCGAGCGTAAAGATGAGCCCGAAAACCAGCAGCGTGATGAAATTATCCATGCCGATCCCGAATAAAAGTTTCTGGTCCTCCTCCTCCTCCTCCAGCACTCTGCTGAGGTTCCACGGCTCCCCGAGGAGCCACGCAGCCTCTGACGAGTTCATGATTTAGTCTTTCCTCCTCAGACCAACTTGTTATTTTACCAAAATGAGATACTGGAGTTAAGTTTCCCGCTCCTGTCTCATGGCACAGAGTTTTGGCAGTGGATAGGTTGTGGTCCGGTGCGTCCCCATAAGCGCTCCTGCAGAGTTGCGCTATCCTTTTGGTTAGACCCTGTACTTCTGTACTTTACATCAGTGTCTAGTTAGAGCTAAGAATATTTCAAATCTACACTATTTTATGCACAGCATTCAACATTTTTTGCTGCTGAGCATCATGGACTTCCTCCGTCTCCCGGTGCGCACCTGATGCGTCGGCGCGCTCATCCACTCTGTAGACTTGCTCACTGCGTCTGGACTTTTCCCCCCTCACACTCATACGGGGGCTGGGTTGGGCCATGCACGTCAGCGCCAGTACCACCTCCCAGACATTCATTCTGAGCGAGGAAGAAAAAAAAATCGTTTGGAGGTTTTTTTTGGTTTTGTTTTTTCAATTCGTCACATTTCTGTATCCGTCCCTGGGTAATGTGAATGCCAGAGGCCAAAGCCATTTTCTCAGACATACACAGTTTAGCTAATGTCTTCCACCGCAGGTGCAAATGGACTGTCAAAATGGAACCTTAATAAGGTACATGTTTCATAACAGAGTTGTTGTGAGTGACTGATTTCTGTTTTGCGTTTTTTTTTCTCACACAGAGGAGACAAACTCACCCAACAAAACTCTGACAAACCTTTCAGGGCAGCCCATAGGTCTGCATTTGTTTTGTGTTTTTTCTGTCCGACAGTTTGCAAGGTAATTCAAAAATGAATATCCATATAGAGAAGTTGTAGAGGGTAAACTCTGAAAAATAGCTTATTTTGACCTGCATCCGTGCTATAAAGTTCCAACAGGTTTAAAGAAACATTTCATTGTTTTCTAGATAATCATGTAGGCTAGAGAATTTGTTGGTGAAAAGCACAGATTTTTTCCCCATAATGCTTCCTCCGTCCTATTGGAAGGTCACAGGTCATGTGTCCGATCTTTACTGATGTTTTATTCACTGTTCAAAAAAGCATAAACTATTTAACACCATCCTTCTGCCATCATGTGTTTTGTTTTTATTTTTTTAGGGCCAACAGCTTCTTTTGTCCACTCAATATGCCAAGTTTTCAGTTTACAGCTCATTAGAAATCCTCTTTTGGGTTAAAAATGATACTCACTACCAATTTGCTGTTTTCCCACTGCTGTTTCAGTTTTCTTTCTTTTTCTTTTTCTCTGCTCCAGGAGCTGCATTTGTCTGCCTTTTTTATGACAATATCTACCTAAACTAACCGGTGGTTAATAAATAATTCACAGATGCAGCCTTTAACCCTGCCAGCACAGGGTGTGTCTTTATCTCTTCTCAAAATAGTAGATAAAATAACAGTGTCTTTAATTGATTGTGAAATATGTTGGACACATTGGAATTAACTCCATGGACTTCCACATTAGCCTGTCATTCACCAAAAGCTATTCTTACTACATTCTCTCACGCAGCAGAGATTTCCCCGGAGACCGAGAAGGTCAAGTCGAGTTGCTGATGGAAATTTCATTTATGAACTATTGACTTATTGTTCAGTTTGATGGAGGGACCGCAGCACTGAGCACATCATGCCACAGCTCACTGAAAAATGCCCTGATATGATATGCAGGAATAACATTTATCCCCTTAAATGTACGGTCTGCGCTCACTCCCGTGACATGTGCTCAGCCAAGCTGCCAGACCAGAAGGCCACTGGCAGTCCGTCATCCATCAGCCGGAAATGGGTGCCCGTTATTTCAAATGATGGATCTTTTAGGATCATCCTCAAATGATTACCTCTAAGGACCTAACCTTGTCAAAGTGAGGAGTATCAGTCACGACTTTCCTTTGTGAAATGATCACAGTGAAGACAGAAATTTAGAGAAAACAAGTTATTTGCATAGAGAGTTGTTAATGATTAGAGGTGGGTAGAGAGCCTTGAGGTTGCTGCCTGAATTTGAGAGAAGCTGGAAAGAAAATGGGCCTAGAATCTAGAGGCAGGGTCACAATTGAGCAATGATCAAAACATAGATAGGCAGATGTCAGGCACTTAACCCGGGAATAAGAGACTGGAGAAAGTTAAAGTAGAGCTGGTGAAACATGACCCAAATGGCTTTAGCTGTGCCATACATGTGAATCGGTTGTTCAAATATTCAAATATGTGTCACTGAAGGGCTGTTTCAGGTCAGCTTGGAGCTGTGTTCAGTCCTGTAATGAATGCCTCCATTAACTATTTCAGCTCTGACCATCACTGCTTTGTAATGGTGAAAGAGTCCTTACACAAAAGCCTGAAGTTTGGCTTATTTCTGGACCTATCTCTGGGAATGATGCCAGACATGCTTTAATGTGTTACCTTTGGGGAAAAAATCAAATGAACAGACTACTTATAAGCTGATAAGCAACTAAAATCCATTTTGTCGTATTGCTCCACCCTAAGGGACTTTGTTTGAAATGTATATGCATCTCTTCTTAAAAGTGTTGCAGAGTCTATAATACAATAATAATCTCATCCATCATTCCACCTTTTATTACACCTTAAACCAGTTTAGGACGAGGAGGGGACTGAAACCCCTCCTGGCTGCCGTTTGGTGAAAGGCAAGGGCCATCTTGGACCAGTCCATCAGCCTATCACAGAGCTACGGCAACCCCCAGAGAGACATTTTAGTTGAGAATAAAGAGAACCATCATTACAAATTGTTTGCATTCAGTCATTGTTCTTTTCAGAAGTGGTTTCCAATCGGTCTTTATTACAGCTGAACTGACGTAGCCTCTGACTGAGGACATTCCATTGTTTAATCGTCATGACATTTCATTTTCACAGCACCACATATGAACGGAGGATCGATACATGTGTTCAAAATGTAGTGGCCTCACCGTATTGGGTTGTTTTTCATTGCCTGTCAGTGCTAAGGTGATGTCGTAAAAACTTGAAACCATGTCTTTTAAATGTCTAAATCCTCAGTCTGCAACATGCTTTTTTTTTTTACCCAACCCCTCCTCAATAGACCTGAAGGTTTAAAAGTAAAAGGTTGCTGGACAATATTGGTTCTCTCACAGGAATATCCTAAAACAACGCAGTTCTCTCTCATTCTGGAGTGAGGCATCATGGGCCATATAGTTCATCACAATTCCCGTGTTAAGTAACTGTTGTAACCCTCTTGTTTGCACAGTCAGCTCTATGGCTTCAGGAACAGTCCTTAGCACAGAGACAGCCCTCCTTATCAGTTTGTTCATAATGTTTGCAAAGCAGTCGTTTGTCTGCACATGACGTACCATTACCATTCCTTTTCAGCCGTGTTTTCTCACCCCATGGAGACTGGAGGACTTCTTGGCTCAGAATTCCAGCTATTGCGGGAGATACCAACAAGGTTTAGTGGGTCCTTGGTTCTAAATTCTGGCACAAACTATAAAAAGCAGAAAGGAATGTGACTCTCCATTAATAGAGTAATTCACCACTTTAAAGTTACCGAGATGCATAGAGTTTTGCAAAAAGCTGCATACATCAGTTTTTCTTTCAGTTTAAAAGCGTCACCTCTGAGCAGCAGCGATTGCCACACAGCGGAGAGACGTAGGTGGGGAAGGGTCATAACGAGGGTAATTCACTTCTTTCTGCGCTCACCGTGAGTTTCAAATCCCACAAGTGTGTCTGAGTTCTTGCCGTGCCTCACAGCAGAAGTGTATCGGCACAATCGGCAGGTCAGCGCGCAGAATAGAGAGCTCACGCATCCCAACGATCGTTCGTCTATTCAGACATGATTAGATTGCATGTAACCTCTAAAATGGTCAGTGTAATTGTTATTCAAAGGTCAGACAAAAGGGCCAGTACAAAACGAATAGATGAATAGTAGATTCTACTGTAATATGATACAGCACTGGGTACTACTATTGACATTTTGTGCACTGTATAGATTGTGTACGAGTTTTTTCCTTCCCCACAGACCATGTAATTGTTCAATTCTCTGCATATGGCTTTCTCTAAATGTCATGGCAAATTATGCCTGTCTTTTTTTTTACCCTTTTAGCTGTGTCCTCTCATATGTCTGTCATGACATGTATGCTTCGGTTCTATTGTTCAAAAGGCATTGTTGAGATTTTTGGAGCTTGTACAGTCATTCTTAGGCAGCCGCAGGAGGGGGATTAGAGTCGTCTGCCCATCAAAACGGTCTGTGGTTTCATCCCCAGTTTCTGCCGTTCGTGTGTGGCAAGTCCTTGGGCAGGAATGCCTGCGAAAGCAGTCTCTTTTAGCCTTTAATACAGTATTTGTGTGTGAGTGAACGGTTGAATGAGGCCTGTAGAATTAATTGTTTTTACGGCTTGTAATTGCCGAGCTATATATTAGTTGCGAGTAAAATATGTAATGTCGTACTTGTGTACAACAGAGTAGTTTCCCAGCTCTTCGAGCCACGTGCCAATGTCTGTTTTTCACATTTCTCTACTCCACATGAATGGGTCTTTATCAGTGCTTTCACAGTTTAACAAACCTAAAAGCTGACCCAAGGGCACGTGGAGAGCACATGCCCCTATACCGCTTTTGTTCTTTTCTTCCTGGTTTAGTTAGTTTTTTATAAACCTTTTGTAAATCTATCCATATATTTTCTATACCTCCAAGTAAGAGGAGGGGACTGGAGCAAGGACAAAGGCCATCATAGTTTTATAAAACCTCTCACTGTAAATACACACATTTTTTTCCTTATTTTTTTCTGTTCTAGTGTTCTCTGCTGGGTTCTTTTCTTTGCGCTTCGGAACTTAGCTCTTGCTGTGTGGTACCCATGGTCTCTTGTTAAGTTTCGAAGCTTGTTTGTATATCCGTACATTTAGACCCTCTTGCCCACGTATCTTGACGCAAAGAAGTGCTCAGCAAGGTTGTCTCTCAACCTCAAGACATTTCCCTTAACGAGATAAAAGAAAATAGCTTCGGAAAAGTCAATGGGAGGATCGTTTTTCTGTATTCCTGCATGGCTCTCTCAACTTTTCTAAGTTAAGCCTAATTCTAGCCTAGTGCCGCCAAATTAAAGTACGGTACACCATCTATGTTATCTCATGTCAGAGAAGAGAGTTCAGCTACAACATGAAACAGATAAAGATAAAAACATATCATCCTATACTCTAAGAGAAGCAAGTGTTTATGTTCCATGTGTTTTATGCAGATGATGCATCCATCATTTTTTCTTATTAGGAAACTTGCAGAGGGAATTTATTGCTGATCACCCGGAGTGCACTTTTGTATTCAGATCATGCATACAGTTTGCTTCTGTCTCTGGCACTCAATCCCTGTCTGTGACAAGTATTCAGAATAAATAATGACAATGTGCGAGCCAACTTGATTTTGGAAAGGCACATAGGCTCTTTTTTTATGGTTTCAGGACGACACTGTGTATACATTGAAAACATGAATGCATCCTGGGTATCAAAACAGAGGTTTGTTGTGGTTCCAATAATGTGCTAGATTTCAGGCATGCTACATTGCTCATTTTCCTACCATGAAAGATGAGACAGTCTCATTGTAAGCATTAGTAAATGCTTAAAACAGCTTTTATCTTTTATTTTTGGCTGCTGAGAGCTTGGCAGCTAGGGAATGAGACATTTTTATTATGTTTATGTCACCACAGATGGAAAGCAATCACCCCACAACTCTACCTTAAATTAATATCTTTAGGTGTGTATCAGACTGATAACATGTTGGCTGAAAGAGCGTGAACACTATTTTAGGACTTTTTCACGATGTAAAGAAGCACATTTGGAGAGTACAAAAACTCATCGATTCAGTCTGCTCAAAAGAGGCAAAACCTTAGAATTGATTTCAGGGTGTTTTTTTTTATAGCTACTCTTGGACTCTTGGCAGCACAGAGCCTGTAAAAGGTATGGGACCTGAATGCACAGCACAAGAGCGGCAAAAAAGATTTAGGATAACAAAACTGAGCAGACAGTCGAATTAAAAAGTAAATGGGGTTGGGAGTTTTTTTGTGAAAAAAGAGCAAATACAAACAAACAAAAAGAATAGATGAAAATGTGAGCTGACTGCAAAAGAAAGAATCCCAATTGCAGTAAAAGACGCAAGGAGGAGAGCTTGAAATTTATGCACTGGTAAGCAGAGTTCATAGACAGGAGCAAAGACTGACCAGAATAGAAATGTGAGGGACTGGAGACAAACATATACAAAGAAATATGGTCAGAAATACCATTGTGATGAATGGTTAAGGTCTGAAGGTAATTGGGTGAACAGATAAACCAGAAACCAGAGAGCACAACTGGAAAGAAAGATGGCATGGCTGATAAGCCAGGGTGTAATGCAAACATTGGGAGATGTATTAGGACACAGGGCAGGAAAAGGGCTGGAAAAGAGGATTAATTTGATGGCTACAGACAGGATGGACAGATTCCAATTTGGCTTGGGATCATAGATCAGTGGCCAACAGAACATCCATTCAATAATTATGACTAAAGGTCTGGAAAGCGACTGAGAGACATGCTTTTTGCATTGATCTTCCATAAAAGAAAAATTGAGATTGGCTGTTGGCCGGTGGCCTTAAAAGAAGTTAATTTGAAAACTAATAGAAAATAAAGCGAGCCCACCCAACAAAGTTGTCCCTTCAGTCCCACAGCACCACCTTTTCAATAAAGATCTCACTTCATGCAGGTATAATCTATAATTAGTGTTGTAAATTGTGACAAGTACAGTCAGTGAAGTTCATGTACAAAATCCCAACTAATTTACAAGAGGGAAAAATAAGAAACCCTAGAAATATGTTTGAACAGTTACAGTGAAAGTAAAAATCATGTTTCTGTGTGTGTGATCAGGCTATCCTGTTCAGGAACATGCCTCTGGGTGAGTAGGTGTGACTTTACAGTATCGTGTCTGTTTTGTGCACTGGGTCCATTTGTGTCACGGTGCTAGATGCATTCAGTCTGGCTTTGTTCATGCTAAGCAAACGTGCATGTTGTATTTTCTGTGACAGATTTGTTTTCATGCCTCGTCACAGTCAAAGCTCTGCTCCGAGTCTTAGACGTTAGCTCTGCCTGTAGCGTTTACGTGCTTAAACCTGATAAGGTGAAATCAGGTGATGGTTAATATCCATCAGTTAGCTGAATGTGGAGAGATAACACGGCGGCAACAGTAGACTGCGCTAAGCAACATTTTCAGTAAACAGAATCTTGTAAAATTATCTTTGATTTAGCCATGAAAGGAGAAAAAATGTGTGTATTGAAAAATCATTTTAGCCTAATTTTTGTGAACTCCGTTATGTTTTGGAGGCTGCTTTTCACTTGATATAAGAGATGGAACTGGTGGGGGGGGGGGGGGGGGCTTGCCATCTTTTCTACATGGTGGATCAAATGAGAATATAGACAATTTTTTTTAGGCAAGTTCAGAAACGTTGTATACCTTTCATGTTGATTCCACTCAATATGGAGGAAATAGAGTTTGAGGCTCCAGGCTTTGTCGGTTGAAATTTAACTTTATATGTAAAAGTAACCTCCAAAGTAGTTCTAACCAGAAAAAAACACTAAGATGAGGAATGAAACCTGGATATCAATGGTTAAAATTCTACCCTTCAATAATGGGAGGAAATGAATGTAAACTAAGTGACCTGACATTACACAAATAACACTGCAGCTCTCTGTAAGACAGAGAATCATTTTGACCACTAAGTTTAAGAAGTCAACACCAACAGTAATTTATTAAACTTGACAAACTACGATAAATGGGATACGCTTACAGAAATATTATTTTGTATTCCTCATGTAATGCTTCACGCGTTGTCTTGGAAAAATAAACTGCCCGAGTCCAGTGCCAAGTTGGTAAATGAGGTTTTTCTGTTTGAGCTTTGAAGGATTTCAGTCAGTGTCACCTTGTTTGCCTTTTCTTTCATGACGTCTACACTTTAGAATGCATTCACATGAATACCAGAGGAGAGGTTAGACAGCCGATTGTGTACATGTGTTACCTGGAAACAAGGAGAGCCATCTTCTATATGCATGAAGGCTTTCAATTAAAGTAGTTACCTTCAGGACAAATACAGATATGAGTAAGATACCGGGATTTATTTCTGGCAGGCAATCTTCCAGCAACATCCTGTAATACATAAACATGAAATCATGAAGATGTGGCATTTTCCAGGCTGTAATTCTCCACCTTTGCTTCTCTTCATTCAGTTAGAGCAGACAACCTGTGATCCGATGGGAGTATTATTTTTTCCACCAATGACACAGGAAACATGTATTCTAGTTTTGGTTAAAGGAGAGACAGCTGTGCACATGTTGACAAGAAAGACCACAAGGTTTCCTTGATACAAATGCATGGAAGACTAAAGGCCCCCCATCTGCTAAAGCTGGCTGTTTAGGTCCATTACCCTGACTCAAGCCCGGGTATTTCCATGACAACCAGTTACAGTATCTCTGCTGAAATCAGCTCAGGCTCTGAGTTAATGGGTTATTATTCTATGACTGACAATGTTGAGTCCTTTTCAATGCCTGGGGTTGAACTCCCTGCTAAACAAATTGCTGATAGCGCCCGTGTCCCCCACCCACTGCCGTTCCCACCACTCCACTCCCACCTAGCCTGACCTGTACTGTGCACTCACAAACACTGTCTGAGTCAGAACGGAGACCCATCACCCCCAGATGCATTAGGGCGATTTGATTTCTTGGCCCAGGATGGGATTATATTACTGCCTTAAGATGAATGTCTTTATTCAGTACATTCGTTTTTTTCTGTACTTTTAAAGTCAATAGCACTCACAACAACACTTGAGTTGTGCTTTAGGGCCATTGTGATAAATGAGGACGGTGACAATGGTGCTCAACATGACAGAGTTCACAATGTCACTGAGTGCAGTTAGCATAAATTAATTTTGGCCATGTAAAATGAGTTGTGCACTGCCTGATCCCTCCCCGACTTTGACTTGTGCTAATCCACAAGCCACATTTCTGAGCAGATAGATGAATGGATGCATGGCAAACGGGAGGGATTTCCACTGAAGAGGAAAAGGAGAACGACAACAGAGGATAGAGGATAGAATGGCACAGGATCAACTTGGTTGTACATATCAGCATCTTTGGTTAGGAAGGGTCTTTTCAGAGCTATCGTTCACGTTTGTGGTTTATAGTAGAGTTGTTCGAGACGAGGACGAAATTTGGATTCTGATTGAATATGTTTTTCAGCCATATGTTGCAGTGTTGTGGAGCTTGTGGTTTCTGAGTTTTTGAGGGCAGGCTGAGTTTAATTGAACTGACCAGGCAGGTGAGAGGGAGCAAGCTGAGCCGGAAATGCAGGAGGGGGTGGATAAACATTAGGTGGGGTTTGGGCACTTAGGGTTTGACATTCCATGAATGGAAAGGATGTAATTATTGTTATGAAGCAGGCGCACGCTGTTTAGGCCGTATGTGGCCTGTTGGCATACACCTGGGGGACCTGGCTATGACTCTTGTGGGTTACCGCCAGCTAAAATGCACTTGTGACACCATCCAGGAGTACATTGTGTTTGGCAGAGAGACAGAGGACATGGATAAATACAGACAACACTAGGATGTGAGATGTTTGATCTGCGGATGGAGGTTTCCCGGCGTGGCTGCGGATTGACTGAGCTCCGTCGGACGGTGGCCGCACCACTTCAGGGCATTTGACTGACGGTTACTGTAAACAGATTCTCACCACGTCAAGCTGCATAGTAAGCGGGCGCTGTGAGAGTTGCTGTGCAGTCATTATTCATGCAGCGTCTGGCGGTGGATACTTCCCACTGCTGCTAGTGTTCTCACCCCCACCCTCCACCCTCCCAAACACCGTTTTGTCTTCACACTGTGAGAGCAGGCTCTTATTAGTCAGTTTGAGCTTTCTTACATGAAAGACGCTTCTGTGAACTTCCTGTTTATATTGTTCAGGATTGTCATTAAATATTTTCTTCAACCAATAATTGTGAGTTATGTGGGTCTATCTAAAAATGAGTTGACAGTAAAGCTTAAACTGGTGAGCAGCATAAATACCAGCCAAGTCAAATCAACAAAAGAAGAATCACTGAAGACGTTTGGGTAACACAATAGGTAACATTGACGCGATCAAATGAACAATGACTTGGTAATACTATCAGGAGATTAGATTAACTCAGATTAATTTGCAATGTTAATCTGAGAGAGGAAGGAAAAAAAACATAGATGGAGAAAGAACTATGGACAAACTATTGTCACATCATTGCCAAGGGGACCACTATTTTCTCTTAACTCACATTACATCAAACTCTTAGCAGATTACAATCTTAATACTGCTGTGGATCTTTTGCTATGGACTGAGAAAAGCTTTCTGTGATGCTGAGTTTATTCCCTAGACAGACAAGGGGGATTCAAAGCCAAATAAAAAGAATAAGCAAAAGCTTTCGTCTGGATAACATTAACTTGGGATAGACACACAGACTTCATCATGCTGGCAGTTTGATGAGCGGCAGAACGGAAATTTGTATCACATACGCAAAGCCAAAACAAAAACAAAGTCTTTTCTTGAGGAATTGGGGTCCCTCCGATTGGGATCCCTGAGGTCCGCTCTTCCTCAGACTTTATTTTTAAAGTCATGGGAGATTCAGCAGAGGATGAACAACAAAACATGTTTTTTATCAGTGGAAACAGAAATGAAAATTTAAAAGAAAAATCTGAGGGAAACACAAAAGCTATTAATTACTGTGGCACCTTTTAAAAATTGCCATTCCTCAGAGGGCAGGCTTTTCTCATACAATCAGTGGCTTCTGCCGCAAATGCAATTTGTCAGACTGAATGATGTGAGCTCTGACAGCACTGAGCGGATGTAATTATGATGACAGCATCGGGATCACCTGAAGTTCTCTGAGATTTTGAGAGCTTTGTTTGCAAAGCTGATGTTTCTGAATGAATAATATGCAAATTTGTGAATTATTTAAAAGTGTCGAACAAAACGGAGCACTGAACAACCAAAGAACCACCTTTAATCATTAAAGATAGTCTCATTAATATCGTTATTGTATGGCTTTACTTTGGAGTGGATTTCGAAACCATCTCAAATGTCTTCAAATGGTGAATGATCTTTGTAGCTGTAGAATGACAGGCATTAAATTGTTTTTAAGAAAGCCTTCTAAGCTTTTCCAAACTGATTACTACCTTATTTCCTTTGGCCGTAATAAGTGCATACTCTGTTTTTCCACAGACTAATCCTGAATTTCCAGTGCCTTAGGCAGAGGTTTTTACTAAATGAAAAACGTCAGGGTTTTTGACATGTCAGGCTTATGTTTTATATCTCAAGTTGTTTTATATCTCAATGCCAGACAATGACCCGAGGCCCCTTAATATTCTTTGCCTAAGATGGATGTGGTATCTTAATGTCCTGCAGATGATGATGTTTACACCAGAAGCTTTGATAACTCGTTGTCATGGTGCTTTCATATAATCTCTTATTAAAAACCTAGGTGGGAGTAAAGTCTTCATTTTCGATGCACACTTGGAAATGGGGACAGGACTAAGGATAGTGAAAAGCCTTAGAGTTTAACAGAATATTTTAAAAGGTGACCTATGCCCTGGGATACCCCCTCAGTCCAGCAGAGGCAGTGGGCTAAAGGGGAACAAGGTGTCACTCCTGATGGAAAACCTATTTCATCCCAAATAGGACACTGTGACCCCTCTGGGCAGCTCGATAACGACAGGCCCCTTCTTCCTCATTGTTTCAAGGAGGCCTCCCACAGATATCTCAATCACCTTCATCTTTTATTCAGTCTCTGTAAATGTTAGCAAAGTGGGACTTTTTTCTTTTTTTTCTTTTTTATAAATCACCTGGCAGATTGACCACAGAAGACATCTCAACCCTCAAATGATTTGATCTTGAACAATGGCAATAAGAGGCGTTCATTAGGATTGATGAGGGGGAAAAGAAAAGCATCGGCAGATGTAATCGCAGCCTTTACATGATGAAAGGTTCACAGGTATTTTGACACGAGACTAACTTTTCAAACAATGGTTCACTGAGCCGATGTGGGTGAGAAACAGGCTGCAAATTGGTCATAGGCTATTCTTAACACTGGAGCTCACATCTGTGTTTTTCCTGCAGTCTCTTCGGTGAAGAAAAACCACGCTGCTCAAAGATTTATCAGCACAGAGTCCTTCTCTAAGCACATGCAGCACAGCAGTAACACCAGCAGAATCACCCCCGAGATGCACAGCCCCTCTTTCACCGAAACCCAACTGTCAGACGTTATTGAAACGAGACAATGCTGCACAATGAGAAGCCTCTGGAACAAGAGTGTTGCTATTTTCAATCGACTGAGTTCTCAGGCTTTTCTACCCCAGGACACAAGTGCATCAAGAGCCAGTGGAGATGCCAAGAAACACTGCTGATTTTCCTCACCAGTGTCTGGGGATGGGGGGGAAAAAAACCCCACTGGAACACCTTTCAACCCTCTATTGTTGGAAAAAGTTAACAAAATCACAGTGTAATTTTTTTTAAAGGTTATCTTAAATGTTATGGTTTCTAAAAAACATACAATTAGGTTTAAACATACACATATATTTGGTCCCTTTTACCAAGCAGTTCAGCTTTGTGAAGCAAAAAAAAAACATATAATAGTCAGACCATATTAAGAATCTTGGGTCATTCAGATGGCTGAACAGCCAATCAGAGCCAAGGTTCATTCTTCATGTAGAAATAGCACAAAAATAAATAAATAAATATTTAATGCTCAAAAATGCAAGTGATGCATTATACCCAAAAGACATGAGATAAGCTTCAAGAATTCAAGAGAAGCCCCTGCTCTGAAATCAACACCTTGATGCTTTACTTACTTTGTGTAGTTGAACTTAGAAGATGGTAAAAACAGGTGTTTATGAATGAGCAAAGATTACTCAATTACTGATCTCTTTCTCTTTTGTGTTTTATATGTTCATTGTTCAGTCTTCATGCCTGAAATAGAAACTAGTTACAGAAATCTGAAAGCCCAATACAGCCATGACATTCCTCTTTCACAATAAGTGTGAGTACATCTCCATTTTGAATACTAGAGAAATACTAAAGTACAAGACAAGTTTCTTTAAAGGAATCCAACCAATGAGGAAGCAGAAGCAAAAATAAAAGTACATTTTACATAACAAGAAAGGAGTTGTGATCGCAGGAGGGATGTTTAGGTGGGTATTTAGGGTGAAATCCAAACTAATTTTGACTGTAAGTTTCATAACATTCTTTAACGAGATAAAGATGTTTTGTTTGGTTCTTGTTTTCAAACTCTAAATGAATCTGTATGAGTAAATACTATTGAAATAGTGATGAAAGACTGACTCTGTGTCCCGTTTGTTTACCTGAGCTTTATCCTGAGCAACACCTCAGGCTGCTGCATTACATGTTGGGACTTTATGGGACAAATCTCAGGGCTGGACTGCGGTCTCCATGTAGATTCTATACAGTTCAACGCACGCAGCGCATAGTTTTTCTCCCTTTTTTTTTCGCGCCCCCCCCCCGCGTGCGTGCGCTCACGAGCCGCTAATCATGCACAGACTTGCATCAACGTGCTTCTAAGCCCACATTTTCTTGGCGGACTAAAGCAGTATTCCGCCCCACCCCTCCTTCGCAAAACAACATCACCCACTGTACCTAAATCAGGAAGCACGGATACGTAGTTTTTTTTCTCTTCTTTTTCGCTTTTTTTTTTTCTTCTCCCCGTCCTTTAACGGAGACGCTGGCGTGATTGCGGCAGCGAGAAAGAGAGAGAGAGAGAGAGGGGGAAAAGCGTTCTTGTCAACGGTGTTGACAACCACCGAGCTCTGGCGACGAAGACTGACAGTTGGTTACGTCCAGTGCAAGGCTGAACTGTGGATGCATTTAACACAGACTAACCGGAGACGGGTATGTGCACTGTCAAACTGCTCACGTTTGTGTTAAACCCAGAGAAGGAAGGTTGAAAGGGGGGGGAACTAAACAAAAATAAGCGGCGGAGACGCAACAGCCGCTCTATTTACGGGTGTTTCTTTTATTATTATTATGGGGCAGGTTACGTGGTGTAACGATGGTAAACACGACACCCACGTAGACTTGCTTATAGTGCGGAGCGGATGTTTACAACCCTGCTGGTAAAAAAAAAAAGAAAAGAAAAAGGTGCTTTTCTGACCACTTCTAACTAAAGCACTTTGAGTCCGAATGTGTTTAAGCATCTCTCATCAGAACTGGAGCTGTTCGTCATGTGCTTTGACTGTGTCGCCCCCACCGCCCGCACCACACCACAACCCACCGCGGCCATGTCTTCCGCCCGAATCCCTCTTCACATTTATCGCCATTTAACGCTTCTTTTAACTCTGGAAATCTGACTTGGTTCCCTGCATGAGACGTTGTCATTTTTGCAATAGATACGTGTCTTGCTAACATTCGGCAAACATATCTCCCACAAAGTAGTGCTGAATTGGAGAAATTGGCAGTTTTATTGAGCAATTGCAGCTCACTTCGACCGGAAATACGTGTAGTCCTGGAAACGGTGAACTACTCTGTTGTTTTCGAATATTACTATTTGTTTAAAGCTTTTATACAGATAGTTCAATACTTTATACCTGCCGAAATTATCTTTACGTTTAACAAAAACTTGCAAATAAACGTATTGTGTTAAATATGGCAACAAGTCATACGCTGAAGTCTGTCTTTTAAATTGAAAGAATATAAAGGGAAGTTTTGTATGTGCCCTTTAGGGCAATTCATTCTTGCATCCACAACATACTGGCTATTGCAATGTTTTATTTTTTTCATTTCTAGAGTTCTCAGTGGTGTTTTCAAAGTTTCTCCTGTTAAATACTTTCTTTTTCTGTATATGGTGCTTAATTTTCTCTCGTCCGAGAATACCCTGGTCCACTGACTTTCAGGACACTAGACCACTCAATGTAAAGCCCAGAGGAAATTAAGTATTACCTCACTGCTTCCTAAGCAGCGGGCTTGTCTGCAGTGAGCTCCACTTGTTTCCCAACTTTACATAAAAACACTGAAAGCATGTAACAGAAAATGTATGGGCTCGGTTGGCCTAAATGAAGAAAAGAGCTTAACCATTGCATTTTTAGGGTAAAGAGCAGTGGTATGTACTCAACCTGAAGATTCTGCAATAAGCTTGCAACTAATTTTTGAAAAAATCATAGGTTAGTTTGATTTTAAATGGGAGACCGGGGCTTGAGGCTGTAATTATTTGCCCTCTTGCTGTTGCTGCTGTAGTCAGTCTTAAAATAAAACACTTACAGATGAGTGGGTGCTTTTGTCTGAGCTCCACAGACTTATTACAGCCTGCCACCCCGATTGTTCTCTAGCTGGACAATCCTGTATGAAAAGACATCAAGTCTGGACTCATTCCAATGACACGGGTTTAATCCACACCTTTCTAGATCTCCCCTCAAATGATTTAACGCAAGAGGGATCGTCCTTTCCATCAACATGGTCATCGCAAGCGTCTGGCTGTCTGACTTTACCATTTACGTTTAAATACAGACAGTCATTTTGCATTTAGTTTAACATCTGGGATTACAATGTACACAAAGAGTGTAAAACCAGAGTTTTTACTAAAACCATGTGTCTCCACGACCTTCATGTTTACCTTTGGATAGCTTGAGGAGAAAAGTCATGTTTGCCTTTGACTACCTGAGCTGGGAAGGCTACAGGAATGCATTCCAATGAATTTTGTTTGATTTGGCCCAACCATGAGAAAATGCCAAGGGGTTGTCTCACACCCTCACGTGTCTCGCCTGACATTCCTTCGTCTTTGTAAAAGCCTCGCACTTGCGCCGGAAGGGTTGGAGAGCAGCTTTGCAGAAGTGTGCGTCTCCTGTCTGAATCTTCAGCAACAAGTGAACTTTTCCATCCTGCTCGCTGAGTGCACTACATCCACTTTCCGCCGCTCTAGGTTTTTGCAGGTGATACACTGAGGTTAGTCAACTTCCGTGCTTGCAGACTGTCAAACTTCCTCCAGTTTCTCACTTCCCCTCCTGTCTGTGCCTGCACTCGGCAGACAGGTTGAATCGCGTTGCCGGTTATGTGAACACCCCCTTTGAGCAGCAGCGGAATGCTTTTCTCCATTTTGCTGTAGGTGTGACGGAAGGCTGTCACTTCAGGGTGCGACTCTGACAGTAAATCACGTCATAATGTGAGCGTCAGCCCAAAATTATGCCTTTTTTTAAAGAACTATTTGAATGGCTTTATATACAGCAGCTTTCTTTTCAGACTTAATGTTAATGCGGCCCTTCTGTTTAAATATGTCTAGTAATATAATCACTATAGACATGTAGCTTAAATGTGTGCTTAAAAGTATCAAAGAACAAATAAGAAGACTAAATCCCAATGTGATCCAGGCAAATTAATAGAATCTAGCTTCCTTTTGTATGTGTACTCGGATTGAAATGTTGCTGCTTGGACTTTTAGGACAGATAATAATAGATTGGTTGGGCTGTGTTGGCTGCCTTGAAAGCCCTGTGTTTATGCAGAGCTTTGATTGTGCACCCACAGGAAATGTTTCTGGTTCCATGGCTTCAGTGGTTATTCATTCCGGTTCCAAAAAGTTATGATCGAGATGGGCACCATCTAGAGTGGTTAATCGTTAAAAACCTTACTTTGCAAATTGCTTAAGTCACGATAAACAACATGAAAAATAACATGACATTTTGAAATGAAGACAAAAAAGCCTCATAAAACTAACTTGTTCTAAAAGGAAGCAGCTGCAAGATCACAGAGTGACTAATTTAAGTTAATTGGCATCAAAGCAGGAACTTAATTGGGTATCAAAAGAGCACCTTAGAGATGACGAGTCTCCAAGGAGCTAAGGCAGTCTGCAATAAAGTAAATTATAGAGGAGTTTAGATGGATGTTTCTTAATGTGGCTGCAAAATTGAAATGACCAGAATAAACGCACACTATCTTCAGAAGATTAGAAGAAAAATGGGAAAATCTTATTGTTTTTTTTTCACTCATCAATCATCACATGAGCTTTGTATCTTTCTTTGCTCCCATCCAGAAATCTTTCGCAGAAAAAAAAACTTGCATATTTTGGCAAAACTATTTTAAAACACGCGATACCAGAGTTTGCCTGCCACCCAGACATTTCTCGAACTTAACGCATTTGTCATGGAATGCAAACCAAGGGCAATTATCAACTTTTCTGAAAAGCAGAGGACACCTTAATCATTGCTCTGTCCTGACCTTTCGTTTAATGGTGGCTGTTTCCATAAATCCATTATAAAATGCCTCTTTTTCAACATTTAACATGTTTTTGTGTTCTACTCTCTGTAGAATAGTGGTTCATGAGGTCTTAAGAACACTCCAAAACGAGCATTTACTTGATATACCAAAGAAAAATGCCTATACAGCATTTGAGCCTTGGGATAATCATTCTATTAGTTCCATTTGCTGTCTTTCAAAAATGTCCTTCGGCAGTTTGTTGTTGTTTTTTTGGTGTAGTTGAAGAAATAAACATCCAGCAACACTTCCTGCAAACGTCAGCAAGTTGGAGCCGGAGAGCGTTACAGTCCGAGATATCAGCCAAAGCGAGGACTCCTGATTCGAATGAGTCAGCCGTGTGTGAAAGCATTCATGTCACGGCTATAGAGCAAGAAGCCGGGACGGCGGCGACTTTGATGTTGGAGTCAGACAGCTGGAGCCCACAGGCAGACATCGCTTCCCTCTGCGGTGGATCTGCTAAAATTCAGCCGACCAAACGGTCACGGCTGACTGCTCACCAGTCTGACAGGGCCGGAGCTCCTCTAAGTTTGGTTCTTGGTGCAAATGTTCTCGCAGATCCACAGCGATGATCTGAAACCAGACTGACCGTGTCCTCTGACCGGAGCACCGATGGTGAGGAGACACCCAATGGCATGGCAAGTGTAGATGCAGGGCCCCGACGATTCCACCGTGTTTTACGACCTGAGTGGGACAGCCTGTACTGCATTCATTTAGTTGTTTAAACTGCAAATAACTGCAGGTAGGGTTACAAAGAGAGCCGGGCCAGAATATCTGCTCTTTATCGCCTTGTTATGAGGAGGGTTGTTTTTTTTTCCACTGGAAAATTCTGCCTTTCTATTGCTGGGTTTTTTTCATTAATGATTAAGCAGCAGAGTATTTTCCTCATTTACCTCTATGCTGAGGACGTGACTGGGGAATTCCTATAACAATATATCAGAGGTGACACAAGTTGACCAACAGTCCAAAACCCAGAAATAGGGTGAGATATAAAAACTCAAAACTCTTTGTTGTTGATTGCAGGGTGTAAATCTTTTTACTTTTTTGCTGGAAAATGTTGAAATGAATCCATAATCAAAACATTTGACCGTTGTTTGTTTAGTCAGGTGTTCAGTCAGCTGATTAGTCATTTCAGTTTTTAACACAAGTCCTAAATGGATTTTTCAAGGACTAAGCCCAAAAACGGCAAAGTTCACTGATCCAACTGATTTATTGGAAATTATGTTTGCGTAGTCTTATTAAACAGACTGCTGCTCTAAGTAGCTTATAACTCAACGTCCACTATAAGCCCCCTATTTTTTCCTTTTTTTTTCTCAAATGGCATCGCTTACATTCCTGGGAATAGACATTGAGTTTTGAATCCCCATAATTAACAACCTCAATTCTTGAGAGTTAAATTAAAAACAAATCCAGGTTCCCAATAGCTGCTACAGATCCAGAAACCATCTATAGTTGTGACTGAATGTCACCAGGTAGCTTAGTCGCATAAGTGTCAAGGGTCTGCACACAGATGCTCCTGGCTGTTGGGCTTAGCATGCTCAAACTCTGATTTACTGGAATAATCCAGTCACAGGTGGTCTCCACCCCCTGCCCCCTCAAACGCCTCATGTAAGGGGAAGTTCCTCACTCCGAATTACAAAGACGCAAAGCTCGTACATTTAAGTAACTTGAGCACGTGTGTAGATCAATAACTTATAACCAAGATGTTGTTTGAAGAGGAATAATGCCTCTTCTGTTTTTAACTTTAGAATGACTGACCGTGGCGTTCTCTGAGCCGGACAGGTGCCATAAGCCCCTTTGTGCAGCCCCCTGTGAAACCAGTTCACAGGCACCCTCTGCAGAGTGCAGCCTCTAAAGTGGCAGCAGCTTCTGCCGGCTTTCATGTTGCATAAAAGGGGGACGTGTGGCACTTAATCCTTGGTTGAATTCTATTTGCCTATTTAGAATTGAAAAAGACTCCCCTTTTGATTTTAATTTAAAGAGAGGCTCCTACAACCTTGAGCTGCGTGAATGATCTAATAGTTAGAGTTCAATCTGGACTACAGTTTTTTCAAATGAAAGATGAGCTGCAGACGTTATTTAGTTTTGATGTCAAATGCCGTAATTAGAGAAGAAAAACTGCGGCGTGCAGGCCCAGGAAGCATAGTGCTTTAAAAAAATAGAATGAAATCAGCTGGGCTGAATGTCAAGCTTTCCCCTTGTTCTGTGCTGTTCACACAAATGTCCTCCCTTATTAAAGGATGTTGACCTTTGACCTCGTGTCTCCCCACAAGAATAGCGTACTTTCACTGGCAGATAGGCCTACGGTCATTTCCCCCCCCTCCCCTCAGACTCATGCATACAAACATGGGCCATATTCATTACGTAATTGGCTACCACAGTAGCCGTTCACACGGCGCGGGGCAGCTGGAGGGTTAAGAGAAGCTGTTGTCACATGCAGAGAGAGGCAAAACCTCAAATGAAACAAAGGAACCGGGCCATTTGCAGAGAGGCACACGTGTTCCAGACAGATAAATGGCTTTGTCCACATGTTGTGCAGTGATATGCCTCTTCGTTTCTTTTTTTAGAATAGAAAACGTGTATGCTGTTGTAGAAGTAAGATTTAAATGTTGACAGTAGAGGGCTTTTGTGGTTCCTAACAGGGGGGTTGTGAGACTTTTGCTCCACAGCAGATGTATATATGTGTGTGTGTATGTATATACATAGAGCGGGGAAGAAAGAGGCTGAATTAGCTGGTGAAAAGGGCCACTTTCGTCCTGGGCTGCACTCTGGAGCTTACATCCATCATGGACAACACCTTTCAACCCCTGTACCAGACCGCAAATGAGCTGAGCAGCTCCTTTAGTGAAAGACTTTTACACCCTGTTTGTAAGAATGAGCGGTCCGGCAGGTCATTCATCCCTGCTGCCATCAGACTTTACAATGCTGCACTATTAAGGACCAGAACATGGCACTGTGCTGCAGTATGGAGGAGACAGGCCATCTGCTGGGCCAGTTATACTCATACTGTGCTCTGTTGGAAGGGGTTTCCTCAATGCAGATGCCATCAATTTTACAGTATATCAGTGGAGTAGTTAGTAAGCTTAGGACAGACTTCAGAATCACGTGGAAACATTGAAGCTGTCCATGTTAAAATCCCATCTTCCTTCAGTTTTTATTTCTTAAATACTTTACAATTGCAGTGTCTCAGAGGAAGTTCTGTGCTCGGCCTCTCAGGGACAAGAGGCAGGCAGCCACTCAGAAAACAACACGGGAAGTCATTGTTTTACCTTGAGAAACATGACTCACAATGATATTTCGAATTTGTGCAGCCTCTCTTCTTCATTCTTTTTTTACTCCCACGTAATTTCACAGTTGTGAATGTTATGTCAGAGCCTCTGGTTAAAAACATTTCCACTTAGATACTCATAAGGTCCAAACACAGTCCCTCAGTTAATTTGATTGAAAAATAAAGACTGCTCCAGCTGAAGAAAATGACCGTATTGTCTGTTTTTGAGGAACTGACACAAGATATTGACTGTCCTAGAGGGAGGAATGACAACATAACTAAATAATAACCATCACAGAGAATTTTATAGCCTGTTTACCCTTTTTTGTTTCCCTTTTGAATACTCTATTCCCACCACATGATTTCCATTTGTTCTTTAGAAAATTCAGCTCATTCTGCAGAGATGATTACTAAACGAAGAAGCTATTGTGTGGCTTGGATTTTAACTGTGTTTATACAGAGGACAAAGAGTAAATGGATTATAAAACGGAAACAATCCATTTGCCCTTCATAGGCAATAGATTAAATATGATGTCTATGTTGAACGCATGATGTCATTCAGAGCCTTTGGCTCTATCACATGGTCTTTTTTTAAGAATTCAGTATAATTGTATATATAAAGAGCCATATGGCATCTCTACACCCTGTTAGAATACCAAATTCAAGCCAATTGGAATCTAATGGCCCCCCCACAGGCCAAATGCCCACTGGATGAGCCTGTGCAAAAGAATCCAGTACAGTGGACATTGAGGCGACACCAACAGTCAGGAGAGCTTCGATGTCACAAAATGGACACAAGCTATAAGCTGTAAGCCGGAAGGTTTCTTATCCAGGCAGGATGCATGAATCTATGCTAATGGGAACAGTCTGACTGTTTTTCTGCCTCGGTCTCAGCACATTAGTGACCTCTGTGTTAGCGGAGGCATTGAACTCAGACCTCTTAAACCCTTTACCCTCGTTCCCAAAAGATGATTAGCCCCCAACCACCACCACCCCCACCCCCACCCACTGATGTGCCAGGAGGGAATATTCACCAAAAGCTTTTTGATGCTTCACAGTAAAGGGAAGTGAATTGCTCCATGTTGTTTACTTGACTCCTCCAGATTTGAATGTAACCTCTCTGGTCTCTGTACTGTAAAGTGACCCTTTCATTTGAGGAAGTCTCGCTCCGACTGAAGAGTCACAGTGGTGTGTGTGTGTGTGTGTGTGTCTGTGTTTCCCCCCTTTACACACCATTGTTTTTTAGTTTTTTCTTTGGCTTTGCTCAGAACTGCTCCTCCAAGAGGAAAAGGCAAACACGCTGTCTGCTGTGTGATTAGACAGACTTTGCTTTGGGGAAAGCTTGGTTGCTTTTACAGCTGCAAACTTCTCAGAGATTACTCCAGAAGTATCAAAAGGTCAGTCAGGATTTGAGATTTATGTTGCAGAAAGGTAATATTCCTTTAATTTTCACCAGCCGGAAGTCAATGTGTTGAAAGGCTTGTGTTTTCTTCAGAAAATAACATATTTCATAAAACCAGAACCAAATCTGCTTCAGCTGGTGGCTTGGAAACATTTCCATTTCCAGACTGTCAGTCTGGCTGACAACTCCACCATTACGTGTCATTTTGTTTCTCTTTTTTTCTCTTCCAAATGAGGACTGGACATGATATCTAAAAGGTGAATTCTGTCGTTCAGACGCAACGGCTAAGGCTCGAAATACTTAAGGAAACGGAGCAGTATGTTTGAGTCACTCAGTATGTTGTGTCAACAAAAAACTATCTGGCACACTCAGCCTTTTTCATACTAACGACTTCCACTTCTATTCTGCGTCAGCCATTAAGGAAACATTACTGGCTCATGACAGTGATCTGAAATGGCTTTGAGTAATAGGAAGGTCATATCAACTCTGTATATATCAATATATATGATGTGTAGAGCAGCTTCTTCTGTGGGAGGTAATGAATTCTTCCAGGTGCTGGCCTGTGTATGCAGCCACCCTGTAATAAAGAGCCTCTTCCATCTTGATTATACCCAAAGATCCTAAACTGAAATGTTTCAAGATGTGTGCTTGGGCACACCTGGCAGTTAACGACAACTTGTGAGCATGAAAGTAGAGCAGATGATCGAAATGAACTTTTTCTTACGTCATTATATATGTTTTTTATCAAAGTTATGTGGAAGGACACTGAGAGGCCTTACAGAGAAGTCCGTCCTGTTTTAGCCACGCGTCTGTGTTCCGCCCCCCCTCCTCTCTGCCTCTCTCCTTCTCTCACACTCCGTTACGCAATAGTTATTTCTTGCAAGTCCCTGCAGGATCTCGGCCCAGATTGTGCAACATCTGAGCAAGAAACGTGTCCACGGCCTCGCATTTAGCCATAAGGAGTCACCAGGAATCGTGTCTCCAGTTGTAGCAGGCATCAGAAGCCCCTGCAGGTTGGAGGCTGTTAGATCGCGTACCTGTGTTAATTCAACTGGGATTCACTGCTTTTTTTTTTTTTTTGCATGCACCCGTTACCGCCTTATGCAACCCTTTCTGTCCAAGGCAAGCATATCACATTTAACAAACCTCTGTTGAATTTTCACAAGACGATTCCTTTTTTTTTTCTTTCCAGAGAGCCACAGTTTCTATTTTTTTGTTTTTGTATTGTGATGCCAGCTGATTTCCGGAGTATCAACCATCTTTAAACCAGCTGTGAAAGATTTGCCTGCTCTTGTTTGCGTGGACTATAAATTATACATCCTCTCCACAGAAACACAAACCAGACAGCTGTTTTTTTTCCTTATTATATCTACTTCGATGTTGAACTCACGCCCACTGTGTGTTTTATCTTTGGCTCACCATTTTGGTTTTAGTATCCCAAGTTGGAGAGCACACTGAGGGAAATCTAAAGACGCATTGTGCATTTTTTTTCTCAAGGGCTAATTTCAGAACTGCTGAAGGAAACCAAACTCATGATTTAAACGACTAAGTAAACAAATGGTGCCTTTCACCTTAAGATTTGCTGTTGGGTCAGACTGACAATCCTAGGCAGTCAATTTTCCTTGTTAATTTAGCACTCGCTGTTTTCCCAGGATGCTTGCATTTTCCCCCACCTCTTCACCTATTCACTCCCCCCTCAGCTGACTGTCTGTGGTCAAGAAATCAGCATGTGCATTATCCCGGTCGAATAATCTGCTTCTAAACCGGGAGAGCAGCCCTATCACAGTCATTACAGTAATGCACTGAAGCCTCGGTCTCTGCACGTGAAGCAGGGAAGGGCAGAGAGGAACGGTCTTTAATGCAAAGTAATTACGGTTTTCTAAGAAATCACAACTTTTATTAAGGAAATAAATATGCAGAAAGTGTTTGGGACAAAATGAATAGATAAATAAATCCTTTACCTCTTTTAATGTAGTGGAAACTAAAAATTATTTTTCCATTACATGGTCCTGAGGGGCCCTATGAAAAAAGAAAAAATATATGTGTGTATATATATATGTGTGTGCGTGTATGTGTATGCATATGCGTGTGTTATTATGGCATTGGTTGAAGTGTGAAGAGTGAATGAGAATAGGTCATCACATACTGCAAACTGGTTCCCCGGCCATGTTTGAGCAGATGGAAAGGCTCTTTTCCCTTTAAGATTTGGCTGTGACCACGGGCCAGCCAGTTGGGATTTGTTGTTGTCAGATCTGAGAGATCTCAGAGCTGAGTGGAACCGAATAAAGCCTGCGATATAAGTTGGGGCCCTGGATATTAAGAGGCTTGGAAGCAATCAGCAGGGAGTTAAATTGAATTCTGAAATCAACATGGTGTGAAGAAAAGGCCGGCTCAGCCTGGGGTAGTGTGGCAAGACTCTTTAGCACCTCTCAGTATGAAGTGGCAGTATGCAGTGATATGCCCACACTGCCTCCTTAGGAGTTACAAATGGAAAAAAAGAATGACACAGCACATGTAAAGTCTTAGTCCTGGTCATAGATACTTAGTCCCCTGTGTTTCTGTTGTCTGTTTTTTTTTCTTACCCTACTCATGCTGAATCAATATACCCCAAACCGAAACATCAGAGGGAAATCGAGGTGTTTTAGCACTGTTATTGAAAGACTTGGCCACACAGCTGATAGAAGAATCAAATGTATATAAACCTGCAGCTTAAAAAGCTCAATACTATGCATACTTATACGCCGTTTCATCCATGGATCACATCAAAGAATACACAAGCTAATGCATTTTAATTTGAATTAATCCGCTAAACCCTTATTACACTATAATTTCACCCATTTAGGAGACAAGTGGAAATGCGTCATCTTGTTTGTGTAGACAGTCTGTGTGACTAAACAGAGTGGGTGGAGACAGGAGTGTGTGTGTGTGTGTGTGTGTGTGTAGACACAAAGGGGAACTAAGACTTTTTGTCAAAGTGCAGTCCTCATGCCTGCCAGCCTAAAGGCAAGTTAACCCTTCTGGAGTTTTTTCAAAGTTGTCTTTGAATCGTTACATTGTTCAAACTATAAACCCTGCGGGGTACAGTCCCAGTGGTTTTCACACACAAAAGATCAGTTACCACAGACTCACCTGTGGGCCGGGCACCTCTTATTGTCACCGTAACAACACCATGTGATACACAACTAGCTCCTGGAATTTGTATCTGTTCTGATTCCAGAAGACACCTTGAGGTCTTTTTTGTATGTTCCTTTAGGCCCTAACCCTCTGGTCAAAAATCATTCATCGGATGTTAGTAGCCTCTATCCTCTGGGTTTTTAGTGCAATGCAATGCTTAAAAAGGTTTTAGAGCCCACTTCAATTGATTCAGCTGTTATTTTGTGATACTTATCTGCTCCAGCTCTGTTCACTGCTGATTAGAGCACAGCACTCAGATCAGTCCACGTACGGTTTTTATTTTTATCTCTGGAGATTTAGTTTATAGGGCCCGACAGTGGGCTCATATCTCTCTCTTTACAGATACACCCTCACGTTTGGTTCTATCACTGACAAAAACAAGCAAAAATTGACATGACTGAGGTATTATTTCCTGTCTTTTACTCTTTTTACCCCAAATGTCGGGGGCAGATGTCTGAAAACCATTCAGGAAGATTAAACTAGTCTCATTACTTGAGCATCAGGAGAACGTTTGCATGGGCTGTACAACCAGGGCTTTGCATTTCACGGTGAGATATATCCAAATCTAAGGACACAAAATACAGAATTTTAATATTCCTTGAGTGTTTCTTCCAAAGGGAGTCATTAAACCAGCCATTAGACCCACTTTATTCAAACAAGCAGAGGGAACTCCCTCTAGCTGAGAATCCTCTCAAGATAACACACATTGTCCATCTATACTTAAGCATCTGTCAAGGCATTAATTCCCTACAAAGCCAGTCCATAAATCCAAATATCCCCACCGGGTGTGAGACAGGTGCACAGCTGCATACCCATGGTGCCACAGGACTGGGCGGCTTACAGAGCCAGGTATTGTTGCTAGCTTTTTGTGTGTGTCTAAAACTGATTTTTTTATATTATGTCTGATTCTGTCTGTTGGCTTTATAAGGAATAGTGGACATTTGTTTGGATTTGAGAAACCACTGTGCAGTGCCACACCCCTTTTGTGTTAGAGGTTGGAAGCAACTGTTCTCTGGTCACCTTGTTTACATTTGTAAAGCAAGTCCCGTTGTCCACAGATGTGCTAGCCCCTCATTCAACATCCTTACGAGAAGTGAAAGCCAACCAAGCTTGATGATGTCCATCAAATTTTTACTAACCTTTTTATTAAGAGTGTAAAATCTCTGTTGATTTTGTTCAAATTGATGGCCAGTTATTCCATCTTTTTAAAAATGTGTTATACTGTGACTAGATGTGCTAAAGAGCCTATGGGATAGTGCATGGGGTTGGGAAAGTGTGTTCACACACAGCGATAGATGTCCGCCAGCTGAACTCTGACTCTTGGATTAGCGCCATTTAAATGTCACAGATATTTGTCCAGTAAATGAAAAAATCAGGCTCCAGATGTGGAATGGCTAATGGGGAATGACAGTGGTTTCAGCTCATATTTTTATTTGATTTATTCATTTTTTTTGTGACTGTATATAGGAACAGAGCAGTCACGTCAAATCTTTGGTATTTATCCTACAAACCATGCTCTGTTCTTTCTGTTTAGTGGACAATGGATGAAATGACATCTCTCCTTATATCTAACAGATCTCAGTCATAGTTGCATAAGGCATATTAGGTGTTTTAAATATGTCTATGATTCAGCCAAGGTAATAATGAATGTTTTTTCCTCTACGTGGTTTACAGCTCTGATTAATGGATTCATTTAATTGACTGACTTATCTAAAGGGAATAGGAAACCATCATATGATTTGAAACCTATGTAACGAACTCAATACCTGAATTAATGCGTTCAGAAAGTGCCACCTTTCACATTTTCCCCCTCCTTCTCACTCCGTTTTAAACTGTCTGCAGCCCTATCCTGCATCAGTTTGCGCAGTGAATAGACCATCAAGAATTCACATAACGAAGCATTTCTTTTAGCGAGGGCTCCTGCTGCAAGTGTTTTTGACTGCATCTACTACCGAGCACAAACTAAAGAAAGGCCAAAAGAAAAAAAAAAAACTTTTCAAAGATGATGAAAGCCTTTTGTGGTGTCTCCAGAGCTCCCCTGAAAGCCAAAAATGTGTGCTGTGATTATTTGAAAGTAAAGGCAAATGGTCCTTGTGAGGGGAAAAAAAATGATATTCCCAGAAAAGGTGGGTGCAGGCTGAGGCTTAAGTAGATGTTGTGTTCAGCTCTTCAGCGTCTCTTTCTTCCACGCTATTTCTCTTTTGAATCTTTCCATGCTAATGAATGTCGCTTTCCTGTTTGCTTGTACTAGGATCCTTAATGTCTTGCTTTCTTTCAAATCCTTTTGTCTGCCTCCCTCGCTGGAGTACCTTTCTGCCCTTCAGGCCATGAGAGGCAGGAGCTCACCTTCCTGTGCTGCGTGATTGACTGCACAGTCAGAGTGAAAGTTTCTTATCGTGCAGATTAATCACAGCTTGTAATTAAGCCACATTTCATGTGACAAAGGTGCCGTAGCTTTCTTTTTATTTATCTCTTTATTTTCCGGAGCAGAGCGCCTTTGGTCAGAAGGGAGCGCGCAGCACACGATGATTAGGATGTGACTAATCAGTGGTGCCCCACAGCAAAGCAACAAATGGGTTGAGAACCGTATCAGATTCAAAGACGACTCGAATGGAGTGGCTGCTAATCGACTGCAAGCTGTGCATTGCAAAAGGGCCATCTGCACAAAATACTTGGATGAATTGATAACGGGATCATCAGGATCAGGATCACTTGGTTTTGAAGGTTGGTTATAGAGGGAGGACGCTTACACGACTCCAGGAAGAAAAACATAGGATCAGTCAACCAAAACCAGAATTAAGATGCACAAATGTTTGACAACGAATGGGTTCTTATGATCGGGAACCCTTTTTAAAGCATTACAAAATGTGGTTCTGCTCTGATAAAGTGTGGTTTTCTGGCCCCACCACATGACTGTCAGCCACTGTGCATTGAATTGAGCTGATCATACATGTACCACTGCTTCCAACAGAGAATGTCAGAGGAGTGACATGAATGGTTTTGACACAGCATCTGAGAAACTTCAGCCAGTACTTCCATTCCCCCTTAAGGCCTGCGGGGGGGAAAGTGCAGTGGTCCATTGAAATACCCAGGTTAACCGTGCTTTTGCTCAGTTGTGCGTGCCACCACACTGACTCACTGTAAACAAGGTCTGGAATGAATTTCCTGTGTAATATTAAGAATGTTGTGGATATGTTTCTTTCTGTGAAAAGGTCAGATTGGCATTGAAAACATACGTGTTTCCAATGACACAAGGGTCTCCAGCATCCTCCATCTGTACCTCTGCCTTTCTTCAGTTCTGTGGCTGTTGATGGAAGTGTTTTGCTTCTCCCCACTGCCCTGAATATAATTAAGTGGGTATCAAAATGGATGGTATCAGGCGGTCAGACATCTGAAGTGTTGCCTACTTCAATGGCCATAATGTACAACATTTTCTCTATTGGATCATAGAGTCAGACTGTGTCAGCAGCGATTTTGTGGTTCTATATTTTAATCGTTCCCAAAAACATCCTGTCAGGGGCCTTAAGAAACATTGAACAGCGCGTGGATTATTATTTGTGATTTGAGTATGCTTCTGTCTTTTAGAACTTGGGCCTTTAACATCCTGCCCAACCATTTGGTAAAGCATATTTATTCACTGATTATACTCGATCACAGGATAGTTAGGTTAAATAATAATTACGAGTATGTGATAATTATATATTTTATCACATTGACACACTTTTACCATAAAGTGTCACCCCAACTATCTTTGAAAAAAAACATTGATTCTGGTTGTTGTCCAGGTAAATTAAAAGCAATGAACATTCTAAGTGTAGATGTTGAAGGGTTAATGGAATACACATCTTTTACCGCCTTCGCTTTTCACCAACAAGCAGCAGCTTTGAGATGCCACAAGATGCACATCTCACTGAGAAAGTGTTACTTCATCAGCGTTATCAGACAGCATGTGAAAGCATCTCTGAAAGAACGATATTCTAGACGGAAATGAGATAGTAAGGAGTTTATATCAGTTTTGGTATCACTTTCTGCATGAGACACGATGGGATGTTTAGGTGATTCGCTGTTTAAATGGTTTTAAACTCAGATGTTCTTTTAAAACAAGAAAAACAAGATCAAACACTATGGCTTGTTTTCTCACTGTGATTTGGCCACACTGCATTTCGGAATGAGATCATTGCTTTCAGGCAGTGTAGCCTGCTTTTCTCTAACTTTTGTTAGGGAGATCACTCCGGTTGATAAATATCAATGCCTAAGAATAAATAAAGTTAAATGCACTACAGGAATACCAATATTTCCAATATTAAGCACGTGTATACCTACTCGGCTCCTAAACTTTTTTTTTTCAGTTTCACACACTACTGGGGACGTAACCCCTCTTTCTCAGATAAAGAGGCGTTGTGTTCTCCACATAATATGCAGCCTGCAGTTCCCCACAGTGCAAACTCATTGTCTGTCTTTCTTACAGCCTCTGTCAGCAGCATGGGACAGCATCTAGGAAAGAGGGAGTCTCCCACAGACAGCAAGGTAAGCATCCTCTCTGGTGCAGACACTCTAATGCTCCGTTTAGTGTCTGTGAAGGGCTGGATATACTAATATTCTGAATAGTCGGGTCCTTGTGTAACCAATTTGACTCTCAAAACCTGAGAGTGAAACGTGTGTGAGGAGTGTTTTTTCCCTTATCAATGTGTGAGCCCTGGCTTTTATCAGCAGGACTTTGGACCACATTGCTGTGGTGCCGTCTTTCTCCTCTCATGCCGATTTATTGCTGTTATTTAGCTTTCAGTAAGGCCGTTATATATTCAACACTTTATATGTCGGGAGTCCTTTTTGAGCTTAAAAGGTTTTGAATTCTTAAGGGCGGGTGTTTCTCTTAGCATTTTATTCCTTTTACATTTGCAAAGGCTTCAAGTTTCTTCATTTCTGCCTGCAGTTTGCAACATTCTGCCACCACATATGTATTAAGATCCAGGATTGCATGGAGTACGATATGAAAGAGAGGACAAATTGTATGCGCAGTTACATCTGAGCAAACTACAAGACCTTCTGGACGAGATTTTTTGAGACAGACAGGATGAAAGTGGAGTTGATTGGTCATAATGCACAGCTGACGCAGCATGTTTGATACCATTGATCACACCATCCTCCTTCCCTGTCAACAATCAGTTAGCACTTCTGGCACAGCACTTCTCTGGATCATTTCCTACCTATCTAACTGGAACCAAGTTGTCCAGTCAACAACTATCTATCCAAAATTTACAAAGTCGCCCATGTGGTGCCCCAAGGTTCGGTTCATAAAGGATTCTCTTCTTCTTGGTTATATCAATCTGTTCAATACCATATCCCATACTAGCTCCTCCCCTTCGTCTTGGAAAATGCGTCTTTGGGTGTCCAAAAATAGTTTTTATTCAAGTTTAATGTTTATTTATCTATTTATCAGAAACATTTCATACCAACTTTTGAAGCATGGAGGTGGAGAGCTGATGGTTTGGGCTTGTTTTTCATCTACAAAAGGTTAAAAAAGAAAGGAATTAAAGAGATACCAAACACTGAAATGCTGTTATTACCTCATATTATCACCAAGTACTGACCAGACAAGTCTTTTTTTTTTTTTAGAATGGCCTTGTTCAAAAAATTAGGCTGTGCTTCTCCTTCAAGGTGATAGTGTTGTGTGTGTGTGTCATTGCTCAAGGATAAGGACTGTTTATGTATGTTTCCACAGCTGCAAAGGTTTCTAATGTGAGAGTACAGCACATTAAGGCTCTGCTTTTCTGAATAGGTTCTCAGGATAAAAAAAAAAACAATGTTTCAAACAATGCTTTTTAGCTCTGACAGCCATTAGCTTCTTCTTTTTCGGTTGATGCAAGTTGCAGCAACGATAAAAAACTCTTGCCTAAAAAAACACACGTTTTACTGCAGGAAAACCTCACTGCTCTGAGTGGAGCAAAACAGATGTCAGGTGTGAAACCAAAACCCCTCCAGGTACATCTCATTCAGCCTCTGGCTTTGGCTCAAGGATCAGAGGGAAACAATTCAGCTACACATTACTCCCTCTGCTAGAGCGGCTTTCTGAAGTGGTGGGCTATTTTTTGCTGTATAAAGCAATAAACAGGAATTATGCCTCAGTACATTTAATTTTGCTGCTGTAACAGAAAAGCTGATCGAAACAACTATTGGAGTAGAAGTAATTACTGCATTTGAAGGCATCAAGATGGATCCGCGTTAAAACTGGGAAAATTAATCGGATGCCAGGTAAACTTTAGAACTGTGAGATCTACTAGAGACTAAGGGCATTTCTACTCCTTTATCTTTTATGAAAAGCAGTTTTGTGAAGAATCTGAAAATAGGCTTTTTTTAATTGGCAGCTGTACCTGGAGGTTAGCACCGAGAAGAAAATGCCTGCCCTCTGATAGTGCAGTCATTAAAGCCATTACATTTTTTCTCTCGTTCACGATGCTTCTGCTTTGTATGTGAAGAAATTACAGGTCAGACGCCGCTCCTGTTGGCATGCGGAGCACCGGAATGCAATCATATAATTAACCCCAGCCTTGTTTGAGTTGCTCCTCACACAGCTTTTGAAAATTACATTGGCTGGAAGGAGTTTTCACCATAATGGCGAAGGCTCCAATCATAATTTGAAGTGGTCCTGTACTGGTTGTGAGAGAGTCTAGCTTCAGATTGTTAGCCTGAGAGAAAAAGCAGCAGCTTAATGGACCGCCCATGTGATCTGATTTTTGGCGCACCACCTGGCCGGGGCAACAATCTCACAGGCCGTCTGTCACATGTAGCCATCAGTCTGAACCAGCAGGGAGGCGTGTGGCTCAGCTCATACGAGATTTGTTTCCTTTGCCTGCCAAACACACTCCACAGAGACAAGAACAAGAGTGAGAGAAGTGGATCAATTTGTCAAACGTGGTGCTGGTAGAGGAGGCGTTGGGGCAGCTGAAAGTAGCATTAAAGGTTTTTGGGGTTTTTCCTTAGGGTTCATGCTGAAAACAACTATTAGTTTTTGTTGTTTGCCTTTTATCATCCCCTGACTTTGTAGGTAATTTACAGCCTAGGCAAAAGAGCCTGTTGTCATGGCTACAGAAAAACACGACCAAAGTGTGACGGAGTACTGCGGGCAGTGTCTAGATGCTGCTCTCAGAATTGTGATGGCTCTTGGAGGCCCTCACCATTTCAGGGAGGTGAAATGATGCCTTTTGTGTTTCTTCCCAGAGAAATGTCGACAATGCTTAAATATTGATTAATGATTTATAATTCTAATGAATTATTATTAATAATACTTGTTATTAAGCTGATCAGCAGTATCAGAGCCAGGGACCTGTGGAACCTCTGGATGAGATGATGATATAAATACAGATTTTTCATCAAATAAAGAACATTATGGACAACCCTGACAATCCTCTTCAGTTTGTGATCAGAAAAAGGAGTCTCTTCAGTCAGAGGCTTTTTCAGACAGGCTGTAAAACGGACCTCCCCAGAAGATCTTTCCTGTCTGCAGCCATCACAATCATATGAACTCCTTAACTAAATGGCTTGCATCAAGTTATTAAGCGTTTCTTTTCGACAGGGAAAAGCAGCTGAATATATATCGATATACAGGACATGATATGACTGTTGGTGTAAAACCAACCTCAGTTAAAGGCATTTTGGCTTGTGCAGCTTTTGGGATGCAGCTGCCATCCTGTGGTATTCAGAGGAGGAGGCACTGAAGAGTGGTGAAATTTCTTAGAAGGATTTTCTAATGATTTGTAAGGTCAAGAGATTTTCAGACTTCTGATGCCAGGGAAATTATCTAGTACCTTCATTGATAACACTTTGCTTGGACCCTGGTGTAGGTGTTCATGATGAATAAGACATTGCAGCAATGTCCTCTGATACTAAAACCCCCCTCAGAATGTATAATATGCCACCCAAAAAAGCTCCATGTTATTGTTCCAAAAGCCTCGAAGGGACCACAGGGGATCTATCCTGGAAGAACCCAAAAAGAGATTTGATTTTGATTAAATGAATAAAAATCGAGATGAGCTTAACTTAAATGTCCATGGTTAGTCAAAAAATGGATTACAAGCTGGAGCCTATGTTGTGTGCCTCATTTCTTTATTGACGTTTTTATACTGTAAAAGACTCATACTGCCTTTTGAAAACCAGAACATTCAAAACCTTCCACAGTTTAAAAAAAAAAGAAAAAAAGAACCAAACTGGCATTCTGAAAGGACATTGGTGCAAAGTGTGTTTCCTCACTGAGAAGGTTTTCCAGAACTCTTGATTGAATGAATCCCAGACTACATTATACCCCAAATTTTAAGGCAGTATAATAAAAGTCGGATGCAGTCTGTGTGCTTTTAGTGGCTAAATGTTGTCAGAATAAGGTTTCGCAACCAGCACTTTCTGATCTTACAGATCAGTTTATTTGAACATTTAGTTTAGCCTGAGCTGAAAGCTAAGCTAATGATGCTCATGCCTGCTTTGAACTGCAGCACATTCTGCTTATCTGCTTACCGGACACACACTTTGTGCGTGACACCTCATGCTGAGTACATTTTTTGCAAAGCCAAAGTGAGTACTATTGATTTTACTTACCTCACCGGATGTGGTCTAGCTCTGGCACCCTGCACGCTTTTCCCCTCTAGACCTACTGTTTTTTTTTTGCTGTTGATGCTGAACAATCAGAGTGGAACAGTGACAGTAAACAGAGCAAGAGGTAAAAGGAGGAAACTTAATGGCAGTAACGAAACACTCTCCTGTAACATGTTTTGCGCAAATTTAGATCCAGCTGTATTCTTTTTATTTTTTAAGGAAAGCTTTATATTCATGCAAGCTTTCCCACTGCATTTATGCAAATTAAGTTTAAAGCAGCATATACAGCTGAGGTATTTGAACCTTAATAATAAGGTCCTGTTAAAAAGTACCTTTATGAAATTAGGTGTCACTTAAGAGCTTCTGCTGCTCATGATGCGTTCAAACTTTACAATGCAATGCTACTTCTTCAGTTTCCCACAGTGCAGTTCTCTTACTAAGCTGGCTGGACTGAAGGCTCAAGTCTCCAGATGAGGGAGCTTGTGGCTCATTTAGCTAACATCCAGCCCTCAGAAACGATAGGCCATAGCAAATAGAGCGGCCCTTGTTTTGTGACTCGCCCAGCTGTCTTTTTACCAGTGTCTGCCAGGAGAAACGCTCACAAAGAATCAAAGCTGCTTCCTCCCACCTCTATTTATGGAATTCATACGGTTCACCATCACCAAGTGCACAAGCTGATTGTCTGCTGTCTGCATACTTAGATTTGGTGTGGGTTTCCCCTATGGTAGGCTGAAGGCTGCTCAAAGACAGAGAAATGTTCTTTTTTTTATCTCGCTGTGAACTTAATCATAAATGCCTGCTGAATTTCTTAACGTTGACCCATATTTAACCATCACCTGGGTGAATGGATGTTCGAAACTGCTCTTTTGAAGCTACAGGTACAAAGTCAACAGTGTCTTTTTATGTCCGCTCCATTTGTCCTCCATTCCTCAAAAGAGGGCAGTATAAAGCACTGAAGTGCACAGCCATCACCCAGGCACAGATGAGACGAACCTGCATCCCTTTGAAGGTCTAAAAATCATCCAGACTATGATGGTGTTTTGAATTGGTGCATTCCTCTTCACCTTTGAGTGTTTAGGAACGCACAGCTCCATCTGATATTCATACAGTGAATGTAAGAGAATGTCCAAGACGGGCGTCAGACCAGCAGACACACTCATAGACGTTGGCTTTGTCATAATGCGGGCAAAATTAGGGGAGCTTATGTGGCTCTCAATGAGGTTGGGTGTTTCTGTTTTTTTTTTCCTTTTTTGTTAAAGCTTTTTCTCCTTAAACATGTCAGTGATCAATAAAATATATTTTTGATTGACTCCTCTTTAGTTCAGATTGTTGTAGATGGAAGCAGACCAGTCTTTTCTTCCAGATACAAAATCTTTTGAGATTTAGTTATGCCTAATTGCACAGGTGACATTATCAGTATGAGTTTGTAGTGTCACGATGAGTAGATGAGCTGTAGAGTCTTATTGCCGTAGGTAGGAACGATTTCCTATATCGTTCTTTAAAGCAGCGGGGATGAATGAGTCTGATGCTGAAGCTGCTCACACCACACAATGGCCGTGTCATCAGAGTCTTTCTGCAGATGGCACGACTCACTGCAGCACTGGAAGTCAGCAGTGTATGTGGTGAAGAGGAAGGGGGACAGCACAGTTCCCTGGGGGGAGGCCCCGATGTCACTGATCAGACGATCAGACACGGGGTTCTGTAATTTCACAAACTGCGGTTGGCCCCTCAGAACATTATCGACCCAAGTGACGAGGGGAGCGCCCACCCTCGTGTTCTCTAGTCTGGCCGTCAGCAGTCTGGGCCGGATGGTGTTGAAGGGGCTGGAGAAGTCAGAGAACATGATCCCGGTGGGGCCAATATGAAAACTGCAGGGGGAGTTGTGATGGGCACACCAGCGGTCCGAGGTGCGCCATACCCAGTCTCTCCATGACTCCTAACCAGAGCAGTGACTGGAGCAGGACCTCCTAAAATAAAGCTAGAAAAATAAGCATGTGTTCTCCCAGCTGAGCTCTCACCCCGCCATCATTTTCAGACCACTCTGTCAGATGATGTCCCACCGTCTCCAGCACTGGGCTGCATGCAGCTGGGGCTTCACAAGTCGTATTTAATAAGCAGCCAAGTCAAGAATGGGTGTGATATCACACTGAGATCTAAATCAGCAACTGGCTGTTAGTACGTCGGACAAGCTGTGTATTTCGTCCTTTTTATCATGTTTTAACAAGTAAGACTGGTGTCTAAGAAGTTATACCTTTCCTGTAAAGCGTGATTTTTTTTGTGTTAATTCTTATTTTTATCATTTCTGTCAGGTCGAGTCATAAGGCTTTTGTCTTTTTTTTTTTTAAGTAAAAGCCTGTTATGGATAAATCCCGTCCAATCAGTTTCTTTGGCAGCCAGCTTCATCACGTCAGGAACTGTCCAACCACCACTGCCTCAGTTCTTGGGACTGTGGGTGTGTTGTTTGCATCACTGAATTTAAATTGTACAGGGGCTGCCCAGAGAGATAAGACAGCTGTCCTTTTGTGTGTGGGTGTATGTATAAAAATCCAACAAAGAGGCTGAATCCTGGGTGCTTCCGTGATGAAGGAAAAACGAAATATGCCAGACCGCAGGCATGCAGTAATAATGTGAGCTTTGGCAATGCTCAAAAACCCATGTGCACCCCTATATTTTGTATTTTCCACCCTCGCTGTTTACAAAGAATCTGTCCACCTGTTTGTTTACCTTGCTCATTATGGTTGGAATCTACCATAAAGGCTATATTTTGGCTGTTTTTCAAGATAAGGATATCTATGCTCAGGATGCACAAAGAACGGTCAAAATACAACTGGTTATAGTGAAATATGCAACGGTTCAATCTAAACTGAGTGTACAAATTAGATTTTGGTGGTCGCAGCTCAGTATTTGAATTTTATTTGACCTTTCATACAACACTGTTTATTTTAAAGCGACTGCAGTGGAAATCCATTAGAGTGATTTGCATCTACATCAAGTCTTATTAGAAACACGAACAAAAGCCCTCAAAAAAAGAGTACAAAGGACATGGTGCTTCTCTGGAATAAAAAAAAAAAGTAATTCTTTTCACCACGTCTTACTGAATCATCAAATTGATCTAAAAAGTTTAGCTTCTTTATAGCACGTTCATTTTTGGTGGATAGCCATCTGTGAACTTCAACAAGTTAAATGTAAATTAAATCCCCAAGCTTTTTGGGCGACTAAATCCGTAGAGAAAAGGCCAATGCTCTCCTCTGGAAGTTATTCCTCAAAGCTTGCCCTAAGTGAATGTTCTCCATGCATGATGACACATTCCACCTCAAACATGTTCAACAGATGGTCTTATGTTCGACCTTGGTTTATTCATATTTGAAGAAAATGCTTTAAGAGCTGAGCTACTTAAACAGGGAGAAAATTTTATAATTGGGACACTTATCAACATTCATGTGATTGACGTTAGTAAGCCCTCACGCTCACCATCGTCCACCTCCACTCAATGACGCTTTACAGACAGCATCATAATACTGCTTTTTAATTAGAGCAGTGATCCCACTGTCCTATGCCCATGATGATTCCCCATATTGGCAACTGGAGCGATTAGTGGCACTTTGTCATCTGTGTGGAGGAGTGGAACAGCAACAGGATAAATATAAGAAATGAGTAATCACGATCCAAACTTTGCCTGGTCTGTGTCAATTCCTTTCACTCCAGTTGAAAAATAACTATCTATCTTGCCTACTTGTTAAATGTTTAAAGGTAGATTTTTGTAACTTTCGCCTTCAAATTTGTTTACCACAAGGTGGCAGAGTTTTACTAGACAAGTTTTTCCTCTCTAAATGGAAAATTAGAGAGGAAAAAAGTTTTTGTCGTTGGCTCTTATGCCTTTTATTCGTAGTAAAAAACAATATGAGCCCAATCCTGATTTTACTGCTCATACATTTTAGATTATGTAATCAAATCAGTTGTAATGCGGGCAAGAATAACAGCTAGACTTTAGACTACTGACAAAAACACCAACGCCAAATTTCCTCTTCTTGGCATTGTCATTGTCATTTTGTGACTTTGTAACTGTAGATATTTTCTCATTGGAATAGGTGATTCTCTGTTTGCCGTATTTTTTTGTATAGCGTTGCAACCATATGGTTGCAACCACTGGGTTGCCAACCACATTCATCTTCTTCTTCTGTTGGCACCAGAGCGCACTGACATGTAAGACTCATGTTCTATCTGGTGGTACAAACTGGTACTGCAGTTTAAGAAAGAAAGTACTCCATCCTCATCAGGTGTATCTAACTCTGGTGTTTGAGGTTTGTTGAAACAAGGAAGGTCCTAAAACTTGTAAGACGGCAACCGTTGAGTACTGACTTTAAACACCAACTCTCTAAGGATCTAAGTTGTATATCTCCACTTCTTTGAGTATTTAAAGTGCTGGCTACATATTCAAACAGAGCAGAACTGATGAGGATTTGCAGCTGGTCAGTGCTTGTTTATATCAAAGTTCAGGCAAGACAAGCAGTTAATTCTTCTCTGGTAAAAGGCAGGAAATGTCTTCTATCATGTACTTTGTTAGCCATCGCGCTGTGTGTGTTGTTTTGCAACTCTGTGCGTTTCCCTTCGATACCTGTCCTGCTCTGTGGTGACAGCTGCTGAAGTGACGGTTGAAGTGTCTCCCTTCAGACCCGCGTCCATCATCGGTGGAGTCCACGCATCTCCCCAGCTCTCTGTCATGAACCGTGACGGATGAGATGGTGATGCAGAACGTTTTAATGAAATCACAGATTCTACTCCTGTCGCAGACGACACCTGAGATAATATTCTGAACACACCGCTAACCGCCAGCATCTGCTCTGAGCGTCGTCTTTACGGCTTCTGCAGATGTTTACATCGGTGGTAGACCGTTCAGGAAGATGCAGGAAGTTGGCATTGCTGTGCACATATTTACGTTATAACTATCCGGCAGTAGCCGTCTCTGCACACAGAGATGTGACCTCAAATCTAAACCATCAACAGCGTGATGTTGCTTTATCCTTTTTTACCACAATGTAAACCGTTTATTTAAATCACCTCGAAGAGAGCCGATGTGTTATATCGAGCGCTCAAAGCTTGACGGGAAATAGGGAGGATTTAAAGTATCATATTTAAAAGACACTTCAAGCCCCTGTAGCCAAACCATCTCCCTGTAGAGCGATAATCCTGTGGGAAATCCAGAGGAATATGACATGTGGAGTTCATAATTGGACTCAAATTGGTCAAAGCTCCAGTTGTATTTGGATTGTTAGGGGGAAAAACATGCAGTCCTCCTCCTCGCGTCAAATGAATGAAGGCATCTGAGCACAATTCAGCGCTAATGAGGCCAAAAAGCTGAAATCTTTGTGACCGCGCTCCTCCGTTCTGTCTGTTGGTCTCTGTCTCTGCTCCACTGCCAGGGCACCTCAGCAGCTCACCTCTCCAACCTGTTTGTGTTCTGATTAAAGGCTCCGTCACCTGAACCCAGAGAGGCCCTGGTAGAAGTGGCAAAGGAAACAGCAGCAGAGCCCGAATCACAAGATGAAGTTTTCGGTAAGATGTCAGAAGTCTTGTACTCATACCCGTGTGTATTCTGTGTGAAATGTGTGTGTTCTCATGTGCATGCTTTCTATAGAGTCCCCTCTGTGTAGTTTCTCAATACATGTTTATTTACCAGAAATTGTTAGTCTCACAATGATTTGGACATTTTTTAAAATGTGTTGCCAAGAGTGCAGTTCAGCCTGAAGTTAGGGCATTGAATCCACTTTAAGAGGCCCACCACCCCAGTTTAATTCCACTATTTCAACTAAATGACAGCTTCTGTGTCCCAGTGCCTGAAACACAGACTGCTAACTCTGTGCTGTGACTGTATGTTTGAAAGAAGCAGTCAAAAAGCAATAAGTTTCAAAGAAAAAATCTTCAATAGGGAAAAATAAATCTCAGTCACAACAGAGAATCCTCAGTCCTCTGTGGTTTTCTGAGGTCACCTGACTTGTGTGGTGTGAGAGGAAGGGGGTTATGAGTTCCTTTGCAATGCTGGTGCTCAGCAGGGGAGGGCAGAGTTTGATATCACAACAAAGAAAACCGTGCAGCTTTGCATGGAGCTCATTTATTTCAAGGGGAGAAATGTAAGGATTAGGGCAAATAATTAATGAAAGCAGAGGTAAATATCTTTTTATTCTGTCAAAAAAGAAACATTAAAGACCCCTTAGAATGGACTCCCAGCTGTGGTTTACTATGCAGTTTTTGCCAAAGTTGAAAGCAGAGGAGCTCCTTGAAAGTTTGTTTTGAATTACACGACGAGCTTCCTCCATGCTGTAAATGAAACCAACAGTCTCTCCGACGCTTCCTGTTGGCACTTGTCAATTTCTATGTCTGAGACTGAGCGAAGATGCAGCTTCCGTCACCACCCAGGGAGAAGAAAATGACTTTCTTTCTTCCATGATAGAACATAAACTGCAGAATAGCAATGTGTTGGCCTCCCATAACTACTGTTTTACCAGCTGGCAAAGAGAAAGGTAATGGAAGAGCTGTGCAGGGAAATGCAAAAGTATTTAGAATGTTTGAAGTGAAGCACCTCAGTAAAAACGTTACCTTGATCCTCCATTATTGGCTTTTTGTGAAACATCGAGCACTTTCTTTTCATTAGAAAAAAAAATATTTTAGATATCCTTAATGTTTGTTTAATCTAATTTTAATAAAATTTCACCAAACAAAAGGCAGCAAAAGTTTTTCACCAATTCCAAAATCTCTTTTTTCGAAGTACATCATTCTAAGCATTCTGTTTTAAAGCTAGCGTGCACTGTGACTAACTGTGAATCCCAGCAGTAGAGACTTATTAAAGTAACCGCTTTTTGCCTTGTTTTATTGTGTTTTGGGGTCTTTTTTGTGCAGGTAAGGGTAAGCTGGTTTTCAAGCCTCGGGGGAGTGTTTAGCAAATTAGGACACAAAGGTTCCACACAGCATCCATGACAAAGAAGTGCTCCAGGGCCCGTGGAAGTCGGAAGTTACTACCACACTAAAAGAAAACTGCCACTGATGTTGCCATGAGCGGGGGCAGAATTATAACATACTTTTTATAAGATACTCAGAAATCTAACCTGATCATTTCCCAACCGTGGAGAAAGGCCTGTGTCATCCACTGAGGATTCAATTTCAGATCAAACTGAGACAAAATCCAAATTGGAGCCTAAAAGCTTTAAATAGCTTAAAAACCCGTGAGCTGTGGTTTGGTAACATGCCGTAAACAAATTCTACCATTCGAATCCAGTGAGTCACAGATCTAAGCCACTTAATGTCACATATAATGTGTAGGACTTTACACCTTATCCAAAGTCGGCACACAAGTTGTTGGTACATCATTACAACTTAAAAGAACACGAGTGGGTAGTTTCCCAAAAATATTCATTTGATTTGATATCATGCGGGACGAGTCGATCGGGCGAGCTTCTATCTGCCCCCGTCGATGTGAAGTCCCAGCAGGATAATTAATGGGAAGGTTATACAGTGAAGTATCTGCATCTGACTGATCCACTCGACCTCCTCCTCCTCCTCCTCCTCCTCCTCCTCCAGCAGCATCTTTAATTTATGACCCCTCTCTCCTCTTGTTAAGCAGTTGTCATTTATCAGCAGGGAACAGACTCGGAGGGTCCACCGCTGACACAAATGATAATTCAGAGCGGTTGCCCACACAAATTGTGGGATAACGTGGCACTCAGGCGCTGTCATGAAATTATGGAAAAAAGCTACCAGCTCGCTCTGAAGTCACCGCATTTATTTAGATCAAACATTGTTGGCCCGACTTTAAAGATACACTGATGAAACTTTAGGAAATGGGGTGTTTTAATTAGTTTTTTTTACCCATCTGTCTTTTTTCTAACTCTTGCTTGTGGGTGCTTCTGGAAGCTCATGATAAGAATGTGAATAAATCAATAGGTAGGTTAAGGTGATTAACTAAGAATCGTGACCAGTAGAAACCATCAGAAACTTGACACTGAAGAGCCTGCTGCTGTGTTCAGGTTCTCTAAGTTCACAGGGAACGTTTCAGGTTGTACCTCAGAAATGATCGAATCCGTCACACACGTTTTCTTTAAAGGTCATCAATAAGAGTCTCTACCATACACTTCTAATTGAAATGACATCTGGACAGTTTGTAGGCCACATACTTACGTTTTAGAAAGAAATGACTGTCTTGTTTGTTTTGGATACTGAAACCGAGAACTCTTTCAAGCACATGCACATTTCCATTTGTTTTAAAGATGCTGATTACAAGGTAACTCTTTTTTCTTCCTCAAATAAAGTGATGATGTAACTTTGTCTTAACCATCTTAAAAAAAATCAAACAGAATTGTCATTTTGTTTTTATTGAGGAACTTGTAATTGGGTGAAACAGAAGTTATATAAACTGTCATCGGGTGTATCTTTACCAATAGTCATTGACTGATGTTGTGTTTTGCTTCTGTGGATCGACATTGTGCTCTGACGCACAATAACTGTACTTTGCTCAGTCAGCTGTACTTTCTGTGTTTAAAACCTAAGCCTCAAGTAATTTAGTGCCATTAGGTGGATGTAGATTGCAGGCAAAGGAGAATATAAAGAATTCATCCTAAACTAGTGCTGCTTGAATGGTTTATGGCAAGGAGCTTAGCAGAGCGTCTTTGGCCACAACTCTCATCAGGAGGCGTCACGGCCCTTCTCGACATGTCCAGTGTCTGAGATTGTCTCCAGGCTTCTCTTCCTGTTTGCGGTACTTTTGTCACTGAAGGGCAAACACTACCATCAGCTGTGCAGCTGTTAAAAGCCCATTATGGGTCCATTACCCGGCCCAGCCCGCAGCAGGCCCTGGCTCAGCAAAGCAGGCCCCCTGTATCTGTGTATTCCATCCCAACTCATTGTGGAGCTACAGTGAGAGAAAAAAAAGGCTTTGGTGGTTTTAGATGGGAACCTGGGAGAGGCAGGATGAAGTAGGAATTACTTGGTAGTGGTCGTGTCTCCAAACATTTTATCCACATTCCCATTATACAATATGCCAAAAGTTTCTGAGTTCATTGTAAAGATTGATGCTTACTGGCAAAGGATATGCGGATGTGCGTCTTAGACATGCTCCAGTTGGTTGGTTGATGCTTTCTTCTGATTCACACCATGACATGCAGACTTGAGTAGCTTCAGCATATTTCCTGGAATGCTACAATGGCTGATTCACCACTGTCGTGAATGTCAGTGAGCACTTTTCTGTTCCATTGCAACTGTCCATTTTTGAGAATATTTCTTCTTTTCTTTAGCTACGACAAAATCAGTGGGCGCTTTCATAAGACACACATATGCATCCATGAGAATGAAGGGCTACTTGCATTGCCTGCAATTAATGACAATTACGTGACTTGCTTGTTCTACAGATATGTTGTCATAATTTAAATTTCACATGCAAGTTATATTGGTATCTCCTACTGTCACATCTCATCTTTATTACAGCTTTGAATTCTCTACAGATTATTCAAATTCCTCAGAGCTGCCTCTGCGACAAATTAACCGAGGTCAAACTCATGTGGAACACGCTCATCTAGCAGCAAAAAATGGCTGACTTTGAGCCGGAGTGTCTTGAATTAGAGGTCCCTATGTCTTTCCCTTTCAAAGCATCAAAATTGTGCCACATACACAATACATATCACTCATTTGAAATACATATTTCTAATCACCCACACACACACATTAATCACAGAAAGCCTATAAACTTCTCAAAAGGTAGCAACTGTTGGTTAAAAAGTGTTTACTGCCAAAACTGAACAATTCAGCTTTCACAGATAAGTCATCTACACATTTTGTCAGTAATTCCTAAACCCTTTCCGTTCAGAAAGAAATAAAGATTTCCATATCATGACTGAGAAACTCTGGTGTATTACTAGCCCAGTATGTGTTGTGAGACTGTCATAAAAGAACAAGGCGCAAACGTTAGAACCAACTCCAGTTTCACCAGCACAACAAAATGACTGACTCACTACGTGGTGTTTTTAAACTGAGTGAGTTAGCCATTAGAAAACAGCTTCTATCTTCCAGATGTCTAGCCATCTCAGCATCTGTGAGTTGTGCTGGAAAAACAAGTTTGATTCATGAGCCGAACCCCGAGTCATCTGCTGATGAAGTTTAGAAAGCTGTTGTGATTTCATTATGTTTAGGTTCATAATAGTGACAGGGTTGTGTTGCTTTTTTCTGAAACACTTGGCTAAAAAAGATGGTCTTCTCTGTGTAATTAGTAGATTTTCTAGTTTTCTTTTCATCTCATCTCTCAGTGTGTACAGAGTCAATGGAATGTAGTCATGCAGATCAAACATAATGCAAGAAAAGAACACACATACACATACAGGATGGGGCCATATGTTTGAAAGGTTAGGAATGTTAAGGAAATCTTAACTCTCGCAATCTGTGTTTGGCCAAGTTTATGTGCTTTCATTTAAAAAAAATAACAGTCCCGTCTAGTTTATGTTCCACTTAATTTTTATGTTCCGGTTCAGCTCCTTTCTCCTCTAGACGCCACTCTGCTCCGATCGGTTAACTGATCAGTCAACAACAATGGAGTGTGACGGAGACGCTCATTCTCTGTTTAAAATGTGACTCAACGGGCATCTGTAAGGCATTATGAAAATCAAAGCAATGCTAAAGATTCGCGAAGGAAAGCCTGCAGACAAATAAGGCAACTGAGTTCAGCAGCACTTTTTCTCTGAAAATGTGTTTCTTACTTCTTCCAGTGTATATTTTCTTATTCACGACAGGCTTTGCAAGTCGAGCGAGCCATGACAGCATCAAATCAGGCTTTATCACAGGGAATGGAGGAGCGATAGACGGCAGATAAATGCTCTGCTGCAGCGGAGCAGAGTGTGAGTTTGAGGCTGACTTGTTGATTGCTCGCACATCGTACACCCCGCACATACAGGAACATCAGACTGTATCGAGTCAAGTGGAAGAAGGAGGCCATTCAAATGGGTGAAATATAACGTTTTACACATGAGGACTTTTGCAAATAAATATTCTAATGGTTACTTCACACTCACCAGCGACTTTAGTAAATCCACCTGCTCAATTGCATGATGACACAAATATAAAAATAACCATAGTAGAATTTTTTTCACCCATTTTTTTCTATTAGAATCTGTATGATATGCTACAGAGAGAACCACTAACAAAGAACCATTTTAAGATCACTGTGTAGCCTGCAGAGGTTAAAAACATGTCTCTTTTAATGTAGCTATGTGCAAAATATGATGAGACACTTTAACTAGAAAAACAGGAACAGATGAGTGTAATGAATGGACACGAGCTTCAGCCAGTTATCACTTATTTCATACGCAATGTGTTTCCTCTCTAATTGCGTTTGGGACCCACTGGCTACTCTAGAAATATTAAGGGTGGAACAGGCTGCTGCAGATCGCATTGATTCAGTGTGAGCCTGATGAGTTTAGCTGGAGTGCTCCTCTTCTCTGGCCAATGGGGAGCAGGAGGAGGTCTGAGACTCATTCACTTCTCTGTCCGTTCGTTACTAACACTATAGAGGGGCCTGTGCAAAGAGATCAGGCCGTAATGAAAACAGATTCAGAGCATTTTCCTTAGAAATTAGATTTTCCCCCTTTGAAGTTTTTAGCATATTTGATGTCTGGTTCAGCTTCAAGGCGATGAAATTAAAGGAGATTTGTGTGCCACGTACACAGCTCGGATTTTATTTCATGACGCGCCCTTCATCTGGGCCGCACATCTCCCCCTGCTTTCCTCAGTAATGACTTCACTTTCTTCCTCACCCTGCCAGCCTCATTGTTCGCACTAAATAAAGAGTGTCCTATTCATCTAGACGATAAGAGTCAAACAAGTGAACATTAATATTTGTTCTTTCTTTTGTGGGACCTGAGGCCCATAGTGCATCCCAACAGCACTGCAGTCTGAGAGGCAAGATTTTTGTTTTTTTCATTTGCTTTGCTAAAGGTTATTGTTTTGCTCAAACAATGAAAAATAAATCTCATTTTAAACAACCCCGTACCGGAATGCTGCTTTGTTTAATTTAACATAGAACTCAAGATGCTACACACTGTGTGCACGCTGGCCTGGTTCTCCGTCTACTGTGTTATGCGTTTTTTGCCACATGTTGTCACTGAGATTGTGGGAGCGTTGCTGACCGTGCGTACAACTCGCCATTGAGACTATGCCTGAGTTTGGCCGTGCACGTATGAAACTGCGGGGGCCTGGTCATTTGTCTCTGTGGCGGTGATGGGCTCGAGCTGGTACGGGCCCTGGCACTGCCAACACCAAGCTCGTCCTCTCCACTCCCCCCCACCCCCCACCCCCACTAAAGCTCTGATTGTTAAAGAGCTGCATCCATCACTGGACCAGTGTTCTTTGGTTTGACACCATTGTTCAGAGTGTCCCCCCGTGTCTCCTTTTGCTTTCTCTTTTCTTTTTTTTATTTCTGGTTTTATCTCGTTTGAGCGAACTAATGGCTCAGAATTGTGGTAGCCCGGCCACCAATCCTCCGAACCCGCGTTTCTACAAACGCCCTCATCCACACATGTGTTTGTGGGCCGTGCTGTAAGAGATTGGGCATCAATGTGCCGATGAGTTCGGAAGAGCACGTCATGCCGCTCCGACCATCTGGCTGGACAGTCGCAGAGTGTGCGTGCATGTGTTAGCAGCTGGCTACGTGGCCACACAACTGCAAGGGGAGGAGGTGATGTGTGACCGAGAGAGGACCGACGCCCTGCCGCACTACCACATCCCATATGTCAGACAAGATGTACCACAGTCCTTTCCTGTTGAGAGCAAAACAACACAACTCGGCTTAAAATGGAGGTGGAGCTGTGGATAAGCACACCATCCATCTCAGGTTATGTCTGTGTTCGGGGAATCCGGATTTCAAACTGCTAGAAACTTTGTTTCCCCCTTCAAGAGCAATTGCTTTCGGATGGAAATTGTAGGAAATTTAGGAAGAGCGCTTAAATCAATATGCAACCCGGTACATTTAGCTGTCTTCACATACTGGTAATACATAACCAAACAAAGATACAACTGGGATTTCAAGAAAAGCACTTAATCCCCTCCTACACAATAAAGACCATGATGTCCTGTCAATGTCATTTTAAGATGGAGCATGTAAACGTGTCCTATCACCTCCGTCTTTCCATCCAGAGTGTGACTAGCTGCCAGGTGCTCTGAATCAAATGTATTAGATTAACTTAATGACCAGAAGGTGGGAGCACTTCTATTAAAGCAGACATATTACAAATTTACTGGTGTGGTGCGTTAAGGGGTGCGTTATAACGATACCAAAGAAAACGTTACTGCTCATTAAACGTGGAGGGACATTTCCGTATCATTTTAGTGGACAACAGTCAGGACAAGGCGTCATTGTTCACCATAGTTCACGCCGAGGTCTAAGAGCTCATCGCTTAGACTCTAAGCTATGTGCTAAAGTTTCCAGCTTTACAGTTAAAACAAAAAGGCTAAATAAGTCTGGCTTTTTTTAGAGGGTTACTGTTGGGTTCGGGTTAGGGGTTCGGGTTAATCCGTGATAGCATTCTCTCTTAAAAGAGCATGGCTGCACAGGAAGGGTTTTTAAAGTTGCATTTAAACAGACCATAAAAGTCATAGAACATTTTCCTTTGAACAGACAAGACCATAAAGCTGAGGACTACGTTTGGTGATAGTCCAACATCACGCTGTGAAGGGTTGATGATTTGGACTTCAGTGAATAACCCAGTCAACTGAAATAGCAGCCGTGGGTGCCTTTAACCTCAATTAATTGAAGAGCGACAGGGGAGCCGGAATGCAGCTGTGAAAATGGGACACTAATAGTCAAGGAGTTTTTTTCTTATTTTAATTTTTTGTTGCACTTTTGTATTTGGGATAAACTGACAGTGTGTGATGGTGGGACAGTGGTAATGTTTGACCTCTAAACTTTTAATTAGACTTACAACAGACATATTTTCTACTGTGAGCAAAAGGGGCAAAAAGGTTTGCTTTTCATTTACAAACCATGAAGCTCCCACACCAAGTCACAGTCAGAGCAGGTATTTAGGTGTAGAGGCCCTTGTATTAAGTGCTTCTCCTACGGTTCGTAGAAACCGGAATGAGAAGAGAAAACAGCTGTCTGTACACAGCCTGCTTAATTATTGCTCACTATAACCCAAATGAAGCTGTCCCACATCAGTGCTGTTATTGGCACGTGCTTCCCTTCGGCATAAACCTTTTGTCTCTCCCAGTGTGTGAAAACAGAACAGCTTTGAATTTTCAGCTACGTTCTGGCTCCTTGACAGGGCAGAATGTTTCAGGCACAGGGAGAATTGAAAGCAATTTGGATAACATTAGCTAACAATGTCTTTTAACTTGATAACTTTAGCGATACAGAAAGAAATATCCATTCCCATACCATGTAAACTTAAAACAGTCAAATGAAAATTTAAGAAGATGGTGATGGAATGATTAAAGGACATTTAGTATAAACCCAGGATTTCAGTACAAGCGAACAGTAACATTGATAAATGGATTGAATATTTGGCAAATAGATCTGTCAAGATGTTTTGTTGTTTTTATGTTTTCTCTATTTGTAGTTGAATTGATATGACAGAAAACATATAATCTATTGATTTACTCCCATCAAGCAATGACAGACTGAAATACTGAGCGGTAGGAATGATATCTATATTGTTTAGAGTTAGCTTTTTTTAAGGAAACAAATCAATAAAAGTCACAGTGGGGAGTGAAAGTTTGCCTCCCAGCAGCCTAAATAAACGCAATGGCACTGAAACTGCCGGGTAGGACTTGGAACAAACAAAGATTAAAGTTCCTGTAAAAAGGCCTTTTTTGTTTTGGAATCTAGGAATTTGCTTGTTTTGAAATGACATACCAGAGAAATATGAAATATAAATCGGACTGTGACTTAACTGCCACAAACTTGAGCCTGGCTGAACGCCGTCTCTTAAATCTAATCCTTCCCCTCATTTACAGTCTGAGCTTACAGTGAATGTCACAGGTCACGGACGTGACTGGGGTCAGAAGGGAGTGGCTCCGCTGTCACCCTTATCTCCTCTTTTGAAATCTCCGGAGGACTAACGTCCTGAATGCTTGTCGGGGTGTCGGAGACAGAGGATGTCTTTTTTTCCCGCTGAACTTGTGGGTGCTTCAGAGCCAGCGTGAATGCGGCGGCAGAGGGATTTTTGCCCCTGGGTGGGAGGCTTGGTCCCAAGCCACATAGCAATGGATGTTTTTCTGTGTCGTTTTTTTCCATAGAGGAATGCGTCCCGCGCAGCTGTCCCACTGCGGCCCTTGTTGTTGTCCCAGATGCTTGGCCACTCATCCTTTTCACCCCAAGGAAGAGGAGGGAAATTTAGGAGATTAAGGCCCACTCCCTGCATACCTCCTCCCTCTTATATGCTCATATTTCTGCTCTCCATTTCTATGCTGAGCAGAGAAAACGCGCCTCACGCCCTGCCTTGCCCTAACCATTGAACCAAGATAGAGCAGAAAGTAGAGGTGGTGACGATAATGGATTTGAGCACAGTAACTGAGATCCCAACATGGCAGATTGTATCAATCCTCCCCCATAATTTCAGCAGCATGTTTAGGTCACCTTGGCACTTAAGTTGTCACAATCTCAAGTGGTCAGGGCCAGTTTTCTTGATGGGGTAGCAGCTTGTTATCGGGTCATTTCCAAACTTAATTAATTTCTTGGCTGTATTATAAGTGGAATGAAGGTTTTGAATTAGAACCGTATCTCTTGGCGGCGCATGTTTCGACCTTCCTGACTTCTCTGGCGGTTTAAAGACCAGACACCTCTGGTCAGCCTGTGAAGGAAGAGACATCAGAAACCATCATTATCTTGGGCTTTCAAACCATGAATAAATCCAGTATTCATGAAGGAAGCCAGCAAAGTTGACTGAGCAAACTCACCAAGCAGGGATGATCTTTATTGCTTCTTAGATGTTCTTTTTTGCATAATTACTGTAGTCCATAGCTACGCAACTTTGAAGAAGAGATTTATTTCTCATGTGGTTAAGTGTGTGATTGACCTAAAAGATTCTTCTTTTTAGTTATCTTCTGATTTCTGTATTCTGAAATGTAAAGAGGTGTAGATCAGAGGTGTAGGTGAATCTGCCATTTAGATGTTAAGTCTTGGTCCAGCTGAAAGGATGACTTCCTGGGTAATGCACAAACAACCAATTACTTCAACTTTGAGAGACCTTCAGAAGGTCTGGAGAACTATCGCACAAAACATCAAAAGGCAATAACTACATCTGGGTCGTTGAATGTATATGTGAGGATACAGCATTTTTTTCATCATTTTTTGGTGGCATGAAAAAAAGGAGACTTTGGTTGGCATTATTTTTGGAGCATTTTAAGGGGATTAGGAATGGAGTGTTGATCACTGCCCACATAAGATGATCCTGGACATGTACCAGCAACCATCTGGCCCCAAGGCACTTTTCTTTTCCCATTCCTTCATCTGATATTTAATAGATTAGTCACCTAAAATCAACTGCAACACCAAAACTCATCTGATACATGCTGCAGTGGGTGTTAAAAAAGACATCAGCTTTCAAAAGGAGATTTTGTCAGTTAAAGGTGACTAACACGTTGATTAAAAACCAAGTAAAACACCTTTGTTTGAGTCTAGATAACCATGTACGATTCATTTAGTAAACTGCCAGCCTTCTGTAGTCTGGGTGAGCAATATTTTTTTTTGTCCCCAGAAGAGCTGGGAATCAGTGCGCTGAATGCTCTAAAACTTCATCACATCAGTTCACAAATGAATGAGTTGACGTTACAAATGCCAACATCCTCGATTTAACATTTCCACTTGTGCTTGGGTCTTTTTTTTTTCCATTTAGGTTTACCACTAGAGGAACAGAAGGGGATAGCACTAGAGGAAGGTTAACCCGCACAGGTAGCCAGCTCATTTGCGTTTACTCATCAGCACATAACCTTTCCTGTGGCCAGAGCTGACCAACGTGTGGTCGATATAATGCAGGAGCACTATTGACTGTGGAGGTCTGCTTAGAGTTAATCCATGTCAGAATGTTTTTCTCTCTCCAGTTTGTTCTTTATTGGTATTCCTGCCGCGGATGGCAGCGCGGCTGGGCTGAGGATGGAGAGCAACAGATGATGGATGATGGAAATTTAAGAGGCCTAGTGGGCAGGCCACTAAAGGGTAGCAAAACAACAGCTCTCTTATTTATTCCTCTCCGTAGAGTGAAGTAGCAGCCACTGAGAGGACAGCGTGGTAATAAAACATATTTACGGCTGGTAACAAGAAGTGATGAGCTACATTAGGTTTCAGATTCTTTACCGTTAGCAGATAAATTAGATAGGATCTTGATGATTTTATGAGGCTGTGCCTCTGGACGGCAATAATGCCTCATAAACAACGCAGCAACATGAACTGAGCCAACCCCGGCTGCTGTTCCGCAGCTCCTCATGTCCCTGAAGACTTTCCACACACACACACTCACACACACACTCACACACACATCCCCAACAATAAAAGAAAGCAAACATCCGAATTCTAATAACTTTTGTAGCGGAAAAAGTCGTCCCCTTTACAAACTAGCTGAATTTATAGTGTTACTCTGCAGTAATCCCCATGGGGGGGGGGGATTTCAGTTAAACAAGTCGTGCCTTTTTAGGAGAGACACAGGTCAGGGGAGTGAAACACAGCCTCCACCGAATGGCACTGATCAGGCAATGTTGAGCCGTTTAAAACCGTTTACATTTTTTTATTTATTATTATTATGAATTAGATTCTTAACTACAAGTTTGCTGTATGTAATTTTCATATGAGCACCACCTCCCTCTGAAATGGCCTGCTTGTGCATGAGATGCACAGCAACTCAAAAAGGGCAATATTTCTGACACCATAAGGGAGATTAGACCTGAGGAATATTCTGCTGCCAGAGCTCTCACAGCATATCCGCGTTTGGCATTTCTCCTCAAAGGAGGACAAACATTTATCCATCTGAACAGGGAAAATACTGAGGTCTTTGAGAAAAGCCGGCCGGCTAGCTTTCCTGCTATGTGACCGATTCTGTTCGGAGGCAGTGAGTCAAACTGACAGCAAAGCACAAGCATCGCTTCCACTGACTTCTGTTTGTTTTTTGAAAATCCTTTATAGGACAAATTACAGAATTTATATGGAGAGTTTGTGATGTGTGCCTTAAGATAAATGTTTACCCTGAAACATATTTAATACCAAGAGAACTTTCCTTTTTTTATTTGTAGTGGAGAAAATGGGACACGGTGAGAGACTGAGGCTGAAAAAGCCACAACAAAAGCAAAGAGCAGCGTTATCATGTCTTTTTTTATATCTATCATGTCTCATAAAAAGAACCAAGAGACTGGTTTCGAATCCAAAGCAGATTGCACCATATTGCTGTCTTTGGCACACCCTTGTTTTTACTCTTAATGTTACCTATGACTAATGGTTCAGTTAATCTTCTTTAAATCAAAACAAAGCGGCAACAGGCTGCATTGTGTCATCATCCCTCCTGATAAACGGGCAAGATAAAAATCTTTTCCATAAAAACTGTTACGACAAAGGGAGAGCCGATAGCTGTAATCTTTGGAGGTGTAATACTGTATGGAAACGCGCCGCCGCTTCCCTCTCCTATTCAGTCATCTGAGTCATGTTTAAATCAACCTCAGTGGCCTCTGCACAGGAAACACAGGGACTCGTTGGGGAAGCTGTTTTAGTCGTAATCCCGAGCAAAAATGGACATATAGAGGTGTCATTTCTTTGCAGCAAAGAAGTAGAACAGGCTCTGCTCCCACAGACGGCCGCGCCGGAGCCCATCGGGCCTCAAATCAGATGAGTGTCGCCCTGCATCGAGTCTAAAATCCATACTTATAGGAGTTATTTTAGTGACACTGGGCCCTTTGTGTCCCTGTGCTAACTATGCGGCCCCGACAACGGCCCTCTGTCCGGGCCGCTATTAGCATGCAGATTCCCTGGTGTAGTTCTACACCATTTCTGTCAGGACATTGGGGATATTGTTTTAGTGGGAGGAATGCACTGGATGTCCTCTGCTGTGGGAGCTGGCTGCTTTAATGGATTGCTGTCAAACTGGACGTTTGACGAACGGGTGTGTTTTCATCGCGGCGGAATGAACGTAGCACTTATTTCCACTTAGTTTTGGAGGATCTAATGATTCATCCTGGATTGGCTTCATCAATCAAACAGAAGCGCGTCCAGTAGGTCGTCAGGTATCGCAGTGTTCCGTTTCCTGCTCGTTTCTCCTAGCAAAAAAAATTGCAATGTGTGAGTCATGTTCCTGTGAAATGAAGCTGGTCATAGAGTGTCCACCTGCTATAGCGTTAAGAAGGACACAAGGAAGTGTGTGCTTGTGTCTTTAGGCTCAGCAGGTGAGCCGAAAAGGTGAAATGCTAGTTCTGCTGGCCTCAGCTGCGGCAGTCAAAGGGGCCCATTGTGTCGCCGTGGTTCGTTTTGTGCCATGCGGGCCCATAGATGACCCTTGTTGTTTTCTGCGCAGGCCTGGGTGAGGCAGATGCGACCCAGAACAATGGCTGCGTTTCGGAGACGCCGGCGGTGACTGACTCCACGGGCGCTGAGGGCCCCCGCAGGGCCTGGACCCCCGCCAGCACAGCTGACCCTGACGCCGCCACACCACGCCCCCACCTGGTCCGCCTCTTCTCCCGAGATGCCCCGGGCCGGGAGGACAACACCTTCAAAGAGCGACCCTCCGAATCGGACGAGCTGCAGACCATCCAGGAGCACAGCGGAGCGGCTTCAGAGTGCGGGTCGGACAGCCCCGAACAGGACCTAGACTAGGCTAGCTTCTTTTTTTTTTTTTCTCCTTCCCTCTCCTATCTTTTCTTTTTTTTTCCCGATTTGCTCTCTTATTTAAAGGAGAGACAAATAGCCCCCACTCTCGCCAAACTCAAAACCTACTACCAACCGCTACTACCAGCATGGCATCCGCAAGCAGCTCTGCGCAGGCCGCCTTCGGGCTGGGTCGGAGGAAGAAGACCCCCGGGCTCTTGGATCAGATTGGAAAGTTCTTTGGTGGGGACAAGAAAAGGAAGGGCAAGGTGAGGAAGCAGGGAGGGTTCGGGGTGGAAGGACCTCGACCCCTTCACTCCCAGAACCACTCTCTCCTTCAGATTCCATAACACATAAGATTCGGTGCACACATCAGTCAGGTAGAGTTCCGTAAGGCTTTACCTTTCTGTTTTATGGTCAGCCAAAGTCCCACGCTGTCCTTCCATTCACACACACTCTCTTTTGTGTGAGGAGTTGATGGATTGTGACTTTGGGTGGGATTTGTTTTAATTATGACTTTATTTTTCTCTTCTAGAGAGGCTGTGATTTTGAATCATTTAAGAATAATTTTTTTCTCTCTTTGATTTGAATGGTACTGACATCGGTAGCATTTCCTCAGTTAACTGTAATATATCAGTAAATGTGATGTTCTAATGTTTGACATGTTGCTGCCGTTTCTGCTGTGTGTTTATTGGAAACTTTTCTGTAACTGGAGAACAGCTGTGTACCTCACTCAGTGATGATGACGTTTAAAGCTCAGAAATGCCGCTTCGTGGGTTTAAGACGTGGCACAGGCGGAATATTGTCGGCTTAAAGCAGCTTCTGTCTCTTTCTGCGTTTAAAACATCCCTGAGACGTCACCTTCAGGGGAGGTACGGAGGTATACAACGCTGCTCAGTCACTTTCAAGCGTAATGATCCCATTATGCTATAAAAGATCAAAGAAACATTTATGGAATTTCACTTTTAATATAAATCCTGTTAAAGCAGCCTGAGCTTAGTTTTGGGAATTTAAAAAAGTCCGCATTTTGCAACGTGCGAAAGGGACATTTATGCATGTGGGGATTGCTGATCACTTTGTACTGTAGTGTTGTCAAGATGCCCAGAAATGCCAACCTCACTGTTGAAGCTCACAAGAAAGGCATAGAAAAGCCTTCCTTTTTTGTAATATCTGCTTTGTGTTTGCCTTTGCCGTGGCTCCATTTGTTCTCTTGGCATCAATCAGTCCTCCAGTGGAGACTAAAAAAGAGCCACTTACAGACATGATGGACTGCCTGGCACTGTTTGTCACAGCGATTAAGTCCTGGTCTGCTCAGCAGGGCTCCTGCACTCAGCAATGCCCTCTGGAGGTGGCGGGGAAACGGAGAATCCAGCCTAAAGTACCTAATTGGGTGAAAATATTGTGTTCACAGCAGAAATGAAGATTTGGTTGTCTTGGCAACACTACAGCATCCAGCTAAGCCTAAATCGTTGAGTCTCCAGATGCAGCGAGCGAATCAGGGGATGTTTTAGTGGTGTTTGTAGAGAAACTACTGAGGAGCATGACAAAAAACAAAAAAGAAATATGCATTTCTCCCGCGCCTTACACCAACTATGAAACGTTCCAAATTCAGGATTAATCTCACTTCTTACTTCTGTGAAAAAAAAAGTCTCAGCTTTAGCCTGTTGTGCTGATCAGATACTGTTTTCTTGCTTGAAATATTCAGGGAAAAGGTCAACAGAGCAAATTGTGACTTAGAAATTTGCTGCAGTATTTTCTCTTTTTTATTTCGGTTTGTTCTTTTTGCCAAATATTGCATGGTGAATTAACTCTTTTTTTTATATATATATGTGTACAAATGGATATCAATCACCAATGTTTTGCCTTCAAATGATGAGTAAATGGCAGATTCACCCCACCTCTGTTGCCTCTAGCAAATAAAAAAAGAGAAGAACAAAAAAACTGCACTAACTTTCTGCTGCAAACGCGTTCTTTCCATCAAGAGAGATATATTTTATCTTGATTTTGTGCCAGATTTTGCAGGGAATTTGAAACTGGGAACACATGCTTTGACCGTAGGCTGCAGTATTATTGAGAAAGATGGTGTCAGTGTCTCTGTTGAAATCTTGGATGCTCAGAATGTTGAATCCTTTGCATGCTTGGCAGGTGTGGACCTATTTCTTCTTTTATAAATGTTTCGCGTCTAATGGATTTAGCATAAGTTTAATTTCTGAGCCGCGCGGTTTGGGGCGTGGAGAAAACATTTGGGCAGATGTTCCGTAAGACGTTCGGATGACGTCGTCAAAGACTAATTCCGCTCTTGGAGCACAGAACGACAGTGGGAAATCTGCATTTGAATGCTAATTGGTTTTTACGATCATCTCACTTCATAGAGATAATGATTTGCTCATTGGAATGAAAATGAAGTTTGCATAAGCGGTAGCTATTTGAGCAGAAAGAAAAAACACAAGAATCCCCCCCCCCCTCACTCTTAATTTGCATCTAAATTTGCTCACTGGTGTACAGAGCTAGTGGTAGAATGCAGCACTGTATCTGAGTCATACTGTTAGCTGAGTTTGTGACTCTCTACTCTAACTCCCAGTGTCTTGGATGTGAGGCGCGGCGGGTCCTACACCTCCTCTCTCATCAGGTTGCTCACCTCAGGTTCACGTGTTTCTGTAAGCCGGCGGCAGATCGGCGCTGATCTGCTGTTTTTGTAAAAGCTTTGACCTCACAGTGTAACTGTTTGTATCTGCCGAGACCGCCGCCCTGATCCCGATCTGATTCGAAGCTTTTTGCATTTCTGTTTGATTAAAACTCTTTAACAACAGTTCTGTCGCTCTCGTTCTTTTGTTTTCACTCACCCACCCTGCTGTTATGTGTCCCGTTTTGGTCCTTAGATATTAACAACCATTAACAGCCTCGAGACCCTATATTTTATTTGGTGTGCTTTTTTGCTTTCTCCAAGATATAAAGGATTGGTATTTAGTCCAAACTTTGTTCGTTCTTGAGGTGTAATTCAGGTAGGTCCTAATAAGTTTAATAACTAGACTCATGTCATGCTACAGGTAGTTTCCTTTATAAGGGACAATGGGTTTATCTTTGTATTTAAAATGTATGTATATATGTGCCTAAAAGTTTTCAAATTACTTAATTGCAACATTTTAATCAACATAAGGACTTGATTGATTGAAAATATATAAAACCATTTAATTTTAGATTTTAAACATGTGTGTCTGAGGTGTCTACTATGAGGCCAATATGTCAGTCATAGTTCAGAGAGGCCAAAATGCAATCTTCACATTTAAGTATGCAGGGTCTCAGGAATGCCACCACCAAAGAGAATTATTTTATGTTTGCAGCCTCTGCTGTTGAGATTGTAGAACAAAAAACAATTGGATATATTCAACAACTCAGTCATCACACACACGCAAGCTGCAAAACCAAAAGGAGTTATCACAGTAGGCATAATGGAAAGCAGGGCTACTGCTTATCTGCAGTCTGATAGAGCTGAGTAATGGATGACTGCCTTGGCTTGTTTATGTGAGCCCAGAAAAATGAATTGCCAGTAAGAAAAAAAACTAAAGGAGCTGCAAAACACTTATTGGTTATCCCCAAAAAAGATGGCAGAGTTCTGTAATCAGTATAGGTTGATTGCTCCTGTTGTCTGGAGTCACAGCATGAACGGAAATGAATTTACCTGGATTCACATTAGGTTTCAAAATTCCCAAATCTCTGACAAACGCAATGTTAACGGCCCAGATTCAGACATACCGGGGGAAAAAAGTCCTGGCTCATTTTGCATATGTATTAAAAACATAAGAATTGGTTTTAATTGATTCCTTGATTTAAAAAAGAAAGGCAGAGTCGTGTTCCACAAGAAATGATGGGCTCCTAACTTTTTTATCTCATGTATTTTTACAGGTTGTTTGTTGAGTCATTTCAGTTACTGCTAATGTAAGACAAATGGAAACCCCATTTTTTTTGCCATTCATAAGTCATAGTAAACTATTGATCAAAATGTATATAACATTTGTTTTTAACTGACCGCAACCAAGTTTCAACGCTCCAACCAAATCGCTCTCAGAAAAGCGGTTTCTTCCAACTTTCTTTTTTCCGAATAGAGCTCAATTAGTCTGCTCTGTTCTCTGGTGCATTTGCAAAACAATATATGCCCTTCCCTTCCAAGGGGAAGCTGCTGCTGCCAGGTTTGTGCATCTCTGGCGGCAGATTAACTGCTGTGTTTGTCAGCCAGATCGATTGGCCCCACATTTACTCAGTTGAAAAGTGCAGTCAGTCCCCTGAGTTGAATATAATCATTTCTATTTTCCGCTCCCTTAAAAAAGGGTCACGCAAGCTTTGATGGATGTTATACATCTTACTCAGTCTAAATAACTGTAAATAACTGTATGGAAACTAATGCATGGATAGAGCTGGGGAACGGATGTTGCCTCGTCTTAAGCACTGCGGAAGACGCATTCCCAATTTCTGGAATGTTAAATGTGAAGCGTTGATCATATTTAGATAAATACCAATATGTGAAGTGTCCAGAATGAAGGGACTGAATCTTGGTAGAAGTTTGAAATTTCTTTTCTATAGTATTCGCTCTAATAGAGATTCAAGCCCATAAAGTCTTTTCTTGGAATGAATAATTAAGCATCATCCATACTGAAGGAGATTCCTACTCAGGCATTGACCTTTAGCCTCAGCAGAGATGGTTAATGATCATTAACCAGCACTCTGTGATAAACGGAAGAGAAAGAACACTGTATGTACTGAATCCTAATTCCTCTTTTCCTTCTCTGAAATTATCTGAAAAACCAGATGTGTGACAAACTTAAGGATTCAAGAAGTCAGTGAAAAAGAAAGTGTGAATATAGCACCTTTTATGTTGATTCTTTTAGCAATTAGTCATTTTTCATTCTATACACCAAGCAAAAGGAGGGTGACAGCATTGCCTTGAAGTTTTGTGTAAAGTCATTGTTCACCTTTTTTTTACCACTCTTGTTTTCATCAGCTTAGACAGACAATACAATTAAGGGAAAGAAGTAGAAACTTCAAATCCAGAAGTTGGTAATAAGGTTTGCTAATTCCGAAATGAAAAACGGGAAATGATGATCTGACACGTGTTCATTGCATCAGATTTTACATTTTAAATTTTACACTATAGATTGTAAAAAATGTTTTTCAAAGATGTTTTAAATTTCAAATTAGAGAGCAATGGCTCAGCTTAGAGAATTACATGTCCATCTTCAAGTTCACAGTATTTAAACTGAACTATGTTTTATTAACACTGAGCTAAGCTAACCATGATGTGGTGAAAGTTATGTAGCAATGGGGAAATTTGCACATTTAAAAAGGCTTATTTCTCAAAATGTCAAATGATTTTGGAGCCAAAACAGCTTAGGGGTTAATTTCTTTAAACAAATATTACTAGGCTGTCTTCCATCCCACCTCCTATGGCCCAGGTCTCTGTACAGGAATTGTCAGTTATCCTCCTCCGACATAATTCCAGTCTTTACAATGTTACCATAGAGACAGTGAGCTCTACAAAAGGTTAGTTTAGCTAGCTGCTTGCTTTGCTTGTCTCCCCAAATTAATAGATTTGGAAGGTTGTTAATTAGAGGTAACTTAACCTTTTAAACAACATCAACAAATACCATCATAAACTAGCAAACTCTGATGTTTTTTTAAGTTAGAACATAACATCTTGTCACTAGTCTTGCTTTTCTACAGATGGATTACAAGCCATTTATTTTTGTGGCTCTCTAAATTTTTTACCTTCAGTTACAGTTGACTTCACCATCCATGAAAAGTTCTGAGGACTGAATAACGCAAAAACCTTTAACATGCACCGATATATCTTGATCATTTTGCAAAAGGCAACCCTAGTCTCAACGCAACCTCGTACAATTAGAACTGCTTCATCTTCCTGAACGAAGAAGCCAGAAAACAAATGTCAGTTTTGTGGCATCATCATACAGTCCCTGCTCTCAGATGGAAAATAAAGAGGAGGAAGAAGAAGAGAACAAAGAAGAACCACTTCAGATCAAAGGTACTGCTGGCTGAAATTGGAACTGTATCAACACAGTTCATACAGACTTATTTGACCCACCACTTCCTTTCCCATCTCTTCTTTTCTCCTCGCCATGTTCCCCTAAACAAAGTGGCGCTCAATGACGTTGTTTTGCATTGTTAAATGGTTTTCCACGTATTCATCCATTCACCGGCATGTTCCACCTCTGAAGAGAGAGCCATGCAAACACACGCAGCGACACTCATAAAAAAAGGGCATCATTAAGGGGTTTCTACTGAAAACACAAGGGTCTGGTCTACCCCCGCTGACGTCAATGGCAAACAAATAGTTGAAAGATTTGCAATAAAAGAATATGAGTTATTCTTTTTTTTTTCATGCTATTTGTATCCTCTTTCCTTTTTGGGTCCATTTTCAAAAACACTCATAAAAGGCCAGGTGACACTGCGAGTGTATCATGTTGGGTAACGGTGTTGCAGTGAAAGTTTCCCCCACTCTTTGTTCCCCGTGAGGTCCTTTGATGTAACAGAGAGGTGGGGTAATGGATGGGAATCATAACCCCTTCCTAACACAAACACATTCAGTCGCTTATCTCTGAATCCAGAGGACATTAAAATGATTTTCATGGGTAGTCAATGCTATCCCACAATAACCCAAACATGGCATCCCCTCAGGATAGGATGATTTGCAGTAGAGATTTGCTTTTTGTTTCTATACTGATGAAAAGATTTGCATGTGACACCTTGGTTTACACAACATAAGAAACAACCCTATCCCCAAAGATGCCCGCGTATTTTCCTGTTCCTTTACTGGACTGGAACGGTTACAGAACTGGTGAAGCGGCTGTGGAGTTTCTATGTTCTCCCCATGTGAGAAATCTCCCACTGTTCAAAAGCATGTAAGTCAGCTCAATTAGCGTCTCTAAATTGTCTGTGGGAGTGAATGTGGGTGTGTTGTTTGCTTTGTATGTCTCTGTGTGGCTGTGATAGACTAGCATACACTCCTGCCCAGTAGCATCTGGGACAGGTTCTAGTCCCTCCACACATCTTTAAATTGGACTAAGTGGGTATTGAAATTGGATTGACGATACTGATTGTTTACTGTAATGAAAGTTACCATCTGTTTATGTTCTATGTTTCTATGCTGTTCTTTATAAGTTTAACAAAGTTTGACTCTGAAGCGTTTTGCCCGCTGATAACTAGTTCTATTTGTTGGGATGAACCCGTTGACAAGAAAATACAGACAGCTTCAACTGCTCATGTACCGTTTCGATCCATTTTGACTAACCCATTGAGGCCCATTGAACGGACCTCAACGCTTGTTATGACTCCCACAGATGTAGTCAGGAAGTGTCCTTTGAAAGCACACAACAACCAATCATTGAGTGGTTTCCTTGGTGACAGTTCACATCTTTTTCTTTTGTAAGGAAATTTTGACTTAACACATGAAAGCATGAATACTAATGTAGTTTTAAAGTAGAACACCAAGCAATAACAGTCAGCAGGAGTCAAATATGAGACGTCTTTGGGAAAGTCGTGAAGCTTCAGCTATCTCACATCCTTCGTTACCAGGCCGGACACTTAATGTCACTTAATATTCAAACCACATGCTATGAAATGACCCTCAGGATGGAGGAAGAATTTTAAGTGGCTTCTGTAAATGTGTTAAAGCAGATGTAAAAATGATCACAGTTATCATTTACCATTTTTTTATTAATCTATTCAACTCAGCCTACATCTCTATTATAAATGAGACGTCTTTATTACATCTGAGACAAACAGCGAAATAACTTTGACAAGATGCCGTCCTGCTTTAAAGACGTCCTAATTGACCTGAGTTTGAGTTTCCCTGAGCTCCCACAGAACCGAACCCTTAAGGGTTTCAGGCCGCCCTGCATTAACTGCTCCTGTCCTTGTCTTCCCAGGGCTCTTTCAGAGGTGCTCTCTCTCCAGGCCCTCAGAAAGCCTCCGCCACCTCCCCACGTAAGCGCGGGGCAGAAAACGCCGTGGTCCACTTCTTCCGCACGATCGTGAGTACCGCCAATTGAGAGCTCCTCTTCCCTAAGAAATATTGGGATTGGGTCTGGTGTTTCAGAACGTCTCAGCCATGTCCTCTTTACGCCTTGCTCCCATGTTTGCCTCTTTGCTATTTCATTGCGTCTTCTGACCTTATCAATTCTCTCTAAACTTCTTCTTCTTGTTATTAACTCTTCTCCAGGTTTCCCCCGCCCCTCCCAAGTCTAGGGTGAGTGCACGGCGTTATCTGAAATTTCCGAGAATTGCAGACTTCCTGACACAAGATGAGCTAAAGTCTTTTCACCGTCAGAGTAGAATCTCATCATATCAGAGCTGAGCTCATCAGAGCTGATCACAATGTTTGAACACCTCCATGCTCACATCACTTATCTCGACATTTGTTCAGTTAGATGGCAAAGACTCACTCACAAGACTTAAGACGTAAATGACCCATAGAGATATACAACGGTAAATGTGTACAGGCATGTATGTGTTTCTCAATTTGTGCTCTTTCCAATGTGAGCGTCTGCTCCCCTCTTCTGCCCCACATCCCACCTGAAAATCCTCCACCCCGTGACTCCCCCCCTCCCTCCGGATGGACTCTCCCACCTGCCTCCTCTCCTTCCCATCTTGCCTTTGCACTGAGTAAGACCCACATTTTTCAGCTTGTCCCCCCCCTCCCCTTTTTCTATCTCTTGTTTCTCTACACACCCAGTGGAGAGGACTAGCAGCCAAGATGGGCATGGTAGGTTGTCTGAAAATTGGAAAAAAAAGAGCATCATGGCTAATTAAACCTGATGGAGCCAGTGAGGTCACCCTTTCCAACTGCCTCTGTGTGTGACATCCTTGGCTCTCCTTCCATTCGCACTCCATCAACCTCTTACGGCTCCATCATTTATCCATACATCAGCGATAAGACCCTCATCATCCACTACGGTCCATTTTCAAATGTATCATCCCCATGTTGTAATCTATCCATATCATGTGCATATATTGGACATTCATGATAACGCTAGTCTTAGACTCCTCTTCATTGTCCTCGTTCCACCTCAAAAGACCTTTTGAGGCCGGATGCCTAACGTTTCAGTCTTATCATCACTGAAATTAAAGTCCTTAAAGACGTGTGTGCATGAAGGAGAGGAGATGAAGAAAAAAAAAAGGAAGACGGACTGTTTAAAAGTTAATGGCATGGGGAGAAAAGGCAAAAGGGGCTGATAAGAATTCTTTAGGCTGAAATTAGATTCCCTCCCATTAATCCTCTATTTATTTAAACATCCTCTGTAGTAGGAGAAAAAAGACAACTTTTAGGGAGTTATAGTGTGGGGGGGAAAAAATCTCATTAGCTTTTGGATTGTAAACTAAATTTCAAACATGAGTCGAGGAGACAATACATCCAAGTTATTGGGTTACATGGACAAGTATGGTGAAGACCGTGCTAGGACCAGAATGCATGATCCAAAAATCTCTAGCAGGGTAATTAGTGAACGAGTGTTTCAGCACCCTGAAGGGGAAGTCAGAATGAGCTAATCCATGACTCTCTTTGGGAAGGTCAGCCACATCTTAATATTTCATGGACTGCCTTTGTTGTGTTCTGTTCCTCTTGTAGGGCCCTCAGAAGTCAAGCAAGAAGGCAGCAGGGGACGGAAAAGGCTCCCTGACTAGGATCTTCAAAATGGTAAAAAGAAAGGGATGAACTGACAAAGAAATTACCCTATAGTGTCTTTTCACTTCTACTCTTTAATGCATGGGAATGTGGACTTCTTCCCTAACCACACTCTTGCCCCTGTTTTCCTTTTCTGTCTCAGTGATCATATCTTGGCAGAGTGAGTAATCCATATCTAACGGAGGGATGCTTGCATTTAACTCGGCGTCTATTGGATACGTTGTGCTTTTGTACACTGATGTGCTCGGACAGCCTCACAATGCCATTCATCGCTCCGGCAGCCAGCAGCAGAATAATAAGAGGCTTTCAGGCACTAGATTGACCACGGGAGCATGCTACAAGCTTTAGGGCAGCGCTGATAGAATCACGCTGAAAGATGGCAGAATCAATTCTGATGAGGGCCAGGAAGGCATAGCCTACATCTAACACAAAGTACCTGCTCTGGCAAGAGAGAGTTGGTGCTTGTGCACATTTTTTTATTTTTTCCATTTGTATTAACAGTCCTGTTAACAGGACTGTCCTGGCCTATTTCCAAACTCCTTCAGCTGCATTGAGGTGGTCAGCTCCCACAAATACAGGCATCAGGTTAAAAAAAAACTAAAGTTGGGAGTTTCAAATATTATAAGTGATCGGCAATGCTCGACTAATCTCAGATAGCCACAACAATTGTCAATTCCAACCGGCAGAATCTTGATTTATTCAAAGTTACTTGAGTGAATCAAGGCCGAAAATAACAAACCAACTGAAACTATCTCCATAAAACAACACTTACCTAATAAAATAAAGCGATAAACCAAATGACAAGGACTAACCTCCCAAACTAAATAAGCGGGAGAAAACTAACGCAAACATAAACGGTGGCTCATTCCTAGAAACTCCTCACCACAATATATACAGTTTGGTTTTAATGTGGTAGCTACGCAACTTTGGGGCATTTGCGATAATCAGACAATGGGGGATAACAGGCTTTCTGCGTCTTCATTATTTAAATGCTTCACTTTATCAGTCCACCAATCCGATGTCTCCAACCTACGGGATCCAATCAGCAATCGGCACCTGCACACTCACATTTGCATTTAGGAAGAAACGCTGACGACTCTAGTCGTAACACACAAAAAGTACCAAAACCGAAAAATACAGTCAGCCAAAAGTCAGCCATGTTGATAAAGATTATAAACTCAGTAAAGACTGACGTGTGTTTGCTAAGTAGAAGTGTCAACTCTGTGTTTTTGAAACGATAAGCAGTATTTTATCACAGAGTGCATTCGCGGCTTTCCAGTTACTAAATGATGTTTTCAAACTCTGGCACTGAAATTTGATGTCTTTTGGCTTTTCACATTGTCATGATAAAGAGTGTCAGCTTGCATGCTCCGGTAGTTTTGTCTTGATGGCGTATAAACAACCAGCCACTCTGACTGCATCACAGATTAGTTAGTTCAGCAATTAGTGGAGGTGGGAAGAAACTCAGATTTCCCCAGGGCCGCATCCTGTTTGCAGAGCCTAAATGGTTGTCACCGAGCTACAAGAGTAAACAATTCGGAGGGTGATGCACCTCTGGGATGCTTGTTTTGAAAATCTCTGTCTTACCTAATTAGTTTGGACTCAGTGGCATTATCCCATCACTAGTGTCTCTCCAACACTGAAACAGCACAGAAGTCCAGAAATCTCATTTCCATTCATTTGTGCTCTGAGTGTTAGATTTAAATCTGAGTTCTGATGTCCTATATGAAGCTTTTCTAGACAGATAATGCCTTCCCAGAGCACGACTGGAATAAAGGCTCTGTTTTTTGCTCTCATAAGACATTTTTCACACTATGGATTATCTTCTTGAGTAATCCATAAAGATTAGTCTTGTTTGTATAATCTTTTTGCCTCTCACAATCGTTCAATTTTATCTTTGGGTGAGAAAACATATGTAGGAAGGCAAATTCAAACCGTTTTAAATTTCCCAGTGGATTAAAAGAGTCTTTGAGGCAATCGATGAAAATCAAAGTCCTCCCAAGTCTTTTTCTTCTGACAGACAGAACACCTATTGAGGGAATGCATTTAAAAATAAAATCCAAAATTGTTAGAGATTTCACATGTATCTACATAAAGTCCAAATGACAGCAGAGAAAGACAAAAAGAAGGATTATGAATTTGAATAGTCTCTGTTTTATAATTCAAGTTTATTTAATTGTAATTCCTTACTTTGTTCTAGAAAAATTGCATCTGGAAATGCAAAATGGTGGCTTGAATATGTTCCCCTGGGTTTCTTTTGACCCAGCGTGAACAATAGAGCCACCGTCTATAATGAGTTCAGTATTGATTTGGCACGTTTTGTTGTTGAATATAGTTACTTTTGTTTTGATTATGGCCTGTATCCACAGACATCTGGCGAGAGCACAGATTTGATTTGTGCCTCAAATTATGCAAATGAGTTCCCCTAGAAGAGGCTTTTATTCCAGTTCAGAGAACAACAGCGGGCAGGATAAAAGATCGAACCGGCACTGCTGAATTGGTAATGCTTTCTGTATTTAGCTAAGTAATATTGATTACTTGCATTTGTCAGTGGACCACAGCAAACAAAAACTACTTTCTTTTTTTTCCTTTTTTTTTTAAAGATGCATGTTCCAGCTGTACACATTTTCACAGCTTAGCCATCAGCATCCATTCCTGAGGAGGGGTCTCTCTCAAAGTAGATAATTATGTAGTCAGTTTATATCAAAATCGGATAAACCAGACAATGTAAGATTAAAGTTAAACCTCTGAAAAGAAAACAATACTGTTAAGACTAAGACTTTAAAAATGATTGAAGTGGTACACTTGTTTCGCTCATGAGTTTGGTCTGCTTTCCTCTCGTGTTGAGTCACAGGTTTGACTAACCTGGTTCAGCATCATAGAAGTTATGACAGTGTCCCATACATTTGAAATCCGTTCATTCTGATCCTCCTTTTGCATATCGTCCTCAAAGCCTATGAACGCACACAGCTTTGCAAATGTTTATGTCTCACTTTAAATGAGTATGGTGACTCCTCAGAGTGAAGCCCTGGTCTCATCATTCAGAGGGAGAACAGAGGACAGAGAAAAAGGCTGAAAGATACTTACTCTGGCCACTCGTGAGAGCCGGCCTTTGGCTCGACGGAAGAGGCAGTCAAACCTAATTAGATACGTTCTGCGTCCTTACAAAAAGAGAATTACAAATTATCCAAGCGGCTCACTGTCAGGCCTGCGATGACTCACACACTGTGTCCAGCGACTCCATAAAAGAAGATCACCACCTTTTTTTTTTAATGTGGAATTGTTCGAGGTAGCTCAGTGCTAAATATACCAGACAGAAAGCAGCTGCTAGGTTTTCTCATTTATTTTTCCGATTTGACAGATTTAAGGAAGGATGTGTTGCCATGCTGTGTGTGTAAATGGATTGAAAGCGAATGGTTAAATAACCGGCTTGTGAAATGCTAACAAAAGCGTCATTTGCTCTGAAATGTCAGCGGTTTTGAGTCGCTTTAGATGGTGAAAATTCACTCTTCTGCGGCTCCGCTGTTGACTTAACTCCTCACATGACTAACTTTGGGTAAAAAAAAAGACTCTTGATAATGAAAACTGACGTGTTGCATCTCCTTTACAGGGAAGCAGGAGTGCTTCTCCAGCCAAACGCTGAAGCCCACCCTCTACAACCCCTTCCAACCGCAAAAGGGCATATGTTGAAGAGCTCGGAGGAGGGGGGGGGGGGGAGAGAAAAAGAAAAGAGGAAGAAGAGGAGGAAAATCTTGTCAACCCGTCACACTTATTCCCAGTTGCCTTTGTTAACACCCTAATGTTCGCTATAAACCCCACCTTTCCCCATATTACTGCCCCCCCCTTCCACACCCCTTCGGCTGATAGTTAGCGACACAATCTGACCCCCCCCCCGCCCCCCCCCCCCCCCCCCCCCGCCGCCCTTCCTCCCCCCGCCAGCCTCGTGCTAAGCCTGCGCAGCCATCATCATCATCGCCGGTGTGAACTGATTGCTGAAGTTGATCCCTGAAGCCGCTCACGTGTGCAGCCTGAATGACCTCTGACCCCCCCCCCCCCCCCCCCCAAGGCTCTCTACATACAGCTTGAGTTTTTGCGGTGTCTTTTTTTTGTCTGAATAACCCACGTTGGCTAATCTGAGGCCGACCCGGAGCAGCCTGAGGGTTAAAGGCCGGTGCAAGCGCTCCAGACTTGACCGTTTTTTTCTGCCTGTTTTCTGGTTGGGTGAAAAGCCCGGGTGGCCTCAGTCTTTAGAAAAAAAAGAGCGGTTTTCTGTCCCGTCGCCCCCCTGTCTGCGTCAATCTCTCCCCCGCCTTTTCTTCTTAGAAAAGCGCCCCGAGTTCCAGTGTTGTTTTGTGCAAAAAAAGGTTTAACACGGTTTTTTCTTCCTTTTTTCTGGTGAGAGCCACTTCGGTCGTAATGTTTTGATTCGCCTCTCGTGTCGTAGCTGTAGTTTTGTCTTGTCTTGAATGTGATGTTGATACGTGTTCGTCATATAGGACCTAAGGTTGGCTGTGAATTTCATGCTAAAAGAAACACACCCATTTCTTATCCAGTCTATTAGATAATGATAATGACACGACTTATTTGATCGTTCCCTGTTTAACTCCAGTATTTCGTAGTGTAGTTTTCCATTAAAAAAAAAAAAAAGAAGAAAAGAATCTGAATCTGAGGTTTGGCACCAGATTCAGAGCTGTCTACAAAGCTTTAGTGTAGTCTGCTGTAGGTTTTTTATTTATTCTCGTCATCGTTTCTGTCCCATGCGCTGCACACTCAATAAGTGCCTTTTTTCCCTACAGACTACCCCAAAAAAACACGCTGTTTTCTTCTGGTAAATAATAAAGACAGAAAAAAACACACAATTTCAAAAAGGTGCTCTTTAACTAATGGTGATGACACATTATTCTAAGAATGTGCCAAAAAAAACAAAAGTCATATTAGAAATGCTTCATCCGTCTTCCAAAAGCAGGCATGTGTGATCTGTTGTGTTCATCCCTCTTACTTTGTGTGTGCTTGAGCCTTGTGAGTACTGTGTAGTGTTTACTGCTGAACGTATCCTGGGAATGAATGTAAAAAAAAAAACAACCTCCTCATCACTGTCAGTGTAATAAAACATGACCTGCCACTTAACTGAGAATAAAAAAAAAAAAACATTGTGAAATAAAATTAAAAGAAAGCAAACGCTTCTCTCCGTGTCTTGATTGTCTGCCGTTTCTTTAACTTTGCCTGGACAGAAAATGGCAGTGCAGAGAGGTGATAAATTCGGGGTTTTGCCGATGCCATCATGAAGCACAAAAGGCATGGGGAAGGTCATGAAAAGGTGGGCTGCATTAGGTAATCATCATTCATGCCAAAGCTGTCCCAGCTGGAGCCGATGGAGTGCTCACTATTCTGGCCGGAGAACAGTTGCAGAGCCAATGCATTTTCATGTCATGTTGCACGAAGGCAGTCTGAAATTTAAATGCATCTCCCCAAGAGGACTCGACTCCGATGGTTTCTGCCTCATTATCACTGTATTTAAACAAGAGGGTGCAAATTGTAATCTCTGTGTTTCCAGAACGCAATCATGTCAGCGAAAGATCAAACCGTTTACAGTCTGTCAGGGCTGAATTCACCACAGAGGCTTATAGGTATGGAATCATATCAAATGATCATAAGTTATAAAACGCTACTTCTACGCAAGTGAAACAGTATTAAATGTGGGATTATTGTGTGAACTCATACTGCATGATAAACGCAACAGAAAAAACTATGGAAAAAACACAGGCAATGACCAGCCTTTCAAAAAAAAAAAAAGGGGATGCTTAGCTAGCAGAAGATCTTGTATAATGGGACCTGCAGATATATGTCTGTCAAATGTGTACTGAGACACTCAGGAGTCGTTCCCTCAAACATATATAATCACTGAATGTGCTCTGCCCTCCTCCATTCATCCACACCATTACACAGGCCGCTGGCTTTTGTTGTCACAGACATTACTTTAGAATTTCTCTGTTTTTTTTTTACTTTGAAATCTTGAAATTTAGGTATCATGGATGCACCCTAAGTGGAAAGTTGCTAATTAAAGGCTGCTTTCAGAGTTTTATAGTTATCAATGAAAGCACTTCTAATTGGGGCATAGGATTTTACAGTTGGGTGAAGTTACAATTGTTGTTGAAATGAGGATTAGGACACGCTGAAAGCTTATTGCTTCAACATGAAGAAAATAAGAAACAGACAAGAGGTTGACTTGATAGAAAATTTTACTTTAACCTTAATTTATCACCAATAGAAAATGCCACTGCAAAAGAAAAAAAAAAGACAGCTTATTTGCTTTGCTCAAAAAACAAATACAACATTTCTGCTAAAATTACATATATTCAAACAATCTGTACTCTGGTGGCTCTTCAGAAAATATATACGCAATCTAACCCACGATATTTACAGAATTAACTACAGGGATGCTGATGCAAATCCAAAGTATATGACAAAGGGAAACATAATGCTGACATGTTTAGTACAGAACTTAAAAAGAAAATTCATCTCCTTATGACATATGTACAGTAAAAAAATAAAATAATAGAAAAACACAAAAACAAGCTTCCCAACTCATGTGCTGTCACAAGGGCACGTGCACCTACAGCTTCATCTCTGTGGTTAGAGCCTGTCTGGCTTTACAGCGCCCAGCCTCTCCAGAGGTTTTCTCGCTGATGACAAAAGACGGCAGCAAAACAGATTGAAGTCATTAGGCTGATCCGGAGAACCAGACTCCCCTGACTTTCACCGCTAATTTGGATAGACAGAACACGGCTCCCTTGTGGAGTTCGAATCCTCCATAGGAGCCGGGGCGAATTTATAAAGTCCAAAAGCTTTCTTTCCCCCCCACGTCACACTGAGAAACTAAGCGCTACGGTCGCTCCCTTTCTTCTTTCTTTTTCTTTTCACGGGAACACGTTGTGCCAGTCTCCGGTTGATTCGGGGACCACTTCCAGATCAAGCTCGGGCGTGACCTCGACCTGGGGCGAGGGCTCCTCTTGGCCCAGGGCCACGTCCTGCATTTGGACTGGAGGGGAGGAAAAACAAACAGAGGGAAAATAAACGGGCCATCTACGCAGCTCCTTCAGCGAGGTGCTTCCCCTGTAATGAAACAACTCCGTAGAACCAAAAGCACGAGCCCATTAACGCCTCCGGCGCCCTGCAGTTTGCCACAGATCGTCATAACAACGAGGCCCTCCGTCAAAAAGCAATCCTCCACTCCTCCTTCCTCCTACATTTGTTTTAATATCGCACACTCCCTCTTTTCTCTGAAAGTACCACGTCCGTTAAAACATCCCTGCACCAACGTCCTGACGGATGAGGAGGACGCATTGGGAGATGTAAATATGATGCCAGCCATTTCCATTTCGAGTAACTGGAGCACGATGGAACGACGGCGCTGGTGCGAGGAGGGGCGTTCACGTCCCGCCTGAGGCTGCCGGCCACAATTTCACAGTGGGAGTCATTTAATTACGTCCCCTTTATTTTTTCACTCCGAGTGTGAGAGGCCACAAACGCACGGCTGCTAAGCTGTGATAACAAGACAAAATGATCAATAATTGATCTGAACGGACATGATCATTTGGGAATGAACAAAAGGGGATAGAATAAGAAACAATACTTTGATATGATATGAAGTGCTCTGATGACTTAATTCCCTCAGCTGAATGAAGGCGTAAATTGTGTTATCCAATTTAAATAGAGGAAATGTTGTTTTTTTTTTTGTTTTTTTTGGGGGGGACTCAAAGTGTTCAGCAGGGAACTGCGGGGAGGACCTTAAAAGGGGATATTAAGCAGCATGCCTGCCGTTTATCCCCATTATCCCAGGGTTATTGTAGGGTAAAATGATGATTTCACAAAAGCTTATTTGTAGGTCACCCAGACCTTTTGCCCCAGGGCCTTATGTGAATGCCCTTCATTGGGCACCATGGATTATGCATAACATCTAATAGCCCAAGGTAGCATGACTCTTAACCTAAACCTCAAATGATCGAACCCAAGGGCGCCTTACAGATTGGGCGTTTTTGTCCAGAAACCTGTCGACAGCGTTAAAAGTTTATGGAGTCAGGATGCTGCGGGTCCCACGCGAGCCTGCGACTGCTCAGAGCCTCTGTGGCAGAAACCAGCCAGTGGCTTCCGTTTCTGTTCATTAGTCTCCGACTCGTGGGAGCTCTCCGCTGTCTGCGCACGCTGCGTGTCGTCTAAAAGCCGTAAACAAACTGACAGCTGAGTTTTCAGGAGTGTCAAGTCAGGTCACTCGGCCTGTAAGCGTCAATCCGGCATGAGAAATTGAGTTTATCTAACCCTTTAGATCCGCACTACTCTCATCCATGTGGAGCAGCAGTCCTGAACACACTATTTACATTTCCCACTGCCACCCAGCTGGGGGGACCCTAGTTGAAGCTGTTTTGTTTTCCAGGACTGTCTCCTCAGCACCAATCTACACCAGTCAGGTTCCAAGGTGATCAATAAAGATGTGTGTGTTTGTATCTCAGTCATGATCTGGACTTTGGGTTAACCGAGGGGATGAAGCAGCCTGATCCTCAGCTGTGATGCTGTCAGGGAAAAGGCAATAAATGAACTCCTGCTAGTTGGCAAGAGAGGGGCTTTTAAGTGGGCCGAGTGGATGGACCTGGCCTCTGATATCACCCCAGCCTTTCAGCAAGGAGGTGCATGCAGGCCGGCTCCAAACAGATAATGAAGAGTAAATAGCAGGGCAAAGAGAAAGACTCTGAGATGTGAGCTGAAATGTGGCTGCGGGTGGCTAAAATAAGCAACACAAAAACGAAAAGGGGAGCTAGATATGCTTGTAGAAATTGCTCATGAAAGAAGGATACACTGATTTACAGGAAGGTAATGCGCGTGTGTGTGCGCGCGCGCGCGTGTGTGTGTGTGTGTGTGTGTGTGTGTGTGTGTGTGCCGCCTAGCTGCTCACCCACCGTAGCCATGGGACCTCTTCATGTGGTGTTTCATGTTGCTCTTCTGGGTGAACCTGATGCTGCACACCTCACACTTAAAGGGCTTCTTTCCAGTGTGTTTGACCATATGGACCTGGAGGGCGCTCTTCTGGTTGAAGGCCTTGTCACACTCGCTGCACTTGAAGGGTCGCTCGCCTGCAGCCGAAACAGACACCACCGAAATTTTGAAGACTGTCGCAAAATGCTGTCAGACGCTCAAAATATTGCATTGCGGTTCACTTCGAGTTTGCTAATCAATTAGATAACATATTTGAAAATACAGAAACACTCCTAAAGGATCAGAATATGGAGAATCATCCTTAATGTTAGTAAGGAGTTCTTGTAACCTAGCAACAATAAGCACTTCAGAGTAGTGCTCATAAAAAATGAGGTCATGGGCACCTCCAGCACAAAAAAAGATTATACAAAATAAAAATTGCAACGGTGTTAAAAACATGGATATCTGCTGCTCAAACCTATTTGGAAGAAGCTGGGCAAATTGTGAAACAGTGTGCAGAAGCGTTTGGGGATAAGGTTTTTACTAATTCACATGAATCTAAACGCAAAGGTCAAGGCAGGTCCTTGGCAAGAACATCAGAAACATCCAACGACGGGTGCTATTCAAACCCTACAGCTGAGTTTCGACCATTCCTCTTTAAGAGAAAATCCAACAAGGCTGGCCGAAGAGCTATTTTTCACCTTTCTATCAGTTAATAAACTGTGGCTTATTACCATTCAGCAGCCAATTCAGAGAACATCATTCGGCGCCTTCACAGACGAGCATTAATGAACCCACCCACTATTACCGGAAATTACTTTCTTCATGTGGGTTGAGGGCTGGTAATCACAGCTCTGTGTTGATTTCTATTTTTCAAGGGGGTCTGGCTTATACGTTAAACAACGAAAATGAACAACAAAGGGAATTTATCAGATCATAAAACAGCCCCCCCCCCCGAAAAACAGAATGATTAAGTTTTTTCTTTGCACAAAATGGTCCATGGACAAGCCCATGTGATGATTTTGAGCACTAATGAGAATTTGATCTTGTGACAGTTGAAGTATTTGCCCCCACTGAGTCTCAGTGAAGTCTCTTTCCTAAATCAGCTCTCTCTGGGCCGTTCATTTTATGCCGGTGTCTCCCATTAAGTCATTTCTCAGATGTTTCACAGGATTTTTGAGCATGCTGCCAAACTGAATATTCTTTTTATAGTCCTCCTTCTGAACTAAAAAATAGTCTTGCCTGTGTGTGTTCGGTTGTGCCTCTCCAGCTGGCTACGCTTGGCAAAAGCCTTCACGCAAGAAGAACAGTTGAAGACTTTAGGTTTCTGGGAGCTGGGTGATGGGCCTGGCTGATGCACTCGTTCATGCTCCTGTGAAAGAAAAGTGTGACCGTTATGGTGGGAAAACCTTTAAAATGATGAGTGGCCATCGATATCAAATAAGGATATTTCCAACATGACAATGACCATAAACAATCATATTTAAGACCGACTAAAGAAAAATGAAGTACTGTCTAGTGGACACATGGGAAGGCACTATTATTACTGAACAAAAAACCATTATCAAGTAACATGGCACAAAGATGAGATATTGGTTAAGTTGCATACAATATGTTACCAAATCTGAGCAAATTCTGCATTTTTCAAAGATTAAACAATTTGTTAGATAAGTACCACAGATAAGAACATTACTTCATTATAGTTGATTAATTTCAGGACAAGACTTGAGGAAGCTGGGGGTTATACACACCATGGCAAATATTCAGCAGGACAAAGAACAAAAAGGTCAGATAAAACAAAGATACGAGAGAAAAGTGTTATATATATTTTAAAAAAAGATAGCAAAAGTCAAACGAGTGTTTGAGAGGAAGTTAAACCCATTCAGAGGTATGAACCTATTTAAAACAGTTTTTTTTTTAAACCTGGGAATTTCTTTAAAGACCTGACATTTTGAAATACATCCAGAGCGAAAGTAAAGCAAGTCTATAAAGCTTCCCTAAAGAATGCGCAGAGCAAAGAAAGGCAGCCAACAAACCAAGGATGTGCTCTCACAGCATTTTCGGCCCATATTCATATCGATGTCCTCCTCAGTTTGTGTTCTGCTACTCTCTTACCTCCCACGTTTCTGATCTCCACCTCTTATGCTGCGTTCTCTGGTTCAAACTGAAAATGCTGAAAGTAGGTCCTATCTGAGCTGCTTTAATGTGCAGAGACTGGGGTTGTCTACAGGGAGCAGCTGGCCCGTGTCACTACTTTAATGGAAAACACCACAACGGTGGTCAGAGTATAAGATTTTTTTTTTAAGTAAAGGAAATCCATCCATCCATCCATCCTTCCATCTGCTATGCTGAAAGGGGCTGGAGCCTATCCCAGAAGTGGGTACATTCTCAGTTTGATGGAATAATTAGGCTGATGGATACAAGTTGTACGGCTATACTAAAAATGACCAAAATTTTGTCTACTTTTGAACTAAATCAAAAAATAGAATAAAAAACGCTCACACATGGCTCTTTTCTCAGATGTCTAGAGCACATATTCACGCCCTGGATGGACACTAATGAGTAGCTGAGGGACCTCGAGAGCAGCGAGCTCGGTTGAGACTAATGGCAGTGTCATTACTCTTAATGAGAAACGAGCATTACCCGGCATGTTGGGGCGCATTTACAAAGGCGGGAGACTGTGGCACAGTGGCCTTTGTGTCCAAAGCTGACATACAGCTCGATTTTAAAACCATATCCCCCTTCTCCTGGGGCTCTACAATAAATGATTGTTCCAACAACGTAAAGAAGGTTGTCCATAATTTTCCGCTACATCATTTGGCAGCAAATCCCCCTCTTGGCTTCAGTGCTCTGATTCCAACTGGGTCTATCTTTAATGCCACTTGACGATAAGTCAGGTGGCCTTCAGAGGATCAAGTTTTGAATGACCACTAGCTTCAAATAGAGTTACGCTATAGCTTGGGCTTTCCATCGGTGCTTCTAACCTTGAGGTGCGTAGCTCGCTTGAAGGCCTTCCTACAGACGCTGCAGACGTGACAGCGGTCTTTGCCGTGCGCCTGTCGGCAGTGGCGTCGCAGAGAATTGGCATTCTGAAACACCTGGCTACAGTAGAAACACTGGTTCCGGCTGTCGGACTCCATCTGTTGGCCTTTCCCACCTTTATGGCCGTCATTGGTATTCTGGAGGGAAAAAAATAAAAAAATTAATTGGGATGGCAAGACAAACATTTAGAAAAACTGAAAGCGTTTTCGAGCAAACTTTTAAAAAAAAATTTGTTTGAATAATCAGATGGGAATGACAGATGGCTGATACTAATTTCGCTGAGGTAGCCGTTTCATCTGAGTGCGTTGGTCCGTTGGCATGCACTGCACTCACGCTGTAGCTATTGTCAGGCGCTCCGTTGGTCGGCTGGGGATTGTGGCTGACCAGTACGACCTGCTGGCCCGAGGTGACCGGCTGTACCGGTATGTCCGACTCATTCAGCACTGCCGGGTATGTCTGGGCCTAAAGCAAAATGCACTCGGTAAATAATTACATCTGAAATGTCATTTCCACTGTAGATGTTTGACAGTGGGAGTTAGTGATTTCCACAGGATCTAGCTGGATTTGGGTAAAACCATGTGGACAGAGGTTAAAATGTCTTTACCTGTGTATTTAGGTTCAGGGTGACACCGTCCAGCATGCCCTGGGCATCTGCGAGGGTTAGGGTGACACTGCCGTCACTGGCCATACCCCCCGGTGACATCACCAGGCTCTGGGAGGCAGCAGTATGCGACAAAGTGGTGCTAGATGGCAGACTGGTGACTGAAAGGTGGAAGAGAGAGATCGTGTCAGCCAGATGCAGGGTAACCCAACACATTCACATTAATACAGACCCACCTTTATGGAACCTGTATTTAAGAGGCCCTTGGACACCATAAAATAGCTTGTTTTTCCATCATTTTTAGTGTACTATTTGTAATCTATAAGAATATATCTACAAAATACACACTATGTTGGAGTTGATATATTATACACATTTTTCTTGTATATGAGCCTCTTACCTGCATTATATTATTACTGTATTTGTTCATATAAAAACCTCTTTGTATTGCATATCTAGACAATTCTGGAAAAAGAGTGAAAGAGAAAGGTTTCTGCCATTTTTTTAAGCTGCCACTCTTTCAAAGATACTTAGAAGGTGTGCTGGCGGACTGATGAACCTTAGCAGGTGTTATTTCATCCTATTTTCTTTTCCTGCAGACAAGTCTTATGGTGTGCAAAAGAAGGACATGGTGTTGTCACATTGTTTGGATATCATCCACACATCCACACGGGGGACGGGTCGGGGCTCCAGGCAGACTAGTCCAGTACATGTTCCGTCTTCCTATAACAACCATGCCTTTTTAACGCATGCTCAGTGTAGCATCGTCCTTTTAAAGGGCGACAAGGTGAAGACTGATGTTGGAGCGCACTGTATAGTTTGAAAAGGCCACAGTAATTCATCGCATGTGGTCAGTCAACTGTTGGTGAACACCACTAGTTGCAATGCCCTCTAAGCAATCCAAGATCATTGGCTATCCTCTTGATTATTTGAATAGTTTATTGTTGCAGGAAAAGTGAAAATCCCTTTTTAATATTCCTCTGAATAAGAAACTAATTACATTATTATCTCACATATGTATTAATCTCAAAATCCTCTGTCCAGCCTTGATCACAGAAGCTTCTTTTAAACTAAATCTTGATTAAAATTGTCTTTTTTCCTCTTTTATTTCTTTAAAAGCCATTGATTTGAATTAAGAAAAGATGTATATTCACAAACTTAATCATTATTATACCAACCTCACTGTGGGACAATGAACGCTTTAAAAAGTCTAGCAGTTATTCCAGCATCCCACAAACTGGGGGCACAGACCATAGCATTGGCATTTCACAAAAGCCCAAAGACTGGCAGGCAGTTTCAGCTTCTCAATCAATAATTTAGTTTTATCCAAGGATCTATCATTGTCTCTGGAGGCAGGATCAGGTCCTTTAGAACTATTAAAAGAATTATGCTTAAAGCTGTTCCCACATTTTCTACTTCTGATACTTCTCTGCATTGAGACCATTAAAAAATAATCAGTAGTTTGTCACTCTTAGCTTTCTGTTGAGTCTGACAATGATTTGCTGTTAAAGTCAGTGAGATGTAAAGAGATATACATACGTCAAGTTTACCTTTTGAAGAAATTCTGTGGCTTTTGTGTTAATTTATGTGACTTTTCACAAAGCATGTTTGTGTCCAATTAATTCGACAGCAAAAGCAGAATGTTGTTTCTTTTAAGACCATGGGATCCTGTGAGGCTTTTTAAATGCCACTCTTTGTTTTGTTAAAGAAACGAAAGCATGTTTAAAAGAACAGGCAGTAGAATGCATGCCTGGCAATGAAAGGAAAGTGATGGTTGGAGAAACTATTCAAACTACTTTCACAAAAGCTTTTGTATCTGAAAGATTTACAGTCTCTCCAGCTGCAGTCATTCCAGAAACCCTTTTAAAAAACTGCCCTTTCATACCATAAGTAGCAATAAAGATAGAATAAATGCTTCAAGGACTCAACGGCAACATGGAGTGTGGAATTTAAATGTGAGGTCAACATTTTGCAGAAAGGAGATACTTGTAGTGCTAACCTGCCATTCCAGTGTTGGAGGGGCTCTGAGGTAGAAGGTGGTCATTGGTGATGGTCAGGGTTGCGTTGCCGGGCTGGCTGGTGAGCGACGATGCCAGCCTGATGCCGCCAGTCATCTCTGTTCCATTTGGATTGCTATGCGGGGGGAGCAAATCTTGACCTGAAAAAGGGATTCCAGAAACTAATTGTAAGAATACTTCTGAAGTAAGTCAAAAGATTGTCTAATGAGGCCACAGCAGAGTAACAATTTCAGTTTTTTTGTTGGAATAACTTCCCACCTGTGGTGGTACTGGGCCCTTAAAAAGATTTCCAGCATTTAAATAGAGCAACTTTTGCTCATAGATAACATTTAATAAGCGCCATGGTCATTAAAAGCCAATACTGAATTTCTGAGCTAATGAGAGTCTAGAAGTTAACTACTGAGCAGTAAAATCCAGAAGTGATCATACAGGCAACAATCACTTATGATCATATCACTATCAAAGAACTATAAAAATGAATTATTTCAAACATGATAATCTTATTACGTGAAATCCACATTTATGTATTAATGGTACTCTATTACAAAATGATTTCATACTAGGTCTTTTAATTACTTGAAAATGCATGGCATTAAGAAAAATAGAATTAATGTAATTGCTTTCTAAAGCTACTGAATAATGAAATACCAGTTAAAAAAAGGAATCAAATTCTAGATTTTACATTAAAAGAGAGAGATTTATCTCGATGAAGTGGTTTACTCTACACTGTGGATAAAACATACAGTATATAGGGAGCTCATATGGACTACAGTAGTAGCAGGGTGTCTTATCAATTATCTCCAACGCGGCAGCTTTTAGCCTGGATTTGTGAGGTATCTTCAAACAGCATGACAGGGCTCTGAGTTATTATTTTGTCCTTTATTCTCTTCTTTCCCACCTACGTGTTTGTCTAGGTGAAAAATCAATAAGCATATCTGTCCTCTGGGGAAATCACCCTGCCTGTTTGTTTTGATTTGATCATCCGCTGCTTTGCTCTGCACTTGTGAAAAGACTAATTCAGCTGCGCCGCGTCCAACTCTGTGTACCTGATATGGTGAGGGTGATCTCCTGAGGGTTTCCTGCAGCCGTGCTGGAACCAGCAGAGGAGGCCTGGGCCTGGACCTGGGCGAGGGCTTGCGTCAGGCTGGAATTGTTGATAGTCAGAGTAATCTCCTGATTGCTGCTGCCCCCGGATACCAGCCCAGAGCTACCCATGACATGATTTAGATCTTGGGAGCCTGCACATCAACACAGTAAGCCGTAGATACATTTCACTGGCTGTTGACAGTTTTTCTTCCCCCCCGCAAAAGGCTTGTCACCTACCTGCAGGATCCTGCTCGGTCAGGGCAGCCATTGAGACCTGTGGAGGTGTGATAGTGGACGGCTGCAGGGCAAGGCTGGTCAGAGGGTGGATCACTACGTTGGCAGACACCGAGGTGTCTGTCGTAGACATGAGCTGGCTGCCCGAGTGGGACACCAGGCCCGTGTCAACGCTCAGGGGCTGAGGGAGAAGATTGTTCTGCTGCAAGGTCTGCTGGAGGAGGGCATGGTCGATCTGCCAGGAAAACGAGGGGAAAAAACATGAGGATCAGGAGGATGTAGATGCTCTGCTTTACCTGATATATAGGTGCCTTGGGTTTCTCATCTTATCCATGGCCTCTTTAAAATGTTTTTTTTTCACCTCAGAATACCTATAAATCTCACCAACAAGCTCTTGTGATGTAGCTTATTAGCAACCAGATGCCCATCCCACCTTACTCCTCTATGTTTGATGCAGTGTGCTTTAGATCATGACCATATTTTCAATGGTCACCATCTGCAGTACCTGATAGCCCATAACAACCACAGATTAGTATACACCCGCATGTTTAAATTGTATCATACAATAATATAAAATTTCTGATACCCCTGCTGTGTCTTCACAGCAGGGGTGAAGAGCGCTGCAAGCTGGTTAGTTTTGTCAACAAGGGATCTCCCTTTACCGGTGATGTTCAAAGGATGTAATTATTTAACTTTCCTCCTCATTGCTCTCATTGGCCCCCAGGGAATCCACCCACCACCGCATAGAAGCTCCATCTACGGGCCATCAAAGCCAACCGCAAGATTAAATGAGCGACTCCCCCTCAGCCAGGTGATACATAGAGCAGAGAGGACTATGGGTGCTGAATTAATTTCCATATTTGTGCCACCCAAGTTACCCAGTACACACAGTGTGGGGCATAATGGAATATTACACCTGAGCCATGTTGACAGTTCCTCACAAAACTCATCCCAGCATTTCTGGACGAGTGCACAGAACTACACAGCATGCATATAATCATCGGGTGTGTTATCTGTGCACTGTGAGCAGATGTTGGTGGTCATTTAAATTCAGGACAAAGAAACATTCTGTGTCATAATCTGAGGTGAGCGGGCCCCTCCAGGTCACCTGTAGCGTGATGTTGTTGATGTTGCTAGTATCGATGCCAGAGATCTGGACGTTGGGGCACACCAGGTTGGCCGGAGTCAGCTGTAAGTGGATGCCATCTAGTGTTGTCAGGCCGTCGGGGAGAGACACGGTCAGCTCTCCTGCGGGTGGAACACACACAAATAACATTTTCAATAACAACAAGGCTGAATCTGAAAAAGTTTGAGACTCGGCAGGGCAGACATTTGATAATTAAAGGACCAGGGGGTGAGGAGGTTGTCTTCCAGTTAACTTTAAAAAATAAAAATCAGAAAGGGCATACTTGACTGGAATATTGGATACAATTATCAGTTATCAAACCATTAAAAATTCAACTCTTTAAAAATATGCGTGTATAGCCTCTTGATGGCATTTAGAGCATGCTTGTGCCTCGTGCAGAAGCCTTTGATGCTCGGGAGCTTTAGTCTTTCTCAGGTGAGTACAAACATCAAAAGGAATGAAGTAACCCATGATGCCTACCTGACATGGAGGCAGGCAGGATGGCTTGGCCTACAAGTCCTGGTTGCATCAAATTCTGATCAAACTGGCCCGCCAGGACTTGATTGGCTGGAAGGTAAATGCTAGGGTCGGAGTTGGAGGTTTGAAACAGACACACGGGTTGAAGGGCCTCAGAGGAAGTGGGCTGCTGCCCTTGGCCTGAAGCCACAGCCTGCCCCGTGCTCAGGTCTTGATTCTGTCTGGCCAGACTAATGGATGAAGAGGCGCGCTTGGCTTTGCGGCTGTCGCTGTTTGGACGGAGGTGACACTGGATGTGGGTTTTGCGGTGGCCTGAAGTTCTGAAGCGTAGCTCGCAGAAAGGACACTTGAAGGGCTTGGAGCCGGTATGGAGGCGCATGTGCACCTTCAGGCTGCCCTTTGTGGAGAAGGAGGTGTTGCACATGTGACAGCTGAACAGTTTCTGGCCTGCAAACAGAGGGAGAGTGTTATCACCATCTCTTAGATACCCAACTGTTTTTCCACCACGTCTCAAGATGGCAAGAAAACATGTCCCTTTGTTATCCAATTTGTAGGGCATCTTTCTATTCATTCTGATATTCATCTCCAGTATAAATCACAAATAACGACTTCTCTCTGTTGGAATGCACTTTGATGAGTCCATTAGAGAGATAGTTTCAAGTGCGTGCTGCATTACGATTACAGATTGAATAGCTGATATGGTTTGTAATGATATGAAACATTAGGCCGTGACAGTAACAACAAAGGCTCTATGATAAAATCACATCCTACTGGGTTGGAGCGAGAAACTCTGTTCTACTCTGCTTTGTCAAAGCTTTCAAAACGAAATCTATGATGTCGTTTTGTTTTATTTTCAGTCGTATGATGTAATTTACTAAACCCACTCCCGGCAATAACTGGATAAAATGATATATCAGCAGTCTGTAATCCACTTTACCCAAAGCGCCGTATCTAGAGCCGGTTCTAACTTGATTCTGTGAAAACAACCAGTTTGGGGTCTTGCTTACAAACTATTTTAAACTCCATTCAGTGTTTGTAAATGCTTCTCTGAAGGTGATCTCAGATTGCAAACACTAAAAGGAATCAATGAACTCGCCTTGTTGTGCTGTCTCTTTTCGTTCCTCAATAAATGGATTAAACATTTATTTAAAGAAAAAAAAGTTATTTTGGCCCAGATGAAAAAGTTATTGACTATTATTTTGAATCTACAAATGCAAGTTACTGATTCGTCCTGGACCGTTTCAGGCGGACATGGTTATGGTTTGGGCTCTGGAACCTTGGGGCTTTCTTGTATCAAAATAAGTGCAAAATACTTATTACTTTATTCAAACTCGGCACATAGTGGTTCAAAATTAGGGTTGGGAACTGGTACAATGTTGCACTGGAAAGGTGAATCAGCCTATCTTTGTGCGATCAGCTTGATCAAATGTCAGCCTGTTGTGAGGCACCTACCTGTGTGTGTTTTCACATGGCAGTCAAGAGTTGATTTGACTGTGAAACTCTTTCCACATTCATCACATTTGTAGGGTCGTTCGCCTGTGTGAATCCTGATGTGCCTACAGGTGGATGTTGATGGTAAAGAGTTGAATATTAGTAGGCACAAGGATGAATGAGAAACTAAAAGCAGAAAAAACTATGTACTTCAGCGGATTTATGAGAAAAAAACATAAACTGCGTTTTTACAGCTTTACTGCATTTTTACAAAACAGCTAATTCCCCCCACGTAGAGGATAAAGAAAATTTTAATATTAACAAAGCTCTCTGGTGAACGACCACGCAGTTTGGAAAAGAAAAAGCCAGCGGCCAAATCTCAAAATATACATTTTGGGATTTGAAGCATCCAAAACCTTCTCAATGGAGAATGAAAAAAGCAGAGATTATTTTTCACCGCCAAGAAGATCAAATTGTTGCTCGATTCTGGAGTGTTCTCATGGTGTTTCAAAGCTGTTAGCTGACTGACACTTCAAGAGATAATGGGGAGATGTGATTTCTATCCAGATGCTCTACTTTTTGCTTTGACTCTGACTCTCACTCTTCAGCCTCTTTGTTTGTGTGCTCACATAAAACAGAGAGTGTTAAGTGTTATTTCATGCACCTTCTGAATTCAGACATCTTTCATAAGAGCAGAGTGTAGGAGTGTAGAGGTGTGAACAGTACAAAAGGTCAGTTAGAAAAAGTGAAGCTGTGCAAAATACTGGGTTACTTCTATCTAACATGAGACATGCCTATAAAACCCATAAAATATATATTCCAATATTGATTTCAGACTTCACTCAGTGGTGAGGGACAACCACAAAAACATTTCTCCCCAGCCTTTTTACCTGACAAGGTCACTGGGCTTCTTAAAGCTTTTGGGGCAATAATTGCAGCAGTTGGCAAACTTGGGTTCCGTTTCCAGCTCCACGGCTTTGTCTTTGATCTCACTGATCCGATCCCTCTCGGCCGCCGACTGGGCCAGGATTCGCTCCGACACAGAGGCCTCCTCGCCGGGATCTTTGGCCAGCTCGGCTGCCTGCTCCTCCGTGAAAGTGATGATCTCCAAACCCTTCCTCTTTGAAGCCTTTTGTTCGCTGTCCTCATCTTCATCTTCGTCCTCCCCATCTTGACTCTCCAGACCTGTAACCCCCAGAACAAACCCGTCATTTCTTTTACTAAGGCTTAATGCAAGGGGCCTTAAATGGTGAAGAAGATATGGATATGCAGATACTGTTATTGAAAGCAAATGTGTTACAATTTCATACTCGTGTGGGCCAGAGTACGTAGACACAGATCTAATTTCTTGGGCCCAAAACGAGGGAAAAAAGAGATCCTCAATCTCTTTTAACACAGCCTTCAAATGGGATGTTTGAAAAGGGGGTTAACAAATTCAGATTTTTGGCAATAAAACCTCCAGGAAAAAAGTCATGACATCTGCCAGTGAGCTTGGTCTCAGGAGTAAAGCCCCTTTCACACATGTAATATTTCCTATTTAACTGGTGGCCCCTTTATGTGCCGCTTGAACCCTCTTGAGACCAGATAAAAGTGTAGTTGAAGTTTCTCTAAGTCAGTCTATTGGGACTCCTTGTCTGACTGTGGGAATTCTTTAAACATCTGAGGATATTTGAAGTCAAATATATATAGAAAAAAGTACCAAAAAGTTTCCCAACATTACAAAGCATGTAATAAGACTGTTGGAGACGCTCTAGATAGTGACCTCTGCCATTGGGTTACAAAAAGCGCTCCCAAAGCTAAATGGGCCTTTTTTTAAGAGTGATTTTTAATGCACTATTATTAATGTACTAATCAGCTATCTTCTCTATTGTTATACAACTCATCAGACAGCAGAGACACATTGCATGACATGAAAATATTTGAATATTTTCAAGTCGAAACCTCATATCTTTGTGTAAAAAAAAGAAGCAAGAAACTCTTATCCAAACAGCTAAAAATCTTAACAATTTCCTTCAATTTTGAAACAGCTGTACATGGTAATGGAACCCTTACTTTGCTCCTCCATACCGTGCTCCTTCTTCATGTGTATCTTACACACCACGTTGGTCCGGAAGCTCTCGTTGCACAGTGGGCATTTGAAAGACTTTATGTGGATAATCATGTGGCGGCTCAAGCTTCCATTGGTGGTGAATGAGGCGTCACAAACATCGCACTTAAAAGGCTTCATTCCTGTTGAAGAGAAAAGAGAGGAGCTGATTCACTGGGCGTCTGAAGACTCAGCAGCTTGTTGGAGAAACAGTCTTTAAGGCAAGTCTGGTTTACTAAAGCAAATGCCCCCAAATGAATTCTTAAGAGGCCCAACCGGACAGACGGTATTGACAGACGCAAACAGAAATTCGATCATGAATGTAAGATGCACCTGCGGAAAAGTGTGTAAGAACCCCCATGGCCTAAAACTACATCAGGCCAAGATGAAGTGCAGGGAGTAGGAGAAGGTGCTGCAACGCACAGGATCAAATCTTGGTGAGACACAAGAGGATCCCAGCCAGGTATCACCCCACAGAGCCCAGCCCCTCCAAGAAGCACAGCCTTCGAACCCCTGCCGTGTCGTCCAACACAAGCGGATCAAGTAGCCTCAAGCAAACAGTCAGGCAACGTGGACACAGTTACACACAGACATTAGCCAAATCCTGGGAACAGCAGCCCAGTTGACCGGCAGCTTGACACCGTGACAGCCATCTTAGTCAGCTATGGGGCCATGCGGTTTGGCCACATCGAGAGCAGAAACAGTAAGTCCAACTACAGGATGAAACCCAGAGCAAACTACCGGTAGTTTAACAAATTACGTCAAGAACTCCGAAGTCTCCAAAAAACAGCATATGGCCACAGAGCTTGAGAGAAACCCATCATACAAGCTCGGGCAAAGGCAGCCCTCCTTGTATCCGCCACTGACTGGAGACTTGAAGTGGATCTGGGAAAGCAGATGAAGTTCCCAGCCAGGGCATCAACCCGGCTTCGAACAGATATGATCATTGTGATCTGGGGCAACTCCACTTGACTGTAGGAGGTAATGGTGTAGTGCTTTTTTTAATATTCATTTAAACCTTTCTCATTTCTAATTTGGGTGCAAAGGAAAGGAAACAAGGACTTTGGGGAAATACTATAAATTGATAAAGAACAAAAAGCGGGCAAACGTTCAGATGGATCGTTTAAACATCATAATTAAATATATCTCTGTTGGTAGTCATGTACAACTTGTTAGTTCTATCTAAAAGGACTTAATGTGAGTGATTTGGTTAGAGTAGGGAGATTGTTTTTCCCAAACCCCCATGTACAAACATAAAGAGAGCTCACCTGTGTGAGTGTTCAGATGGGACTTCAGCACCCCGGCTGACACAAAGGCCCGGCCACAGAGATGACACCTGAAGGGTTTTTCCCCTGTGTGGGATCGGATGTGCTGCTTCAGATGACTAGACTTTTTAAAACCTTTATCACACCACGTGCACCTGTGGAGAGGGAGGAAAAAAATTGTATCAAGAGAGGTTGTTGCATGGTCGCAACAGTTGTTTTGTGAAACGGACAAAACGCCGAAACCATTCGACAGTCCACCAACAAGATGAAAATGAGCAGCTTATTTTTATTATGACGAAGAGGCCATAAAGTCCGAGAGACTCACAACAGGTGCTTAACAGCTCTACTTCTAAAGCAACACAAAGCCAATGGATGAAGTGCACCGTGTCCCCAGAGCAGCTGGCAGGTGATTCGGGTTCAGTTTTAACACTTGCAGCGAGCACAGAGCTGACAATTTCTCATTGGAAGCAAGTTTTTTCTTTTTTGAGGAATATGCTAAAGATTGGAGTTACAATCTGGTTAAAAAACCTAAATAAACAGGAAATACCTCCAAAAACTAAAATTTGACCTGTAAATGCCACTCACAGTGGTGACGGTATCTGAGACATAGAAATAAATAAATAAATGAATAAATAAATAAAAGACTAGCAGAAGATGAAGCCCAGTGGTCGGCAGCACATTGGGTCACCAGGACTGAGCAGCAGACCGCCGAGCAATCAGCGACAAATTGTGGAAGGAACAGGCTGACGCTGCCCTTGATTATTGGAATTTGCAAGCTGCTACAGCCCTCTGAGGGCTGATTCCGACTTCAACAGCACAGTTCTCGAGCTCTTCTGTCTGAATGCCACAAGCTTTGGTAAAGGCAGTTTCTGCTCACTACAAGGCAGCCTCAAAGCGAGCAGGGAACCGCCACTGGGCTAATGTAGATTCAATGAAATTTAAAATGATTTGCAGGTGACAAAAGTGTGAGGAGAGATAACAGAGGGAGGCCAGAGGAGCAGAATACCTGTAGGCCCTCTTCGTGTTGTCTTCACTGTCCTCCTGGTAGTCCGGCACTTCTGTGGTCAGCTGAAGATCGTTCGGGCTGCTCTGCTGGAGAAGTCCATTTGTCTTGATGAACAAAGATAAAGCAGAAAAATGCACTCAGCTTAAAACATGTAAGATGACATTTACTCATCATTTACGCATCATGATTCTGTAAACGTAAATGTGAATCATATATTGGCCCTCCATAGAAAGTTTGAAAGAGGCGTTCTTTCCTGACGATTTAGCAGTTTAAATCTATGACTGGTAGATCAACACGAGTATTGTTGGTATTCTTTTCTAACTGGCTATCTGGACAAATGTTACTTGTTTAAAACATTTTAATGATAGCAATATATGCCAAAGATAACATATGCCATCCATGTGCATCAGTTCAGAAAAATCAACCTACAAAATACGCTCATTTTAAAGTTCTTGATGGTCTTTAAGGTGAAAAAAAAGACTCTTTCCAAAGGTGAGTGAACCATTGTTATCTTTTAAGGACAGCTCTTTCTTTAATCCATGTGCAAACATAGGGTGTCACATCCAAAGCGTTTGAATTTTACATTTACAAGGAGAAAACTAAAATAAGATTAAATAACATATGAAGGCACAAAATGTTATTACAGGTTAGAATTGGTTCAGACTGCCAGTTCCAGAACTCACCACCTCGGCACCAGGAACGTGAAGCAGGTTTGGGGGGTGATAGCTGGACGATAGGGCCTGAGACTCCAGGGTGCTGGAGTCCTGCAGTTGTTGGACTGTGGAGAACTGGGGCTGATTGTAGCTCGTGTCAGTGATGGTGAAGCCTGGATGAAACAAAAACGTAAACTAATAAATATCCAGCCTCTTCAGTATTTTAATTCAAATGTATTAGCCCTTGACCAAGGATGATTCAGCCTATTTACAGAAATCATATGAAATGCAAAAGAAAGAAAAAAACATTAGATTCTTTTAAATGTTTCCTTACTTATAAATAATCTCAGAACTTTCAAGAGCCATTAATTCTGAAGCAGACCCTCCATGTGAGAGGCTCAAATGAAGCCCACTGTCGGCACCGCTCAATGTGGCCATGAGTCAGCTCGCTAAATGAGATTCTGAGATGAGTGAATAAATAACGCTACGGTTTCCACGAGGGGATCCAGCGGAAATGCACCAGCAGTTGTAGCACTGATCCCAACACGTGGCAGCGCTTCAGCTCTGACTGCGCATCACTGGAGGTTAAATCTCCATTTAATGCTCAAGAGCCCTCTTGTCCATCCATCTGTCATCTACAAAATGTATTCCCAGTGTGGTCGCAGGGGGGCTGAAGCCCATCCCAGAGGGTTACACCCTGAACAGGTCGCCTGTCCATTGCAGGACCACACAGAGACAAACAACCACGCACACTCACATTCACACCTAGGGGCGGTGCTCAATTGACCCAACATGCAACGTGGCCTTCAAACACTAAGAAACAAAGAAAAAAAAAGATGGCAGTCGAAGCCACAAGGCCTTCTACGCGAAACCATGAATCTCCGGGTCGGTAAAATACAAAAATCTGATATACCCCTACAGTGGAATCAAGTTCCTTGCTTGCTCAGTGTCCATTTGCAATGTGGCCTCAGTCCCTGAGGACCGGCTCCACAGAAGGCACAAGAGAAGGTCCACATGCTGGGAACTTCCTGAGTTTGTCGGGATTAATGAATACTGAAAGCACTACACTGTTTTAAGAGTAGCACAGAGGGAGAGGAGAGAATGGAGATGGAAATATGGTGGGGCACTTCTGCAGATGTTGCTGTAATGAACCAATTAACAGTGAGGTTTACATTGGGAATTGCTGCAGTGTGCTCCCACTTGGTGAATCCTCCATCTTCAGCACTCACATGTCAAGACTTCTAGCACTAACTTGGTTAATTTTCTTAGAGGAGAAAACATAACAAGTTTGAAACTAAATGGAATGAGGTGAAAAAAATGCCCTAAAATGTTCTATTTTGTTACAAAAACAGTAAACATGCAACATCTAACTTTGTTTCTTCTTTTTCACATGTGAACAAACACACAAGGACACATTGGGCAGAGCACATCCAGGCATAGAGAGCAGGAACCTTATTGTGTGGGAAACAAACAGCTAGTGTTTGTACCTTGGGTTAGAGATTGCTGGTCAAATGCTGGCTGAGGAAGCGTTGGCGTCTCGAACTGGCTGATGTTCTGAGGTAAAGCGTGCTGCGAGGTCACATACGCGTCTGTCAGTGCAAAAAAACACATGCAGAGCCACAGGTTAAGTTTACTGTGTTAGTAAGAGTTATACTGCAACGTTTTTAGGTGTAGCTGAGCACATGATACAAGAGAAAAGATCCACCATTTTACCAGGTGTTTTTTATTAACCTAGAAGCCATATATCGAGTAAAAATAAATAGTGAAAACTGAAGCTCTGTCTTGGATTGAAATTATAAGGCGGAGCTTGGAGTTAAAATATGTAAAGCACAGATTAACACAGCCGGGCTTCAAAGAATCAGCTGTCTGTTTTTAACTGAGCCAAATTATGTGCATGTTAGAGCCAAGTAAAAGAAAGCATACATGGTCAAATGTGGACAAAGAAGCAAATGACTGTTAAATCAAAAGAGCAAAACTGGCAGTTTGAGGGGTTACTTTTATGCAGACAAAATGAAAAATCTAAACATGTAATTTTGGTAAACAGAAATGGTGTAAACCTGCTAAACCGTACAAATGTGAGCGGGCTTTAACCATGACAAATGTCAAAGGAGCATTTGGTCAGAAAAAAGTTGACAAAGTTGCAATTATTAATATTGATATCATTGTTATTTTATTCTCAGAGAGCAGGACCCGCTCACTGGAGAGATCTTACATGTCGTAGTCTCGCTGCTCTATAAGGGTGTGAGATTTAAATAATGCTTTAAAGCATAATTTGAAGTGCCGGAGCATTACATGATGCTTAGCTGTTTTTTGTTTTTTTTAAACTGCTTCTTACAGTGGTTTAACCTACTGTAGAGTACTATGAGAGGCCTTAGGACACTTGTTTTTTCCTTTAAGTACCTTCTTGTACGAGCGGTTGATCTGTGAGGGGGGCTTCCAGTGTTACTTGCTGGCCTCCGTTGACGACCTCTGCTTGGCCCAGTCCCAGCATGCTTTGCTGCTCTGCAGCGGCATTTTGTTGGAGAGACTCGGCCTCCATTTCCACCGGCATGTCATGGGCCACATCTCCTGCTGCTAAGGGGTCTTCTGCTGACTGAGGCTGGAGCTGCTGGGCCAGTTCATACCTGGTTTGACATGAAAGGGAATGGGGGGGAAAGAGTCGGGAGCTATGAGCGACAATTTTAAGAACAAGACCGCGGGCGAAAACTTGGTGAGGGCTGGAACCTGTGCGTCTTCATGTGCTTCCTGCAGTTGGGTGAAGACTTGAAGGTTTTTTGGCAGTAGGGGCACATGTAAGGTCGGATGTCACTGTGAGTGGTGGTGTGGCGCCGCAGGCTGCCGCTGGTGGTAAATGTTGTGTCGCAGATCAGACACTTGTATGCCTTCAGGCCCGAGTGCGTCCGGATGTGAGCTTTGAGGACTCCTGAGGAGGCAAAGCCACGACTGCACTGCACACACTTGTACGGCCTTTCTCCTGTATGTGATCTGAAATAGAAGAAAGAATGCTTTCGAAAAGTGTAAGCACAAACAAATAAAAAGCTTCCACGGGTAAATCGATTAGCTTAAATCTAAATTTCCTTTTCTTTTTACTACATCCTGCCATTTCGGGTTCATCAATGATCCAACAAAACTGACAGTAGCAGCTGATGGAGGGCTGCTCAGGCTGCAGCCATTAATCTAAACCTGCCAGCACAGAAACAAAATGCTGACTGGATGAGGGCACAACAGAGATTAAGGTGCCATCATTCAAATTCCACTTATAAATATGAAAATCAAGCTGAAACACAGGCTGCCATAAAAATACATTTAAAAAAGGTCAGAAAGTTTAATGGCACAGATCAGAGCAGCCAAACACCTGTTCTTAAGGTCACGTTTTCAAAGTTATGCTTTATTCATGAGGGGAACTTAAAAGTGCCGCCCACAGATTTGCGCTATCAAACCTAAGAAATGACCTATGAACATACTCAAAAGATATCAAAAAATAAAAAGGCTAATATGCTATTTTAGAGGCAGTGATGGTAAAACACACTCTCTCTGTCCTCTTTGTGACTCACATGTAAACTTTTTACTATTTTGCTGTTACAGTTTCTCGGCGACTTTCCGTCCGAGTGTATCTCGGGTCCTCTTTTGTTTTCAGATTAAGTACTTGTAATGCCCAGAGTGTGCCCTTAAAAGCTCATCATAAGGACGAGTTACCTGACGTGTTGTTTGAGATGGCTTGATTTCTTGTAGGCCTTGCTGCAGAACTGGCACTTGTAAGGCCTGTCATTGCTCACCACGTCCAGGTACTGTTGAAAGGCCAGGCGGGGGTTATGGGACGTGACGAGGCCTGAAAAGAGCCACGGGTGAATATGACAGGCACCGTCTCCCAGCGTGAAAAGACATTTCATTTCGAGATAGAGCGACAGCGGCACGACAAATCACTCTGCTGGCTGAGTGAGAGGCGGTGCGCGCCTGTCATCATACCGTAGTCAGAAATGAAGATGGGTTCCTGTAAGGGGATGTCAGGCAATGGTAGGGTGCTTTTGGACACTTTGGCTTTGTTGGTTTTCCGGGGAAATTTCTGCTTCTTCTGCTGCAGGCTTTTGAAGTGAGAGGCTATGTGTGTTTTCCTGTGGCCCGAGGTGCGAAATATCTTGTCGCAGTGGGGACAGGAGAAGGGACGCACGCCTAAGAAAAGTGGGGAGAAAACACCTATTTTTTTAAAGTCCGAAAACAGAGTGATCCCAATATGTTGAACTTAAATTAATTTGTCCACCTGCTGATATCATCATTCGTGGTTGTAAAGCCTTTTAAGAGGCTGAGGAAAAAATCAACTTAGCAAAAAGATTGTATTTTTTTTCCCCTCACCCGTGTGCAGCCGCATGTGGACCTTCATGCTGCCGGAGGTGGAGAAGCACTTCCGGCAGCTCTGACACTCAAAGGCCTTGATGCCGGTGTGCGTTTTCATGTGCGCCGTGAGGGTGCTCTTCACGGCGAACGCTCTGAAGCACTGTTTGCACTTGAAAGGCTTCTCGTGCGTGTGGATGCGGATGTGGCGAACGAGGTCGCTGGGTTTCTTGAACTCCTTGCAGCAGTACGGGCAGCCGTGCCAGCGGACGCCGTCCTCTTCCCTGATGGAGCCTGCAAACAGCCAGGGGACTTCGTGTATTCACCAACTGAGAGGATGCATTATTTTCTCTTAATCAGAATTTTGAAAAAACAAAAGACAAACTCCCACCACCAACCTGGCATCTGTATAGGTTTCTTAAAAATGCTCCTCTTCTTCTCCCTGATGGGTTTGTCCGGTCCTTTCTTGCCCTCTTCAACAGCAGCTTCTGTGTTTTGGCCCTGTGACTCTGCTGATGTGGCTTCGCCCTGTGGCTGGACCACACTCAGCCCGCTGTTCTCCAGAGCTTGCTGCAGGCACAGAACACACGACTGCTGTCAAGATATAATGGCTAAATCTAATGTTCTTTGTTTTTTTTTTTTTTATTGAAAGGGCATCAGATATGGTTTGCAATAACATGCCGCTAGTATATCCAAATGAGTGCTGTTTTTACCCTCTGTTTCTATTACCTTGATGCCAAACACATGAGTGTCCTTCACTCACCTGCAGAATATCCTGGTTGATAGCAGTTTCCATGGTGATGGCTGGCTCTGGAGGCTGAGGCTGGGCTGTTTCCCCGCTGACCTGCTCAGACAGCTCCAGAAGCTGCTGGATGACATCGGTCACCCCCTCACCTCCCTCTGAACCCCCTGCAGCCTGACCCGTGGTCTCGTTCTCCTGTGGTCGACGAGGCGGGGTAATGGAGGGAGAGGAGGGAAATAAAACTGTGAGCGATGTGGCAAAATACCCGAAATGGCTTAAATCTAAAAGCCCGGCCAACTTTTATTAGGGGCTGCCTGGGGCATTAAACCAAGCAAAGGATCTGGTGTGACCGAACAGAATGTCAATGTACGGCTGGGTGTCAAACACTGGTTAGGTTTACATGCTGTATGTGTAGATGAGCACATGGCTCACTATTCAACCTCAGAAAGCTGTTCATAAATAGTTAACCAACTGACTTTTTAAGGACCAAACAATGCTCCATGCTCCACACCAGGTGAAATTCATTCGAAGCCATGCTTGACTGCTTCCTGGCAGTGGAAGAAGCTTTTTACAGTTTTCAACTGGAGGGAATGAGAAAGTATTGAAATGCAAATAGGAGGAGAAAATTGCATCATCTTCCACCAGTGAAGAGAGCAACGAAAAAAGGCTTAAATTGTGAATTTAAAAAATTAGAGATAGAGTAAAGCCTTGGCTGTAAGTTAAAAAGAAACACCTTGAAACGACTCGATTCATAAGAATATGAAGTCGATATGAAGCTGTCAATAAACTTGACATACATAAAACTCTGATTACTACATTTGGGATACAAACGTATTCATCTGAGCTATTTTCACAACCGATCAAGAACAAGACTAGCCCACACACACAGAAAAAATAAAGAATTATGAATTATGGGTTCTGTGGCAGAGTTTAAGGTTGTTTTGACTGCCGTCGACTCTGTTTTCATGAGGGTCAGAGATGTGGAGGCAGTGGATTACATAGTAATAGTCGAAGGATAAAATAATTTTAAGAGAACACAATATATTTTCTGCCCAGGATACAACAATAAAGACAGTGTTTTAGAGGCCAATGAGGGAAACTAGGGAATTGCTCCTTTACAAACTCTCCAATCCAAAATAAATTAAACAGGATCCCTAGATTGCTCCCTTGAAAAGTGTGGGACACCTATGTTTCCAGAACTTTGAAGAGAACTTGTGTGATTTGTTAGGAGAATATTTCAATGATGAGTACAGGGATGTGGGACATTGACACAGGAAAAACCACTTTTAAGAAAACAAATAGAAAAGCATTGCTAACCTTGTCTCTCCTTTCTCTTTTAGTTAGGAAGAAAAATACTAAATAATTCTGTGGAAAGAACTCCCTCTGTGTCTAATTATTTCCAGCCAGGAGGTTCGTCAGACTCAGCCTTTCTGCTCTTTGCTGCTGCTTACCGGAGTGTTGGAGGGAACCTCAATCACAGATATGTGCATCTTGCTGATGTGGGCGTTCAGACTCCCCAGCTTCTTAAATACACAGCTGCAGTCCATGCAGGGGAACAAAGGTACTCCTTTGGTCTGAAAGAGAACACACCAAATCATTGTATGCTTCCCACTGTGACTCTCTTGATAAAAACAATTTCCCAATACAAAAATAACAGCAATAAAAGTTTCGATCTCTTTTAGAATATACAGATGTCTGAAGCACCAGGGAAAGAATTCTTGCCCCGCACATGGTTTATAAATCATTTTCTAGTGATGCGGTGTCCCATTTGTACAAGGTTGCTTTAGGTCCAATAGATGTAAAGATAGCTCTTCACTCATTTGGTGATAAGCCCTCTCATCTTTGTCTTCATCCAGCATCTAATTCATATCCTCGGTGATTTGCTGCCATTTCGAAATTGGAGACTCTCGCTCTTCCATCAAGTCTAGAGTTCTCATCAGTAAACAGATAGATCACTTAACTTAGCTATTAATATTAAACTTCACACATCCAGTATAATGGTGACACAAAGGAATTCTATTCATTTCCAAGGACAAGATCTGTACAGTTTCCTTCCTTACTTAAGAAGACCGCCAATATTAATAACAGATCTTACTGAATTTACCTCAGGAGTGCTCAGTAGAAACAAACGCTTTTTTGTTTTTGTTCTTTAAATTTCTTTTTTTGTTTCAGATTTTTACGTGGTTCCGCACCAACTGTAAAATTCCAGAGAAGTAAGAGACAAAACAAAAATGCAGGCAGTTAAAAAAACAAAACATTAATACAATAAAAGTTAAGGAAGTGAGGTGAAACATCTGTGTTGGTGGACTTCTTCCTCACAGGAAGCTGTGAGCACTTTCATTTAAAATCTTACCCCAAGAGGAACAGAAAGGACACTCGTGAAGTGTGTTTCTAGTGTTCAGACATGACGGAGCAAAGAGTTGAAGTAAGGCGTCATTGCTGCCTTGATGGTGGGGTTGTTGGTGTTGAGAGTGGACACGTGGAATAAAAAGTAGGAGGGAGATTGGTTGCATACAAGAAATATGCATGAAAGGTGTCATTCCTTTGTAGTGGTGGTGAGGAAGTAGGAAAAAACAATGAGAAAAGAAGTTTAAAAGGAACAGTTGGAAAATATATTTTCAGAAAGATGTGAAACGGTGGGGAAAGAAATCGTGTCAGAAAATGCTAACTAAAAAAAAAACTACAAGCATGTGATTTAAACAGAGGTGTTTGTATGTAAAAGAAAGATTTCCAGCTGAAATGTAAGCCTTTAATATGTAAGACCTGTTTAATGGAGTAGTCAATCATGTTGACACAAACAGTAGTTTATGTAAAAAGTGTGGTAAAGGTGTGTAAAAGTTTAAAACCTCTGAGCAACTGCATCCTAAAGAAACGGTCCAATCCTCATCAGCCATCATCAGTTATCAAAAACATACAGGAGGCGGGTGTGAGTCACACTAAATGTCTGATACCTCACCCCACATTATTGTTGGGATTTAGACCTTAAGGCTGACATTAACAATCTTTATATTCCCCTAAAGGAATATAAAGAGCTATTCTTAATATGTTCTTATAACAGTCTTTCATTATATCAGCACCTCTATGATATATGGCATTGTCCTTGTTTCCACTGACTGAAATCCTTGTGATAATACGTACAAAAATTATAAAATTTTAGTTCAGCAGTAACACGTAAACTTTGATTCAAGGCTTTTCCTTTCATAAAGGATGGCTTAGTGTATATGATATGTACATATACCGTGGCTAACAAGATTATGTAAAAATATGTTAAATGGACGCTAGGAGGCTGGATAAGAGATGAAGATATGAAACCACACATTCAGTGGAATCAGCATCGAACTGGAAAATTCAAGGGTGCGTTCAAACAACATCAAGGCTTTACCATAAGAGAGAGCTAAATAAGCGAGAAAGATAGTTATTTACTCTGCCTGAACTCTCTGCTGCAGCTTGTGATGCTGTTTCCATGGTTTCAGATGGCAAAGAAGCCACAACATGACACAGGAAGTGTAGAGCAGTTTGAGGATCAGAAAATAATCCAAGTGACCTTCTGTTCCTTCTGGCTTGCCATAATATGTACATTTACCATATTTACCATTGTGACTCTTGCCCCAGAGAACAGAGTTATACCAACTCCAGGGCAAAGAACCACTTCTAAGACGGGGTTGTTGAGATTGGCCAAACCAACCGTAATTTTTGTGGCCACCACTTTCAAAAATCAAGAGCCAGAGTTACATAAAAAAAAATCTTGCTCTGGGTGATCAAACAGCACTTTCATTAACAAAGTCATTTCATTCACATTTCTATTGTACTATGCTTTAGTGTTATCCGTCTAGGCACGTTTTATAGCTGAAAAAACAAAATAATGATTAAAGGTTTAGGCTTCCTTGGATAACCTTATAAGGATAAGGCCCATTGAGGTTAAAATAAAGAGGAAAAACAAAAGAAATGTCACCTCTCAACTGGTGAGTTAGCACACAGGCGGTTTTTATGCTATGTTAAAATACTTGCCAAAATGCACTGACTGTGCCCATTGTGTCACACCTGACACAGCTGATGGGGGACCCAGTGCACCTCCTCTGATGGACACCGTTATCCCGCTGACCTAGTTCAGACTGTCACCACATTATTGGAAGTGGACATCAGCCAGGAGCTAGAGCTACAATTTCCCCCATTAGAGTGCTTAGTTCAAAATAAACATCCTCACACCTTAGAATGTCTCATGTGACGAACTCCATAGGTGGACTTTGCTTATTTTTGACCCCTCATCCACAGTTATGCTCTCTCGGGCAGAGCTGACGGAACACTGTTGAAAACCAAATTTGGGCATAATAGCGTGGGACACATCAGAATGGATCCTTAAGAATAGGGTGCTGGGAAATGCTGTAAAGCGTCGCGAGATGCTTACAAAAGATGGGAAAAAAGAACAAAGGAGGAAGAGAAGGGGAACAATTCTGATCCCACCTCTGCCCTGTGAGTCAAAGAAAAAGATGAGTTGTTCGGCTGTGTTGAAAATAACAGCCCCTAAGCCTGAAAGCTGGCAATTTAGTGTGTGTGGAGCCGCTGCTCTTATGGAGACCTCTTGGAGAACGGCTGGAAGTAGAATCACTGCCTCAGAGCTGCTGGTCTCTGCTGAGCAGCCTCCTCGCCCTCTGCTCAGTATTTATTCTTCTAAATTTGGGGGGCCCTCTCCCCTTAATTACCTGCTTCACATAAGGGTTTTTCACACCCAACAGAGGGACTCGACGGGCGACCTCATCAACAGCCCTATTATTTCAGAATGCATTCGCTTCTTTTCCTCCAACTTCATGATTTCTCTGAACCAAAATGATGGACTTGATATTGTGCTGCACTGCCTCTCCTTCAGCTGCTAAGACCTTTTTTTTTCTGGATCTCTGTTTTAACGGCAAACTCAGCAGTGTGATTGGTTACACCAGCCATGTGTGCTGAAAAATAACCAGAGCAGGCAGGACCTGTCGTTGAACCTGGCCCAACTGGGATATTGAACAACTTCTCGAGTGTTTCCTGAAGAGTAAGTACAAAGTTTCACAAGATGGTCAACATGGAAGTGGAAACACACCTCACCTTCAACACCTAACAGAGGGTCTTCAGTCAGAGGCTTCTTCACCTTTACCAAAATACACGCGTTACAGAAGGTCCTCAGTGCTGAGATGGCAGAAGCCTTACATATTCTACCATTAGTAATTGACTCGCTTTTATTGTATTTTTGCTAGTTTCTCAAAAATCAAACTTTGAAAGTATCATTAGCCAAATAGAGACCAGCCATTTGTGTTCTCCATCTTTACGGGTCCCAATGCTCCGCCTACCTGTTGGTTTAACATCATAAAATGGTGATACTGTAAATCTGCGTACTAATTCACTCCGTCGTGGGAGCAAAATGTAAGGAGCTCTGTCAAATGAAGCACAGTACAAACAGTCCTGCACTTCAGTTCAAAACCCTGACATGTTTTTTGGGTTTTGAGTTGTTCGAGACTTGCGATTCGTTCAGACGCGAGTCCAAATTGTGCCGACGTTTGTGCCAGACAGTATGCCCGGTTACGGAGAAATGGTGAGAAGGAAAAGAGAAAGAAGGAGTTGGGGAGTCTGGCGGCTTGCCGTTACCTCAGAATGAACCCTCTGAACGTGGGAGTGCAGGTTGCCCTTCTGTGAGAAGGACGCCGGGCAGAACATGCAGAGGTGAGGTTTCTCGCCGGTGTGCCTCACCATGTGAGTCTGCAGCACCACCTTCTGGTTAAAAGCCTTTCCGCAATCCGTGCATTTGTAGGGTCTTTCACCTAAAGGGAAAAGCGGCCATGAGTTAAAAAGCCCCCGAGGCTACCGATTAGGTCCGAACACGAGAGCGCTCAGTGACCTCAAACTATAAACAGTACTGCTTGCTTTGGATGTTGGTTATGCTTGGATAAGTACATTGGCGGAATTTGTTTTTGTTTGAACTTTACAAAAAAAATTTCTACCTTTAGGTATTTGAACAACATAAAGTTATACATATAAAAATGACAAAATCTTGTCATCAAAACAGCCATTTATGATGTGACTTAATTCTAAAAAGTAAAAAATCTTTCCTCAAGTAGACAATGATACGTGTGTGTCTGTGTGCGTTTCTGTGAGTGTGCGCAGCCTCTCAAAGCGACTCCTCGCCTCATCAGCTTAAAGCCTGATTGAGATTCGGTGCACAGTGGAATCGACGTCATCAGCCATGCGAATGGCGGGCCAGCCAAACAAATTAACATGTGGATGATGTGCAATCAACATGTGGATGAAAGCTGCTGGCAACATTACCCACAACCCAGGCAGCTGAACAATCTCAGAGCAGCACAAGAGCATTAGAATTTAAACAGCGTATTAAAATTCCGTCCACAAACCCTTTCTGGGTGACGGATGATTTGTATGTACTCTTTTGGTTGTTGAGGGCTAAACAGAAGAAACTGCTCAGAAAGAGATTAAATCAGAGGGGAGGTCTGGGGCAGAGGGACAAATGTTGTGTGTTATTGGCCTACACGCCTGTGAAGTGTCCAAGGAAGAAAACTGAGCCCCTGAGACCCTAACTCACAGCTAAAGTTTAATCAGAAGTTGGAAGAAGAAGATCTTAAGAAGTATCAAAATTTGAGAAGCGCTGGCGTGGTTATTATCCAACAAATTGTGGAAATCTTGAAATTTTTGCGGTTAAAAAGCAGCAGCTAAATTAGATTATAAAAGCTGATCCCAATGCTAACCTGTCGGTTAATTGAAGAGCGAATTTCCTGCAGCAAAAAAACCTGTAACCATGAGAACATGAATGGATGGAGCTATAGCTTGTTCCGCTAGTATCCACGTATTCTTGCTGGAATATTAGTGGTGTCTGCATTTTTTTACAGGGTTAAAGTTTCATTTTGTCTCTGTGCACGTGTTTGGGGTGCATCTTTCCCTGGTTTCCCCATAAGGGCCATGGGAGCTAGTTGGGTTTTTGCAATTTTGTTCTATATATTTTCTTTGCATCTCCTTCTTTTTCTCCCACCCTTGCTTTACCTCTTCCTCTACCTTTCTCCCACTGTTACGTTCGGCAGAAAATGTCTGTTTACTGAGGATGAAGGGAGCTGTCCCTGCAGGCTGCATAATGGGTAGCAGGGCGTAACGTTCCTACCAATGCCGATCAAGCAGAAGCCAATAAGGAAAGGAAAAAAAATCTATAAACCCCCGACAGGTTAATGTGACGCAGGACTGACTGCAGATTAAAACCTTTCCGAAAGCACCCAAGAAATGTAGAAAGGGTCCTAATGTCCAAGCCTCTCACTGACCTGTGTGTATTCGTATGTGTCGGACGAGCTGGCTGGGCTTTTTGAAGGCCTTCCCACAGTGATGGCAGCTGTTTGTGAACCCACTGCGATCTATGTTTTTCTTGTAGTTTCTGGAACTGGAGGAGAGCGGTCTGGGAAGGAGTTAAACACAGGAAATTCGAACTGCTTTGAGACAACTGATGTGCACAAGATTCAAAGACGAACCAACAGATGTATGTAGAAAAAGAGAGGACTAAAATACACAGGATATTTTCCTTTTTTAAACCGCTACTGCAGGGCTCCGTTCTGACTTTGTTTTTACTGTGAAACGTTCACAGTGATAACAGACTGACCTTGGATTGGCTTATTTAAGCATTTACATGTTAAACGTTCATGAATATTTGCCTGGGAATGAGAGAAAATGTTCACATTTGGCTATCAGGCCCTTTCAGACCAAACTGCTGGGGTGAGGCGTGGAGAGGTCTGAAAGGTTGACATATCCTTAGGTTGTTTTTACTTTTTTAAATACATAGTTGAGTTTGCAGAGAGGATAAGAAAGGAGAGATGATGCAACAGTCAACAGGTAGTTGGTGCAAAGGTAAAAATATGTTACATTTCAGAAAAGCTCAGCAATTACTTGGCTCTAGCATCCAAGGTTTCCACCAAACAGGAGGAGCCTAAAGGCCTAATGCACTATATCTATGGAAGTAGCTGTTTTTTTTAACCATCAGGCCTCAACAGTGTAACTATATACCAAGACAAATCTGTCAATCTTAATTTTTCTTTTTTTAAACACAATTATATGAAATCACAGCATTATACATTTTTAAAAAACATCTCTCAAACTAACCTCTTTGTTCATTTCAATGCATAAGTTGTTAAAATAAAACTTTTAATTCATGGATCCCTGCTAACAGATGATGATGAATGAAAACGAGCCCTTTGGCTTATTTAGTTAGCTTGCAGTCTAACTGTGGTCCTTTTTCTGAATAATTCAAGAACAGGTTTCCATTTAAGTGTGACGCAACCAGATATGTTCCTATGTGATGTATCAAAGGGAAAAAACTATGTGGTTTCCCCAGAGGGTGGCGGTATAGGCCCGGCTGACTGTAATTCATTAGAAGAAGTAGTTGTACTAATCAGAAACAACCCTTAAAGTACGGAGTACACTAATGGAAACCAATATGTTGTCAGGTGAAATGATTCAAGGGCCGTCCCAAATGTACTGCTTTCCATTGATTTGTGACCTGAATTCTGTGCCATGTGTTGAAACGCTGCTGGGTTTATGCTCCTTTGACACTAAATGTGGGTCTGACCTGATCTTCATGTGGCTCTTCATGTGGTCCTTAAATTGCACGGACGTCTTGAACTCTTTGCCGCAGGTTTTGCATGGGTAGACGCTGACGCCCGACAGCTCCTTCCGATGCTCCTCCAGGTGCAGGGAGAGCTGGCTCTGGAGGACGAACTCGTCTCCGCACTCTGCACAGATGAGATTCTGCCAGGGTGGAAGCCAATTAGATGCGTATTGGTGTTTGCTTTACTCTTCTTTTGATGTGCGATAAAAAGCAACACTCGAGGAGCCGTCGGTCTGCCTGGTGACTTGACTTACCTCTTCCTTCTCGTGCAGCATGATGTGAGATTTGAGGCTGGCGATCCGCGTAAACTTCTTATGACAGACGGGACAGGTGAAGTCGGAGGTGGTGTGTGTTGACTTGTGCAGTTTGAGGTTGAATTCCACGTTGAAGGTCTGTGAGCACTGGTCACAGCGATGGGGCTGCAAATGAGGGAGGAGGTCAACAGGTCAAGTGTCGAGACCTACTCTGCGTGAAAAGACTATCTGGAGGGCCCAAATCAACATGCTAGTTCGATGGACATTTATATTGGGAGGCGCACAGAGATGAGGGCAGGAAGTGAAAGGGACTGACTCACTAAACCCACAGTCTGACGCATTAACAGCAAACACAAAATAATATTCATCGTGAGGCTGAACAGAGCCTAAATTCATTTCCATCTCTTATCTTAGTGATCGCTCGGCTTAATTTCAGAGCGTCAAGGCCGACAGCAAAATCTGCATTTCTTGGCCTTAGTAAGAGCAAAACATCCCAGAGCAACAGCTCTTTAGAGTGGAGAGGATTAGAATTAAAACAGACTCCTTGGAACTTAAATTCCTCACGAAAACTAGTGTAGTTGAAAATAGGTTTGCCTTTATTGTGGTCTTTTTGAAGGCCAACAAAAAAGAGAGGTGAAAGAAAAACTTTTCTTTTTTCTGATATCTGTTCTTATAAAACTTTTTTTTTTTTTTTTTAAAGGTTTGCTGATGGTCTCAGCAGATAGTGAAAAAAAGAATTCTACAGCCACATATCACAAAAGAAACATTCATATTGCCCCCATGGGAAGATCTGCACAGCCTGACTTTTTCATTCTGCCAATAAACAAAAACTTGGACACACTTGCAGGTAAAAACAGCAATTATGTCTGACTGTGAGATTCTTCGTCCCCTTTATCCTCCAGTTATTGCTTTTTATTTGAAGCCAACAGAACCGCCATCCTGATACTGACACCGTGAGCTAACTGAGGGCAAGCTGTTCCACCCACTATCTTTTTATGAACCTCCATCGGCTATGAGGCTTTCATCTTTCTTGAGTAAGGATTGAATCCGGAGCCTGGGGAACCGTGGTGGGCAGCTCTGTGTGAGGAATGATGAAAGCATCTGCTGCAGCACTAAATAGCCGGATGCGTCACTGGTTCATTCACACAGAAATGATCTGGCCAGAATTTGGCGCAAGCAGCCGAGAAAAGGTCAGGGATTTTCAAAAAAGATGCTCGGCAGGTGACTGGGGGAACCATAAGTCCATCATAATCGAACAGGATTAGCTTCAGTCAGTCGTATTGATGGAGTGGGGTGAGTTCATCACAGGCGGTTAGAAAAGCTTTTAGTTTTGTTCTTTCATCTTCTGTGAATGAAGACTGTTTATTACTTCTTTGCAAGCTGCAACTGTTACTTGACCTGCTCCCTATTGGCTGTCCAGAACCTGAACAAAAAGGTCTTTAGACCAGTGGTTCTTATCCTTTTTTGAGGCACCGAACCCATGAGTTTCATATGCGCATTCACTGAACCCTTCTTAAGTGATAAATAAAATATTAGTTTTTTTCCAAATTCAAGACATATGTTTCTGTTTTTTCTTTTTACTTGTGCACAAAATGAGCCATACATGAACATCACCGTGCTCAAAGAACAAAAACAACACAGTGCATGAACTCACAACAAATTAAAGTATTACTTTATTCTGGCCCCCCAAAAATATTTCGGCCCAATAAAAGAATTTCAGCCCCCCAAAATAGTTTTTTTTTAACTATTTTATTAATTAAAAAGAAATTTGGATATTTTAAAAGAATGTAACTTCTTTTTTAATAACTTAATTTGTTTATTTTACATTTAAATAGTTTTTTGTCCTTTTGAATCCACAAAATATTTTTTCGGGGCCAGAATAAGAAGTGTTCCTTTAGTTTTGCTGGTGCGAGAATAGAGTTTCTCAACTTGGCCTTTCATATCATGCAGACAGGACGCTGACTTTCGTCATACACATGAATCCATGTTGTACATATTCGTCCGACCACTTTCTTTTTTTTGCTCAACATATTTAGTACGGATGAAAATATTAAGAAAGAAACCACAGGACGTACAACTACCAGAGCCGTTGACTACTGAGTGCACTAAATACCCCGCAGCACTGATTGGCCAAGCAATGTAACGTGATCCTCTGCAGCAAGTGATGGCCCAGCGGGGTGTGTCATCACTACTTTACACTAGTGTCTTTACCTCTGCCGACTCACTGAGCCCCTCGGGTTCGATTGAACACAGGTTAGGAACCACTGCTTTAGACTCTCTCATCTAAACGTCAGAAACAGACCCAGCTAACTTTTGTGCTGTTACAACTCACCTAACACCTACCCACAAATAGGCCTTTATTTTCTCACTAACCCCGAAACAGCCTCCTTAAACACTTCTCAGGAGTAAAAATCCACTAAACATTTTGCCACTCACTGCTCCCCAGAAACAGCTGGGCATGAAGTCTTTTTTTTTTTTATTTAAATGAGAAGTTAATTGGAAACAACTCAACTGAAGCCGTCTCCACTTTCCTTACGCGGTACGGATAAAACATGGTGGAGGATTTTTTTTTTTTTTCCAGGGATGTTGGTGTTACAAATCCTGGAAGCTCTGGAGGCAGTTGGTTACAAATAATGTGGCTGGGAGGCTAATTTGTGACACATGGCTTGGAAACTCATCATCCACCGCAGTGCTCAGCACAGCAGGTCCGTTATCCTCCTCAACTGCTTACACTCGCCTGAAAGCGTCAAGCGGAGACTATATTTGGCCCAAAAAAGTGGCGTGCTATTCTTAGACTTGAATTTGAATTTGAAAAACAAAGTCTGTGAAATTATTTTGTTCCAGTAAAAGAAAAGAAAGTAGGAAATTCAACTGCTTAATGACTGTTAGGTGTCAGATAATAATTTGGTATAATAACAAGGGACAAATGGAGCTTTTTAAAAACCTATTATTGAAACCGTATCCATTAGAAACCGCTGCATATAGCACAAATTTCTGACTCCAGTCATGGTGGAGGCTCTGTGCTGGACCTACCTTATCGTTGAGCTCATGTTCACGGAGATGCTTCTGCAGCTGACTATCTGTGGTGAAGATCTGAGAGCATATTGTGCACTTCTTGTCCTTAAGCTCCCCATCACCCAAACTTCCTGCCTTAGTTACACTGGGATCCGTATCTGAGGAGAGAGGCGCAAAGGGAGAGACATGAGTGTCTTAATGGAGTTCAAGAGGCTTTTTGCTGCAAAGAATATCAGAAGCAAACATGAAGATGTGGTACATGTCTGCCTTTTTAGTGAAAAAGGTGGGGTGCTCACTGGTGTAACAGAAAAAAGGAAAGGTTAGGTGAATGTTAACAAATCTGGACCATATATTTGTCTGTCAAATCGTATGCTTGTTCTCTATTGTCTGTTTAGGATAATTTGTCAGTTGATAAACGGAAATATCCTGTATCTGTTTTAAATCAACAAGGATATAAGAATCTCAGGCGGTTTACTGTTAACATGGGTGTCACTGGGTACCTCTACACGCCCATCTCTGCTGTCACGCGCGCAGCCAGCCCTAAAACACTGTGTGAAATTCACCTCACGTTCATTTTTTCTCTTATTCTGTTTTCGTGACGATGGGTTGCACCCTGTCGCTTTGTATTTCTTTCTTTATTGAAAGCCTGGTATCACGGGGGGAATCAAAAACTGAAGTTACACTTCAAAACGTGTCAGGAAACGCGACACATTGTTGCACTCCAGTGTTGACAAACAACAAAACTAACGCACTCCGACATTGCATTCGTCGTTTAGGGAATGGGTCAACTCGCTCCGACTAACGTGACTCTTTCACCAGAGCGTTGACAGCTACGCTATAACGCTGCCAGGACAGTGAGGGGAAAACAAAACAAAACAATGGCGTGTTAGCTGCTAACAGTAGCGAAGGCAGCTAGTTAGCAACTGCAAGCTAACAACGAATTAGTAGTAAGCAAATGTTATCTATATAAAGCGAACGCCGACTAACATTAGAGCAAAATACCGCTCCTCTCCTCACGGACACCAATTTAGACTGGAAGCCAATAAGAAGAGGCACAGAATCGTTATTAATATCATTCCGCCTCAAACACTCCTTCGCCGTACAAAGCAAAGCCCACCCGCAATACTATATCCGGGGACTATATACATCAGATTGAAGTGTTATTATTCACGCTGCAGAGGTGCTTGCGGAAAAAATACCAGGTTATTTGGATAGCCTATAATCTGTATTATTTATTTCTTGCATTTTTGTACTAGTTACCTGTTTCGTCGTTGCTTTTAACTCTCAGTTTGCGAGGCCGGCCCCGCGGCATAGTTCCAGTACTCAAGGCGGGTGTGCTGTGAACGATTTGCTTTTCAAAATGGCGATTCGGTCATCTATAGGCAACAGTGAGCCCGTGAAGACCCCGTTACGCGGACTAGGGAGACATCTACCGTTTGGTTCATTGTATTTCCAGCTTCAGGTAGACGCTAAATCTGGCCATGGCACAAGATTTATTTTCTCTTTCATTCAAGTTTGAAAAAAAAAATACAATTATCTTTTTATTTTGCTTAGAGGCCACAATTATCGCCCATAAAACAACAAAAATATGCAAATGAAATACAGAAACAGTTTTTATTAGGGTATCAAATGCAGAAAGCATTATAGTGCACCTTTTATATTAGGACTGTTGAAAGAATTTAAATATCTTCTTAAATTAACTGCTAAAAGTGGTGTTATAAGGCACATTCACTGAAGACGTTTTGAGAAAAGGAGCCGCAAAATAAGTCTCTAAAACGTTTTATTAACAGCTACAAGATATTATTCCTATAATTCGAATCTAGCTGAAAGAACATTTGAAGTATGATAAAGCCACGAGCAGCAGTGACATTATTAAAGTCCTAGGGGAACATAGTAGACACCATATTACCTAATAACTTTATATTAAAAAGGGGACACCGTAGACATAATCCTTTTGGTTTTTAATAGTGTCAAATATACTGCAAATTGGCTTCACTGTCCATTTCCAACAGCAGAGGGCGGCAATGAGTTAAGAACGGCTTTGCCCTGCTAATCGAAAATATCGATGACAAGTTTTAGTGGGTTTTTAACAGGATAGGACATTTTTTTCATCCATGTATTGAATATCCTGGCTGACACTAAAGTACAAATCCATCCATTCGTATTTTATTTTCTATCTTTACCCTGCTCACAGTCGCTGGAACCAATCCAAGCTGCCGGCAGATTTTAGGCTACATCCTGGACAGGTTGCCCGTCCACATAGAAGTTCGGGTAGAAGAATAGATAATAACTCACCTTGAGTTCCAGATTCCCACATCTTAGTGTTCTTTAAACTAAACAATTTGTGGGAGGTGCAAGCAGCCATGCAAATATGCACTGGGTGACTTTTAGATAAAGAAAGAATATTTGTTTTCTAACTTGCATGAGCAGGACGTAGTGTGGAGGACCATGCACTGAATCCCAAAATCCTGGGAAACATTTGTATAGAGTCTAGTTGATTCTATGATCTCAATGACTTGCCTGTTATGTATTAACAACATTTTGTAAAAGTCCCTCACGAATGCCACTTGAACCTGTCATTGTGCCCATAACATGTTCATTTTCAGGAGATGCGTCCAAACGGGGCAAGAACAACTTAACTTTCACTGCATAAGCAACCAAGTGAGTGAATGTTCATATTGTTACTGCATCTGCTCCCTGGCAGGCCTGCCGCTTATTTCGCTGAACAGGCCACTGATCTCGCCGCTGGAAACAAAAGACTGGACGCCACTCTGACCTTGCGGGATTGTGCACACCCCTCGATCCTCCTTTTCCTTTTTGGCTGCGCTGGGGTGTTCTCTCTCCCCTCTCGCCGCGGTCAAGCAGAGGCAGATCAATCATTAATATTGTCGTGAGCTGTGGGAATGGGATTGTCAGGAATCCCCCCTCCCCCCATCACCTCTTCAGGAGACAAACCAAACTCATGTTGACGAATGCGGGTGAGGGAGATCTGCCAGCCGTCCCTGGCCTCGCCGTTCATGCCAACCCGCGAAAGGCTGACATCAATGATACTGGCTTCACTTTTCCACAGTGGAGGCTAGACATGAGTCAGACTTGGAAATGCGCTGATCGTTTGGAGCACGTTGCAGATGAGGTATCCTGTGAAAAACTCCGGCACAAATTAAAGATTTATTCCTTAATTTCTTCGCAGGTGGAGCACTTAAATGAAACCAGACTATTCAGCCAAACATCAATTGTCTGAATGGTGTCCTGGCTGATTCCCTCTACAAGACCGAGACATTGTTGTCTGCAAATTCACCACCACCTCAGGCAGAAGCAGACAAAGACTAAGTCAGACTCGAACAAAGGAGAAATTCAGGCCCAATATTGTCCGTGTGTAGCATGGGGTCTGGCTGTACATTCCTGGATGATGCGCGGTGGGAAGGGGGGGGGGTGAGATGGGTGGCAGGTCTGGCTGCGACCCTTGGAACAACCTTGTTCAGAAACATTTCACATCCTGCCAGCGTTTCTTCTCCCAGGTGTGGCTGAGCTTCCTCCCCCCCCCTTCTTCCCCCCCCTCCCGTGTGCTGTCAAGGACCTCAGACCAGATCCATGAAACCAATCATTCTCTGTTATCGTGGAAACAGCATCTGACAGCCACGGTCGCCACGGGCGCCCTCCCCTGTGACCGTCCTCAACAGGGGACCGGGGAGGTAAGGCCATCGCTCAGCAACGCTCTCTGGACGACTGCTTCTCAGCTGCACCCAGGAAGTAAGAGTCTTGCAAAGAGTTCTGCCTTTGTTCGCTTTTATGGTAAAACCTCCAAATGTGAGTGTGAAAAAGCTGTCAGTTGTAGATGAGTATGGAATGTGGGCAAAAGTCAGCCAAACAAACTGCTGTATTGTCTATAAACACAAATGTTTCCATATTTGCATGACTTCACCACACTGACATTCCTTGTGCCATCTTTGTGCAGTATTAGTTAGCAGGGAATGGGAGAAGATAAAGGATTTATTTTTTTCCTGCCTTCCCACCATTTAGCCCCCTCCTATGAGGAGGCGGGTAGGACGGTGAGCTTACAGAAATCAAACCAAACAGGCATTCGACAAGGTGCACGCACAGACACAAAGCAGATCCCAGCTACTTTAAAACGAAGCCGAGTTCACGGTCAGCTGTGCTCCACAGATGAAATGGCATTGCCGGAGTGTTTTGTAATCAATAATGCATGGCTGTCCATCTTCGGAAAAGAGAAAGGCCCTCCGAACGCACCAGAGGCATCAGACACTTTTCATTTCATGCTGAAGGTCAGCGGAGCAGCATGGACGTCCCCACAGTGCACAACACTGCAATGTGCTCCGTCCACACCTAAATCCACCTTTGTGTGCTTTATTTCAAACTGAGAGGGTGGAACTTAAGAAGAAACCGTGGTTAAATGATGTCTAGATTTAACTTTGAAAGTTCCACCACCGTGGCTTTTTATGGATACGCACTGCCACAGAAGTTAGTCCCAGGATACCGGGCGGGTAGAAGAAGAACAACAAAAAAACAACCTTAAAGAATGTTAAATCAGTTGAGGATGGGAAACTTAACCCATAAGACATTTTCAAATGATAATTACACCAAAATGTTTTGCAAAAAGAATCAATTCTTTATCCAAACAATGTGAGAGGGACCCACGTCATAATTTAAAAATGTTAAAATGTATACAATTGAAATTAAATGTATACAATTCACTTTACCTCCCACACAGTTTTTACAGAGCCTGTCTATATTTAGCACTGCCATAACTCATTATATTAACATAATTTTGAAACCTATTCTTTGAATGTACTTTAAATGTACAGTCAAAGGCTGGTTAATACAAATATAATGGAATAGTTTGAATAAAATAATAATTGAATGGGTACACAATCAAAAAATGGATGGACTAAAAGTTATGAGGTCATTAATCATCATATACTGTATGGTCCTGACATTATTTAATATTCACGCCTCTGACCTTTCATCACTTGCTTATTGTGTACTTGCGTGTCTCTTATTATAGTCGGTCCTTTCATTCTCTTTACCCACTTTGTCAAGCTCATTGTTGCATGTAGGATGGAACCTGTCCCAGCTGCCATTGTGCGAGAAGGGGAGATGTAACCTGAACAGCTTGTCAGTAACCACACACGCTCACACTCACTCCTAAGATCTCAGCGTGATTGTGCAGAAATTCCTATCATTGACTTGCTTCTGGTCAAGTTAAGACCCGATTTTTACATGAAATGAATGAATCAAAATCAAAGCAGGCACCTTTTACTGTGTTTGATTGATAAGCCACCTTTCCTGTGATTACTTGTCCTCACTATAAACTCGTCCCATCACGCCTGAGCATTTTGAGCAACACCCATCTGCCCACTCCAGATTACTCTTAAATATTAATCCATCTCCATCATTTTTGGCTTTATGACAGAACGCTCATCACCTGCTCGGGAGCCGCGCCGCATATCGAGTTCCCCCGCCGGCTTCTCTAGATCTGGACCCTAAATTATTCGACCATGGCACTGCTTCGCCTCCTCTCAGTAGCTGTAAGCACAAATATGCATGCATGCAGTCCCAGCACACGCATACGCACAGCCTTTGTGCAGAGGGGGATCTGTTCATATAAATACAGACACAACTCCATCCCCTGTTTTCTGCAGAGTGAAAACAGCCACCTGTACGCGATAAGCACGCAGCCACCGTCCTACCGCACAAAAGCCAGAATGCTGAGTACACACTGGAGGATGGCACATAAGGATGATCAGCCTCCCGCCACCCAGAGCCGCGGCCCTGTGACAGCTCAGATCAATTAGACGCCATTAAAACCCGGCCCCGGCACAGCCATGGAGACTACCTAATGCCTTCTTCCCCCCTCCGTGTGGTGCCAACAAAATCCATCTTCTCCCTCACCCAAACCTAATTACAGGTAGGGATGCGCCGTGCGAGATGAAAAGCAGGAAGACGCTTTGATGGATGGGGAGCTCCCGCAAAACAGAGCAAACAGGTAATTAACATGACAATGGGGAACGAGGCAGGGGTCTCACACAAAGACACAAAGTGTGGCGCGGGAGCAGAAGTGTGCTTCTGCGTGTCGTGCGCACACACTAAAGGGCACAAAAACAAAACAAAAAAACACCCAAGTGTAGAAAAAAAGGGAACTGAGGACGAGAGCTGGAAACTTTGATGTGTTGTGATATGCTCCCGTGCGCGGCCCACGACGCGCTGCAGGGAGTGACCAGACACTAAATAGAGGTGTTAGGAACCGCCTTCACGGATAAATAATTTATCCTCTGACAAAATATGCCTGAGTAGTTTTTCACGATGGCACATTCACAATAGAATCACGGAGACACGATGGCTGTATCCATTCTAAGTGTAGTGTGTTGGAAAAGAGCTGCTCCTCCTCCTCAATGAGCTGACAACAAAGACAGGATGTGACACATTCTCAACAGAAACCACTGATGTGGGTTTTTTTCTTTTTTTTACTGTAACATACAGAGATGACTTAAAAAGGTGATGAGAATGTAACTGCATACCCCAGCGGCTCGTAGAATTAAACAAAAAAACATAAGCAGTGGATGTAGACTCCGTGAGGTTCATACGGTCATAAAAGGCTCTGCAGCAGGATTCCTCTGTGGGCCTCTGCGTGTTATATTTCTGTCAATGTTTCTGTGTTAGGATGGCAACAACTGCTTGGCAGCAAATCCTTGAGAGGGGACTGAATGAGGACGTGTTCATGAGCAAATGCACAGTATTGCATAGCCTCAAGCTTCAGCTACGCTCTTTATTGGACATGAAATGTCATCCACTAGGTCCAGATTATACACAATAAAAATAATGATTTCCCTCATGGAAAACACGGAGGACATGTCAACGTGACCAAAAACATACCTGAAAGTATTTATATGCTGATGTAAAAATGAAAAACACCCTGTTAGAGCAGGGGGAGGGAGAAAAAAGGAAACCTGAGTGTAGGGATGTGTCAGCTGTGTTTGTTTTGATACCCGTAACAATGAGGCGCACAACAGAGATGATCCACTACCTGCGAGTGAATCCTCTGAGGGTAAGTTTAGCTGTTTGGGAGTCAGCTCAGCCGGAGTGCTGCGCCTGACGCACGGCCTGGCACCAGAATCTCATCTTGTGTCTGTAATGACTGTCTAGTCTGTGGGCGGACAGTCGTACATCCAATGAATGTTGACAGTTGACATTGTTCTCAAAGTGCATGGTAAGTTTTGTTTAATCATATGTCACAGCGAGATTAGATTTGCCAGGTTTTTCTACCACCAGCGGTAAACAGCATCGACACTTCAGACTCACTTTCGTGCATTAGGAGTCTTTGCTGTCGTTATATGTGTATATTTCTAAATATGTGCTACAAAAGTACCACTGCTGCCATGAAGTCACTTCAGCTGCAAGCATATGGGTGGAAATGATCATGTTTTCCTTGTACTGCAACTAATCTGTGTCCTAGGTTGCAAAACAAAGGTTTAATATTTTTTAATGTAGATATTTTTATCTAGCGAAGTCAAATGATACGAATTCTGGGAAAGTACACAGCAGATTTTCAAAAGAGTGAAACTTTAGAAATGTATACTTTCTATGTTTATGTTCATATTCGCTGGCTGAATAACATTCTTGACTGACCTGAATGGCTGTTCAGGATCTTGTTACAGTAGTGCACTTCTGGACTGCTCGTGGTTTATCTTAAGCATGTAGCCTGGGTCTCTGGAATTTTCTAAAATAATGTATTACTTTACTTGTCCCACAAATGGGAAATGTGAGTGGGTAAAAAAAAAAAGCAACTAAAAAGAGCATTACTCCTATAATACGATATTGGCACTAATTTTAGTATGGAAATGTACAACTATACACTATAAAACTATAAACCCAAACTTAACAACAAGAAAAAAGATGTGATCAATCAAACAATTCAACAAGTGATCAATTGAAGATAATGGGTTTGTGATTATCTTATTTCTTTTACATCTAAGCTTGCCTTTCCTGCTAATTCATTTGTTTTATGCTGCTTGCAGTTCCAATTAGTTTGAAATGAATAAATAAATTACATACAGTATTTAAGTTTTTGCTATCCTGACTCTTTTTTTCTGTTCAGTTTTCTTACGTTTTTTACTGAGTGAATCAACAAGCTGGGAGTCATTTGTCTCCATGGTTTTGTTGCCAAATGCACAGCCAGTTGTTTGACTTCACCGATCAGAATCAGGATTACTTTAGTAGCAGATCTCTCTTTTGTAGCACCTGTTCAGTTCTTTTTTTCTATTCACAGAAACAGATGAGGAATTTTCAGCAATGTTTTGGTTGGCATTGGAACTCGAAGGAAATGGAGTAATCTGTTAAAGAGGGCAGACTTTGGACTGTGGACGGTCCTGGGGCCGACTATGGAAAACAACCAACAGAATATCTTCAGAGAGATGCTGCTTCGGTTCACTGGATTAAGGACCATGATGGATAGGGGGCTGTACATGGTTAGTACAAAAAAGTCCACAGTCAAGTCAAGTTTCTCTACATTCTAAAGTTTAATTAAACACCAAAAGTAACATAATACTTATCGCATTAAATTACCTTTATTCCCAGTTCTGTTATATCCATAGTTATATTTTATATAGTTTTTTTTATTTACTCATTTTTTAAAATGATCCACAGTATAAATTACCTAACCTACATACAGACCTCGCTGTACCTGGTAGCTAAGCAACGACATTTCGATTTCAAATTCACTATGGGGCTTTGTACAATAACAATAAAGGAAGTCTAAGTCTAACATTTACATTCAGATTCTGCACAGATGTTTGATATTTCAGCATCACACAGTTAGAAAAAATGATATTGTGTGTGAGCATGTTTAAAAGCAGCCTAATTGTTTGCCACAGAATGGTTGCAGTGATGGAAATCTGCACATCATAGGTTTTGTTCTTCTTTTTGGATTTGGCCTCTAAATGACCCTGTTATAATCTCCCCATTAGGGGTTATCATCCAGATTATGATCATCTTTACTCTGCAATTTGTTTAAGAGATGAAGCGCTAACCTGTTGCAATACAGAGTGTTTTTAGTTCGAGCTTAAGAAAAAGAAAATCAGCATAATTCCCATTCAGGCCCCAACACACAAGGAAATGGAGTAAACCCCATGCTTGATGGCCCATCACATGATTGAAACACACAGTAATTCTCAGTCTATGGCAGAAATGCTCCTGTGGGATTAGTGTTGTGGGACAAGACTCCTTTGTTTTGGATTTCAGAGCAACATTCTCTCTGCACTCGAATCATTTCTCAACTACAAAACTGCTGGCTGTTCAGCCACTGGCCGCGCCGAATGGACTGAGCTGCCTCCGTCTTTTTGGGGCACATCTCATTACGCTCTACAAACAAAGATAGGGCTCTCCTTTATTTTCATTACAGTAAATAATTCTGCTACATTTCCAAGCTGATAACAATTAGGCCACAAAGGCTGTGCGTGTTGCTCCAAGTTATATGTCCAGATAGCACAATGCGGTTGTGTATCAGAGAAGTGGGGAGTGAATGAGAGACTTACAAACGCTTTCAAGGGGGACGCTCCCAAACTTCCAATGCACATTTGTCATGCTTTTAAGTGATTTACAAATGAGAGGCGTGAGGGCTTTGTGAGGCAGACACTGAGAGAGAGGTTTTCAGAGAGCAGCTTTGTGTGTCCCTGCCTACCCGCAGCATATAGATGGGCTTGGAAATTGTGTTTGTGCGTCATCATTGGTCATTAAACCAAGACACACACCAGAGTCCGTAAGGGTGATGAAGGGGAAGAGGAACAAGGGGAGATGATGAGGAGGATGTTAAATATTTTCTGGACACTTTTCATTTATTATTCGCTCCATCAAGAGGTGATTTGGTTGAAAAGAAACGTGGAGCACAAGTAAAAGAAAAGGAGCCGAGATGATGGAACAAATGTTGCGCTTTAGAAATTCATTTAAAAAGTAGCCGTATCTCAGTGGTGTTTTTCCATCCATCTATGTCCACTTTACATTGATTCCCCTGACACCACCCACTCTTTCCTATACACACATATTTGGTCTCTCTCTCACATTCACACACAGTCTGACGCGCTCCACACAATAGTATGCTGCACCTTATGTGATCGGACATTTGTTCTCACTACTTTTGACTCATTTCTTATAGTTCAGTGTTCAGGAGTTGCTTGTTTGAGCCAGGCAGCCCTTGAACAAAGATGAGAGTGAAGGGGAAAAAAAAAGAGAAAGACAGAGGAAGAGGGAGGAGGGACAATCTAAAAGCTACCCATCCCCCCTCTGTGTTTGAAAGAAAATGCTGGCCTTACCATGATTTCCTCTCACCTTCCTACATGTGGCATGTGTTGTTTTTAAACTTTTTCTGCGCATCTGTAAGAATCCGCGATAAGGCTGAGCACTCGTACATGTCACTGTTGATCGCTCTGACTCGAGTAACGTCAGAGACCAGTTCTCTGCTAACGGCAACAGGTTTCTCAGCAAAAACAGGTTGCTACAATTCCACGATAGATGTGATTTGGTGAGATAACTTGAACACATACTCCAGATATAATTACCTATTCTTTTGGAGCCACAAATGACTGAGAAGTATAAGCTGACACATATGAGTGTCAGCTGTTTTGAACAGGGCTTCTGTGTTGGAGCTATTGTCACTGGCTGCGTGCGGCTGATCCGGGTCCTACTTTGCAGAAAGCATTGGTAGTGGGTGTGGGGGTGGGTGGGTGGGGGGGTGTCGTCCAGTGGGATGCTGCTATTGTTGTGTAGGGGTTTCGGGCTCCTTCTCCGCCATCCACGATCGTCATTCGGCAAAGCAGGACTAGAAAGGGCTAATTACAAAGTCACTTAAAGCACTCGGGTGCAATACAAACAACAGCTGTCTGTGGCATGACTAGGAAAGTCAAACACACAGTGGCACACAGAAGCTCACATCTACACACACGCCTTGGATATAATTAGCAAGATCAAGATAAGTGGAGGGCAATCCAAAATGTCTGTTGTGTGTGTTTTGTACGCTAGAAAACATCCATTTGTCAAGTTCCGCAACTGCAGATAAACAAGCAGTGACTGTGTTGGCTGCTCATATTATTTTAAAATGTATGCATGATCCACAAAGCAAGGGAATTCATCAAGGCAGCATTAGGAACGACACAAAGAAAAGAGTTTGGCACATGGGTATATATTTAAGAAGGTAGGTACATCTCCATTAAAAGCCAATTTATCTAGAAGTATTTGTATTAGCAGCCAGGTGCCTTCAGATCAGGGTTATCATGCACGCCTGTGGAATACTAACCAACCATTTATCCATCCATCAATCCATTGTCCACCACTTATCCGGGGTCAGGTCGCGGGGGCAGTAGCCAAAGCAGGGCAACCCAGACTTAGGAAACCCAAACCAGGCTTAAAGCCGCTGGTAGGGTCAGCCATTTATCCACTCCGCTAAAAAAGTTCTTGAACTCAGTTTAAATGGCAGCATCTTACATGCAAAGACAAAACAATGGCTTTTCACATTCTGTTTTTATTGCTTTCTATCTTTATACATTTTATAGTATTTATCTTGCTGTCCTCTAACCTATATCTTGTCATGTACTTGCAAATCTTTTCACACACGCCAATATGACGGAGTTGTGTGGTTGTGGATGGCTGATTAATACAGTTGTCTGTGTCTCCATCAGACACCAGCTAAATGTATGTAACAGATTAGTTTCTTGTTTCAGTGTTTGTGTGTACACCAGTATTTGATTACCTCATTTGGTGGAATAACCTTGATAGCATTCAATAATAAAGGCTGATAGACATTGAGCATTTTATTAGCCATCATTTTGTAGTTGGATAAGATAAATGCGTGAAAGTTATTTGAATCGATTACCAACGTTTCATAAATCATTATTAGAAACAAGGCAGCGCGAGCTTCTTAATGAATGACAGTTTGTGACATCTTTAATGAACGTGCACTGATTTAAAACCAGTGGCGGGCCGTGCATTTTACACCTAGGCCTTCACTAGTGCTCCGTCTGAATCAATTCACCCTTCAATAACTATTTTATGGTTATAGAAATCATCTTAATATGTAGAAATACAGTAGGGATGTCCCGATCCAGCTTTTTGTATTAAAGTTGATTTTTTTTTTCTACTTACTTAGTTGTCAGACTCATGTTGAACAGGGATTTACTCTTATAACAACTAAAGTTTACACAGACCTGTGGGTTAGGAGATGCTAATGCTAATGCTAATGCTCGGGTGGGATCGGACTTTAAAAAAAAAATGTATCTGGAGTCTCGATTGGCATTTTCTCATGCCGGCCGATACGATCCAAATATCGGATAAGGACAATCCTAAAATACAGTCTAAAGATCAGGGGTGAACAAGTCTTCTACTCCTGCAGCTACAGCGGCGATCGCCCCCCCCCCCCAAAAAAAAACAAACAAAAACAAAACAAAAACATCAATAATGTCCTCATAAACTCGCAATACCATTTAGGAAAAAAACAACATTTTACTCACTTACTTTTCTTGAAAAGTCCGTTTTGAAAATGGTCTTGACAGTAAATCCGCCACGAAATAATAAAATAGCTATTACACTAACACAACTATATTTCGGTTTGTTTGCTAGCTTTGCCCTGATTGGATATCTGACTATCCAATCAGCGGGTGTGGGTACGGTGGCATTTCCGGGGCCTTCGCGCAGGCCCTGGCATCACCAACCTAACATCTGATTGGTTGAAGCAACAGTGTACTCGACATGTATTTTCTGTGGGGGGGGG